>CM077912.1:53612634-54862634 GCA_039766575.1 Serrognathus titanus
TGCACATAACATCAAACTCTAAAGAATATCATCATAACTGCACATGTGTGTTCACAAAATTGATTTTGAAAAATATGTACAGTGTAGTCGCGAAACCGTAAACTAATTAAGGGCAGTGGTGTTCACGTTTTAGAAATAATTACACATTTGCATTATAATTCAAGTATGTAATTTTATTATACCTATTTAGAGTATGTATTGAAAAAACTTCGAATATTCGTGGAAAAAAATTACAAAGTGTTAAAATTTAACTTATTTTGTTCACGTTTTGGAATATTAAATACTAATGACGTTCACATTTTAGAACGTGCAGACTGCAGAGTATATAACCAGGTGTTCATGTTAAGGGACGTTCACGTTATAGAGATTTCACTGTACGTGTGTATTACATCTACATTTCGCTTTTTATTTTTTTGTTTTGTAAAAATTATAAATATGATGTTTTTTTGAGAATAATTGATTTCAATACGTCCCTAGAAATTTTATGTGTTCTACCTGTTATAACTTGCTTCTAAACAATTCGCTTAGTTTGTAACTTTCCACAATTACACATATAAATCACATTTCAATTACAGGCACCGACTTTGCTATAAAGTAATAATCACGTAGAACAAGGTGAAACAAGGTGAATATCTGAGTAATCTCAAAACTAACTAAATAAATTTCAAAACTTCACCAGAATAATTTAACTCTTGCTTCAACGAGAAGTTACTAATGGTAATATATGTTGTTTACATGATACGGCATAAACAACAAAGAAGATTTATACACCATGATGTTCAAAGTTAAATAAAGGCAAATCTAAATTCAAAGAAAACAGGCGAGCACTAAAAAAGTTTGCGTTTTAAAAACAACGATATTATTTTGCATCGTGGCCTTTGTTTTTTAACGTAATTAAATTGATTGCATTTTCATGTATACTGTGCAAATTTCCATAGAATAGATACAATACCTTAGTTTACAAAGGTCATATCCGCACATTCATAAACGAATATTAGAGGTAAACTATGAAGAAAAATATTTGTCTATATTGTGGAAAATATGTAATACGACTATAAATTTAAGTAGTCCACTTCGATTTTTATTTGTGAAATCTTTATAAATAACGAATAAAGATAAAAATCTATGTTTGAAATGCAAAGGTAACTAAAGAATCTTCTTTTTTTTAACTAATAAATTTTCGTAGGTTTTTGGACAATCTTTTGCGCAATATTGGTATAAATCTAAGCCAACTCCTTGATATATGTACTTTGAACAAAGCTAATAATGAAAAGTTGATAAATTCTTTGCCATTCTTCTTGTAGAACATATTCTAGCGCTGATAGGTAACTGTTGCTCATATTATTCAGACTCATCTGTAAATAGGCATCTATTTCAATCTTCGCCATTCCAATGAAGGTTATTTTTAGCCCATCGTCTCCTAGCTATATTGGTATAACTCCTTACAATTAGTTAAAACACAAAGCTTTCTGGAACTCGCTCTGCCTTTTTCTTTTCAAAGTATTTTTAAAAATTATCAGCATACTCAAGTGAAAATTAACACAATTGTTGCTGAAATAAATCCAGTAACAAATCGTAGAGTTGCTTGTATATCTCATACACACGTTTGTTACTGGATTCATGCAGCAACAATTGTATGAGATATTGACACAGTCGTCAAACAACTGTGTTACTGAAATGAATTCAGTAACAAATTGTATGAGTTGTCAAACAATTCCAGTACCAAATCAAATGAGATATTGACAGAGTTATTTGACGACTATGTCAATATCTCATATAATTTGTTACTGGATTCATTTCAGTAACACAGTTGTTTGACAACTGTGTCAATATATCATACAATTGTTGCTGAAATAAATCCAGTAACAAATCGTAGAGTTGCTTGTATATCTCATACACACGTTTGTTACTGGATTCATGCAGCAACAATTGTATGAGATATTGACACAGTCGTCAAACAACTGTGTTACTGAAATGAATTCAGTAACAAATTGTATGAGTTGTCAAACAATTCCAGTACCAAATCAAATGAGATATTGACAGAGTTATTTGACGACTATGTCAATATCTCATATAATTTGTTACTGGATTCATTTCAGTAACACAGTTGTTTGACAACTGTGTCAATATATCATACAATTGTTGCTGAAATAAATCCAGTAACAAATCGTAGAGTTGCTTGACAACTGTGTCAATATCTCATATACTCGTTTGTTATTAATTACATTAATTAATTACAGCAACAATTGTATGATATATTGACACAGTTGTCAAATTTTCGTGGCAAATAAAATTGACCCTTAAATGTTTGTAGTTACCACATTTATAATTCTCTTATCGTATCTACTATCCACAATAAAAGACCATCGAATTGGGGTAGTCACTTCTGATAATAGTGAAGGTTTCATAATGTTTTAATATTCATAAATTATACGTATATGAAAAACAGAAAATTAAACGAATATAATAATTTTGCAAAAGAAGACGTTAAAATAAATATCGTCATGATAATAAACATTTTATTTATTGGTAACTGCATGGTCTATTTCAGATCTCTTTTAGTCAACTCAACCTGCAATTAAATAAACAACTTAATGCAAAACAAAATTCTGTACGAGTATTTACATTAGAATTATTGAAATTATTGAACAAGACAGCATTGTTTTAAAAGGCGACAGAGACAATCATCATTAATTATGCTCACCACGTTTGGTTTCGCATTGGTAATCACGCCCGAAACATTTCCAATGCAAAGGCTAACAGTGAACATTATTAAAATTTAATATATGTAATATTTGACCTTTGCAAGTTTACATTTATAATTTAAACGCTCAATTAAAATAAAAAGATTTCTCGAACTTTCCGATTACAAAGCACTTACAAACCTGTTTCTCGTTAACAAAATCTCAATTTTAATATTGACCTTAGAAAACCAAACTGTGCTAACTCTCATTCATGTGTTATCTCGTCAAACGAATTCTTGCGTTTTATGATGGCAAGTTAAAATCTCGCTTTAGCATTTCACATGAATATTAAATGAAGGTCAGCTTGGTGTTTGGTTTGCGAGTTAGCTCTTGTCAGACTCGTCCTGCCAGACGACGACGTCGACGAAATCGCGAATTTTTAAATTCGGGCACTGATTGCCAGAGGTCCACAATAAAGACGGGTTTAATGGCCACGGTTACGACCAAAGAGAACCTCGATTACATCAAAGCTGCCTCTGCATTATGGATATTGCGAATTTAATTAAAGTCGTGACTTGTAACTCTTATGGCGTTCGGTTATTTATAATTAATTAATCGAATCAGCCCGGTCGATAACAATGTTTGCCTTCATTGGTAATTTTAGCATTTAAAAGGACTGTGCTTCAGAAATACTTACAAAGATACTTAATGTAACATTAGTTTGTAAATGTATACATGGAAAATAGCTTCGCATGCTTGAAAGTTAAATACCCTTTGTTCTTCTATTTTATAATGAGAAGATATACCGACTAGGTGCAGATTAAAATTTTCAAATAATTCATCAAAATCACTCATTTCTCCGCGCCGGTCACTTTTATTATTAAGTATATACTATTGTTTGTGAAAAACACCAAAAAAGAAGTGAGCTACGAAAGCGAAATTTATATTTTTTATGTGAACAAGATAAATTTAATTAAAGTTGCAAGGTTCTAGAACAATTTCTTCTTTTTAAATGAAAATCTTGCGAAGTCACGCCGTGCAGTAATAAATGCCTCTATCCAACATACCACTGAATTTAGAAGGTTTGGATCAATTCCTAAGGAGTAGTCTCTTCTATTCTATGACATAACTCTGTAGCTGTTGCTGGTGAAGACAACTAGCTAGTCGCTGCCCATATTTTACATATGCTCCATAGAAGACATATGGCAAACAAGCAGGTCAAGCAAGCAGCTGGATTTCATGTTCATTGAAGAAATGTTGTACAATCCAAGCTGCTCGAGGTCATGAATTCTAAGCGGAATTTACCTACTTCTGCCTGCACCCCTTTTTCCAGATATCGCTGGTCAGTGAAGAACAACCTCAAATCACTCCAAATCATGATATTAGGCTGTTTATCACGTTACCTTCGCCTCCGTGTATAGCCAATACATTTAAAAAGCTTTCTTGTCTAGTGTGTTGCTCTCATTTTTTCGCATGTTTACGTATGTTCCTCACTTGATCAGTAAACATCAAATTGACGTTTAACCTTGACATAACGCCAACAGAAAATCATAACCAATAATTACGATTTATTACGTATTTGAAACCAAACAAACTAATAACGTTAATTCACAACAGATGTTGAAAATGGCCTCCGTCTTCTTCAAGGCATTTTCTAACTCTTCTGCGACATCCATTAATAATAGCAAAATGTGGGGAGAATTGTTTATTTCATTACACTTTTCGATGATTCTTTGGGTAAGTTCTTATAAAACGTTTTGAAAATGGAATTTTTCAAGTAGGGCCAAACAAAGAAATCCAAAGGAATCGCAAGATCGCGGAGACCATACGTTTGCATATTTCTGCTAATTATCCGATCTCCAAAAAACTCTTGAAGGAAATTTAAAGTATCTCTAGCAGCATTGCAACTCGTCATCGTGCAGTTAATTAATAAATGGATGAAAAATCTCTTCCCGAATATCCAAATACCAATTTTTTGTGGATGGAGTGGGGCTTCAATGAAAATATGAGGATTGTCTGTACTCCAGATTGTCGTATTTTGGGAATTAATGTATCCTGTTAAATGGTACCAGACTTCATCAGGAATGAAAGTTTTGTTCAACAAATCCTCATTGTCAATATTGTTTAAAAACCAATGACAGTATCTTCGCCTTGGTTCAAAATCTACTGGAAGCAATTCATGCACGGCAGTTAAACGATAAGGGAACATTTGCAAGTCCTTTCTTAGAATAGTTCTGCAGGTCCTGACTGAAAGATCAACTTGTTGTGACAGGTGATGGATGGAAGTGCGAGGAGCATCAATCATAATTTGTCTCACATTATCAACTACTTCATCAATTCTTCCTGCAGGCTTACCTGGCATCTGCTTTCTAGCCACACTGCCATTTTCTCTGAATAGTCCTACAGAGTACTGGAGTTGATTAACAAATACAGTTTCTGGAAATTTTTCCTGAAATTCTGCAACACAATCAGGATTGAAATAGGTCCATTCGCCATTATTTTTTTCGGCGTTTCAAAAGTAGGATTCAACCATAAAAGATTTTTCTTCCAGTGTGAAAACCATTGTAAAATCAAATCAATAAAACATTTTTTTTTCGGATCAAGTAAGGAACATACGTAAACGCCCGAAAAAATGAGAGCAACTTACTAGACGGAAAAATTTTTTGTATACATGTTATTAAATGCATTGTGAAAAGCGTTAGCAACTTGCAAAAATGATAGTCAAATCTAGAAAAGTGAAGTGCAAGAAATATAACTATAATATTTCGACAATACATGTTGATTTTTATATTAAGTGGCAGCATAAACATACAAAAACTATTTTTGTAATATGTTCTGGCGACAAATGCGCCAATCCGGATTCTGCCCTCCATCACATCATCGGTGAACCTTTTCCCATGTTCCTTTTCCCTTGCCTCTCTTTCTATACTCAATCTAGTTATACTATACTATGTCTAATTACGTCTAACTAACTTCGTAGCATTAGAAATTAACGAGTACAAACAAAATAGATAAACCATCAAAAAATTAAATACAAATCTATTTTTTACTATGCTCAGTTGGATTTATTTTTTGAAAGAAACGACAAGTGTTGGCCCATTTAATTAAATTAAAATCACTTTCGAATGCGCATTAATTACCATTTAATCATAAAATTATCAACAGCCGAAGGCTGCAACTTATCTAATTAAGGCCGAATTGATTTCAGTTTCCTTTTGCAATTGTTGAAAGTTTCGCTTTTTTTCGAAACTTTCAACAACGATTAACTTCGTATGAACAGCATTTGCTATTACTCCGGTAGCGTAATTACGCACTCAATCACCCAAGAACTTATTGCTGGCTACTAAGATTCCACTTTATAAAATAAAGACGCAGATTCGAACGTAAACACTCAATTAAATTAGAGAAAAACCTGTTTGATGGTGTAATTATTATACAACTCACCTAGACTTGCGTAACAACTTATTCTTGACGACTTGCAGCTTCGGTTCTTTGGCATCTCCTTTGTCTTTACCACCGTCAAATCCTTGCACGAAACACAACATCACAGAGTCGCTCATGCACATGCTCTATCTCCTTGGTAATCAGCCCTAATCAGGCACCTTTCTTCGGTTCGGTTTTACCGTGCGACACATTCTTTCAGCAGCTTATTAGACACGCGTATAACATAACCGGCCATTATCTCCGTAAGTTTCGAACGGGACACGCAGTTACGTAAAAAACCAAGTTCAATGTCTTTTTTGAAAGTAAGCCGTTTCAATTATTGCGTGATATGAAAGTTACTGAACGGTACTGGACTTTTTTCAATTTGAATTTCCTTTTAAACAGATGTGATTATACAATGGATTTAAGTTTTTCACATTGTTTATTGATATTATTTAATCACATGTTAATTTAATACTCGTAGTTGTGCGAATATTTTAAAATGATAAACGACAAAACATCATGATTTGTTCAATAATGTCTTATACAAAAGTTAATAGTTTTCGAGAAAATGCAAGTTAAGTAATGACAAATTGGTGGCTTGAATAAATTAGGCTATTTTTAGCTTTCTTTATTGTCAATTTGTTCACGGTAAATTCGATTGAATCGTTGTTCTTGTCAAATTTCTTAAAATAATTGGTTTCAGAAAAAAACCGAAAACATTTTGCCAAAGATTGCTCAACGTACGAACTTTTGCGTATATAATTCAATGCCTTAGAGATTTTGGATCTTTTGAAATGAACAAAGGTCGTCAATATGAAGATCGAATCGTTCTCAATAAATGTGTGAGCAGGAATTATTGGACATCACCTCATTGCTATTTATCTTTTGCCCAGGCACTTAGCGATGGTTACCTGGAATTGGATACTATTTTGCCTGAAAAAGTTCCTCTACAGATTCAACGGAACATGTGGTAACTTCATGACGGGACACTATCTAATTATGCCGCACAAGTAGCACCTTGGCTGAATCATATATTTTCAAATGACTGTAATGGATCAATTAAATGGCTCTCTCGGTCGCGTGACTTAACTCCATACGAGCTTTTTGACGATTGGGGTCACATGAAACAAGTTTTACGTATATACGCCATTCGTTGACATAATTGAAGAACTCTATCGACGAGCTATTTCTGGATTCTGGATTGGGGAGGGGGGTGAATAAGAATTCACGTGCACTTATGTCACAATTCTTCTTCTTCTTCTTCTTCTTCTTCTTTCTTGGTTTCTTGGCCGAGCGACTTGAGGCTCATTTACCAGTCACTTAGAGTTGTTTATTGTACTATTTACCACCATGTTTGGCTGTACTTCCAAACAGTTAATGATGGTGCTCTTTCTCTATATGCTAGACTGCTTACTTATTTGTTGAATTCTTGGCTTCCGGTTGGAACCGCGTGTCTCGGATTTCTCTACTGCCGACGTTTCGTTCTTCGTTGCAGAAGAACTTCCTCAGGACTGCTGCTGGTGGTGATGCTGCTGCTGTTGGTCTTGTTGCTGCTTCGCGTTAGTCGTTGAGACGCGAAGCAGCAACAAGACCAACAGCAGCAGCATCACCACCAGCAGCAGCCCTGAGGAAGTTCTTCTGCAACGAAGAACGAAACGTCGGCAGTAGAGAAATCCGAGACACGCGGTTCCAACCGGAAGCCAAGAATTCAACAATGGACGACGGCCGCGGAAGCCTTCAAGTTAAATGCTTACTTATTTCTTTATTGTATTATTATTTGGAAGTTGTGAAACTGTAAAGGAAAGTAGGTTGGATTTAGACTCTTCTAGCTGCAGGGCCCATTGCAGCATGCACAGAAATGGGCCTCGGAATGTCACACAATGCAATTATAGAGAAGAGAAGCTTAACATGCAGGGACAGGGAAAGGGGATTAAATCAGATCTTAGCGTTTATAGCCTCTAAATAGTTGTAAATAAGAACAATTCTACGTTTTGTAATATTGGTTAAAATATATTCTAAATTGAGAGGAGGGTGTAAACCACTATTGACTAAATTGGTATAAAGCCTTGTAGATTTCGCTATGGTAAAGGGGAGCCAATACTTCCACGTGTGCAGTAAGGGGAATCTATATGTCACAATTGGGCCCATTATATTACTCCCTTGTTCAGCAGTGTTAGACTGTCAGCGTTCTTCGAGCCATCCCACTCTTTCGATGCAGCCAAGAACGTCCGACAGAGGGGCACCGCGAATTCCAGCCATATCAGGCCAGAACTCCCCTAACATGGGACCTCTGATCGAGGCAAGTGCGGGGCAATCACAGAGGATATGCTCAGCTGTTTCTTCCTGTAAGTTACAACCTCTACAAACTGGGCTGTCTGCTAAAGCAATGCGGTGCATATGTTTGCAGTGTCCTGAAAGTATTCCTACGAGTAGACATAGTCTTCTTCTAGGTAGTTGCATACAGAATCGTGTCAGTTTGAGCGAGGGGGCCGTTATAGCCTTTTTCGCTTGATGACACTTGTCTAGATTTACTCATCTGTCGATATGTCGGTCCTGGGATCTTTGTTTCAGTAAGATATTAAATAGACTTGATGATGGTGCTATGGCCGATTCAGGGCCCCAAAAGGGCTGCCCCGAGCCCTGTTTAGCCAGTTCGTCTGCCTGCTCGTTACCAAATGTTCCAGCATATCCTTTAACCCAAATGAGTTGCAGGGTATTGTATTTGGTCACTTGTTCCAGTGTGCCGTGACATTGAAGTGTTATTCCTGAGGATATTTTGTTGGTGTTTAGGGCCAAGAATGCCACCCTACTATCGCTAGCTATCCTAACGATTTTATTCTGAACACCCCTATCCAGAATGGCTCTTGCACCTTTTATAACGGTAACTAGTTCTGCTTGGAAAACAGTTGTCAGTAGGTCAAGTACTATGCTCATGTGTAGGTCCAAATCGTCGGAGAAAATTCCTGCGTCTGTTCCTTCCATCAGTGAAGATGGATATATCGGGTTTGGGTGCTTCTTCAGCGTTCAAATCAATGAGTTCAAATAAGAATTACCGTTTATTACTTTAAGTCCCAAATTAAATTGTCCTCATCTCGTCCTGTCGTTTATTTTTAAGTGTTGATAATCCAAATGATATTCATTCGACCAAAACAATATTAACCAAGCGAAAATATCACTTAGAATTGTCAGAGGTGCACGTGTCATGTGTGATAGTCATCCACTAAAAGAGTTTGAGTTTGGTCATGATTCGCGTCGCCCGCAGTAAAATTGAAAAATTCCAGCAGCACTCAAAACAACTATCCTATTTTTGTCGAAAACTTTAAACAATGTGCAGGAAAAGTTGGAATATTTTCCACCCTTTTAGCATGTACTTTCACTGCGTTAAATATTTGCACAACTATTAAATTCACCTAATTATGTCGCTCTGAAAATCTTTTAACTCGAATATGCCAATATACGTACCAATATATCCAAGAATGTACTGCATTTTTGTTTATATTTTGAACGGTTCTTACAGAACATTTTTTATTATATGCCGATCGATCAATTGATAATTTTAAGAACTTTTATATTGCTATTTTCTTTTAACTTTCGCGAAACATTCGTAGTCTCATGTCACGTTGTATTTTTAACTCAGATTGATCTGATCGGCATCTAACAATAAATGATCTGTATACATTTTATTATTAGACATATCAAAAAATGTTAAATACAAAAGTTTTAAGGATTTATCTGAACCGCTATAATTTACTATAAAATAAAACAAATGACGATTGGAAACCTAACAAGAAGTGAATGAAATAGTATAAAAGAAATACTAGTGTAACATTACAAATTGTTTCTGCTTGTATAAACTGACGTTCTTTTTAGTAAAGCAAATTTTTCTATTTTAGTGCTTTAACACTACATTATGAAACTCATTTTATTTTATTAGGTTGAAACTGTTTTTTAACAAAGTTCAGTACTTTATGGAAATTTATGGCAATATGCCGGGTGTCCATGTCACTATGAGACATAGAGATTTAACATGGGAAAACAGAAATTGCTTTATGTTATCAGTTATGTTTTTTTTTGTAATAAACAAGGAAAGCTAAGTGAATCCAATGTTATGATTGGCCTGTTGACTCACTGGGTCCTTGCCTTATTTGTTCCTTTACTGGTGCCGTGATCCCATCAGTCTTCATAGCGTTGGTTTAAGCTACTTTAGACAACACACAGCAGGAATTTGAATATCTTGAAACATTTCTTTCAATATTACATGAATTTTTCGATAACTATCTCATTGAAAGTACAGACGAATAACTAAAATTCTGTATTCTAAACTGAGACTTCGGCATCATTAAAATTACCCAGCAAAATGAAAAAATAATAAATTTATTTCGCAAACTGATCTAATATTATTATGTAATCTTATTTGAAGATCTAAATGCAAGTAATGCTGCTTGACTAAAATATTAAAAAAAAAAAAACAAACAAAATAAGGCATGCTAATGATATTTTAAAGAAAGAATTAAAAGTAACCCTACGGTTACGAAATTCGATCAAACTACTTGACCACAAGACATTAATAGTAGTTACTAAAATATGCTATTAAGAATAAGTAAAGAATTTTAATTAATTTTTCCTTAATTCATAAATAATAAGTATTTAAAATATCATAAGTTTAACACCAAAATGCTTTAAATATCAAAATCTTTCATATGAATTTGCCGAGGCAGATAATATAAAATAATTTCTATTCTCCCATGTCAAATCCCTATGTCGCATTGTCATTTTAACTCCAAAAAATAATATATCTGAAAAAGCTAACACTTTTGGCTTCCCATTTTTATAATGAAAGAGAGTAAATTGGATTATATCATATGTGTAATAATAATAAGGTTTGCAGTAACGGTTCTTAACCTTACGATCACCACACCTCTCACAGTATGTTACATATTTCTTGTGGCCTCCAATTTCGTAATTGCAAACCTTTTCTACCTGAATGTTATACAGCAAAAACAGTTTCCAGTGAAACGGGAATTGATTTTATTTTATTATTTGTATTAAACACGCGAGAAAGATTAGAGAAAAGGGAAATAATTAATTTGTAAGTAATCAGGATATGGCCCGTTTTTCATGATCGCGACTGTACGTAGTAACTCTTTATACGATGAATTTGAATTTTCTGTAAAGAAAAATTAATTCCAATTAAACGCATAATGTCATAACAGGCTAGAAAATGTTAGCGTAAACAAAAACTAGGTAATTTAAAATTCTCTGTCGTCAACGTGCAGGGTTTTTGTTTATATTTTGAACGGTACCTACACCTTTTGTTATTAGCCATACAAAAAAAATGATAAATACAAAATTTTTAAGGATTTATCTGAACCGCCAGAATTTGCTAAAAAAAAGAAACAAATGTCGATGGGACAGCTAATTAATAAGTATGAAGAAAGATATTTTTCTCCTAACTCCAAGTTTGTCTATATTTGATTTCATACTTTTTATGATGTTTATGTTTGAAATAAAAAAATCAATTTAATTAATAAAAAAATTTATTGCAACAAGTGTTAATTGTAATTAAAACTCCGCTCCTCTGGGACTTTTATAAGACAAAACACCAATAACAAATAACAAATAAACAATGTCTTGAAATTATGATACCCAAAACCTTGGCTGTGTGGTCGTACATTTCGATTTCAGAAAAATGTAATTATTATTGAAATGTCATTATTATTTTATTATGACATTATAACCAACGCCTAAGACGTACAACGTTTACAACTGTTTAAAGTTGAATACTATAAAATAGTGTCCCGTTTTCTCGGCTCGCGACTGTACGTGAAAATATAAGACAACAAAATTAAATTAAAGTTAAATGTAATTTAAATTATACTGTATACAATTTTTCTATGATTCTACGATTTAAAAACATCGAGTTACTTCAACTTAATTAAATTAAACTACTTACCTTGAATATCATCATAATATTATTAGAGTTATATTTGCAAATATGCGCAGGTAATTAACCAGGCAATTTGCATAACTAAAAAATAAAATAGATTATGTAAATTCCATAGATAATATAGAAACATGAGAAAGTGTGACTTGAATAACGAATAAAATATGGGTAAACCTAAAAGTATACATTCGGTATATGAAGCCAAATATTTGTTGGTAATAAAAATAATTTCATTTTATACTTGAAACAATAAATCGATCTTTATTGATTTACTTTCAAGGGCAACATTTACAACCAAAAAAATTAGGGAGGTTTCAGCCAGTTTATATCAGCATAAACAAATTGAACGTATCATTAATATAGGATCCCTTAACTTTTCATTTTATTAAAAAAAGATAAACAGTAAGCAAACGCAAAGAATATTTAATTTGATTTTTTAAGCGTATTTTGTTACATTAATAAAGCGGCTAAACAAAGGTCAAAAAGGAATTTAGCAAAAGTACAAAACGGTAAGTTACTTTTTTTCTTTTCCACAATTATGATGAATAAAGTCCAGTCATTATTTTTTGCAATGCGTACAACATATTACTTTAGTTTTTTGAATATCGTTACTTCTGCTTTCTACATTACAATAAATTTTTAGAAACTTTATTATAAAAGATCAAGCCTATTCGAAAAATTTTTGTTAACAACTTAATTCCAAGAAATTCGAAAATTTAAGCGATGTTCAAGTAAAGTTTAACACAAGTATTTCGACTACGAAAAATATGAAATACTAAATGTCCAAATTCAAATTTGAAATTTCAAAAACATTTATCTTTTTGAAACATATTTTTTTACTGTATGTAACATACATACCATCATAATCTTATGACCCTTCTTTACATTTAACAATTCTTTTTACTAAGTTATCAAGCATCTTTTATTTCGGTTTAACAGCAAAATAATTTTTGCGAAACGCGAGATTCGAATCGTGGTCGATATTCATTTATAAAACGGCAGCACTTCGTTTCGTGAACTCTGCGCTCCTCGACGGACACGTTTTCGCCTCGAATGAAAAACACCATCCAACGAGACACGTTAACGAACGCGAAGGACTGACATCTATGTATGTGGCGACCGAAAGTGTGGCCCCCCACTCGGCGACTCCCATGGCAACGAGTACAGCTGACTTGTTCCATAATCCATGTGAACGTAGAAGTTCTTGCGTCATCATTCAGGGCGAAGAGGAAACGGTGAATGAATACGTCGCATGCATAGAACGCTTTGGGCGTTTTGCTATGAATTAGCCTTTAAGGAGAAGGAGTACTTTGCTGATGATCAGCCTTTAAGGAGTAGGATGATACGGGTGCGAGAAGGAAAATTTCAAGAAACAAGCGGATTTGCGTGGGTATTCAACAGATCGTTTGAGCAATTATCCCATTGTTATACATTTCAATGGATGGGAAAATAAATTATTAATTTGGTTCTTCCAACTTTAACGATGCGATAATTTAAATTATAAATGCGCTATTAATGTTTTGTGGCTTCTGCTTTATATACTTGAGTAGATTTGGTGACTTGTTTTATTTATTTGTTTACTTTTTTCAATTTTCTTTAAGAATCTGACGTCCGGTGGTTTTTCTACCTCTCAAATGATTTACCAAGCAGTCGATTATTTTGCATCGTTTTCGATAGTTGCGTATTGTATTGCATTGCTTCCCTATCATATTCCTCTTTGTAATGGATATGTTACGGAGAATGATGATAAACCGGACAATAATGTTAAAGTCCGGGTAAAAACGTTAATGACCTACTGCGATGGTTATTAACGTCATTTACCGGCAAATATCGTCAATAACCTCGTATAATGGCAAATGACGTTAATATAAACACAGTTCGGATATTATCGTTACTAACAGGGTGGAGACGATGACAATGGGATGATGTGTGTCGGGTTTCGGCGCATGTGTAGTTCTGTAGAAAAATTTTCTTTACATTTTTGAGGAAAAATAAAAGGTTCTAATAAACACCCAAGTGATGGTGCGGTAAAAAAAAAGGTAACTTACCTTTTATACATGATTCAAAAAGACCGCACCATCACTTGGGTGGTTGTTAGAACCTTCTATTTGTCCTCAAAAATGTAAAGAAAAAGAAAATCCTAGTTGCTAATGCATAAACCATTTCGACAAACCTTGTCTTTGTGGGTTTTCATTTAGTAATAAGAGATGCGCTTGCAGGTCAGCTGGAAAATTGTACAATTCCAAATGCCATGCGAGCTTATCTTGCGATAATAAAGCTAATTAATAAGTAAACCAATATGTTTCTTTTTACATTTCAACATTGTCCAATAACAAATGGTCAATAACGATAATACCCGGGCGTTGACGTTTAATTTTTTCAAATGAAACTAATTAACAACATTGTCCTAGATTATTGGGAATTGACGTTAAAATCTGGATAATAACGTTAATTACCATAAGAATCGGTCAATAACGATACCATCCAGTCATTAACGTGATCATCCTGTTAACGTCATTTACCGTAACAGATATACCTGCTCTAGATCTGAGAGCAGTAGTCTTTGACCGACAAATGAAAAATTTTCTAGTGGACTGTAAATACACAGATGTTTCTGAAAATTCGCTCAAGATAAACTAAAGTAGAAATGTGAGAGAGCAAATTTAGAGACTTAATGCATGTAAGAGTGAGAAACAGAGTTACCAAGGCGCTCCCAGTGAATTAATTAAATGGATAAAATTGAAATGACATGTCATAACATGTCATAACATGACTGCAAAAAGGATTTATTGCCACAAGGCATGAACAATTATTAGGTAAGTATGTCCTTTTATATCAAGTAATTAAAAACTGGTCTTGGGATTTTAAATTGGGAAAAGAGTCCTGTGAACATACACCAGGTCCGGAACACCAAGAAAACTCACGATCTAAGAAAATATCGATGTAATCCACGATATGGTTACTCATTTATTGAAGCAAAATTTGTAGCTTTTTATAGGCAGTGTTGAAAAATTGTGCACAACAAATTAGGCCTCAAAATGTCTGTGCCTGTTAGTTGGCTAGAATATTAACGTCTGATTTTTATTGATAAGTATAAAGAGATGTATCTTACGATTTCTTTTTAACAGTTCCTACAAACTAATCTCACTGTTTAACCTGCATGCGCATACAGGCTAAATGATTTTTTTTATTTATTCCCATTTCTCTTATACTGACTGATTTTTAAAAAAATTATTTTGTCATGAAATTTGGACAGCATGTCTTAGTTTTACTGTACAATAACTTCAAGAAATGAAATGATTTATTTTTCAGTTGAGCCATGCCGTTCAACTTTTATGGAAATGTTTATAAAAATTAAAAAAAACACTCATATAATAATAATAATATAATAATAATAATCAAATGAAATAACGCCACTCAAACTCATCGCCATCAAAGAAATTCAAAGCAATACCGTCAACAAGCAACATGATGGCTACGGTATTTTGTGATATTCACGATCCAATTTTAATAGATTTATTAATTGACCGAAAGACTATAAATTCAGAGTATTAGAGTTAATTTCTTTTTTATGGGACGTAAGAAATTTATGTCGAATGAGTAGGTAATAGAAACGGTGCAAAATTGGCTTTGCAGACAACCAAAAGATTTTTCTCTGTCAGTATTTGCAAGTTTCCTGGTCGTACTATTAATTTTGATTTCAGAAGGTTCCACGTAAAACCAATTGGACCAGCGACTTCAATGTTGTAGTTTACTAATATAGTGGCAGCTATTATCGTCTTCATAAGAGATAAACTCTGCCTCATAAATTGGCGTTTTGTTGGTTTTTACTTCACCTCTTTTGAAAAGGATAATACTAGCAAAATTTCAACTAAATTAGAGGTATACATTCAAACCCTTCTCTCTCTGCTGTGAATAGGCATTTGTTAATAAATTAATTGATAAATTGAAGACAAAAATTAAAAAGAGTTGGGTTTCTTTTTACTATGCTATTAAAGTAATGAAAAAATTAATTAATTCGATTGTTCTCATATTAACTAGAAGTAATCTGAATTTAGCATATGAAATTCAAAATCAATTGTTTTTAGTTACTTCTATTAAATTCGTGTACTTCAAGTCGCCTTTTATCATGAAAAATACCCATATAGTCGCAGAAAAGCTAACAAAAACATTTTTTGCACGAGCTCTATACAGGATGAGCCAATAGTGCTTATTCGGAAGATTTGAGGTTTTACTGTGTGTAAATTTGAAGTGTAACTTAAAAACAAAATCATTTGACACGAATTTTTATTTTTACTATTCTTTTTGATCGGTAACATTATTCATTCTGCTTGCAACACTGTATAAACAGCTACAAGCACCATTATTTATTTCGTTAGAAGAAGAGATTGATACCGCAGTTCGCGCTTATTTTGAAGGAATTGTGAAAGATGATTGGTTGGGAGCTTTTGAACAGTGGAAAGAAAGAATGATCAAGCATATCATAGCTAAAGGTAATTACTTCGAGCATATTTAAAATAAATTCCTAGAAAACCGTGTTTTTTTATTCTCTTAGCTTAACCGCCGTAGCTGAATGAGTTCTTTTTTTTTGATAAATTTACTTTTTATATTATATTATTATATCATATTATACTAGGGGAGTGTAGATTTGACCTGAACTTTTCAAATTTCTGATTGACAAAAATGAACTATATCCAAATTTACTCCACAATAATCAAATGAAATGGCACCACTCAAATTCACCACCGCCAAAGAAATTCAAAGCAATACCGTCAACAAGCAATGTCATAGCTACGGTATTTCGGGATATTTACGTTCAATTTTAACAGATTTATTAATTGTCCGAAAGACTATAAATTCCGAGTATTAGAGTTAATTTCTTTCTTATGGGACGCAAGAAATTTATGTCGAATGACTAGGTAATAGAGGAGGTGCAAAATTGGATTTGCAGATAACCAAAAGAATTTTTCTCTATCGGTATTTGGAAGTTTCCTGATCGTTGAGACAAGTTCATAATAATTATTTTGAAAAATAAAATTTGTTTTTTTAACTTTGTATTATTGTAGCTACCGCTATATAAGAAAATTCAGGTCAAAAATATACTCCCTCATATTTTCGTATTATATCTTAAAATTTCATTTTATTTAAATTTAGATTGCTTTGTTTTTTTTGTGTTTTTTTTATATTCGTAGCTTCATTATTTACTATTTCTTAAAGACTAATTGTAAGTGGGTCATTCTAATTCATACTTGCAATCTAACGACGATGGTACGAGGGTCAAACTGAATTTATTGAGAATAAAAAACAGGGTTAATATTTTCTAGGATTTTATTTTAAATATGCACGAAGTAATTCCCTTTAGCAATGATACGCTTGACTATTCTTTCTTTCCACTGTTCAAAAACTCCCAACCAATCATCTTTCAGAATACCTTCAAAGGAAGCGTGAACTGCAGAATCAATCTCTTCTTTTGACGAAAACCTTCTACCCCGCAAATTCTTTTTAAGCCCAAAAAATAGCCCAAAGTCGCACATTGTTAAATCAGGTGAATACAGCGGATGTTCTATTACTTTTATATTTTTTTCAGCCAAAAACTGGAAAATTAAAGCTGCCGTAAGGGACGATGCAGCGTAATTCCCTTGTCTGGAACTCTATTGATATTTCAAGCAAACATTTTTCAATGTACCATTTAGCTGTAACTGTCTTTTGTCCATCTAGCTTAATTGCTTTTACTAGGCTCGTACTTCTGAAGAATACCACATACATAACTTTTTCATAGTTCGCTGCTTATTGGTCATTGTTGGAGTTTCCTCATCTTCGTGAATCTATACATAATTCTCTTGGCGGGTAGGTACCTTGAAAAAGGGAATGTAAATTTCGTCACATGTCATTATTTTGAAAAAAAATTGGTGTCCGCCATTATTTAAGACATTTAAAGTCACACTGTGCTTTTTGGAAATTAGAAAGGTGATGCGGTACAAAACGACTAACCACTTTTTTTTAATGCGGGTGGTCGTGTATGATTGTTCTTACAGCTGAGGATCCAATCTTGAGTTGACGCTCTATTACTGCATAAGGCTTTATTGTCCTCTTCATTCAATTTTGTAACAGCAGCAATATTTTTGTCGGTGACAGCCATAGAAGGACACCCTGCTCCTTTTTGATACTGAACAGAATTCCTTTCGCGTTCAAGTTACTTACTTGTTCACTAAAAGCCAAATTTAATTTTTTTTTGCATTCATAAGCGCTTAAACCTTTTTTAAAATCATAATAAATCCTCTCTGGTTAATTCCATTTTTTATTTGTAATATCACTTTAAAAAATTAGTAACTTGGGTTTTAACGAACGTAACTTCTACAAATAAACTTTAAATGAAAGATAATGAGTTGCTCAAAATAACGCTGTATGTTTTGTTTTTCACGGATTACTAGATTTTCTTATTTTCAATAAATTCAACTTTAGCCTCATATCTCCTTAGTAACGTGGTAACTACTTGCAACCTTGTTTTTGTATTCTAATCGTTATAGATCAGCCGCAAAGTGCGCTCACAATTGCAACCATTTTAAAGTAGTGGTAAACTTCTAGTCAGTAAGCATGTAAGGAATAACGTTTTAATAAAAGTTTTAATTAAAATGGCAATGAATTAGAATGCGAAAATAACTAAGTGGTACCACTAGAACAGAGTATTCGGTAATGTTGTAACTTGCAACTCCGATTAGAATGACCTCCTAAGAGCAGAGTTTGTTTCTTCACCACCCTAAATCATCTTCACCTTGTAATTGTATCAAAAATATTTCGTAATTTTTATATTTAAATAGTGTCTCTAAAAGTTAGTTTAAAAATGTTTGGAAAAATGTTTGGAAAAATAAGCATGGCTTGATTCTAAGAACGTGAATCAGAAGCGATCTCTTTGAAAAATCTATGTGCCACCTTTAAATAAGGCTCAAATTTTCCTACTACCGAGTTTTAGATTGTTAATTACATACGCCATAGTTTCAAATCTAACAGTTTTCGAAACTAGCGTCAGCCAGTTGAGACATTAAAGCACCGGTTATTACTAAGTTCGTTGAAAATTATTTACTTACGCGTTATGCAATATTTTAGAAACACATTAGACCGAATGATCTAATGACATAATTACATAAACAACTTTACAACCTTACGGGTTTTAATAATTTGATTATAAAAACAAATTAAGTTAATTAGCTTCGCAAAGCTTTGACTTTGTCAAACTAACGTTAGCCTGGTGTTTTCTAATCCGTTGTAAAGTCTGACGAAAACGTGGAGGATATCCTGTTTTAAAGCAATTAATACCAATGTGAACATAACGCGTGCTTACATAATAGCTCTAAATTTGTTTCCTGGAAAACGAGTCAATTTTAAATCGAAAATTTTCCAAGTTGCCTATTCGTGATGAGACGACCTTTATCGCACACTTTTTAATTGTGTCGACGGATTACGTGACTCGTCGAGATATTGAACTCGCGAAAAATGCGTGCGTTGAAAAACGACGCATGCTGTTTGTGTATGTATTAGCATCTAAATTATTCGAGCGTGAAATCCGGGTTCCGGAAAATATACGACGGCGATGCGAAACGTCTGCGAATATCGGATTTACATATTTGTTATTCCATACGCCATAACGCACGACGAGATTTAGTCTGAATCGACTAATCGTAAGCCAATTTTAGAACTGTATGGTTTAATTGTAAAACAAACTCCTATGTAATGTCATAATCGGTTAGAACTAGTTTATCTCAATTTTTATATATAGAGTAGGTGGATTATAAAATAATTCACTGACGTAATGATATTTGCAAATACAGTTACAACCGGTTGAATGTTAATCAGTTAACCGTACTAAAGATCCGATATCCAGATGATGAATATGAATTAACCAGTATTCTAAAATCTATGTATATCTATTATCCGAATAACAGTTTCCATTTTTCAATGATATTTAAGATAAAGATACACAGTGATAAACTCTATTTAATGAAGTAAAATATTCAATTTAGTTTATACATAATATTTATGAATTTACTGTCAATAATTAAAAGTCAAGTGACTTAAAACAGATTAATTGGCTGATAAAATATATTTTTAATAATAATGGATGTCTACTTACAAATTACATAAGAAATAGTATCCAGAAAATGTGAATCAGAGAAAGAAAGAACTCGTTTAAATAAAATTATTTTATAAACAGCTTGAATCATGACGTCCTGCGAACACTCTTTGACACTACAGTGGAAGTCTCGAGCTATGTTTCTGCTGACGAGGGGTCCACTGCAACAAATTTTAACACTTCGAATACATATAAGATTTTTAGAAAAAATAGTAAAAAAGGAGGAGACATTAGGCGCTTTCCATTTACACAAAAGGGCAGCTTGGAATACCTCGGAGCAGCTCCGGGGCAGCTACGAGCGGCCCATATTTGTAAATGGAAATCAGTTATTATGGACTCGGAATAGGAATTTCTTAGGGGGTAGATACATTGGCTCCGTGATCGGCCGAATTTTGAATTCGCCTTATTTATCAAATATCGGTTTAAAAACATTTGTTGGCAAGGTGTACGGTTATAGTAGAATCGTGACTAACGTATACTGCCGAGAACACCAGACCATCGGCCAAATTCAAACAAATTTGTTTTTTTTTTCGAACATATTCGCCAGTATCATTCTAAATTCATACCAAAATTTATACTAAATAACATTAAATAATGAATTACATTACATTATTCACATTTGTACTTGACAGGCCGCCTCTATGGGACACTAGAGCCCAAATTCCGAAACATTCAGATGATACCGTCTCGTTCTCATCTCTATCTCGTCTCATGTTATACTGGATTTAGAAAGAACTACTCAGTGTCAATTTTACTTTGGCAAAACCCAGATTGTTGGATTTGCCTCTGAAACGTATTAGGAAAATAGTTTTGCGAGTTTGCTTCGCTATATATTTAAAAATGAACATAAATTATTGTGGAAAGTACAGCGTTTTTGTTTATATTTTGAACGGTATCTACACATTTTATTATTAGACACATCGAAAAATGTTAAATACAAAAGTTTTAGAGATTTGCCTGAACTGCCAGAATTTACTAAAAACAAAAGCAATTGACGATCGGATACCTAACAAAGGAGTATCACCTTTATTATTTTAAATGGGACACTCAGTATATTTTCTCTCCTAATTTCAAAACTATGTACTTTGTCTACATTTGGTTTCTTACTTTTTGCAATATTTAAGTTTGAAATTATTAATGTTTTAGCATATTTTGATAAATCTCTTTTATACAGTACGTTAACTTGTCTTAGTTGTTATTGTTTTGTTTTAATTTTAAACTTAAAAATCGAAACCAAATATAGACAAACTACATATAAAAGGAATTAAGAAAAAAATATCTTTCTTAACTCCAGAAAATATAC
Organism: Serrognathus titanus; assembly: GCA_039766575.1. NCBI lineage: Eukaryota > Metazoa > Arthropoda > Insecta > Coleoptera > Lucanidae > Serrognathus > Serrognathus titanus. The sequence goes on from CM077912.1 coordinate 53,634,120, forward strand.
TGAATGTTCTATTTAAAACAACAAACTTGATAACCATTTATTAGGTATCTGATCGTTATTTATTTCTTTTTTTGCAAATTCTGGTAAATCTTTAAAACTTTTGTATTTATCATCATGTGCAAGGCAACATTCAAAATATAAACAAAAATCCTGTACATTACAATATTTGTTTTCGTTGTCTAGGTTAACGCCCAAATGTTCCTGCACTGCACATTTCCGGATATTGCCTACGACTCGCACTTGTACTAACGTTTTCCGCTTCCGTTTTTTGTTTCATGAAAATGAACAAATGGATTCAAGTTGGACAAGATTATAAATCAAGATTAAACTACCGACTCTCAGCGATCCGTGTTTAAGAAGAAAGCCATTGTGATGACGGCAATTTCAATAAGTTATACGACGGCATTTTGGTTGCAGATATACCTGGAAAGCTCAATGCCGGCTGAGTCACAATAAGTGTTCAAAACTCCTTCTCTAAACACAAATCTGCTCGGCAAAATAATGATTCACAAGCATTATGAAATATGTTTTGTTGTCGAACAGAGAGAAATGCGGCGTCAATACGATCGTTCAATTCTTGGAACGTGTTGATTTCTTCTTCGTATACCAACGCTTTTACGTGTCCCCACAGATAATAATCTAGCGGATTTAGATCAGGTGAACCTGCAGGCCACCTGATCGGCCTGTTTCTTCCAATCCATCTACAAGGAAAAATTTCGTCGAGGTGAGCACGTACTTCTCGTCGAAAATGGTGGAGCTCCATCGTGCATAAATCACATCGTTGCTCTAGGACTTAAGTTCACATTCTCGAGAAGTAGAAAATTTAAGTAATGGAGACCATCTAAACTGTCGTTTAGACTACCTGCCCACACGTTAACAGAAAACCGTTGTTGGAAATGGCCGCGACGAATTGTGTGAGGATTTTCTTCGGCCCACAAATGCATGTTGCGAAAATTGCACACCCCATCTCTAGTAAAATTAGCTTCGTCGGTAAACAGGACATTATGAACAAAATTCGCATTTGCCTGTTATTATTAGAGCATAGTCGGCTGGTAGCAAAGCCTGAACTCTTTGAATATGGTACAGATGTTATTGTTGCTCGCGAAGAATGCGTCAAACAACGGAGGACGATAAACGCGTTTTTCTTGAGATATCACGTACACTTAACGAAGGATGTTCCTCGATAAGTTGTAGTATTTCTTCTTCTCTGTTTAGGATGCGTTGTGGATGCTGCCGTCCTCCACCTCTTCCGCGACGTGCCCTTAAAGTTCCAGTATCTCTCGCTCTTTGCGCAACAGAGAGAAATGTGGCACTGGTTGGCAAATGTCGGTTTGGAAAATGCTGTACATACAAACGCTTTGCCGTTAATGCGTTTTGTGGACTTTCACCGTACGCTAGAATCATGTCAATAATCTCAGTAGTTGTAAATTCTGCCATTTTTTTCAGTAAATTTCCGTGCAACAACCTCAACCTCAACAACCTTCAAACTACCCGGCCCGGGCGGCGATGACTAACAATAAATTACATCACTCATATTCTTCGTAAACATCATAAACTTAAACCAGTGACGTTCAAACGGTTTACCCGTTCGACAAAATTATTTATTTTATCGAAAATTTAATAACACTTTGTTCAACAAAAAATTCTATTCATTTTCATGCAAACTTTCATTGTTTAATATATTTTCATGAAGTTACGAAACACCCTGTATTATTAAAAAGGAATTGATTAGGCGACACAAAATTCTATTATCAAATCTTTATATTAAATCGGCAATAGCCATTCTACACAAACTTCTAGATAAATAATACATTATTATTTCTCACTGGAAATTTTCTCCTTATTGATTAATAATTAGACTGTTAGATATGTACATTTAAACACAGCAGTTATGGTGTAGTAACATTCTCAATAAGTCACGTAATCGATAAAGTAATCCGCATTTTGGTTTTTAGTATTTCAAATAACGTTTGTAGTCAAGTTGGTGTTGAAAATATTTCACGTATGTCGTAGCGAACAATAAATTTCGGGCAAGTATTTGACATATCATGCATGCTGAAACAAATTTGGTAAATCAGGTTTTTATTGAGAAGGTTATGTTTCTATACAAATATCAAAATTTGAAATGTTAAATCTAATAAACTAAAATTTCACAACGACTCTTCTTTCTGCCCCAGCTTCACTTGGCAAAGTCTTATTTTTACTTTATGAGTTGAACTTAAATGAGGCATTTTGTCAAAATACAAAGCAAACAAGAACTATCAATAGTAGAATTTGTATTAAACGACAGAATTACTAGTAATTTTGGATTTATACTAAACGTCAAAGAATTTATACTAAACGTCCACTACTATAAATGGGTGACGCTTACATCACAATTGACAACCAATGAATGATCTTACAATATTGGTCAATAATTGTAGAATAATTTCCTGAAGTTTCAAAGATAAAGGCAGACTGGACACTGTTTTCTCGATTTTGGCGTTTCCATAGACCAGTGATCAGTATGGTGTATTTCGTTTACGCCCTGTGTATTATTTTTTTGAGAGTTTTCTTTAAAAAGCAATATAACGATACTTGAGAGATTTTCTTCGGACTAAATACATATGTATGTACTACATAGCAGTGAATCAAAGATTATTTATGCCACGTACACGTACGCACGCATTTATCCGCGTCGCAACACACGACAATAGCGTTTCAAGTCGACATAACAATCGTAATGCAAGGTCACATTACACTCCGCCAGCTAGCTCCATTCCGGGGGGTCCTTGATCCTTACAGTGCGGGTGAACGGTGCTATAACGCACAGCTAATCTATCGCCAACGCGTCGTCAAGTAGCACAGCTGGTTAGTCGGTTTGCATGTTAGGTGTAATGACCCGTCCGGCGGGACGCCTGGATTCGCAACCGTTTTAGGCAAACTGGTTTTTGCTTGTCGCCTGTAACTCGATCGTTTATTTACACTGTGAATGCTCCATTTATTTCAGAACATCTGTGTTTACATTTGACTACAAAATCATTACAAAAAAACACACACATTAATAATTATATCCTCACTTTAGTATAGAATATGAACAGAAAGAAACTTTTAATTGAAAATATAAAATACAGTGCGCACTAGCCCAAAAATACCTTCAAGCAAGCAGTTAATGCAAAGGAAACAAGAAGAATAAAGTACCATTAAAACTTCACTCTAGTGAAACATTTTGAGTAAAAACGTTTCGACTATGACAGCCGTTGGCTGCGTTTACACTGATGAAGTAAAAACGTTTTCAAACAAAACATTTTTGACAAATTTTTTTAGAGAGTGTTTTTCATAGCTTCAAATCAGACCAAATAATGATACGTGAAAACAAAAGCACTCTGAAACAATTGCAGTCAAAACGTTTTTACTCAGAGTGTTTCACAATAAAGTAAAATATTTTGTCTGAAAACTTTTTTGTTTCATCAATGTGAACACAGCTTAAGTTAACTACTCAGTAAGGTGGAAACGGTCAACATTTTGGAGATCCGCTTTTCTAGAGAGAAAATGGTCGACTTACAATTTTCCCGTAATCTGTAATATCAATTATTCTACTGGTTGGTTTCTACTGGAATAGTTAAGAGTCATCCTGTATGAATAAACAGTCCACAAATACCATGCGTGTAGTTTTTAGTCCAGTCAGTGAAAACCGCTTCGGTAAAAGCAGCATTCTACGCAAGCATCTTGAACCCTTTAGTTAGTTACGTTGTACTAGAGTACGACATTTCTAATTTAGTTTAGACTGCAGTAAAAATTACACCCATTGTATAGGATCAAAACTTCATTTCTCAATTCTGTACCTCTAAGCAATATTCCAGTGGACCTAAAACAGAATGACTACGCGAATAACGTTTAGTTCTAAAAGGAAAACAGCAGCCTGATTAATTCAAAATTCAAATTAAAATAAAATTTAAGTGTGAAAGTTTTGATTGTAAGTAAATGCACTTGACAAAAACTATTTTGGAAATATTCAATCCAATTTTCCGACTTAATGAAGTCCAAAATTACATTAATTATTCTAATTATAGTAATTTCACTGCAAATTAGATTTCAATAATACTAAATTTCATTGAAGTACTTAGCAGTAGGTACTTTTCAATAACTAATTAATGCTAATGATAATTTCAAATGTAAATTTTTCATTAATGATATCTCCTCCTTTTTAGTTTACCGGATAAGTTTCATTACGAATATGAAAATTGTAAAAGCAGTACAATTTGAACTTTCATTACATACGATTATAAATTAGTTAGGGACTTAATTTGTGTTAATCACAATTTGTAAAATGAAGGTAATCAGAATAGAGTCCAAATTTTTATTCTACACAGTATATCATCAAAACTCTACCAGTTTCTTGTTTAGATTATTGTGGAATTTACCCCTGATGATGGTGTTTAGCCGAAACTAGTAGGGTTTTGATGATATACTGTATAGAATAAAATTTTGTCTCTATTCTGATTACTTTATTTAAAATATTTCTGCATTTTAATGGATTTCCGACAAAAAAAATCATAATTTATTAGTTCATAATTTAGATTTATTATAACGGGCCTTCAATAATTCCCGCCTTTGCAGTTGGCGTTGGTTCGGTAAACGTATGGCTGTGCTCTGATCATAACCATAACCAGTTTTAAGTTACAATTTTGCTGTGGAATTAATTCTCTCTTGCTTCTGTTCGTCTTTAATCCATTTACTAAAAATTATTTGGAGTCAGCAATCGAGTTGAATCCGATGGAATTGAACGGTAAGTGTAAAGTTTTTTTATAAACTCAATTTACTTTACTGTTTATTTTTGTTCGTATGACACATGCAATTAATAAGTAAAGACATACTTTGTTTTTTGCTATCTTAAGTCATGGCCAACTCCAAACGTGGGTGTTTTTGTACACACTTTATTATGTCATTTAAATTTTAAGCGCACAGAAAAGAATATCTCTTGAAAATCGGCATTAATGAAAGAACAATATGGAATGTCATTAAAAGAAATCAAGAACCAATCGTACCAGAGAATTTAAAAAATAAATAAAAAGTTAATGCATTTTTTTAAGCTTTGTACAGTTTTCAACATGGCAAAAAAATTTATGTGAGGTAAGATTTTGAAAATATCAGGACAGATTTCCAAAACAAAAAAAAATAAACAAAAGTCACATAAATTGCAGATGCATTCAAAAAAATTCAGAAAATGTTATCAAGTATGTACAGCTACGGAATCATAAAGCGGGACAAGTCTGATAGCAAAATTTTGTATTATTTCGATAGTGTTTAATTTTTTTCTTATTTATACGATAAAATTTTCCGCAGCTGTACATAATAGATTCAACACTTTTGTAATATATTATTTTATCATTAAAGTAGATTCTTGTCCGATGAAATTTCGTAATAAATTATTTTAAAACGGACACTAAAATTGGCACTAACGCTCTACGTTTCGCTATCGTTTGATAGTTTCGTCAGGAGTGAAATTAAATAAAGAAAGTTGTCAAGTAAAACGGTTGTCAAGTAAACCGGTTGTAAGTAAATAAAGTTTTCAACGGAAAACAAAAACAGTAAAACGATCATTTTTATTTTCTATTTTATTTGTTTATTTTTTTTAAATTAATATTAAAGTTGACAGATCTATATCCAGCTTAACGAATCTAGAAAACTACAAAATATGTCATTTAAATTAGCAAAATCCGTACGTTTATTAACAGAGTTCGAAGACATTTTAATTATTATTTTATTTAAATATTTTATCATCCATGTAATTTTATTTGTCCACAAATACTTATTGCAATAAAATTCGTACTTCATTATTCATTAGAAGTAATTATTGACATTATTAAACAAATGCGTATTAAGAGGTCGCACATAATTGTTGTCATAACAAAACCAATTGTATGTTTTTGCTTTAAAGCTTAAGTAAACAAACATGTATTGTTTGTTTGTAATCTGATATAAAAACGTAAATTTGCCTGCCACCGAGGCAGAGCACTAGTTTTAAATCTTATGGTCATAAAGTTTACAATTTGTGCTAATATGTACGAATACGTACATAATACCATTAACATAAAAAATATTCATATGAATTTTTGATAATAAAAAATTACCACATACGTATTTGGCAAAATGGAAAATGTATCAATCAATCAAGGATTAATAGAATACAAGATGTATATCCTGATCTTATTTGTTTCTATATAAAGATAATCAGATAAGTCAATAAATTTGTATATTTCATAGAAATTTAGTAAATCTGAGACAATCCCATCTCAGTAAAATTTAAAATAAAAAGTCAAATTTATTTCTAATCTATGACGTGAAGTTTATTATAAAATAAGTATAATATATAAATTGAAATGTATAAGTAATTTTCTAAAATAAATATCATTTACTAAAATCGAACTACAACTTCTCAAACACTTTTGAAATTGTTTTAAATAATACTAAAAATGAATTTTAAATCTTCGACAGTCTTCTTCTAATGCCTTATTCTAAAACACCTATTTCTAGAGGATTTAGATAAAAACTGAACTTGGTGCCTGAAGCTCGATTTTTATTAGAAAATTAATGGTAAAGATCGCATTTTGATATCTTGTAGAGTTTCGGGCCTACGAGCTCTTTTGTTTACGAAAATTTCTGATTTCTGTAAAAACTTTCTTAAGACACTTTTATAATTTTCTGAAGCACATAATTTTCGAGATGTAAGCAAAACTTCCGAATTTTTATAGGGACCATTCTGTATATTTTTGCATTTTTAAAAAGAGCATAATATTACCTTTACAAAAATAGAATATATTTGATACATTAATCAAAGCATTTGCGAGATATAGCTAAAGCAAATTAATGAATTAAAACAATTGCACAAAATTATATTAAATGTTAAAATTGTCGTCCATTTTGCTCTAAACATATGCGGTATCGATTTCTTAAGCTTTCAACCTAATTCAAGAGCGGATAAAGAATTGAAAGCCTGTCTTACCGCTGCTTCTAATTTCTGCCTTGAATTGGGAGATCCTTTACTTTTCCCCAAAGAAAATGATCCATTGGCGTTAGGTCCGGAGACATTGGTGGCCAATCCATTAGATTTTGTTTTTCCATGCAATCATTGCCGAATTGCCTGTTTAAAAAGTCAGTAACAATAATGGTATTGTGTGGCGGTGCCCTGTCTTTTTGTAAAAAACACTTCTTGCAATTGATATAACGGTAACTTCTCTACTTTAAGTTTTGGCCAGCAAATATGGCAGAAAATATTAATGAAAGAATTAAAATTAAGTGTGCAAATGTAAGTTCCTGTAGGAAAAAAAATTGAAAATCGAACTTTAAAAGAGTGGTGTTGACGCAATATTGTCAAGCACACTTTGAAAAACAACTGCATGAGACATGAGAAAATTCAGTTTTTAAGTTTTAATAGTGTTGAAACGGTCGCGAATTTGATTTGAAAACAAATCGCGTTTGTTTATTTGATTGCTTGTGGGTTCTTTGTTAAGGCATTAAACAGGCTTAATGACGGCGCTATGGCCGGTTCGGGGCCCCAAAAGGGCCGCCCCGAGCCCTGTCTAGCCAGTTCGTCTGCCTGTTCGTTGCCAAATGTTCCAACGTGACCTTTAACCCAAATGAGTTGCAGGGTGTTGTGTTTAGTCACTTGTTTTGGTGTGCCGTGACATTGGAATGTTATTCCTGAGGATATCTTGTTGCTGTTTAGAGCTAAGAGTGCCGCCCTGCTATCGCTAGTTATCCTAACGATTTTATTCTAAACACCCCGATCCAGAATTGCTCTTGCACCTTCTATAATGATAACTAGCTCTGCTTGAAACATAGTTATTAGTTGACCAAGTACTATGATCATGTGAAAGTCCAGGTCGTCGGAGAAAATTCCTGCGCATGTTTCTTCCAAAGTCTTAGATCCGTTAGTGAAGATGGATATGTCGGGTTTGGGTGCATCTTCAGCGTTCAAGAGAACGTTGAAGGGCTTCTTGAATATATATGTAGGTACGAGGGAGTCGACCACCGCCCCAAAAAGAGGAGTTTCTTGTAGAGCCTCTTCTAGGATAAGGTGGTATTTACCTTCGAGACCTTTGTTATTCCACACCTTTTTTGGCCGCAGCCTTAGGGCTGATCCCAGTGCCACTTCCTCCACATATTTATTCAATGGAGGGAAACCAAGTATGGCCCCTAAGGCGGCGGTAGGGGTGGATTTCAGTGTACCGGTAGCACTCATGCATGCCAGCCTCTGTACATGCGAAAGCTCCGATGCTGTTGTCGTTAGTCGGGCTCTGGTCCACTAGACCAACGCTCCATAGCAAAGCATGGGCCTAATTATATAGAGCCATAGAGCGGCTTTTGGTGATGGTCCCAAAATTCCGCCCAATGCACGGCGACACTGCCAAAAAGCGACGCATGCCTTTGCTACTTTTACATTAACATATTTACCCCAATTCATTTTCCTGTCAAAAATGACTCCCAGATATTTGACTTCATCTGAAAAGGTTAGTTCAGTTTGGAAAAGTGTGTGAACATAATCATTTCCGTCTTTGAGGGATTGATTGTCAAAGATGTCAAAGAGCGTTCTGCGCACCAGTTTTCGGTCAATGTGAGTGCTGTTTGCATTAGATTGCACAGCATGGCCCAATTGTAAGAATTGTATCTATTGAAAATTCTCGTACTGCTTATATTCGCTTCATCTGTCTAAATACAATTTAATGGAAAATTATGATTCTCGGCACATTTTCTACAAACCATTAAAATCTGCAGGGTGAAGGTGGTGCACTCTTCTTGTCCGGTAGGGTTTGAATTTTTTATTCCTTAAAACACGTTTTGGAAAGCCAAGTGCTTTTCCGATTTCCGTGTTGAAAGTTGTAGATTATTTTCAAGTTGCGCTAAAACTACAATCTCTTCGAGTTCTTTATCTCTATTTTGCGTCTTATATTTTTTAGGTCTAGGTTGTTGAAATAAACCAAAATTTACTAAATTATTTTTTCGGCGGAAGAAAATATCTCTAACTTTTAGGAAAACAATTTAAGAAATCTCACAATCGCTTTAAAACGTTGATAGTAGTCCACTATGACAATACAAAAGAATTGTTTCAATAATAATTCATAGCTTACTGAAATATTGCCGTAATTTTTAATTTTATAGTTCTCACCATTTTTTTTTAAGTGGACAAAACTGATTAATTTGGTAAGAATTTTTTTTATTGAATTAAATTTTGTAATTATTTTTACAAATCTTAATCTTGGAGTTTGTCTAATAATAAATTGGAAATTTAAAAAGTGATGGTAGCCATTAAAATAATGTCAATAAAATACTCAGTTGACTAGGACTATGACATGAATATAAAATTTTTAATATTATTGAGTTTTCAAAAATAACTTACGAAATAATAGAACATTGATTTACAATTGGCTAATACCCGCCCCTATCCCACTCATAAGCTGAATCACAACAATTTTCCGAATCTCATTGTTTCTCCGTATCATGTTGTTACTAATTCATACGGCCCCTCCTTGCCGCCTCCGACGTGACGAACGTGCAGCGGCGGCTTTAATTTCGCCTCTCCTCTGCTGGCGAATGAACGATCGATACGTCTGGAAGTTTCCATGAAAAGCGAGGAAAGATAACATTCTCGAAAGCCGAGGAAATTAAGTTACACAACGGTGCCGAAACCCGAAGCTAAGCTGGCTGGGAATGTCATTCCCTCTCGGCGGGAATTTCTCTTCCGTATTCATGCGAAAATTTAAAATAATTGGAATTTTAAGGAAAAATGAAAAACGTAATTTTGACTAGGCATGGTGTTTCTCAGAAGTTTGATAAGCTTGAAATAAAATTTTCCTACAATATTTTTTTAATATTTTCAACATCAAGCACGGCCAGCTTCTATGGGATAACTTATTAAGCAGCAAATTGGTAGCAATTTGTCAAATCTCACACAATATGTATTGGGTCAAAAATAGGTCGCACGATGTCGCGATCTAAGCTATTAATTTTTAAAATTTTACTTGCACACAGTTTCTTCTCTGATATAATAGTTTCCTTAGTTCAGATTGGGAGGTTTGAATTTTTGTTTTATTTTGTTTCATTTAATATCTGTAAATTCATTTAAAACGCTTTTATTACTTTTGGAAACTACTACAAAAAATGTAGAAAACGGTGTTAAAACAACATAGCGGAGATTTTCAGCAATTAGTTTATTTTTGAATAAATTTTAAAAAGTACCATCAGTGTTGGTGGAATTTGATCCCGGAATATCTGCCTTCGAAAACAAACATATAAATAACACACACTAATCGCTGTTTAGAAAAAGCTTATAATTTGCGTTCATGGCAGCTTAAGTAAAGAAATTAGATGACATGTGTACGATTTTTTTAATTTCATGTTTTTTAATGAACGCTAATTCTTTTAGAACTTTACAAATTAATTCTAATTACGTTTTTAAATGTTCATTTACGTAATTTAGGTTTGATATCAAAATTTTCATCTATTAAAGATAATTTCGTATATTTTTCGGCAATGTTAATTGTACTTAAATTTGTGTAATTTTAATTAATTAGCATTTCGGCAAATGCTTCTTTATTTTCCAATATGTGGTTATTCAGTAAAATATTTGTTACAAATCACAAATTCAACTTATTTACACTAAAGAAAAATAATATGTCAGTATGAACGGTTGTCGCCGAAGAAAACTGGTTCACTAAATTTTTCTCTAAATTTGCGCATTTGTATCATAGCAACCAAAAAACTTTAAAATATTTTAAACTTAGCTGTCAACGTATTTCGACATTTTGAGAACATTTAACATTTTTAAACAATTTGTAAAAAAGAAGTGCCGCGACATTTAAATAAATTCTAAATAGAATAGAATTGTCGAAAGGTTGATGGGGACTAATAATAATAATAATTTCCGAACAACCGTACAATACGAGGGGTCGTTTTTATATTCCCGGACTAGGCATTCAACTTGAATGTAATTTTTCATTATATTGTTTTCTAATCACATATGCCTTGATAACATGTTTGACAATTTACAAAACAATTGCAGTAGTATTAGTTCTAATATATGTCAGTTTGTGTTGTCACATATCAAAATGAACAAACTCGAATATCGAGCAGCTATAAAATTCCAAACAAAACAAGGAAAAGTTCCAAAAATGATTCTTGAAGAAATGTTGGGTATATACGGGGATGATTGTCCTTCCAAGTCGACTATTTGTGAATGGCCAAAATTGTTTAAACATGGTCGAGAATCACTTGATGATGGTTCCCGTCCAGGTCGGCCTGTTGATGTGATCATTTCCCATGTTGTTAAAAGAACCAAGTGTTTGGTACTGGAAGATGCAAGATTGAAAAAGCGACAATTAGCAGCTTTATTAGGAGTTTCGGAAACCAAGGTTTTCAGAATTCTACATGAATACCTTGGAATGACAAAGGTGAGTGCGAGATGGGTTCCACGAATGCTTTGACCATTCCAAATGCGTGTCAGGATGGAGACGTGTGAACAATTTTTGGCGCTTTGTGGAGATGAACCAGATTTAATTATCAATCGATTTGTCAGCGGAAATGAAACCTGGGTTCATCATTTTGATCCCGAGTCGAAACAAGAATCGATGCAGTGGCATATTAAGGGCTCCAACCCTCCCAAGAAGTTTAAAGTCACCCCTTCCGCAGGAAAAATAAAGGCAACTGTTTTTTGGGATTGCCAAGAAATTTTAATGATTGATTACCTGCATAAAGGTAGTACGGTAACAGGAGAGTATTATACAAGCTTAATGCATCGGCTCAGAGATTGTATTAAAGTGAAAAGGCGTGGAAAGCTGGCGCAAGGTGTCTGTTGCTCCACGACAATGCATCACCCCACAAATCAAGATTTCAAAAGCTGCAGTTGATGAATGTGGATTCGTAGAAATTGACCATCCGCCTTACAATCCGGATCTAGCCCCTTGTGACTAGTTTTTGTTTCCAAATCTCAAAAAAACACTAAGGGGAACAAAATTTAGGGATGATGACGAACTTATAGCGACTGTTGAAAGGCATTTTGCGGACAAACCAAATGAATATTTTTATAATGGATTAAATGTGTTATTGAAACGATATAGTACTTGTATTCAAAAACAATTTCTGTTGCTGTTCCAATCTCTTCTTTTCATGCCTAGTCCGGGAATATAAAAGCGACCCCTCGTACAGTGAGAGTACAATGTTTGGAATACCTACTCAGTATAAAATGTAAATTATTAGTTTTTAAAATAATCCAAAAACAGGTCAATTTTTGATTTAAATTGCGCATTCTTTGGCATTACACCTGATTATACACAGTGTTACAGGTAAGAGTGATGACGTCACTGACTTTTTTTTAATGGCAACCCCCAAGTTTATCTCTTTCCGGGTGAGCACATCTCAAGCATCATTAAAATATCAATTCTTTCTCGTTCCATTTGACTAGTTTGTTTAGGCCCGATTTTTTCACCTCCAGTTATCTTTATGTGACGGTTTATTCCCACAGTAACAATTGTGATCACAATCGTTGCAATGGGAATTAATCGCCAGATAAAGTTAATTGGAGATGAAAAAACCGAGCCTTAATTAAACGAACCAAGCAAATCTCTATCACCTAATGCGATAATGAAAAATCGTCGAGCAGTGAATCTAGCTTAAGGTATTAAATTTTCTGCTGGTAATTCTGAAAGAGCAGATGAAGGAGGACATTTTATTCTTTTACGATGTTTTATACCCTAAATATATTATTTTTTTTATTAAAATGCATTTAGGAACATTGAAATTACAACTCTGCTTTTTACTTTTCTTTATTAATTTTCTCAAAAATTTTCTTATGAAAGGGGTCAAAATTTTTAATATTTAACATTGGGGGTTCCCATTAAAAAAAAACAATGATAACATCACTCTTATATATTCAGGTATATGCTAAACAACGCGCAATTTAAATAAAAAATTGACCTGTTTTTGGAATTTTATTAAAAATCAATTATTTACATTTTATGCTGATTATTCCAAACTTCATGCTCACGCTGTATAAGACAATCCGAATTTAACAAGTTATGTTCTTTGTCAGAAACGAGTTACATCAATTTCTGTTAGCTTAATCTGTAATTAACCCCAATAACTCGTTTATAGGTGATCGACAAAAAGGGTGCACGCCCTTCTTCTGTGCTACATCACTCCCGTAATGCGGAATGGGTATGTTCCTGACCTACATGTTCATTCGACCTTATTCCGCACACTCCATTTCTCTAACTTAATTACGGCACATATTCATTTTAGCTGAATACACTGGAGACGTGCGATTATACAGCCGAACGCTGCGCCTGAATGTGTAACTGTTGTTAATTGTCCAAATTTGTTTGTTGTTACGACGGAATTAATCGCATAATTATTATTTATATATAATTTAATTAGAAGAAATCTATTCGTAGGATGAGAACACCAAGCAGGGCAAAAGAAAATCGAATTATTTGAAAGGTTTCCAGCAACCTTTCATGTTAATTAGTATTTGTATTGATTTTTCATGGTTATTCCACAAAAAAAAAACAGAGAATCAACGTCATACCTTCTTGATAAAAAAAAAACCTGTGGTAAATAATCATTTTTATCAGATTTATTACAAGTCAGTCAGATTATCACAAATGTTACATTTATACAATTATGTTGAGAATACATTAATAATAGACGCATAAAACTTGTATTAATCACCAATAAACAAGAATTAAAAAAAAATACGTGTTGCACATTAAACACATAAAAATCTGGAGTTAATTCTAACACTTTTTCAACTCCTTTTCGGCGTTTCATCCGTTTCTGGTGTAAAATAACTGGAATTAGGACCTTTAAATTTAAGTGTTAATGTTGTCTTCAAAAGTGGTATTTTAATCTTTGCGGTATTATTTTCTAACTTTCAAGAAGTTAATATTATCCAAGAGAAGAGAGAGACTTAACTTCTGAGGTTGTGGTTTGTATCACTAAAGGAATTAGTATTATCCAAAAAATGTCAAGCATTTCTATCCTTAAAGGAGTTGGTACTACTTATCCAGGAAAGAATCTTTACTGTTTGGGCAGTTACTTGTATCTTAATTTATATTTTAACTACTCCAAAGAGAATGCACTTTTTTAAAATTGAATATTAAGCTTATCTGGAGGATATGGAATAAAGGTGTTCATAAGGCCTTGACAACATTCTCCGGTAAATAAAACTTGTATAATCTATTTATTATTATATCACTATTTTTATACACTTTGTTGCTATTATATATAATGCTTAAATAAAATTCTAGAGAAAGCATTCACAGCACTTCGTAGGCATATACTAGTCATAACTTGCAATAAGAACGTCAATCAATCCCTTCCCTCGTGCATTACAATTTACCAATAGACGAAAAGTCAAAAAGTCTGAATAAACATCTATAGGAAAACATTTTTACTTTTGTAAATTAAATGCGGTGATGACTTTCACCAATGCAGATAGATTATTAAATAACACTTTCAGGATCAAATATTAAATTTCACAGATTACATTCTAAGACTCGTTTCATATGCAACTGACAATGACGGTCAGTCCTGATTGAACCTGAAGATTTGTGTCAGATGCTACTGCTGAGCGACAGATGGTCGATCCTGACACTTAATATTGACAATGAAAGCAGAGCAAACATCAGAATACTAATGAAATGCGTTTTATGAAAAGAAGTCTACTTAAACAATAGTCCCGACAGTCAATCTATCAAAATAATATGCAATATCTTTAATGTTGTACCCTGACACCTCTACAACAATATTAAATTGAAGTGCTTTGATTTTAAAGTGTTAGAACCGTTTTAATCCCATACTTTCTTCCCTACCTTCTCGATGTAAAAAATCAACATTATACTCTGCAAAATAGTCTGGAGATTATTTCAACTCTGATACCGTTCTATAATTTATTTCGTATTTTTAGAACCCATGTTAATAACAGGCAAAGGAATTGTAGGAAATTTACCAAAGCTCCGAACAAGTTCAATAAGTTCAGAGCCAGCTCGACAAAAGATGTGTCTTGGTGAGGACGCTTCTCGTATTCGATGGTTCTGAGCTTTCACCGAATGGAATTCGATCCGTGAAATAGTGGTAAGATGAAAGGGTTAGGACTTCAGAGAAGTTGCAAGCCATCTCGGAACTCATTTCCAATGTGGACAAGTATTTTAAAATTAACAACTGAATTCGGGCCTTTCGTTCTAAAGTAATTCCGAACTCCAACACCTACAAGTCGAAAGGTTCTTAACCTATTTTGAACTCGTTAGTTCTGAACTAGCTCCGAGCTAGCTTGAAACACTGTTTTTGGTGAATGCGCACCTTAATACAGTAGATATTCATTTATTGACATTACTGTTGATTATTCTGTGAAATCATACTGTGAAATTTCAAAGTTGAAATTTATTTCCTTTCGTTTACCGATGGTGGGTTTGTTTGAATATATAAAGAAAAACAACTATTTAGTACATACGTTGTGTAATCAGAGCGACATTGTCCCTGACTTAAAATGATTCAAGGCTCAAGAATTTTTAGTCTAAACTTGTTAAAATTGCCAGTTACGTAAATGGCAAGAAAATGAATAAATAAGGTTCCGAGAGGCAGAGTAGTGTTAACTTCGGTGGTGAGAACTTGTGTGGTGCGCCGGCCGAAGAATTAAAATACAAGTTAGTGCAGAGTCAATTATTCACATACACTTTAATGATTCTGTAACAATAATATCGCTAAAATACAGTCGGTATCAATCTGCCAATTAGATAGCTAAAAGTCAGTACAGTCTGTGATTAAAATTAGTTAATGTTCTGATAATCCGTTTTGTCCGGACGGATCGTTACGTGGCATTCCTGAAACCTACTGGGTGGCTATCCGCCAGTAGACTGTGAGGAGGGAACCTGGTGGCTATCCCTTAGTTCCCATTGCACCACCTACAGCGGGATATGGTTATCCTAGCCGGGGAATGCCAGTCTATTACATCTAGTGTTTACATTCCTGAAACCTACTGGGTGGCTATCCGCCAGTAGACTGTGAGGAGGGAACCTGGTGCTATCCCTTGGTTCCCATTGCACCACCTACAGCGGGCTATGGTTATCCTAGCCGGGGAATGCCAGTCTATTACATCTAGTGTTTACATTCCTGAAACCTACTGGGTGGCTATCCGCCAGTAGACTGTGAGGAGGGAACCTGGTGGCTATCCCTTGGTTCCCATTGCACCACCTACAGCGGGCCATGGTTATCCTAGCCGGGGAATGTCAGTCTATTACATCTAGTGTTTACATTCCTGAAACCTGCTGGGTGGCTATCCCCCAGTAGACTGTGAGGAGGGAACCTGGTGGCTATCCCTTGGTTCCCATTGCACCACCTACAGCGGACTATGGTTATCCTAGCCTGGGAATGCCAGTCTATTACGTCTAGTTGTTACATTCCTGAAACCTACTGGGTGGTTATCCCCCAGTAGACTATGAGGAGGGAACCTGGTGGCTATCCCTTGGTTCCCATTGCACCACCTACAGCGGGCTATGGTTATCCTAGCCGGGGAATGCCTGTCTGTTACATCTAGTTGTTACATTCCTGAAACCTACTGGGTGGTTATCCCCCAGTAGACTGTGAGGAGGGAACCTGGTGGCTATCCCTTGGTTCCCATTGCACCACCTACAGCGGGCTATGGTTATCCTAGCCGGGGAATGCCTGTCTGTTACATCTAGTTGTTACATTCCTGGAACCTACTGGGTGGTTATCCCCCAGTAGACTGTGAGGAGAGAACCTCGTGGTTATCCCTTGGTTCCCATTGCACCACCAGCGGGCTATGGTTATCCTAGCCGGGTAAGCTAATGATAGTTAATTTCTAAGTTGGCCCTACAGGACGAGGAGCTTTGTGCGTTATCCCGGGCTCCTGTGATATTTACTAGCGTCGGCATTGTAATGCCGAGGACAAAACGTAAACTAATTGATTCACGGTTACCACCGTGAGAGCATGTCTTTAATTACTGTTCAGAGTTGTTTAAACTACAATGATTATCGAGATGGCGATTTTCTACGTAAAACGATATACAGCCTCAGTATGTACATTTATTCGAAGAGCAAAGTTCATTAACGATATTAGGTACAGTTGAAGTTTTACATAATGGATGGACCAGCACGTTACTGTTATTGACGGCCAAAACGTTACATAATGATAAACGTAATCGATTTATGGAATCCTGATATCTGGTAAATGCTGCAGGCGGGTTATTCACGTAATTTACTAAGGTAGTAATTCGACATTGCGACCCCTTGTACAAAAAAAAAAGAGAGAAATAATTATTGATACGAAATTAGCGTTTGTTTCGAACCTTAGTCTTACATATATATTATATATATAATTATAAATAATATAAATCGCAGAAATTAGAAAGACAAACTTTTTGTTGGCTTTTTTAAAAAATTACTGCGATAACTAGTCTAACAATAAGAAAAAATAAAGTTGATGATATATTGAAATCAGTCAGATAAAGCACTTCGAAAACGCCTGCTGTAATTGACTTTCACATCAACAATTTGAACTCATTAATAAATAATTCAAGAGAATTGTTCTCCTTTTGAATAATGCAGGGTGATAATTAGACATAAACGCCAGAGAAATATTGATCTTTCCGCGAGGCACACGCAATGTGCAAATACTCGGTGCATTTATTTAACTTACACGTTCTCCGTTAATTCAGCTAATAATAATTTCGCTTAATGAAACAAACCATTTGCCAGATGAACGCGCTCAATTATTCAGCAACGGCAATTCCCCGCCGTCGCAAACGACGGAGACTAACAAATTACCTTCATTAGAAATTATGTGGTTTCCGGGCTTCTCGTATTTAAAGTTCAGAGAAGCCTTTTTTAATTTTTTTTCCAACAAGCTAAATAATTCCGTAACGTGAAATATTTAAAGTTTCGTTGCTAATTGACAGTTTTATCCAGAAATTGAGGAATAAATCGCTCTCTATTCAATATTGAAAATGAAGAAATAAAATTTAAAAGTAATGAAATTTGAAGATCTTTTAGACAATTTACAACTAAATATTTTCTCTACTCTTTGATTATTTAAATAAAATAAAATTTAAATTTGTTAAAAGAGCTTCCAATCGCGACTGCGAATTTAATGAACCAGCGTGTTCGTTCTAGCAGAATAGATAGCAGTCAAATTTTATCCATATCGACATTGGAGTAGGAATATCCTCCCGTTTGTCCTCGTGGCAACTTTGATGTTGGTCTTGGCCCAATTTTTCAATTGTTGAACAGTTGATTGATATCCTGCTAGAACGAACACACTGGTTCTTTCAAATTCGTTGTAAAAATAAATATAAATATAATAATGCATAATATTTTAATAAACCGGAATACTCGTAGTCGCAGTATTCTATATCAATTAAAATATGCTTGATAACGAAGACAGCAGGAGAAAAAGTGCTGCAAAATTAATAAAAGAGACGCTGCACACAACACCGACCCGAGCTACGAAAATTACAGATGCCTGGATGAAGACAAAAACTAAAATTCAAAATAAATTCCGGGAAGTGATGGGTCTCGTAGTGGATCAAGTGCAAGTAGGTGGAGCAGGTACATCGAACGAAGGTAATACAGCGCGTAAGTTTTTTAGGAGTTATGAAAATTCGGCTAAGATAACAGGATTAAATGTTGATTTGGTCAAACAGTTCAGTGTTATTTTGCAATCACGTTCATCGGGGTTCATAATGGATGCATCGGCGTTCGAAAAATATTGCAAAGAAACATTTGCTTTATAGACGCAAGAGTACTACATGCCAGCAAGCATGCACAAAATGCTAGTTCGTGGTGCAGAAGTTATCAATCATGCCATTCTGTCCATAGGGAAATTGCCAGAGGAGGCGCAAGAATCAAGGAATAAAGACCTCAAGCATTATAGAAGGGAACAGACTAAAAAATATTCAAGAATTGTGACTAATGAAGATTTGTTGCACTTGCTTTTGGTTTCGTTGAATCCTTTCATAACAAGCTTACGACTACCTGCGTCAAGAAGAAAGACTAGCCTTTCTGCAGAAGTTCTGCAACTACTGGGGTTGTTGCCCCAGAAATACCAGGCACATCGATACCTGATGATGAACAAATCTCAACCTCAGTCGAAAGTGATTCGAGTGAAGCACAAAGTGACTATGAAAGTGATTATTGAACTCAATAATAAAAACTTTAGTTTCTAAAACGTGTTTATGAACCATACTTTCATTCGATCCTGAATCTTATTTCTTATTTTTCCTTCTGGATTTTTTTTCGTTTGTAGATGCTGAACTGGGTATAAGACCACAAAACACAAGAACCATGGAACGGATCGGGGATCGGTCTAAATGAGAGACATAAGAGGCTTCTTAGAAATAAGGAAATTTTCTTATCTATAATATCTTAGGTTCTTTTAAATAAGACAGAATATTTATATGACAGTTCTTTAATTGTTAATTAAGAAAAAGTACTATTGTCATTTATATTGGTAAAATCTGAACATGAAACAATTAGAATACAAATGCTTTACAAAAAAAGATTGTTCAGCACTATCATCAGCGTTTTAAATTAGTATGCATTCAACATTTTTAACGATTTCTTAATTTTTCATTTCTGGATCAAACACTCATGTTTCATCTCTAGTCACTATATTATCGAATGGTGTTGGTATTGTTACTATTTTTTTAAGCTTTCATACCTTTCGGCGTCACGTGCTGACCACAGACACCAAGCCGTCTTGTAATACATTAACTTGATGGTCATCCATCTAGGTATGCAATAAGAGTAACGTAAAAAGCAAATTTTGTTAACAGCGTTGCCGCAACACCACAAAATCGTACCGCCGCGCCGGTTAGTTAAAGAAAATCTAATATGATAAACTTACCAGAGACTTTCAGACATTTTTCTTTGTTTTCTCTTTGCAAAAACGAACACTTTTAACACAGGTAAACTCCCCCTTCTGGATTCATTACCGACATTAGAATCGCTTTGCTTAATTTCCATAGTGCAATATAAGTAAATAAATAAATATCGCTTTTCACAAGGAACTGAATTTAAACAGAATAATTTATTTATTAACGCACAGAAATTTTAATCCACAAAACCGTTTCGTCTTGGGCAAATCACATCCCGGACTGTGTCTGTTTTGTTTCATCAGTGTCATATGTTCCTTATCGCTTGTTTTATGAATGGGTTATCAAAACAGTTGCTTGTTTTGCATAACATAATTTTCCTGGCTCTTTTTTTCTGTGCTCGTCCTTGTTCATAGTCTTTTCACGCTTCTTGCGTCGCGTTTTCGTAATTCCGATGAAAAAGTGCAAAGCGCCGCGATTACGAGTTCAAGTAAAGAGCAACGTTTTCTTCCTTTCGCGATAACGACTGAGGTCTAAAAATACGGTCATCTGACGCAAGATCGTTTCATAAATAATAGCCAACGCTTGGGAAAATTTTACGATTATAAAAACCATGCTTCCGGAACTTACCCATTAAGGAGCGCGGGGTCGGGATGGTGTCTTAAGTCTTCCAGATCGCTAACATTATCGCTACTAGGTGGGTCTTCTACAAGAAGAGGTGCCGGTACTGGTCTGAAACAAAAGGAAATTGAAACATTTCTCGCTATTGAACAAATTTTAATTAACATTTCTCTTTTTTTAAGTACATGCAGTTTGGACGTCCTACAAAGAATCTACAAGAAACACCAAGGAACAGACAGTGCATGGAAGAAAAGTGCTTACAATGCCAGTCAGATTTCTTAAATACATAAAGTACCTGTGTGGCATACAAATAATTTTCAGGATGTTTTTGTGATTATTCGTAACAGCTCCTGTAAAGAAAATTTAATGTAATTAAGAGTATATGCACATATTTCCAGTTTTAACATAATGTACGTTATTTAAAACAAAATTGACCATGAAGTGTAGACAGTATCGAAATTACTTTTAGAGGTGTCTGGGTAAAAATAATGTTTGGAACTTCATCTAAAACTACATACCGTGTGTTTCTTTCAACTTGAAAACGTACGCACGTATTTTGGTGGCTCTTATCTTAAATCCTTTGATTTTTGTATAAATCTTATGTCTAGAATATATAGCGAAGTAGACGTGACATAGTGATCAACTTATCTTTTTGTATCTTTCATTTTATGATACGAGGGCAAAGCTGAATTTGAGAATAAGAAAATCTAGAAAGCCGTGAAAAACAAAACATACAGTGTTATTTAGAGCAACTCTTTATCTGTCATTTGAAGTTTACTTGCTGAAGTTAGAACCCAAGTTACTATTTTTTTTAAGTGATATTACAAGTAAAAAAATGAAATTAACCAGAGAGCATTTTCGAATCATGACATATTATGATTTTAAAAAAGATTTTATGAGTGCAAAAAGAGTTTAGATTCGGCTTTTAGTGAACAAGCACCTTCCTTGACTACAATTTACCTATGGTATAAGGAATTTGAACGCAAAAGGAATTCTGTTCAGCATCAAAAAGGAGCAGGGCATCCTCCTACGGCTGTTAGCGACAAAAATATTACTGCTGTTAAAAGAATAATTACAGAGGACAGTAAAGCTACTTATGCAATAATAGAGCATCAACTCAAGATTGGATCCTCAGCTGTTAGAACAATCATACACGATCATCTGCATTTAAAAAAAGTGGTTAGTCGCTTTGTGTCGCATCACCTTTCTGACTTCCAAGAAACAGAACCTGTAAAAATTTGCCACGAAACTTTAAATTTCTTAAATAATGGCGGACACCAAATTTTTTCAAAATAGTGACAGTTGACGAAATTACATTCCCTTTTTCGACGTATCTACCCGCCAAAAGAGTGGCGTTTGGATTTAAGAAGACGAGGAAATTCCAAGAAATGACCAAGAATCAGCGAGCTATGAAAAAGTTATGTATGTGGTATTCTTCAGAAGTGCGGGCCTAGTAAAAGCAATTAAGCTAGATTGACAAAAGACAGTTACAGCTAAATTGAACATTGAAAAATGTTTGTCTGAAGTATTCAGTAGAGTTCCAGACAAGGGAATTACAGTGCACCATGATAACGCGTCGTCCCTTACGACAGCTTTAATTCTCCAGTTTTTGGCTGAAAAAGATATAAAAATAATAGAACATCCGCCGTATTCGCCTGATTTAGCAATGTGCGACTTTTGGCTATTTCCTGGACTTAAAGGGAATTTGCGGGGTTGAAGGTTTTCGTCAGAAGAAGAGATTGATGCTGCAGTTCACGCTTCTTTTGAAGATATTCTGAAAGATGATTGATTGGAAGCTCGAACAGTGGAAAGAAAGAATGATCAAGCGTATCATTGCTGAAAGGAATTACTTCGAGCATATTTAAAATAAAATCCTAGAAAATATTAACCGTGTTTTTTATTCTCAATAAATTCAGCTTGACCACCGTTTAGCCTGTTCTATCTCAGTCGTTTTTCAAGTTTCAGCGAAACAAGTGGTATGAGCCTAACAAATATTCGTAAATCAATATACTGGCTAAATCTTAAAAAACCGCCTAAACGAATAGCGTCAGTGTTTATTACCGGGCTTAATTAATCCATTTATAAAATCAACTAGATATTTAAATAGTATTAATATTACCACTTAAAGGAGTACGATAGTATAGTGTCATATTTACTAGTGTTTTGAGTTACTCGGGTACCCGAATAAACTACCCGGTTACCCATATAGTGCTCGGGTAGCCGTATAAGTTCGAGTACTGTATAAGTTTAGATATTTTAACTTAAGCGGATACACGAATCTTACATGAGTTGATGATAATGTTAAAAATAATCAAGTTTTTATCGTGTAATAACAGTGAAATATATGTTTTTCCACGATTCTAGCTGACAAATTACACGAGTATAACGGGTATCCGAATAAAAAATGATACCCGAGTAATAATTATAAGGGTACTCGGGTACGTGTCTTCCTTGGTTTCCTACTTCTACCCGAGTAATAACGGGTACCCGGGAGAAAAAAATAATATTCGGGTAAGATTTATACGGGTAGTACTACATATCTAATATTTACTAAAACAAATAAATTATATACGTGGATACAGCTCTCCAGTTCTTTCTGTTTTTAAAACAGACTTTACTATTTCAATTCACACCGCAAATGATTGTTAAGTGACATCCCTATCACAAAAGAAGATGCGTTAACAACGAAACCAAATAGACGAGATAATTATTCAACACTTTTACTTATTAGACCATCGATAATTTTTATTTCAAGGCCATAAAAACAAAATAGGAACTGGTGAGGTTTATGTTCGAACTTAAATAAAGAAAAATTAGTTATGTCATAATCTTACAATTTAGGAACGTGATTTATCAATAAGTTCATTGATAACGATATGAGTTTCTGCAAAATGGGATATTTTAAAAATATTAAAGTATTTAGGAAAGGAAATATTAAATTAGTAGAACAAATATCCATATCGAATTTTTTTACTTTACTTTCATTTTTCATTTCATTTAAAATCTATTGTTTAAAAGAAACTCATTATAAAGACATTGCAATGATGAAAAGAACCATGTTACACGATCCGAAGTAAAAAAAAATATTTAATTAGCAAAGATCTTATGATTTTCATGCTGAAAACATCATTTTCAAATTAGTATGCAATGTTTATAGCATGTGTAAAAAAAGCTTTCCCATCTAGTGTGTTGCTCTCATCTTTTCGCATATTGACGTATGTCCTTACTTGATCAGCAATCGTCAAATTGACATTTAACCTTGACAAATATCAACAGAAAATCATACCTAACGATTACGATTTATTACGTATTTGAAACCATACAAAATAAAACATTGAAAATAACATTGAACTGAATTTACAACAGTGTTGAAAATAGCTTCCGTCTTCTTCGAGGCGTTTTCTAACTCTTCTGCGACATCCATTAATAACATTTTGCAAAATGTGGGGAGAACTGTTTATTTCATCACACTTTTCGATGATTCTTTAGGTAAGTTCCTGTAAATCATTAACGGGCGTTTTAAAAATAGAATTTTTCAAGTAGGGCCAAACAAAGAAATCCAAAGGAGTTAGATCGCATATTTCAATGAAAATATGAGGGTTTTCTGTCTTCCACATCCTCATATTTTGGGAATTAATGTATCCTGCTAAATGGAACCAGGCCTCATCGGAAAAGAAAGTTTTGTCCAACAAACCGTCATTGTCAATACTGTTTAAAAACCAATGACAGTATCTTCGCCTGGTTCAAAATCTACTGGAAGCAATTCATGCACAGCGGTCAAACGATAAGGGAACATTTGCAAGTCCTTTCTTAGAATAGTTCTGCCGGTCCCGACAAAAAGATTAACTTGTTGTGACAGGTGACGGATGGAAGTGCGAGAAGCATCAGTAATAGTTTGTCTCACATTTTCAATTACCTCATCAGTTCTTACTTTAGGTCTACCTGACACCTGTTTTCTAGCCACACTGCCAGATTCTCTAAATAGTCCTACAGAGGATTAAAGTTAATTAACAAATTTGTGGTACATATTCTGGAACTTTTTCCTGAAATTCTGCAATACAATCAGGAATAGAATAGGTCCATTCGCCATTAATTTTTTGGGCGTTTCGAAAGTAGGATTCAACCATAAAAGATTTTTCTTCCAATGTGAAAACCATTGTAAAATCAAATCAATAAAACATTTTTTTTAAGTTATGTTTGTTTACTTGTCTGTTTAGGGTACGGATCAAGTAAGGAACATACATGAACGTGTGAAAAAATGAGAACAACACAGTAGATGGAAAAACTTTTTGTACACATATTATATACTACCAAGTTGTCTAAATAATTAACAAATGATATCTATGTAATAAAGTTGAAACGCTTAGGAACGCAGTCAATGCATCTACTATACAAGTAAATAATAAATAAATGAAAGAATGTATCATCGTTAGCAATTTACTTTGAATTTATACAAATATTCGGCATCTCATACAAACATTTCTTGAATTTGTTTACAAAACAATATCATAATTAAAAAGAAAAACATTTTCACTGAGTAAATTTTCACTATGCAATTGTTTTTTTGATTAGAAGTTCAGAATCTCCACGAATATCAGAGAATATTTGTTAATTTAACCGAATATCTATTTTAAATAGAAATATTGGCAACATCCGATATAATTTAAACAAAGTAAATATTCTATCATTGAACAATAAAAAATCCACAAAATCAGTTCTGTTAATTTATTCTCGCAATAAAAGATTTCTTTTTTGAACACTAGATCCAATATGTACATATTTCCAAGAAATTCAATGTGAAATAAATTGTTCTAACGTTTAATTACCGTTATGAAATTATACTTATTAGAAAATTAAGCCATTTGTTTAAAGAGAGAAAGTATAAAGCAGTTAAGTTGAAATTAATACGTGATCGATCAAACGAAAATAAATAAAAAAAGAATAAAAAGGTAATAAGCATCTGAGTACGACTTCTTATAAAGGAAAGTCTCTCTCATACACTTTTTCTAGAATTTTAAATAACAAGTGTATTTCTGTTACGAATAAAAACGTTACAGATTATTTGTGGGCGATTTCTCTATAATGAAAACACAGCACACATGTTTCTCACAGCAATTAGTCAATTTCACGTTTCACCATAATTTTAACTTTCTTTAATGGTCAAATCATAATAATTTTGTTTTCTGTACAACTGGATGAAAAATAATAGTGCCCTTGTTTTTAAATTAAATTAACAAAAAAAAATTCAAATCCTTCAATTTATAATTTGTTATTTATTTAGTTCTGAGATATCCTAGGTTTTCTGTATTTTTTAGCAACTCTTCTAACATTAAAATTGATTTGTCCTAATAAAAAGATCGCCAAGTAAAGTCTGCATTTGGAAACCAAAACATCGAGCATCCTTTTCCTGCTTATCGAAATCATCACTTAAAAAACGACCCGACAAATATAAAAATGATCTCTTTGGATAAAATTTAACAGCGTGTTTAAAATAAAATTAAAATACGATACATAAATGTAAGCAGAACTTATATTTATTAGCAGTATTTCTAGTTTATTCTATTATGTTTCTAATTCGGTGCTCATCATCTTATTTTATGAAAGATAGAGAAAAACGAGTTTTATTCTACAAACTTACAAGCAATATTGGTGACCTATACAGCTTTTAATAATTTTATTTTAACTAGGATTTCAATAATTCTTGTTACAATATTGTTATAATTGCCGCAATACATTTGCATAACGCAATTATTATTGTTTGTAATTAAACAATACTTCCATAAACATTACAGAAATTAATACATGAAAAATCTTCTCTGATAATGGTTAAATTAAAAAGAATTCACAACGATAATATAAAAACATAATAAAAGATTCTCTTGTAACAGAAAAACGATTTCTCATATTGAATGAAAGATTTTATAGAATGAAGATAAAAATAAAATAAACTTAAAGTAATTCTGGTCAAGAAATAATAAATAATTAATTCTGCGGATGGTTGTAGCAGAAGGAATTGGACGATTTACAAATTTTTCTCTGAATAAATTAATTCGTTAAGACCACTTTATAATTTGTGCTTTCTCAGGTACACTATAATTCATTCCTATGACCGAATTTATAAGACTAGAAATAGCATCAACTATTTTGCAATCCTTTTCTCTAATGTTGTGCCAGTCAAGGTCAGGACTCGACCTTTTCCGAAATTTAAGAGGATAGTCGCGAATTTTTTACTCGAAATCGCTCCTTTTGATTTTGGTGTGTACATGAACAAAGTCGGTAATGAACTTCTGTTTATAGTCCCTGACTGGGAAATGGACTCTCTTCAGCGAGCGCTATGCTCTTTACTCTTGTGATTTTATTGTAATTTTTTTTAATGTAATTAGGCATTCTGGATGTATATCTTATTCCTCTTCTTTTTGACTTGTGTAACCTCTTTTGAATTAACACCAATAAAGTATTACTATTATTAAGCTTTCTTTACATATTCTTGAACAGAAAATAAGCAAATGAAGTGCGTGAAAAACTACAAAGAACAATATTTTTCATGATTACACAGAAACTTAAGCATGTTCTCTTTTTGGAAAATAAATTTGATAACATTATATTTTGCTCTAGATCTCGAAAACCCTCAAAGTAGCAGTAGCAGTAACTCGAAAACGTTGTAAGAGCCAAATTTTACTAAAGAATGGATGTACTCAATAATATTTTTGTCGAATTCTAAAAATATTAGGTTAAATATTGTTTTGAAATGTAAATTCTTCATTTGCTATATTTATTTATCTCTTGTCCACCATATTACACATCTCTTTTCTTCTTCGTTCTTCTATACCACAGCAATTGTAATCACAAGTACTGTGCTTTCAATAATTCGCAAATCCCACGTGGCAAATTAACTATCTTTCTTCGAAAATTTGTTTGGCGCAGATTGGCGACATTGTAAGATATGCGTGTAACTACCATATTCTAGATTCGTTTTAACATCAGATCAGGAAGCAAACTAAAAATCTTTTTACAATGTTAAGCTTTCGCTAATATTTATTTGCTTCATTAGAGTATTGAAGTGGTTATTTTGGTAAAATTAATGCATAAGACTAAATATATAACAGCCACATATTATTATAGGTCAGAGGTTTTGTTAGAACATATTAAAATTAACGTAAACATTAACTATTTTAAATTAAAATTTAAAAATTATTTTTTAAGTTTTTTAATTTAATCTGATAACCAGGGCAAGGATAAATTTATTTTAACGCCACGCTCCGCCTACTATCCAGATGCGGCTCGTTGTATTAGCGCCTTAAGCTTCGGTCTGTTAGAACCGTGCGCGACGCATAACTTACGCGTTTTTCTAAGTATATTGGCTGGGCAGTTTTCATTTAAAAATCTGCTTACGCCCTCCAGAACTAGTTTAACGCCAGAAAATTTAGAAAAAATGTTAGTCATTCAAGCAAATAAATCTATTACTCATCCTACGTTATAATTTATATTAATTGGTATTTTGCAGAACTCAATTTTATGAGCAAAATTTACAAACTTTCTTAAAATGTTCACACAGATTTCATAACAATAATTTCCATTTTCTTTAGAAAGAACCCCAATAGTAAATATCAAATAAAATTAACGCGCACGGCTCTGATTTTGTTTTAATAAAAATAGTCGTTGAATTCGTCCTCCACGCCCGTAAGTGCGCCGACGAAATATTCTACGCTGCGGATATCAACGGTCAAGAGAGGGAGTATCTTGGTCGACTAGTGTTTTAGTTTGTAACACCGTCAACTGAAGTGGTCCGAACTTATGCGAGTGCGAGAGCATTGGAACTACGAATGAGTGACGTTCCGCCTCTTTCATAAAAAATAACTCCATCCGGGCCCTGCTGATAACACGGAAACACCTGATAAAACACAATACTATAAATATATTATCAAATTCACGAAAAATGAAGCCTCCGTAATCAATCAATTGTTTCATATCTATCTATGAAGCATATTTGTTTTAATTCTTGTTTAATACATTATCGCATGTTATGATAAAACTGCATATTTTTACATTTTCTGACAAAATTAATTCTGTTACTCCACTGATTATCCTAGTATTGTAATTGGGATATTTTATTTTCCAAGTGTTTCAATTAATGTGCTCTTAGGCCAATGTTGAAGACACTAATAGCGTTTTCGACTCATTGCTCTAGAGTAATCTCAAATTATTTCCATCTTGTTTTAACTTCATGTAATAACGTAGGATAGAGATACTCTCAGAGTGCTCTGGAGCAATCAGTTGAAAAAAAAAAAGTTTTACCGTGAGCGTGAGTTTGGTTGCCTAACTTGAGTGATCAGGTGGGACTCTGGAATTGTTGAAAGTACGGTACTCTGTGAATCACTGGTTCTCTCACAATTGAATTTTTGTGACACTGTTTACGATCCATGTATAAACTTTTCGGATAAGTACAGAATTCAAAAGGAACAAAGCGCTTGTGTTAGATTAATCTTCGGCTTGCGAAAAAATCAGCATGTCTCTCACAAATTGACTGAAGATTGTTGGTTAAATATGTCCAACCGCAGATATCTACACAGTGCTTGTCTATACCATGGTGTCATTTTGGAAAAGGCTCGCAGTTATCTGCTTAAGCAAATCAAGTTCATAGACGATGTTCATCATCTTAATATTCGGTTTAAAGGGCTATTAACACCACCTGCTCACAGAACTCATTTTTTTAGAAATCCTTCTTTTTCAATATCGCGATAATATATAACAATATACCGAATACTTTAAAATTGCTATCAAAAGAATCCTTTAAACATAAACTTAAAAGAGAATTATTACGAGAACAGAGCTTCTAAATGGGTTTAGACATTAGATATTAGATATATATAACATTATTGATTTTGTTATGCATATAATGTGCAAGTTAGGTTTTATTCATATATAAAGATATTTAGGACAGATTGATATAGAAAAAGATAATATAAAATATAAAGGTATATAGGAAAATTACAGCGCATTTGGCATTAACCAAATGCGCTGTAACCATTAAGTTAAATAATTTAAATTTAGTTTTATGTACGCCTGGTTAAGTGAATTGCATCAAGCAATTCAGCTGAACTTCGCCTTTTTCCATAAATTAGTTAAACTTGTTAAATAAAGTTCTTATTATTAAAAAAAGAAATAGGGTCGAAAATATTTATAACGTGTAATGAAACAGACTATAAAAAATACCTTCATTTGTTTTATATATGTTTAATTATAGAAACAAAAAAATGATGCATTTCTTATTTTACAATTATCTTAAAATTGCTACACCGAAATGAATCAGCTACCCTCAAACACAGAAGGAATGGTCTATTTGCCGCCACATTTCAGCAAACTTCGTGCATGTTCTCTTCGGTGATTCATCAACTTTCAAAAACTCGATACGAAGGGGTCGTCAGATTATAAAAGCAGTTTGAACAGTTTTCTTCTGAGATACGTTGTGGGGATTAATATAGTAAATAAAGAATTGACGAGCTTCTTGGAAAAACCTCACATGTCCATTTTTGCCGAAATCGCCATTTAACTGCCATCTTCGCTTATAACTGTAGAGCTATCAATTTCCATACTGAGATTCTGTAAACATCTCATAGGAGCCGGAATATAACTTAGCAAAATCTGTGGGTTTCTGTAAAAGCCTCACATGTCCGCTCGAATTCTAGCAAAAACATCATATGTCCAGGACATGTGAGATTTTTTCTAGAAACTTTTTGAGAGGTTATGTTTAAGTTTTATGTGAGAGAATTCATATTACCTACGTGGAATAGTTGTATTGTTTGTGCTCTCTAACATGGATTTGGATGTGGATAAGTTATAAGCTGCATTCTTACAATACAATTCTTACAATTCTTAATACATTAAAAAAAAGACAAGGGTGATTTTTATAATGTTTCAAGTAAAAACCTCACATGTCCAGTAGTATTTTATTATTTTTTCAAAAACATTTAACATTAATAGCAATCTAGAATTTAACTCTTATTCTGTAAACATTGAGTAACATTTTCTGCAGCGCAGACACTCCAATAGCAATATGTTAAGTCTACAGGTACATTTTTTAGTTTTTCAAAAAAAATTGTTTTTGGACAAATGAGGTTTTTCCAAGAAGCTCGTCAATTGTGAAACATTTTAATTATTAATATGCAATGAAATATTACAACTCATTTGTTAATTATCCTATTATATTTGGCGAATTAAAAATAAATAAATCATTATTAAAAATGAAAATTTAGCACGATTTAACATCTGAGTATAAGTCCCAACAAAAGCATTAAATTTGAGACAGCTATATACACACAAAATTCCGCTAAAAGAAAGTTTGGGAGTGTGTGGATTTTCGGATAATCTGGACTACTGGCTCATTATTACTATTATAAAAACTTGAAAGGGTTAATTTGCTATTTAAAAAACCTCTAAATCTCAATGCAGTTATATTTGTTTAAGCTTTTAATTCTTTAATTTATCGAACGTAATAGAAGTGCATCACACGGAAAATTGCATAGCTTACCCAACATCATTTTCCGAACAACAGAGTACGTTGCTAAACATATAAGTATGTCGTTTACGGGAGCTACATGTTCGTTTTGATTTTCGACCCGTACACTTCTTTATGAAATGGGTCACCACTTTTGAACTATCGCGGAGGAACAGGATGGTTTAATATACATCGTCGCGTTAGGTTTAATACTTCATAACCATTTCGCCCTCGTCTGCGCTTGCTCCGCCCTAATTGAATAATTCGTTGTACAAGGAAACCGTAAAACGGTGTTGCATTCTTTAAAAATTATTAAGCCACACAGCATTAAAATAATATTTTAATTTTAACTTTACTCAGTTTTATTTTTGAAATATTATTTTCATATAGCAAGAGTAATATTTGTGCGCGCCAAATTCACTACAGGATACATAAAATAATTACACAAATATTACAGTACCTTTGAAAAAATTTCCTACAGCTGGCCATAAACTTTTGAAGAGCTTAAGCTCGTAGAAAACCATTAAATAAATTTTATGACAGGAAACCGTACGTGGCATGAAAATATTTCAGCGATTCTATGAATTTTCATCCGCACATGCCGCTATAAGACGAAAACGTATCCGGCTTTGCTACACGAGAAAATGTGACCGAATGTGATGGCATCGATTCAACAAGACTATTGATCAAATTATTCTGCTTATTCCCGTCTCGTGTTTAATATTAAAGACAATACGTAGTTAATTTATGGCGAACACTAACGAAGGCTTTTCTAAAATAGCTTCGCTTTAGATTTACTGCTTGAATCGCGAACAAAAAACTGGAATTTTTTAAGTATTTTATTTCTACTACAAAAATATTATTTTAGATCACTTGACTTTTCATGCTAGAGTTTTACATACAGTGTTTCCCGAAAGTAACGGACAAATTCTATAAAATGGTTGGGAAAAATGCTCGGACACATCTAATTTTATTTTTAAATTATCATTTAGGGACGGCTTCACCAACCTATGTCAAATTTCTTCAAGCAGATCTTTTTTTTTACTCTATGATGAAGATACACGTCATAATAAGAGCAGCAAGGTTTTTCACGAAAGTTAGAAGGGGATATATATAAAAGTTCGATCGATTGGCATAAATTGGAAAAATGAACTGGACCTGTTGTAGTCATTCCAAAGAGAGCTGTAAAGAGAGAAAAGGTGCTTTTGAATTTTTTCTCTAATTAAAAGAGTGTATATTAGTTTGGGTGAATTTCATTGAACAAAGTACTTCTTCACACGTCCGAATTCTATCTACAAACTCAATCATCATTAAAATTTCTCTCTTTCGGTTTCAGAAAGTCTCATTTTTGCTATCTAATGTTAAACAACTAACACTCCACTATGTAATGTCAGTAATTTCTATTTGACTACAAACAACTTGTAATTATTTTTACCACTTATGGCAAGTTGCACCACCTTGCTAGAGCCTGCTCGAATACTCATACTCATATTCATACATTTATTAATGAAAATTAGCTAAAATTGTGTAACTGGTAATATAGAAAGTGTTAGGAAATATGAAAATTTTTTGCAAAGTATACAAGGATTATATTCTCTAGTAAAATCACAAAAGTGGCAAGAAAACTTGATTTCATACATTTATTGATATTAAAGCCTTTATAAAGGATATACACGTCACTTACTTACTACCTATATCTACTAAATTTAAATATAATATTTATAATTATCAAACCAAAAATTCAGCGATGCAATAACAGGGTTTCGATAACAAGATTCGTTTAATATCTTTTTTTTTAATTTAGCTAGATTTAGCCTCTGTATCGCTTCCGGTAACATATTAAATAATTTTATACTCATGTGGATGAATGATTTCCCAAATTTAGTGGAATTGTGTTCCTTTACTATAAACAAGTTTTTCGAGATATTGTAATTGCGAAAATATGAATTGGTGTGAGATTTGTGGGCATTTTCTTTGATGTAAATTAGAGATTTGTATATAAAGATTGCTGGAAAGGTTAGAAGATTTAGGTTTTGGAAAGCAGTTCTGCATGATTCTCTTGGACCTAGATTGCAAATTAATCTTACAATCCTTTTTTGTGCTAAGAACACTGCTAGTACCAGCTGAGTTACCCTAAGCTATAACATGGTAGGACATGTGGTTGTAGGCTAGCGAAAAATACACACACAATATTGGCACTTTCATGTCAATACATTTTTGTTGAATATCTCAGTTATTTTTCAACCGATTTTGAAAAGTTTTATTCATTGTATTCAACACAAAAAATGCTATTAAATGAGATATTTTGTTTGTACCTATATCTCGACGTTATTAAATCCGTTTTCGATTATCTTATTCTTTGTGGAAGAATTGGTTCTATTTCTACAGTAAGGTTTGAAGCAACATGGGGTACTGAAAATCATAGTGGTGTAAATCAAATGATACACGACCCCTAAAAAATCATGTTTTGAGTTCATTTCTACAGAAAACTCAAACTATGAGTTAGTTACAAATTTTTGATGTAATTGCTTTATTAGATCAAGACAAATATATAAACAAATAACATCCAGAAAAAAACCATAAACGAGAATAAATTCAAATTTGAAAATTATGATTTACACAACTATGATTCCTAGCGCCCCACATAGAATACGTTCTGTTGTTTAATAATATGTCACATAACGTGAGCTGTAAATAGCATATTACGCACGCGTGGTAAAGTTGCGCACGAGCTGCACAGCAGCGAGTGCTAGTAATTCCACAAGTGCGTAATTGTTTTACAGCTCGAGATTTGTACTATTCTTTACCACCACATTTAATTGCTATTAAAGAGATCAAAATTGCCTTATTATTCAAGTTCAAAAGAATCAGCGCTGACAGTTGCAATTTCGACTATTGTTAATTTAATGTGATGCGACTGCGTAGATCTAATTACAAGCGTGCGTGAAGTTAGATGAAAATGACCTCGCTGTGCGATTTTGTAACTTTACGCGTAATAGTAAATTCTATCAAAAATTAAATTGAATCAATAACTATTTGATAAAATAGAACATACTCTATTTCGAAACCATATCTGCAGCCCAAAAATTTATTGCAAAAATTGGACCAAATATTGAATAAGAATATCAGCAGGAATTTATGTTTAACGAAAACGATGAAGACGACATTCAAATGGACATCAATCTTAATATGTCCTTAAGATAACGATTGATACAATGTATATTGTAACACATTGGTTGAGAGATTGAAATGAATCTTGTATAAAAATAGGGAAGTCTGAAACAGCCTTAAGACGTGACAACAGAATCTTAAGACTCAACCGTAAATGTTGCTCTAACGTAAAAACCATTTTATAGTGCAATATAACAGGGTGGAAAAGGAATAATTTATTTTTGTTTAATTCACAAGCACTTAGAAATGCAATCTACACAAAAGATGGAAATGTCAGCCGGCAATTAACAACATGAACGCATACGAAATGTCATAAGGGATTATTTTTGAAAACCCTTTATTTAATAGCCTTTTCAAGTCATTGCTCCAAAGCACTCTCAGAGTATTCTCATTTTGTTTTAACTCCATGTGATGGAGATATTCAGTTAGTGCTCTAGCACTAGAGCAAGGAATCCATAAATATATTAGAAATCCCAACTCGTGCTGTAAATTTAAGCCAGTGAAAATAAATAACGATCAAAACTACACGTCTCTATCGACAATTCTTTCAGTTTTTTGTCAGTTGAATATTATTATAATTTCAACTGTAATTTTTTTAAATAGATTATTGCGAGCCTTATTTTATCTGTGGTAACGATTAAATGTTTGGTTGACATAAACACTGAGTAAACGGTTTTTTTTTTTGGAATATTGTAATTACAGCGTAAACAATTAGAAAAACCTGGATTCACATACATACGAGGGGTCGTTTTTATATTCCCAGACTAGGCATGAAAAGAAGAGATTAGAACAGCAACATATATTTTACTTTTCAATATAGGCCCCTTGTTTTTGAATACAAGTATATGCATATTACAACCAGTGGCATATCCAAAATAGAAGTTTTTTGACATCTCATAGTAGTGACAAAGTGATTTCAAAATAATTGATATCCTTGCTTTGGTACTTCGAGGTTACATCTAATTTATATATTTGCTATAGACTTACGAGGGGTCGTTTTTATATTCCCAGACTAGACAGTTTTCAATTTTAATGTACTTTTTCATTATATTGTTTTTTAATCACATATGCCTTGGTAACATATTTGACAATTTACAAAACAATTGCACTAGTATTAGTTCTAATATATGTGAGTTTGTGTTGTCACGTATCAAAATGAACAAACTCGAATATTGAGCAGTTATAAAATTCCTAATAAGACAAGGAAAAACTCCAAAAATTATTCGTGATGAAATGTTGGCTGTATGCGGGGATGATTGTCCTTCCAAGTCGACTATTTGTGAATGGTCAAAATTATTTAAACATGGTCGAGAATCACTGAATGATGATTCCCGTCCAGGTCGACCTGTTGATGTGATCACTTCCGATGTTACTGAAAGAACCAAGTGTTTGGTACTGGAAGATGCAAGATTAAAGAAGCGACAATTAGCAGCTGTATTAGGAGTTTCGGAAACCACGGTTTTCAGAATTCTACACGAATACCTTGGAATGACAAAGGTGAGTGCGAGATGGATTCCACGAATGCTTTCGCTATTCCAAATGCGTATCAGGATCGAAACATGTGAACAATTTTTGGCGCTTTGTGGAGATGAGCCAGATTTAATTATCAATCGACTTGTCAGCGGAAAGAAACCTGGGTTCATCATTTTGATCCTAAGTCGAAACAAGAATCGTTGTGGTGACATATTAAGGGCCCAGCTCTCCCAAGAAGTTTAAAGTCACTCCTTCTGCAGGAAAAACAATGGCAACTGTTTTTTGGGATTGCCAAAGAACAAAGAATTTTAATGATTGATTACCTGAATAAAGGTAATACGGTAACAGGAGAGTATTATGCAAGCTTAATGCATCGCCTCAGAGATTCTATTAAAGTGAAAAGGCGCGGAAAACTGGCGCAAGGTGTCCTGTTGCTCCACGACATCCGCCTTATAGTCCGGATCTAGCCCCTTATGACTATTTCTTGTTTCCAAATCTCAAAAAAATACTAAGGGGAACAAAATTTAGGGACGATGACGAACTTATAGCGGCTATTGAAAGGCATTTTGCGGACAAACCAAATGAATATTTTTATAATGGATTAAAGGAATTATTGAAACGGTGTAGTACTTGAATCAAAAACAAGGGGCCTACATTGAAAAATAAAATTTCTGTTGCTGTTCTAATCTCTTCTTTTCATGCCCTAATCCAGGAATATAAAAACGACCACTCGTATGTATGTTAATCCAGGAATATATAAACGACCATCGTATGTATGTAAATCCAGGTTTTTCTATTTGTTTACGCTGTAATTACAACATTCCAAAACAAAAACTATTTACGTCAGCCAAACATTTAATCGTTCGCACATAGGAAAATGATGAATGTTTTCTTCGGGAAGGCCATAGCGGAAAGAAAATTAAGGAATCTTCTAAAAGTATAACGAATTTACACAATTAAAAAAGAATATTTTAATATAGCCTTTAATTTTATTTATTTTTTAATTTTATCGAAGTTTTCATATCACTTTCAAGAGTTAATCAGCGGGTGCTGGTGAGTGGATTAGATTAGTTCAGTAATACTTAATGTGATCCAGAGTAACAGTGTCAAATAAAAGGAGTACTTTGATATTTGGAATTTTTAAAGTAGGGGTTGCTAGCACTTAGGGTTGAGAGATGAGGGATTGAAAATTACATCTTTAGATGATGATTTAAAAATAGAAATCGACGTGTCCGAGCATTTTTCTCAGGCATTTTATAGAATTTATCCGTTACTTTCGAGAAGACTGTATATTTTCAAAGTAAGCAGTTTATTTATAGCTAACAATACTTTTATTTATAATATTTCTTTATTTTAGGTAAAGCTGATGTAAAGAGCAGCACATCTCAAATAAATACAAGTTAATAATTGAAGTCTTATGTCGAGGATAAAAAAGTAAAAAACATACAAAAATACTATATATATTTATCACATCACGATACAGTATCAAATGTTACGTCAATGTTATACAGGTGTTCCATTTAAATAAATCCTGCTGCTTCACTATTTTACTGAACAACCGTATATGTCAAAAGAATTTTAGGATCTAATACTTAATAGTCAGAAACTCGTTATTTCCTCGTTCTATAAATGAGCTATGGAAGAAAGTGCTCATCCCATTTAAGGGAACAGAGCAGATCTGTTTGATAATAACAAATTAAAGACGAATTTGCTCATAATTAATTTTTTTAATTTTATTGGCATTGCAACCATGATTAAACAGATCATTACTCAGAATTACTATAATTCTCGTAAATTTACCTTCTTACGTAATACATGATAATAAGGATTTCCAAAGCAAACAATTATTAGCTACTGCTTCTATTTTAAAAATAACTGGTTACCTACTCGTAATACATACAATTGATGTAAATGTAAAGGCAAATTAATACGTGTTTATAATTGAGAATAATGCTGCATCTCTGTTCCACTCGATATTTCTTTCTTCATCTGAATTGCATATTGTTTCCTGGTAAACATAACAACTATTACAATGACTTACCCGTGACAGTTTCGAATAATTACCGGAGGATCTCCGAAGAATAGAACACAAGCGATTTAGGCAGCTAACGCAAATTACCATAAGACACTTTCCGCAATATTTTCTATTAAATGAAAGAAAATTTGCAACGAGAAACTGATAGGCCGCGGTTTACGCACGCACACACATACAAACACAAAAAAAAATCAGTACAGGAGGAACGTATAGCTAATATGTAGCTCCTTCTGTTTCGTTAGAGTCGCACGGTTGCGTAAACGTCACGATTCCTCTCCCGGACCATTCGGAACTCCGGGTGCTTTACAGTGGTGTAGATTTGGGCGGAGATGCCGAAAATGTACCAAATTAATGAATCATTTTCTTTTACGATCGGTGAATTACTTAATTAATTATGAAATTACTTCATTGAATTTCATAGAATATTCTTGTACAAACAAACGCGTGCATGCAAATTAAACTTTATTGCGCAGAAAAATGCTGTATCAGTAGTATTAAATTAAAACCAATTTACTTCAGGTATTTGATTAAAATTATGTTCTTGTTGAAAAAAGGCATGAGACTTTTTTTAATCGCTGTAGGTAATTCAAAATAATAGTAAGTGAATAAGCAAAATTAATGTAATATAAGGAAAACTCTAAAGAAGCTTTAAAATGTGTCAGTATTCCAGAAATTAATTATAATAGAATTATAATAGAAAGCAGTGTATTTCAATTAATTTAGAAAATGTTACCAAATTACTTGATTTCTCGCTCGCTTTGTCGGAGTTTTACTATTTTCTATATTTAATTTATTTTCTATTATATAATTTTATGACTAAAAGTCGTTTGAATCTATCTTTTTATTTTATAATTTTAACAATATTGACTGATTTGCACGAGCTCACCATAACTTGACTACCGCAAGTTTTTATTTAAATTTCATTTTAACAAGTTTCTAGAATTTTTTTTCCTTGTAACAATTTTAAACGGATCGTGCATGCCAGAGAAAAATAATATCGTTGACGTGGGTATTGAAGGTAGATTCGTACTAAGCTATACGGATATAGTGTACAATTAGTGTCGCCATTTCAGTGATTTTATAACTTTTTATTGAAATTTCAGAAAACAATTTTTATCTTAAAAATCCGTTTAGTTAAATTTATTGAAATTATAAGTTTAACATCTTTTTGTACTATATTTTAATAACGTGAAAGTGGATAAGTAATCGGATGCTATCTGTAACGATTGTTTAAAAAAAATGTAAATGGTAGCGGCGGAACAGACACGACCATTTTATGGTCATAAGTCATAAGCTTAGGGTGTTACGCTAAGCTTCGCATGGTACTTTTACTTTGTTTTATAATTTGAAACCGGTATATGAATATGAACGTATAATGAATTCTCTTATTCTGTATTCAAATATTTTTTAGTTTTTTTTATTAAACTGCAAAGACAGTAGACTTTTATCTACTTCATTTGTGGTAGTGCGTTAATGTAAAAAACTGCGAACACGCTTTCGTATACGTACATTTGCTGTATTAGTTGGATAAATGCTCGTCAAAATTAATTTATTAGTCACACTAAGATTTTAATGCGTGGAACACGTAAATTAATAATTCAAAATAATATTCATGGTAATAAAGAAACTTCATGTATCCCAACCTATGTTTCTCACTATATAAAATTAACAATATTTTTCTATTAGAAAAAAATTCTACTCTCACCTCTTTCTGAGAATGCCATGCTTAGCGTTATGTGTCCTTACTTTAATTCAATAAGGAATTCTGCTATAAAACATATCTGAAAGGTCCGTCCATGCTTTTGGTGCCAAGTGATAAAATATAAACTTCCTTCCCGAATACTCGAAATTTTCTACTTTGTTGCCAACAATAGTAAGGATATCTTGTTCTTCGTTTATGATCTATCTATCTAAAATTTTATCTTAACTTTTTTACCACTTGGTTTATTTAAAACATGTACGAAGCAATATTTTATGTATATATGTTTTTTTTGTTCAATGTTAATTATATAGGAATTACTCTTTCATTTTACAATTGGAGAGCCACACCTACGTGGTTCTGTCAGATTCCCATGAGAATTTTAAAATTCACTCACTAAAAAAAAACAGTTAAAAGAAGCACTTCCGTAGCTTATTATATTTACTTGTGTGGAACGTTCTTACTTTGCAAAATTTCATATTAATTTTTTGCTTAAATGAATGAAGTTAGAGTATCCGTAAGCCGAGGTCCAAAATTTAAATCTGTTAATTTGAATCTAATTAAATTCTATTAAACCCCGTTAAGTAAGTGTGAACCAATTTCCGTAAATTAACAAGAACTAAATTCGAATCCCTTGGAAATATTATTTTTAATAAATACTTAATACATATTTTCGTATTTTACTTTGAATTATTTTTAAGATACAAAACTGTTACACACGCCAATGGTTTGGAGGTTGCGGCCGCGCAGTTCTATTGATTCCTCGGAGCGCGCTCCATCCGCATACCAGCTAAAAATTTCTGCATTCAAACGTGAAACTCGACGAAGAGCATGATGCTGACCTCGCTCACTTCGAATCTTGATACGCGGCAAACGGCATTTTAATGGAACAGGATGACCGCTTAATTATATCGATGTCTTTTAGGCACGTGCATCTATTCTGCTGCTTTACTTTTGTTTTGCTTCATCAAGATTATAAGCTCCAAGCTATTTACTTTGCAGCATCTGAATTATTTAAATTGGAAACAGAACGTTGTAATTTGAACATTGAACTTTTGTTATACACGTTTCAAAAGTACATGGTCATAAGACAAAATAATTTA
The DNA here is from genome assembly GCA_039766575.1 of Serrognathus titanus. Classification (NCBI taxonomy): domain Eukaryota; kingdom Metazoa; phylum Arthropoda; class Insecta; order Coleoptera; family Lucanidae; genus Serrognathus; species Serrognathus titanus. The sequence continues at coordinate 53,674,579 of CM077912.1, forward strand.
CGTCACCCCACATAGTAGTTCATTTCTTGATTAAAATAATACTTGTAATAAAAGAATGCATGAATAGATTTGGGTAATATTTGATATCATATTCCATGTTTACCATAGGTTTGTTCCATCAGCAGTTTATAACTAGTCAAACCGTCAAACCGCCAAAAGCATGCATACGTCTCAGAGTTAGCGCAGTAAATCGGTCATTAGTTTAGTGGGCACTCACTTTTGGCGGTTCCGAAGTAGGTAGCAATTTCTGATGGAACAAACCTAATGATTATGGAAATTTTCAGTACATTTCTAAAATAACCTATAATTCAATAACACTTTCATCACAAAAAAATTACGTTAGTCAAATCCTCAAACACGTTACTTATTAAATAAATTATTCACAAAACATTCTTTCACTATTTCTAAAATATATTTCTAATGTACAGCATTTTTGGTGATCAATGAAAACCATAACGTTTAAATTTGAGAGAATAAAAAAACTTAAATTTGACAGACCGATAAATGTAATTTAACATCACCAATTGTGGTATCTCATACAGGCATGTTATATCTACCTTTATTTAGCTTAGCACCCTTCGATGAAAGTTTTTTTGAACCACAGGTTATACACAAGGAACTATCATATGTACAAAAAGTTTTCCCAACTAGTGTGTTGCTCTCATTTTTTCGCATGTTCACGTATGTTCCTTACTTGATCCGTACCCAAACGGACATACATAACTTAAAAAAAATTGTTTTATTAATTTAATTTTATAATAGTTTTCACATTGGAAGAAAAATCATTTGTAGTTGAATCTTACTTTCGAGGCCCCCAAAAAATCAATGGCGAATGGATCTATTCTATTCCTGATTGTATTGCAGAATTTCAGGAAAAATTTCCAGAAACTGTATATCTGTACCACAAATTTGTTAAGACGTTCGCGACATGCTAGTTTTCTATTAGCGTACAGCTAGGCCGTGATGATTGTGAGTTAATTTCCTGGTGCACCACCCGGTGGTGCACGACGTCCCTAAGAAGATTTCTAATGAACCACCGGTGGCTCACGTCAGGCTTGAGTACATTTATTGTGCATTCTCAATGGAGAATTACATTTTCGGTCAAGAATTCTCGTTCCTTGTTGTAACCTGTACTTACATGTCCTCGGTTTCCTAGCCTCAACTTTGCAGTTGTGTTATAAATTCTTTTTCGGCTATTTTCAGTGGTAAGTTCCATAAAATGTGCAAATAGTCACGATTTAATTTCGGATAAGTTAGTTTCTTTGAAAGTAACGGTTTGAAAAATGACTAGTAGAACCAGGAAAATTTTGCTTGCCGCTAAAAAACTCGCTGAATATCATGAGGACAAAAATGGCGCAATAAATGAATTGGCTTCAACATTAACACACAATTTAGAAGAAGAATCAGTTAGTGCCGTAACTACAGAAGCAAAATTGATGCCCACGCAAAATGAGTCTGCAGCAGGTTCTTCAAACCTCATGGCTTCCACCAACCGACAGCCGTCTTTTGGGTCATCGGATGAGAAAAGCGATCTGTTTGAAGATTCAGAAGACTCTTACAGGCAACCTGACTCTGATAAAAATAATCATGAAGAGGTCTCCTCAAGTCAAGACTCCAGTGTCGATTCAGATGATGACGAACATTCAATTATTAACCCGACTGTACCCACACCTGCTTCTACTTAGGGACCTTGTGGAATTATTTCAAATAATTTTCCGTTCTGTGCTCAATATGGTCTCTAAATAAATTCAAACGATATTTTCAGTCCCTATGAAATATATCGTTAATTTATAGACAATGATATTCTTGGAATAATAGTGGAGGAGACAAATAAATACGCGTCACAATTTATTCAAAGTCATCAACTTTCCCGAAGATCACTTATACGCAAATGGAAAGTTTTTTGGAATTTTAATGGTAATGGGTATCAACCATCTTCCCCAGATGCGTCTCTATTGATCCAAAGATAAGTGATATGAGAATAATCTAATAAAGAACAGCATGAGACATGACCGATTTGATCTTCTTCTGAAATTCATTCGTTTTTTCCGACAACGATCTTCATCAAAATGACAGATTATCGAAACTAAGAAATATATTGGATCCAATTATTGATAACTTTCAGAAAATTCTAAAACCTGGGTCATTGATGAAACCATGGTGCCCTGGAGAGGCCGACTTGTTTTCCGATAATATCTTCCTGCCAAATCACACAAACATGGCATCAAAATCTACATGATTTTTACCCCAGAAGGTTACACATATAATCTCAACATATATTGTGGCAAAAATAACGTCAACGGGCAGGAACATGCTAGTGGACATGGACACACTTTTGACGTAACGATAAAGCTAATGGAAGGTTTGTTGAACGAAGGCAGAATTTTGCATATTGACAATTTTTATACTAGCTTCAAATTATCTGAATACCTTATATTATGTTTGTGGTACTTTGCGAGCAGATCGGAGAGATGCTCCAAAAGATGTTTGTCAAAGTAAACTAAAAACAGGTCACATATTTGGAAAAAAAGTAATAATGGAGTACGAGTTCTCAAGTGGCAAGACAAAAGATCAGTGCTTATGCTAAGTACTTTACCACAGCGCATGGATGAATTGGTTCCTACTGGGGTTCACAATAGGAAGGAAGAAAATGTGATGAAAGATTATAACAAAGCAAAAAAGGGTGTGGACATTTCGGACCAAATGTCCTCTTATTACACTTGTCTTCGAAAGACAATCAAATGGTATAAAAAGGCCATCTTTGAATTCATTGTGGGTATCAGTGCAATGAATACGTGGGTAATCTATAACGATAATATAGAAAAAAACTAAACATTTTACAATAGAGAGAACGAAACAGAAATAGAAGATCGCCAATATGTATATGAAAAAAAAGACGAACGAGAAAACTAAAGCACATAATGAAATAGTTCAAAGGAAATGCAAAACAAAATCGTAAAAGATACGAGAAAATCCAAAAAGAACACGGAACTGAAAAAGCACGATTGAAGACTAAGCGAGTAATGACATACTGCGATAACTGTGATGGTAAACCAACAATATGCTTGGATTGTTTTAACGAGAAACATAAATAAGTAGGTAGATTTAGTTCATAGAGAATATTTGGATTTTTTTGTATACCTATTTAGGCCTATTTATGTTATAACGCAAACTTTAATATGTTTTGAGGTGATTTTATTTTTTGTTATTGTTATCAGTTGTAAGAAAAATGTGTTGACTACTGAACCAATGTTTCTTTTCACAAAGTACTGGGTTTGAAATAAGGTTGTGTAATTCATAATCAAATACACCAATTTGGATACGGGTGCTCCACTGGGCGTATACGACCTTTACCTACAGCCGTAGCCTTTCGTCAAAATCCTACACATATACATACGTTAAATTTGCACAAAGCTTTTTATTCCGTATACAGCGTACGCCACATATGGTACACGCTGGCTACTGATGACAACTAGCGTGTACCACATGTGACACACAACGTCGTGAACGTGTTAATCAACTTCAGTACTCTGTAGGATTATTCAGAGAAACTGGTAGTGTGGCTAGAAAACAGGTATCATGGAGGCCTAAAGTAAGAACTGATGAGATAGTTGAAAATGTGAGACAAATTATGACTGATGCTCCTCGCTCTTCCATCCGTCACCTATCACAACAAGTTGATCTTTCTGTTGAGAACTATTCTAAGAAAGGACTTGCAAATGTTCTCTTATCGTTCGACTACCCTTCATGAATTGCTTCCAATAGATTTTGAACCAAGGCGAAGGTTTTTAAACAATATTGACAATGATTATTTGTTGGACAAAACTTTCTTTTCCGATCAGGCCTGGTTTCATTTAACAGAATATTATTTATTACCAAAATATGAGGATCTGGAGTACAGAAAACCTTCATATTTTCATTGAAGCCCCACTTCATCTAGAAGAAATTGGCGTTTAGATAGGTTTAAGTTGGAGAAGATTGATAGGTCCAATATTTTTTAAAGGCACTCTAACAAACTTAGATACCGGGAAGAGATTTTGCATCCATTTATTAATCAATTGCATGATGACGAGTTGCAATTTGGATATTTCCAGCAGGATGGTGCAACGGCCCATGCTGCTAGAGATACTTTAAATTTCCTTCAAGAGTTTTTTGGAGATCGGATAGTTAGCACGATCTTGCTCGTTCACAATCTTGCGATCTAACTCCTTTGGATTGCTTTAATTGGCCCTACTTGAAAAATTCCATTTTTAAAACGCTCGTTAATGGTTTACGGGAACTTACCCAAAGAATCATCGAAAAGTGTGATGAAATAAACAATTCTCCCAACATTTTGCAAAATGTTCTTAATGGATGTCGTAGAAGAGTTAGAAAATGCCTCGAAGAAGACGGAGGCCATCTATTGTGAATTCACGTTCAACATTATTTTCAATGTTTTATTTTGTTCGGTTTCAATACGTAATAAATCGTATTATTCGTTATGATTTTCTGTTGACGTTATGTCAAGATTAAATGACATTTTGACGTTTGCTGATCAAGTAAGGAACAAACGTGAACATGCAAAAAAATGATAGCAACACACTAGATGGGAAAACTTTTTATACACATATTTGAATATTAAAACGATAATTTCAACCAATTCATTTCATTCAGCAACAGGAATTCACTGGGTAACCTTTGATGTATCTTATAGTCACATATTTTAAACACTATAAAAATTACGCTAATTTAACAGAAATAAATATGAGAAGGTTATTTTTTGAAAACTGAATATTCTTTTTTACTATTTCTAAGTAATTTTTCAAATTCTTTACGCTATTTTAACAAAATACAATTAACTAAGTCTAAACATTCATTATTATTATTATTTTATTAATATTTTCGTTAAGGAAATATAATATTATTAAGATATTTTTTTACTTAAAATAAATTTGCGATAACAGATTTAATCTGATTTTATTATGTCTGGTATAAGGTTAATCATCGATTATAATTACACTAATCATCTTCTTCTATGTCTATATTGTATTTAACAGAATAGATTGGCTTTTCGTAAAATATGAAGTTTAATTACATTTTTGAAGTTTAGTAAACAAGTATTATTATTTAAAACGTCATGAGATTAGTATTTCATAAAGCTTAGATATCTGGTAAATTTAAAAGTACGTCACTTATCAGTATCACAATAATCACACAAAATATAATTATGGAATCAATGTCAGCAAAAAAAAATTATATTAGGCAATAACAAACACATTTTTTTATCTAGTACATCGCCAAAATTGAAAAATCTTTTAAATATTACACAAAATAATAAAATAATCATAAATTTTATTAAAATATATTTTCCAAATATTTCTAACTTAAACAGAAGTAGACCTATTTGTTGAATACATCCAATAGATTTTTCTGTAAGAAACCGGGATTCTGTATAAAAAATTTAATATTTCAAAATTAGAAAATAAATTTAAACTTAAATGTATGAGTCAGTAAATCTCAATCAACGTAAACAAAGGGACCGATTTATTGTTCAAGTTAAAACAAAACATGTCACATTGCGCAATGATTTGCAACTAACTTAAACAAAATGATCATTATCGCGTTCCTTTTAAGAATTGCAGCTGCTGAGGAAAATACTGACATCACAAGTGACACCTGCATTACTGCGTAGGTGTAATGAGACGAAAAACAAATGTTATAGACGTCTGTTACAGAGATGTCAATTTACCCCCCTGATTATTTAAATACGATAATACCCAAAACAGCAGTCAGTTCCGTCGGGTACTTTTGAAAGTAATTTCCATTTCTCTCTCTGCGTGTTTGTTTCTCGTCGCGAATTCTTGTATAAATTCGATTTTGCAAAAATTAGTTTATTTTATTCGGTAGAAAAGAAACAATTCTATTGGTAAATGTTTTAGTTCTGTTTTAACTAGTTTAAATAAATCGTAAGCATAGACGTTATCAAATTTAAAGCTGAAGTGTTCCTAAGTTCGGATTGCGAGAAAATAATCAAAATCAATGTTTGGTAAAGCAAAATTAATTTATTTACTAGGAATTCAGAAACTAACAAAAGCTTATACATGGTATAGAATGTCGTTTCTTCTCTCTTCGAATTGAATTTCTGATTTGATTGATTGATTGTTTGTGTTTTTATTATTTTTAAGCGATATTGATACAAGTTCAGATTCAAATTAATCACTTTCAATTATAAATTTAAATAATATATGCATTTTCATTCACCGAGCACAATATAATAATCAACTAACGGCTTCACCGCACGTTATCACTTAAAATATTTCACTGTTTAAAGTAGGCATTTCTTCGTACGTTTATAACCGGATTTTATAACAATACTTCTGGACTTTCATTTTTTTTGATTTTACGGCATCCTGAAAGAATGTTTACTTTTATCCCGTTTAGGGTAATTTATGCTTTTTTTCGATCCCTGTCTAGTTGATTAACTAAAATAAGAGGACCAAATTATCATAATACAATCAAACTAATTAATGCAGGCCAAAATCCTAAACTAATAGCATGAACATTATGAAAGGATACATTAAAGGATAAAGGCATGTACTATGTGTTTGAAGACAATTTTCACCTAGTTTGGAAATTTTTATATGTAATTTGTTTTGTGCCACTTTACTCTTTTTGAACTAGCTAGCTCTGTCAGCTATCAATCAACTGACGTCAGGTAAGTTTATTAATTTAAATTAGTAAAAGATAAAACTATATACGATGCAAAAACACTTTTATTTTGGATACTAAACGGAGAATGACAATATTCCATTCCTGGATGCAAAGTACAGTTCTGACTGAAGCTACCCAATAAAATTGTTTAACAAACTAAGGCACATTCAGCTAACGCCATTTCATTGCCTTTACCATTCTGTACAGAAGGCAATTTAGAACCACTATTTCTGGAACTTGAGTAGCCCATAACACAACGCTTGTTATTACTAACCAGAATTACTATTGTAAGTGGACAATGCAAAAAGATATTTTGAAAGAAATATCTTCGTTATTAAAAGGATATATTAAAATAAATTCATAACCTAAATTTCCTATTTTGACAGTTCTTGCGTGAAATACGACACTATTAAATTTACGATATGTAGTTTTGTTTCCAAGGCTGTATATACTCAATCTGAAATAAACTAGGTCACGACGGTGAGATTGGAGTAGAATTGGCGAGCTACTCGTCTGCTGACTATACTCCAAATAGGGTCGAAACAACTGTCAGAGGTTGCTCGAAGAATCCATTGCAATCAAATTTTTAAATAAATAAATTTGTAATATATAATCATCATCAAGTTATTGCTGCTTACTTCAATTAAAATTTTATCGTAACAACTTACTTAATACTCGGTAGTTGAGTTGAGTCTTGGATTGTCATTTTATCATGTATTTGAGTTACATAAATTATCAAATAAAAAATTAGAGCATATATAATTTAATGGTCATTCACCTAGGACATTGAGAACTTGGCTTAATACTATGTAAGTATATTTACGTAACACTATGTAGGTATCTTTAAAATAAAAATTTAAAAAAAAATCGGAGAACTTTCCTCTTTTCTTCATTCCTTGTAACGAAACCGAAAACATACTTTACCTGCTTAACAATAAGATGTTGGTGTATTTTATAATAAAATGTTGGTGTATTTTATAAATACTTTCTCCATTAAGCCTTTTTTAAATTAGATATTATAAAATTAGTTGACATTTCTTTATAATAAATAGGGTATTTGGAAAATGAAAATGGTGCATTAACATATAATTGTTTTAAGAGAACACTCGAGTACACCACAAAGCAATTTATTTTGACAAAATCCATTTCCTACTATACATTTTAACAAACGCATAGGTATAGAATTGAACATATTCTGACGTATGATGGAATGATTTGCTCGACTGCCATATTAAGGCAACTAACTAATTAACTAAATTATCAACATTTTCCAGTGGAATAAATACGACTTTTTAAGAAATATCATAAACAAACTAGTAGATTAATGGAAAATTGTCTTTCGTGTCCGAGTCAATTACAGAATTTTTGTAATCGATCCATATTGTCATGTTCGTAAACGGCCGAACTTTCGCGTGATGATATAAATGGAAATTCGCGTCTTTAAAGACTTATGTTCTGCAAAGGATATTAAAACTGACGTGCAGTTGCTCTTGTGCCATCGTGTAGAGTGTAGAGCGTTCAATATCGCTTCCTTCTCTTGAATATTTAGTTCAGCACATTCATTGCCTTCCTGTAATAATGTGTTGTAGCCATTCCAGTTATTCTTAGACGTAGTTCTACCTATCTCACATTTTTAGATTCAAATCTTCAACTTTACTATGTTTTGCTATTTATGCTGCCAGCTTTTTTGCCTGATAATATATATCCTGAAGAAGCTGATATATTGTAGACCGGCCTCTTTTTAGAAAGAATAATGTTCACTTGATAAGTCGGAACCTCAAGTTTTCGAAAATAATTGAATTTGAAACAAAAGCAGTTATAAGTACTACATAAAAATACCACAATTACAAGTACAACAAGAGGAAATATATTTAAGTATAAGTACAAGTACCTTTCATACAATTTAGATAAATACAAGTACAAGTATAGTAACTACAAGTAATGTGTAAATATTTAAAATAACAGTGACGGGAAAAATTCAATCTGAATGTTTTCACAAAAATAAGAACATTTTCGAAAATGTTTATTATAAATTTCACTTAAGTCTGTTCAAAACCACATATACAGGCTATTACAAATTCGAAGCTCACCGTTGAATTAGGGCAAAGTTGTGTATTTTGGTGGTTTCGAAAAATCTTCTACAATTTGTAGTTTTTGAAACATTTCCAAACCGAAATTTTCTTTTTTCGCAACAAAATTACTACATTCTATCGGGACTTTTTTGAGGTCTTTCCGATGATATCATTAAGTAGTTTTGACATAAAACGTTTCATCTCGTTTTAACCATCATCAACTTCATCTTTCTTTACTACCACCACATTAAATTTTAATACCATTAAATAGATAATAGATCTACTTTTTCTGATGCTTTCCCATGCCTATATCAAACATCCCTACTTATTAAAATTAAATAGCTGTCAATGCAAAAAATTGTTGAAAATAACAGTGCAAAGAAAGGTGTGGTGTACTGAGAAGACAAAAGCAAAAAAGTGCAACTACAGAAGAAAAGAACTACAAGAAACTAACCGCTCGAAATTGGTGTATAGGGAAACCAAAACAGCCAAGAAAACGAAGGCTAGTTTAGCTAGAAAATGGTAGTGAGTAACTTGTATGTAGTCTATGTGGAATTTTTTTAATATTTTTAAAATTTTGTTGACTAAACAATTTTTTTAATTATTAGAAATTCTTATTCTTTCAAGTTCAAAAGGTAGTATACCTGGTAGAAGTGCAAGGACAAACAAGACTTGAGAATAGATAAGAAGACAAAAAGAAAGAAAGGAGAGTAAAATAGGTAAATAGTGAAGCATAACCAGATGAATACTAATTAAATCAACATCACAAATTGGCATCCCACCATAAGAGAACCAGTTGGACATCATAATAAAAAAATCACACACTACTACATAAAAAAATGGCGTCCGACTAGAGAGGCCTCTTCCTCTACAAAATAGAGAATCAATTTAGAACCTCTCCCTCCACTACTTAATTGGCACTCAACGTGGGGCCTATCAAAATCATAGCACTGTATCTAATGAATAAAAATTCCATGATGTAATCTGTCCTAGTTATTCGCAACTGCGATGTAGTAGAAAAGAAAAGTCTAAGACGTGACATCTTGCAATCGCTTTTTGACCTAACATTACACGAGGATTGAGAAATTGCAGCCTTTTTGCTACTTAAAATAGCTATACAGAGAACGCTTGAGGAATCCACTGTTATCAAAACCATCTAGAAACATTTTTTTTTAACTTTCAATATGCTCTGACAGCACGCTTTTGGCCGCCTTGTATGAGATGACTTATTAAGTAGCAAACTCGCTGCAATTTGTCAATCCTCATGCAATGTTAGGTCAAAAAGCGATTGCAAGATAATAATAATAATTGCATTGCAAGATGTCGCATCTTAGACTTTTCGTTACAAAGAAAAAGTTTTTCTTTACAACCGTGTCTAAAATATATACTGTGACGAACTAAAGCGACAAATTAATCACACACTCGCCTAACCGGCGACTACTCGCCGATCTCTGGACCCTTTCGAGATTATTCCGCCGTCGAAATACTCTAGACGAGAAGTTGCTGGAAAAGCCACTCCGGTATAAATGCACGCGCACGGGGAAACGCGGACAGACTTTTTTAGTTCGACGTAGAGTTTACTTACTGTTTAATCGCTCGGCTTGTGAAAATAAATTATTTATGGTCTGTTCTAAATAAAATCAGTATTAAGTTTTGTTAATAAATTAGTTATTAATCTCATCCAGTATTTTATTAAAAAATAAATCAAAACGAACCCTAAATTCACTACAATATCATAAAGGTTAATTTTAGTTTGTAAACCGTTTTATGCACAAATTTTTGATTTAAAATAGGTTTGTACCTTGTGTCCTTATAAATTTTCTGTAGTAAACTTTTACTAATATACAGCGTTTGTAAGCGTTTTTGTAAAAATAACTTCGGGATCTCTATTTCTTAAATAATCCGAGTTTTTCACAAGGTACCATTGTGTCAGGAAACTCCTTAAAAACATATTTCCATTTTATCAATAATCATCCAAATGTTTACTTACGTTACGTCAGTGGAGAGTAGAGAGTTTGCGCCACCTCATCCTTACGTTATAAATACCATAGTTGTAAATTGGAAAATGTAATTATTGTTTGAGAAAGAACAGAAAAGCACAAAATTTTTAAAATGTACGCCAAACTTTCGATAATTTTTCAATACTGTGCTTGTTCTGTTTGTTTCAAGTCCATCCGTGGACACTGTATAAAGATTTCTGATTGGGTATGAATTGACAAATAGATAGATGAAAATAGACTGTTTTTCTTCTTATCCACTAATCCATAGGAATTCCTCACCCGGACGAGCCTTATGTTTTTAATCGTCCAGATTAAAAAGGTTGCACTGCACTATTATTTTGCCATAGTTCTAAAACCAAATGAACGTTGCACCTACTGGCAAAATTTCAGCTAATTTAGGAGGAAGACTTTTAAACCCGTCTCTCTCTGTTGTGAACAGGCATTTTGCAATAAGACAAAAATTTAAAATAATTAGTTTCTTTTTTCTTTGATATTGAACGAATGAAAATATTCATTAATTCGGTTCTTTTATTTTTAGATACGTTGATTAAACGTGACGTCGTATCATGACAAATACCAATTTACTTGCAGAAAAGCTAACAAAACACTTTTTTTTTAATCGTAGAAAAGTAAAATAAATAAAGCAAACACTTTAAAGGTAATTTTAGTTTGTAAAGTCACTTTTTAAAAACCAGTGCATATGGGTTTCATTAATTTTTTAAGTATTTTCTATCCTAAATATAGATTAAGGTAATCTAAAAGCCAGAAAGAATGTAATTAGTAAAATAAACAAAGCAGAAAACAGATTTTTAGCGTATAATAGTATATTTAAATAACTTTTTCTACAACCGTGCCTAAATTAGATACTTTAAACGTTAATTTTAGTTTGTAAAGTATCACTTTTTTAAAAACCAGTGCATAAAAAGTAAAATGTAAAATGGGTCATTAATGTTTTCAAAGATTAAAGTAAAGTAAAAAAAAACAGAAAGAATGTAGTTACTAATAGTATATTTAAATTACTTACTGACGTTTCGTAATACTGACTATTAGTTCTGTCAAAGTGAATAAGGATAAGAAATAATTAGCCTGTTAATTAAAAAAAATATGTTTCATTTTTTATAAAATAAACAAAACTTGAAATCTTTTCGGTTGTAGAAAAAATATTGTGTATAAACGCATTTGAAAACTTTCGCTCTCGATTAAAAAGACTTACTTTACACTAGTTGCATAAATAACTATCGAGTGTTACACTTAATAACCAAAACTACATTTAAATAAAAAGGTTCATTTTCATTTAATAAATCGGCTGCAAAATTATCTGGTTCTTCCGGTAAATCCAATTCGTCATCTCGTAAACATTTTAGAATGTTCTGTAGAACCACACAACAAGCAATGATCGAAGGGATCATTTCTATTCAAGTACTAACTTTATTATATTTATTTAGTATTATAGAATAAAAAATCTTGCTCTTAACTGTCTAAAATGTTGTTCTATTATAACAAAGATTTGGGAATTAATATTTCTGAGCCCTCAATAATCTCTGCGGTAATTTTAGGAAACCTGATATGTATGCTTTATTTAAAATGTCCTTTGTTGTTTGAGAAACAGTAATCTGGTTAACAGCAATCTTTTCTGTGTTCCTGGATTAGCCAGTAGACAAGATGCACCACCACTTTTTGTTCCCATAACAGTTTTGTATACTTACTTACATAATTATTGCAATAATAAAATTAGCTAAAATGTTTTCAAAGATGTTTATTGACTTACGAATATCATAACACAAAATTTTAAATTTTGTTAAACTCAAAAAACTAGTTTTATACTTTATAATAATAATTTGTACGATGCATTTGTAAAAGTCTCAAAAATTGATAACAATAAAATTCAATTTATGAACTGACGTGTTTAAAAATTTTATCGGCCCAATATAATCTGATCTAGATTAGAGGTTGCATTCATAAAAAGTCAATGTTCAATCGCAATTTTACTGAAACATGACATATATTATTTAAAAAATGTGATCCAAAAACCAGAATTTTTGGCCAAGATTTTTTGAAACTTTAATGAAAGCAGAAAAGGAACTGAAAAAGTTCAAGAATTTTATTAAAATGTATTTACAATTTTTGTTTGTAATTACGTTTATTACTCATAGAATTAATGAGAAATTCGACAGATAGGATACTTCAATTTTTTATTGTTATAGCATTCAGTCGCAGACGATTTCATCAAACAGCACATTTGTAAATATAATACGCATCACTAAACTAAAACACTGTAGCTCATCTGAGTTTATAAATTCAAACAATATTTGTTTACTTACTCAAAATTAGCTGGATTATAATTGGGCAAAGGCGAAGCAGAAATAGCCCTACGTCGATCAACAGCCTCATGTCCACCACCATTTTCTGTTCACACAAGCAGAAAATTAAAACTTTATCATCGGCTGAATAAAGTCCCGAAACTTACCCCTCGTCGCGTTTTTAAAATCGCCAGACTTCGACCTCCTCAGGCTCGACCACGGTATGCCATGAAACGACAACCTCAGCGAGTTGCGGATAAATCGGACACGCGTCACCTTGTCCGAATCTGACATGTCCGAAGAGTCACTCAGATCGTCTTCCTCAACTTCCGATCTATTTCCGAGCTTCATGCATTCATCGCCGAGGAACATCATAAGCACATCGTTCAGTAGAACGTCGGGCACTTTATTACGTGACATTATACCGATCTTATCTAGACACTCTTATCAGCACTAGGTAAAGTCGAATATCTTCTACGCCCGATAAGAAAAAGAATCTTCTAACTACTGCACTCTTTATTTAAAAGTTTCCAGCGAAGTTGACGGATGCAAACAAAGCATATCGATGGTGTTTTTTAATTTATAATTAAAATTAAAAGTAATCTTAAATATGTAAGAAATAACTTCGTAGTGAATAAAAATTAAGAATTTTAAGATAAGAAAAGTATTTAAAATATGAGTAATGTTGTGTTTATCTCCAAATACAAACATTAGTTAACCCGAGGCAGGTTGGACGCAGAATATGGAAGCCCATGAATAAATATGAAATCACCATAAAATTGATTAATAATAGTAATAAAATCTGTATGCACTCAGATAAAGTACAGCTAAAACCAAATAAACAACCAAACAACCAAATAAAAAAGTATAAAAAGGTGGATGGCCTTACTCACACCTATTTATAAAAAATGACGAATGCGCTGCCCAAAAATACAAAAAAAAGAGCTTAAAATTACTAGATTATTAGAACATGTATGCGGAAGATTCTGTATGAACATTCGGTAACTAAGGAATAGTCTAGAGACCAAAAATTTTTTTTAATATTGGTAGACAAGAACAAGTATAATAGTAAACCAGAAAAAATATCTCAGACGAAAAGGAGATGCAAAATATACAACGTGTTATTGAAAGTTGTACATATGTTTTAACTGTACTTTTTAAGTAGGTTCTAAATATCTAAACTTCCTTCATACAAAAGTTACTGGTTTCAGAGAAACACAATCCATTGTCTTTTTGTTTGAGAGCCACTGTATATTTTTAAATTTGGCGCTCGAACTTGATGACGCGTAGGCGTCAACCAATCATTTTGCAACAGCAAAATCGAATAAAAAGGTTAGCGTCATTGTCATAACTGTCAAAACATTTCAGTGCCATTATGACTTTTGACTGTTTTGTAATTTTATCTTTCCGAAAGTAAACTATTACTTATTAAAAAAAACGAAAATTTTATTTAGAGAATTTATAAATTAGAGAAATTGCTCAAAGTGGCGACGTCGTTTAAAATACACGCGCTTGCACTGCGAATCCAATTGTCTTTAATACTGTTCATGACTTGGTGATTTTGACGAATCTGCAAAGCAGCATATGGACTCACCGCTCCAAATCTTCAACAGTGTCAACTAGGGTGACACATACCAGTTGCTTCAAGTGACCCCACAAGAAAAAACAAGAAAAACGCGGAGGTCCGTTACGACCTATCCAACAATCTGGACATTTTTCATTCATCCAGGTAGTGACTTGGCGTGCGTAATGAATAAGAGCCCCATCATGCAAGTACCACATTTCCTGTCGTACATCTAGCGGAATGTTTTCAAGAAGTCCAGGCAACTCATTTTCCAAGAAATCTAAATAAATGGCCCCAGTTGTTGGTTTTGGCAAAATATGAAGACCAACAAGATGACTTCCAACAATGCCTATCCACACATTAATTGAAAATGCCTGCTGGAAATGATTTTCGCGGATAGCATGTGGGTTTTCATCACCCCAGATGTGAGTGTTTCGGCTATTAAAAACGCCATTTCTGGTAAAAGTAGCTTCATCAGTGGCCAAGATGCGAGTAATGAAATCAGGATTTTGAAAGTGTTGATTAAACAATCCATTCACAAAACTGCACTCGACGAGGAAAAACTTTTTGGACACGAAAGGGATGCAAACCTTGTCTTTCAACATTCGCCACACCAAAAAATGGGATACTCCGACCTCTGCGGCAAGGCGTCGTGTGCTTATCTCCGGCCGATTTTCAATTTCAATTTTTCAATTTCAAGCAAAAGAAGTGATACTTTCTTTTGCTTCTAACGTTTCATTTTCCCGTTGACGACCAATATCAGTGGTGTTCATTTTAAATGAGCCAAATTCTCTCAAATGACGAACCGTATTCTCACAAGTACGTTCATTGGGCAATCTTTGATGAGGCCAACGTTCACGAAACAACCTTCGTGCCAGGGCAGCATTTCCGCGAGCTTCAACGTAGACCAACACTGTAACCGTTTTTTCTGCGTTTGTAAAATGCATTACGATAAATAATTTTACGAAAAATTGAAATGAAATTTCATAAAAATATTTGACATATTCAATAAAGAAAGGCATATCATTGTATTACTTGATTTTTCTTACAATTAAATTTTTTGAAAAATATCAATGGCTCTCAAACTTTTTTGTTAATAATTCCAACAGTTTTTTCTCAAAAACCATAAACTATTGTATAAGGTAAATGTGGATATTTAGTATTTATTTGATAAGCACTAATGCCGGTTAAAATACCTGTACAACTTTCAATATCACGTTGTGTATCAATGCCAAAGTCTAAAATAAATATAATTCTTTAACATGACCCCTTACTGCGAGAGGTAAAGCTGTTTCATGAAAGCTAAAAGGAGGAAGCTATACTGGGTGTTTCATTGAAGATGCAACAAACTTGGTATGCGGGTAGATGTCGGGAAAAGAAAGAAAAGTTTCTTTGTAAAATTTTCTCTGTAATGAATAAATTTAGAGAAAATCAAAGGGAAACCAAAGTCGAATATTTTTAGGATGGACTTTAAATGAGAATGAATGGAATTACAGGGCCGAATATTCGAAGCTGCTGCGCACATCAGGGAACGCAATCTGTGGGATAATGTGTGGCGTGCACTGGAACGACGAATAACTGTGTGTGTACTGCAAGAAGGAGGCATTTTTGAACATTTCTTGTTATAATAATAATGTAATAAAAATAAATGTTTTTATTTATAAGATTCGACAAATTTTATTTTAAAAAGAATTTGTAATGTGCGACAACATACATACTAAATGCATATTTTTGCATAGCCCCACATTATTAATTTAAATAAGTTTAAATATCCACACGATCACACATCACTGCTGCTACATTCGACGTGTGGCAAAGTTCAATACACCGAGCTTTCGGTCAAGGGCAAAATAAAATATAGTCTGTTTATGAATTTATTACCCCCCCCCCCGCAGCTGTGTGCCATTCATAAATGCTATTTAGATCGCCGCTTTTGTTTTACGATTCCGTGCGCTACAGAATTTCAAAAGACATCGATTCCAAATTATGCAAATTTCAACTTGCTCCGGTTAAAATTTTTTATCAAGATATTTTGTTTGAAATAATGTCAGAAACGTGTCCCTCAAGTTTGATGCATCTTCAATAAAACACGCTGTATAAAAGTTCTTAAATAAATAATTAAATAAAATAGATAAATTTAATAAAAAGAGAGAAAATCTGAAATATAAAATTCACAAAAGTGATAAAAGTCTTCTTAAACTCCGATTAACGATTATTTTATTTACAAAAAAAAATTTTATTATAATTTTTATTTTTGAGTAATTAATCAACTAAATATAAAAAAGATACACTTTTCTTAAATTTTGAAATAAAAATTTTCAAGTACGGATTGAAAGGACTGCAGTAATAAAGAAAATAAAATTCTTTCCTAGCAAGGAAAGATTAGATTGATTGAAAAATAAAATCAAATTAAGAAATGAGAGGCTAGTAAAAAAAAGTTACCAAATAAACATATTAATAAAACACTGAAGAGCAAATATGAAAAGTTGGAAAATCAAATTATAAAATGAATAAATATGGGAATACCATATACGTTTGTCACTAAAGGTAAAGTTAGAAAAGAACTGAAATTTGCAAATAAATGCGAATTATAAATACTACACTTTCTTTTAATTGAAATCTTTTACTCTTTCTAAACATCAAATTGTTTAAGAGTAACATATTATTGACAGCAAATTTTTCATGTTTTTGTAGATTCTAATTTGTTTCTTAGTAAATATTCAATCACTATAAAATTTTCTCTCAAAATTAAGGCCACTTACCATGAGTATCCCCGTGCAGGTAAGCAGATTACAAACAACTAGATCAAAAAACTTCCAAAAAACAAACATCACTATTCCAAATCATTCTTAAAATAATAATACGTAATGTGATAATATCTGCCAACAAGAATACACCACCTAGAAGGGTCGAAATTTTTACCGAATAATCATCCACTTTTTAGAAGTCGATGATAAAAACGTCAGAATTAAAAACTAAAAACTTTGGTTTTTGTGAGAGTTGTTTTAAAAAAGATGTGCAATTGTTAATGGTAATCTTTTTAATTGGAGTATCAAAATTGTCTGTACTTTTTGCGAAAGTATAAATTGTTGATCGTTAACAACACCTAGAATTGCCAGAAGCAGCAACTATCCGACTTTGAAAAGGGACGAATGCAGGAAGTCATTCTGCAGTGCAGAAGGCATTCAACACCGTCGACCAGGAAGTAAGAGTTTTAGAAGAACTAGCGTGAAGATCGACATCTCCGTCAACTGGCCGTAAGAGATAAGTTTCGCTCTTCAGCTGCAATTAGAGTGGATTGAGTAAGGGACGTAAGAAAAAGAGTATCTAGTCGGACCAATTACCGACGTATTGCATCGTTTTATCTTCACTCCTATCGGCCATATTTACCCTTTCCACTGAACAATTGCTAAGACATTCAGACTTCAATCGTGTCAAGAAAGGCAACAGTGATCATTGAAGGGAATCAAATCATCTTGAATGACGAATCACGATTTTGTCCTTAGACTTTTATTCAACGATCGTTTTACTATGGTAAAGAAGGTGAGAAGGTGTTCAGTGGAGAAAGATGCAATTTGGAGTTTGCTGTAATAGGGTATGACGGCATAACACAATGTATTATGATATGGGGTTCCATAAGCATCCCCTTTGGCCGTCAGCAGAGGCAGATTAAACGCACGTTATATCGACGAGATCTTCAGTCCGTTTTGTAATCTTTGATAAACGAACAGGTTGGAGTAGTTTCGCAACAACATAAAACCCGACTACCTATCGCAAAAATTTGTAAGATTTTCTATAACAAGCAGAAGTTCAATAAATTACTTCTTTATCTAAGAGAAATAAACTGTAAAATTTTAACCTTGTAACTTGACCTTCTTGGTGGTCCATTTTGATTGGCACGTATTATATATTATAAATATTTTAATTAAAATTAGGAAAATCACTTCAAAGATATATGATTGATGTTAACGAAAACATTTCACTGGCAATAATTACAAAATTATGAAATAATAAGGCCCGGTCTTTTCATCTCCAGTTAACTTTATCTGACGGTTTATTATTATTAATCGCCAGTTAATTGGAGATGAAAAGACCGGGTCTAAGTAACTACGTAAAATACTTAGGAGTTATTTCAGCAATTTAATAAAATAACCACCGTTTTTATTTAGTTTAATTTATTTATTTTAGTTAATAAACTCTGGCTTAAAGATTTAAATTTTAACAAAATTTCGCGAATATTTATTTCTTCATTTACTTACAAGTTTATCTTCTTATTTTATGAAAATTAATTAAAATTGTGTAACTGGCAATATAGAAAGTGTTAGGAAAGAGTTTATACATGTATTTCGGCCTTATTGGGCCTCATCAAAACTCTGTACCTTAAAAAAATTTGGTTTATTGAAAAATATAGAAAAACTCACCCCATTTTTGGAATTTCTAAAATCCCAGAAAACAAGAACAGGAATAAATATGAAAATCTTTTGCAAATATACAAGGAAGCGATTGCATTCTCTAGTAAAATCACAAAAGTGACATTTTTAAAATATTTGTTTGATGTTACTAAGGCAACAAATCGACAATTATAAAATCAAGTTTTCTTGCCAGATGCAAAAGATTTTCATATTTTTATCATTAATTCCTGTTCTTGTTTTTTGGGATTTTATAAATTCAAAAAAAGGGGTAAGTTTTTCTAAATTTTTCAATAAACCAAATTTTTTTAAGGTACAGAGTTCTGATGAGGCCCAATAAGGCCGAAGTACCTGTATAAACTCTTTCCTAACACTTTCTATATTGCCAGTTACACAGTTTTAATTAATTTTCATAATTTTCATCTGGCAGGAAAACTTGATTTTATAATTTTACTTCTTATTTTAGTTTTTAACTTAAATTGTTTCTGTATTTAATTGTCAAAAACTTTAAATTTTCAGTATAATGCACAGAAATTATAAAAAAAATTATTTTCACATTTATTTTCAACATTGTTTTGAACTCTTTTATTAATAGTACCTAAGCTCAAGAGTTAGTTCACCTTGGACACCTTAGATCAAGTAATTTAGAAACTTATAATAAAATGTATCACAAATTATAACGTTATTTTAGAAATAAAAAGAAATAGATATGTATAGTCAGGAAAAATATGTCGTTCGTTTGTAAAAAAGAACGACTTACGCTACAGATGCATAAGTTTAATTTCTGGAAACAAATATATTTAATACTTAATATCTGCAAAATACTTTTGAAATGTAGAACGTCGTCATACTGAATCACAGAAACACACCTCCGATAATATTGCGTAAAAAGCATACAATTTAATACAACAGGTGTGGGAGAGAGTTGCACAAACAAAATTCTTCGCACGTTAATTTTTTTTTTTAAGTTGCACTATTTCACCACTCGTTTTCAAGTTAAAAATTTTTATGATCTACTGAACCGATTCGATTTATTTTTCACACTGGTATCACTGAATCAGCTCTACACGACGCGTTGCTCACGTTCCAATAATAATTTGGCAGAGAACATGCTGAAGACAGCGTGATGTAAAAAGTTCTTTAAATAAAAAAATACACACGTACAATTACGTATTTCAGAAAACTTGTTTCGTGCTGATAGAACTGACTTCATACCTCAGATACTATAAAAAAATCTGCTTTGTATGTCACCATATTTGCGTAACTGTTATTACTAGGGACGGAATTTTATATTTTGTTAGAGTAATTGCAAACGAGACGTCAACGCTGAACGCTATAGCGACAAGTTAATATACACTAAGGAAGAAAAATAATGTCTCCCCTATAAATATTAAATTGCGACCTAATCCCTTCACTAAACTAAGTAAACGGACAAGCAAACGAGCGAGCACAAAATACTTACTTACTTTTCTTTCTCAGTACACACACGCACGTTGCCGTCTTATTCGAAATAAAGCAAATAAAATTTAAAAAAAATCAGATTCCTAGTTAAGATCTACATATAATCCAAGATCTAAATAAAAGGCTAATATATTTCAAAACCATTAAACCATTTATTTGTCTTTATATACACATATAATCATGTAATTTAATTTGGTTAACTAAATTCAGTGCGAGTTACTATATATAAGATTACTTCGTAATTAAGTCGTTTAAAAAGCAGATCATTATCAGCTACGGTAATAAAAGATAGAGTTTCAATAACAATAATAAAAACGACTCAGTTTCAACTCGGTGAAGTACATCATCACACACGCGCTTTACCTGCTTTACCTTGCCGATCAAATTTGTACTTGACGCCCCTTTAATTTTTTTTTATAAATAATTTCCTCGACTCCAAAATTACTCGACGTCTCTAATCTCTTTTAGAAACAACAGAGCCATCGAGTAAATTTGAAAATCGCTTATACAACTTACTTTTTGCCTAATAATATTGGTACTCAGCTTAAGCCTATAATATCACACTCTTTTTAATAGACAGAGCAATTTCTCTGCGTTTTTTTTTTAATTTCGTAAAAAAACCACTAACGTACCTCACCACAGACAAAATAAATTACAGAAATGTTCAATCAGCATTTCGGTCAGATCTAGTTTTTATTTGTTCAAGCAAACGGCGCACAGGTCGTATTTTATTTTGTCCATGAAATAACACAAAACCTCAACTCCAACGTACTCTTAGAAAACGCGTAAAACGCAAGCTAATACAAAGTATCTTTACAACCTATCTAATCATAATAACATTTATTGTTCTTATATTTACATTAATCTAAAATCAGCGGAAAAAATATCTAAGCAGCTTTCGAATCTAATTTGTCATTTAGTTTTTTATCTTTTGTTATTCACTGTCAATACTACGGGTAATTTTAGTGTTTCACATACAAACAAATACGCTAGTTTTATGTGATAATAAGAGAAAGTCAGTTCAGAGTAGTAAGATGTTTTTTTTTTCTCTCTTAGGCAGATGCCTATTAAAATGCAATCACTTAATTTATATTAAGCAACTACGGATATTTTCTAAACAATAAAGTAAATATTAAAATTTTGAACATTGCAGAAAAAACAAACAATATTCGCTCCATAATAAAAGTGGTAATGAAAAAGCCTGATCTCTTAATCAAAAGATGTCGCTTTGAAAACTTCGAAGCAATTCATAAATTTATTGTTTATTGTCACTAAAGTTTAATTTTGTAAATTACGTTCCAATCAAAAATAAAATCCTCTCTTTTATTTTCAAAATTGATAGGAATTTAATAAGTTTAGTTAGTAAATTGTGTTATTTTACCACATTTTATACTAGGTAATAATTTTGTAAGTTTTTATTTTTAAAAAGATTCTCAAAGTCTATGATGTCTTTAAACAACTACAACTGCTATACAAGCGGAAGCGAGAACTCACTATTTTAAACTGAATAGTTTAAACCATTTCTACTAGCCAACAGATGATGCTGAAACAAAAAAATCAGCTTTATTTTTTATGAACTCGCTTAGTTTTTAAAAACTGATACTATACTCAAAATTTGCTGAAACTGCAACTACAATCAAACAAGTAAATTGTTAACCGCTAAAGCATCTACACGGCTGTTTCAATTCACATGTAATAAGATTCAGTTGTGTATCAAGGAAAGCGTAATTTGTTTCTCTGCTCAACAAATAAGATTTTGGGAGAAAACAAACCATATACTTCAGCTACTCTCTATAAAAAGAACCGATGTGAGCACCTACATTAACTGACACACATTGTCATTTCAATTAGGCCCGCCACTCGATGCCATCTCATCAAACAGCTGCTTGCTCATAGAAATTATTAACATCTGCTTACACATCTGTAGAGTCGTTTCACTTAAGTCGTCCACTTTTAATTGTTAAGGACCGCACATATTATTGTCAAAACATTGTCTAGACGCAGGAAATATACGAGCGCAAGGAATTAATTGAGCTCCTGAAATTGAATCAGCACAACTTTAATGTATCTCGTTGAGGTTTAATCTTAGTTTTGTTGCATTACAGTTAATTTACGTCTTCATAAATGTTCAAATAAAATTTATAGTGAATAATCATAACAATTTAAAGTCGTTTCGTTGCAGCGTTTTTAGATGACAAGGTTCGCGAATATTGTATGCAACGACTAATTTTTCCAACGACCAATGAGCTGCTACACTATTCAGTTTAAACTTTAATACTTACAGTCGTTCCCTAAAATGCTGATAAGATCAAAAGGGTCAACCAAACGCGTGAATCAGTAAAGATTTATTTAACAAGGCATGATTTATTATTGTAATACTTGTAGTTGTTGCTTAAGACATCGATGAGATGATGCTATGCGGAGGGCTTTGTCGGTAGAATTGAAACGGACATGTAAATGCATCAGCGCGTTTAATATAGATGGTAATAGTTCTGCATCTGAACATTTCTATCCAATAGCTGAAAATTTGTATCGCGTCTAAATATAAATTATAATAACGAAACAAAACTATATAAAAAATTTAAAGTATTTTCAACACTAACATTTCTAATCATTACGTAAGTTTCAAAAAGATTTTGTAGACATCTGTCCAAATAGTTCTTTCTAAGTCATGTACATTGCACGAAGAGACATGCTAATGTGAGTGTACAGAAGATTTTTGTCTTTAAGGTATTCAGAAATTAGTTACCAGAAAATAGCAGTATTACCAACCTAAGCGAAGCCAGGACACGATCTCTCTACGTCGCTAAAAATGCGAAATGTTTTCTTAATTAGAGAGGAACTACGATTTTTTTCAGACTTTTTCGTAAAATTTTTTAACAGGTACCACAGCTTGGTGTTGTGTTCGCTAAAAGAGGTGGCTAAACATTGAATTTTGGTACTACTAACTGCACTGACTGGAATTTTTACGTTTCGTAAATAAAGGACCACGAGCGATTCACTCGCGTAGCTTGTGCCAATCTGCTATCTGGCGTCTCGGGGAATTACACACTTCATTCCAGTGATGCAAAGCCGATCCTGTGCACTTGGTACCACCCAATTCTAGCCTTCCAATCACCTGCAAAAATACAAGAATCTAGAAAGCTCTAAAATTATATGTCTTTATTGTTAAACCTCGTTTTTGGTAACTCGATCCCAGTCGAGTAGCAGAAATTCCAGACTAACCGAATCCAGTCCTTCCCCGCCAGCGGGAATGTCAAACACGAAGCTTTCGTTGAAAACAGGGCTGAGAGTCCTCTTCTTTACA
This sequence comes from Serrognathus titanus, assembly GCA_039766575.1. NCBI lineage: Eukaryota > Metazoa > Arthropoda > Insecta > Coleoptera > Lucanidae > Serrognathus > Serrognathus titanus. The sequence continues at coordinate 53,698,382 of CM077912.1, forward strand.
TGCGTCTTCTTTTTGGCTATTCGCTGGCCGTTGTAGAGTAAATATATTTTGACATAAGGGTCAGCCAAACCGGTTACATCCATCTTTGGGAGATTTCTTGCTTTCAATACGACCACCGTTAATCGATTTGCTGCTGGTTGCCAACACAGTGACACTAAAAGCTCACCACGACCTTGTGAGCGTATCTGTAAAAAAGTTAAATATTTTTTTAATAAAACATAAACTTAGGAACCGATTAAAAATTACATTACGCACTTAAAAAATGCAATGTACAATTGCCGCTTACAAAATGCTAATTTTGACATTATCTTTTACACATTATTTTATTATTTTTTAATGCTATAAAATGATAGTGTAAACAGAAAAACAAATTATGTCAGTAAAAAAATAGTACAGAAATATAATATATAACATAACATTCATAACATTTTTTTTGTACTGTTGTCTTGTAACAGAAATTAAGGTAAAGTAATAATTATTTGAAAACATGTTGTTGCAAACTGAATGTGGAATTTCTCATCACGTTTAGAAACGCCTAAATTTAGCTTTCAATCGATACAAGTGCTTTAGATGTGTCGCAGCGGAAATTTCTTTTACTATTCGATTTTTCATGGAATTCTTGCACGAAGAATCTGAATGCGGAAACTTCATAAATCAATAACAATAGCGATTCAAAATAAATTTACACCAATTTGTAATTAATTTTTACTTTTTATTACCTATTTAACCTCTAATAGTTAACTAAATTCGTAAAAGGAAGTTTTTTTATATAACTTTTGTTAAATAAATCAAAAAGAACGGAGGTATTAAAAAATTATTAAGGACTACCTTCAGGCTTCTTGGTTGAATTTCTCTACACAATGCCATCTGCTGATTCTCCGCTTGAGTAATATCGACAGTATTCAAAGCACAAAAGACCTCTCCGATAATATCATCTCTGGAATATCGATCGAAACTGAGCACGACGAAATGCAGGGTAATGCTAGGAAGCTGGTTGAAACTTATGCCGTAGAAAGTAAAGTCCTCATCATATACTGGATTTCTGGTTTTACGCAACACCCTGGTCTTCACTTTGTGCTGCTTATCCGGTAGCAATTGCAGCTTAACATACGGGTCGCTGGATCCGAGGTTCGGGTCCTTTGCTGGAAGATCACGGCATCGCACCACAGATACGATAAGGGCGTTTTTATCATGTTTATATCTGAAATTATTATGAAAGTCAAAGTTTAGGAAATTTGGTGCGATGTATCGGCGATACCTTAGTTTGAAAACAAGCTGTCCCAAATAAGATGCGTTTTGTTGTAGATTTTTCTCGTTTGTTTCAATTTCCTCCTTGCTCGGAGTGTGGGTTTCACTTTCAGTCGTGTACACATCTTTAGCGGCGGGGGGTTCTCCATGCTCATTTCCGTTCACTCCACTTTCTAACGGTCCCCCGCTGCCTGTTGGACTCGGCGTTGTCGGACCAGACATCTAAAGAAAGTAAATGTCTAGGTCGAAATACCTATTACACCCTATTTTACAATTTATTTTATGTGGTTTATAACATTGCACCAAAATTGTTAACATGCGATATATGTATGATTTGTTTAGTTTGTTCTTGCCAATTCGAGATCACTAAAATCAGTTCCTCATCAACTGTAAAATTAGTTATGAATTGTTATTGGAGCAAGCCTTTCATTTAAGTAAATTCCTAAAGAGAAGCAATTCGTGATATTTTCAGAAATGATTGAAATTGACTAGAAATATATCCATTCTTTTCTTTATTTATAGCAAAAAAAATATTTACCCCCGGAGGAGTCTTGTTATGTCCTGTTGGACTAGGACTCTTTTTCAAGTAATGAGTTGTCGTTCCTGCCGGACTTTTGACCGCTGTAGGTCTTCGATGGGTGTGAAACGCTAACGGTTGATCAGGCCCATGTCTTTTACCATTGTGAAGTCTTCTTCTTCGGTAGCAGAAACAGGTAACTGCTGCAAGGCAAAGCACGAAGACTGCTCCGCCGAGGCATAATGCTATTACTGTGGGTGAGGTAACTGGAAGATAATGTTTTTTTTTTTACTGTAACGGTATAAACTAATTTCTATACGATACATAATAAATAATACTAAATAACCATGACTTTGCTTGAAAAGGGTTTCAAAATTATCAAATTACTGATTGGGCAAATTTAATAAGAACCGTTTCATTAAATATATAAAATGTACTGCTTCTATATGTTTCTTTTGTAGTAGCGACATTATGTCGAGAATCTGGATTTTGCTAACTACTTAAAGTAATATTTAATGAAACATTTAAGAAATTCATACAAACAAATAGTTAAATATTAACAATAACAATATTTTGTATTTTTTTGTTAGATAAGAAATTGTTTCAGGTTTTCTAAAGCAATCAACTAACTGTGAAACTTTTTCAAATCTCTTCAAGATTAAATTACTGGAATCTCCTCAAACAAAATTTCTTTTGTTCCAATTTGCTTATCAATTAATAAAACACGAATTTTATTTTTACTAAAAACTTTTAATGATAAACTCTTAAGCTTGACTAATGTTGTAAGCTTGATTTTTGGTTTCATCGGTGATTATAAGTAATTAATATAATCATAATAGTATGTACTCTTATCATCACTGTCACTTATAATGACAAAGATTCAAAGATTGCAATTGAGTGGGGACGACGCGCACTTAGCCGATTTCTTGACCACGTTTATGTTTTAATGTGTTAGTTCCCTTGTTGTGACCAACGTGCAAAAGACTAATTAAAAATTAATCTCCGCCCACAATAATTTTTTATCCGTAAATACATATTTCGGCAGCTAGATGCCATCTTCAGTACACACACTACCAGGTTAAAAACACTTCATGAAATCTAACAACTACCTAAACATACTAATAATTATAAAAAAAAATTTACCTTTTCGACCGGTTCTTCTGTTTTGATTTGCTGATAAATCAATGAATATATTCTAGTTTTTTGTTCAAAGTAATTGAATATGTTCCGGTTAAACTAATTCTTATTTTTCTTTACTTTGAAAATATTAAAATAACGTTATTATAATAACAGGAAGACAGTGGCTATAAGTTTTGAATTGACAAAACGACGAGCTACCAGATTTCACGAGACAGCGTGTCCTTATCTAGCCTGCGCAATTTATTAGTTCAAGTGTTTCTTCACTGGCGCCAATTACCTAAAAAGTCGGAAACGTATTACATCCGGAACGTCATTTCATATCGTCATTTTCAATTAATGTCAATATCAAAGTCACGCAGTTTATGGGAAGTACAACTGTATTTTCTTGCTCAAATATAATTTTCTTGTGCTTCTTTCTTTCATTGCTTACGGTGTTTCTTATTTAGCACCTAAGTGACGAAAATTTGCGTTATATGAATTATTGCCCAGGCTGGTTAAAAGCTCTCTCTCGTAAAATCTAGTACGTCGTGGACAGAAGAATTATTCAGATTGGTGTCACACCAAGGTTACTAAACCTAAAGGTTGCCTGAGTTGCAATCGAAGACATTCGCCTCCGGTCGGTTTTTACACCATTGAACTAGATGGAATTTAAATGTGCAATAAGCATTGAAATGTTTAACATTAGCATTAAATATAACATTGAGCACATTAAAGAAGTCGATACAGAACAATTCGAAAGCTTCTATGTAATAATTATGAAACATTTATTGAAAAATATAAAATATTCTAACTTGAAGTTACAGTATAATAGGGGTTATAATGCACTAAAACAGCTAAAGTATATAAAGCATAATATATAAAGTGAAATAACTTGGAATAAATACACAGAAAATATGCAGAAAATCTATACCAGCCAGTCATTAATCCAATGACGTCATAGAATTACCGCCTAGCACACTTTGCCCACAAACTAAAATCAAACCATTGTGCTTATGAAACCCAGGTAATCTTTAGATTCAGTAACCATGGTGTCACACTACTTTTACAATGTTCTATTTTATTTTATTTTATGATGATAAGAATTAGGAGTGCTTTTCAGTCTGTCACACCAGAAATATTAGTTAATGTACAGAAAAATTTAAAAAAATCGCGTCAGATTGTGTTTATGAGAAGCTGGTAAACAATTCGAACATTGAATATAAATTTCTAGATCGGTTACTTGTTATTTTTAATTTGTTTATTGTTTTATGTTATTTTCTAGTTTATTAATTAATATTCATTAAATCAAAACAAAAGGACCGGTCGCAGAAGCTAAATAAGGTTAATATTGAAAAAAAAATTAAATTTTGTCTCGCGATTTCTTCAGTTTAGCCAAATATATTCGGTGCTTTATGAACGCTTTATTTCAAGAGAGTTTTACTGGGTTTTCCATTTGAAAATTTTGAGAAAAAGTAACTCAACACCTTGTACACATAACAGATAAACCGAAGCTGTTCTGAAATTTCTCAACAAAAGATATTATATTGCCTACCTAAAAAAATTCACGACGAATTGTAAGCTATACATTTTTTACACTTAAACATCAATATCTTACAAACGCTTAAGCAAAACTCGAAAATTTTTGTTATCACCTATTCGTCATGCGTACTTTCTAAACAGTTCAAATTATGTACTGGGTGTTCTATTTAAAAAAGTATAACTTTGACATGGCTCTCTGTTATTGTACACCTTGTATAGCCGAAAATAATTTTATAAAATAGAACTGACTGAGTTACGTCTTAGTTCGTTTGAGTTTTTTGGTCGGTTGTCACTCTTAATGAGGTGCCTAAGCGTGTTATCCAATGTGTGTAAAAAGCTTGTGCGATCGTTTCTGTTTCAATGTTTTCCTATGGTATCGCTTCCGGTCACCTTGTGAATTGATCAATGCATGTTAGCAGATAGCGTTCATCTTCAGAGATTGATAATGGTCGAACTTATACACTATAGACGGTAGAGAAGACTGTGGCACTCGGTGGACACCTGTATACGAATAAATTTTTTAAGTCAAAAATTGGCCGCAAGATGTCGCTTTTGTTGTTAGGTCAAACATCAGTCGCAAGATGTCGCCACCTATATTATACAGGATATCGCCACCTATATTATACAGGATGTCGTTAAATTACGTGGACACAGCTTAACCACAGATTTCTGGCCTCAAAATGAGACGATAAAAAAGTGATTTTTCTAATAAGAAAAGAAGGCTTCAACCAATTTGGTTGACATTTGGTGTTAGGACCAACAGGCAGGTAAGTTACCTATTCAGATGGCTTTAGTAATTTACAATGAACAGCTAATGTGATAAACATGGTTACAAAAACAGAGATTTTGCAATAATTTTTTGAGGTTAAAAAATAACTATAATTAATAAATTTTTAGAAAGGAACATTCATTAGAAATTTTTTTCTTGTCTTTCTAATTATTGATGTTCCTTACGATTTGATAGGAAAAGTGCTTATTGGAAAAAGTAGGAAACACATTAAAAACAAAATTGCATAACTAATTTATGTTTAGAAAGAATCATTCTTTAGTAAACTTCTCTGTGTCTTGCAAATTTTAATACTGTTATCGTTTAATCAAAAACACGACAACCATTAAGATTTTTTTGACTAAACTATAATGGGTTTCAAAATTTGCAGACACGGAAAAGTTTACTAAGGAATGACTTTGTAAAAATAAATTAGTTATGTATGTAAGAGACATTTGGTCTTCATGTATGTCCTACTTTTTCCAATAAACACTTAGATTTGACTATTTTGTGACTAAACCATAAGAATTATCAACAATTACAAAAAGAAGAAAGAAATTCCTAATGAATGCTCTTTTCTAAAAACTTTTTAATTATAATTATTTTCTTAACTTCAAAAAAGTTATTGGAAAATCTGTGCTGTGGTAACTCTGTTTTTTAAACCAATTGTTCGCTTGAAATTACTTATTAAAACCATCTAGAGAGGTGACTTGCCTCCCTCTACGTCCTCATACCAAATATCATCAAAATTGGTTCAAGCGTTCTTTTGTTATTGGAAAAATTTCTTTTTTTTTTCAAGAATCTTGAAGCTTGGCTTAATCGTCTTATTTTCAGCCCAGGAATATATTGTTAAGCCATGTGCACCTAATGTAACGACACCCTGTGTATATATTTTATTATTTGTAGGGATAATTTAATATTGAAAGCGTTATCAAATAACAGGGAATTAAATGCTTACGAACGTAATTTATTTGGTAGAATAAGAACGTTTTTCAAGATAATGGACCAATACTTATTATTGGATTCGCTCTTGTTTGTAGGTTGTTTTTACGGTCAAATTTTAGATAATTACATATTATTTTCTTTCTATTTTTTATACATTGAATTATATTTTTTATAATTATTAGTATGATTAGGTGGTTGTTAGATTTCATGAAGTTAAAAACACTTAACTTGATAGTATGTGATGGCAACTTAGCTGCCGAAATACGTATATACGAATATAAAATTATTGTGGGCGGAGATTAATTTTTAATTATTTCTTAAACCACAGTCTATGTGTTATAAATCTATTTAAACATTGTACATTACAACAAACCCTATAGACCCATAAATAAAGGTTTCCGTTCTATTATTTTTTTTTTCACTTTGCGCTTCTTTGTTTCAATCTTTTTATGCAAAGTTGTTGTAAAATAACGGAAAATTTGATATTTCAAGACGACCAACTTTTTAAAAAAACGCTCGGAGCCGTCAATTTTATTTTATTTTTGCCTTTTTTAGAAAATATTTTTTATACTAAAATGTATCTGCAAGAACTGAGTAAGAACTGATCCCCCCTCCCAATTTCTTGTGCATTTTTATATTTTATTAAAATTTTACAAATCTTTCATATAGCTCATCATATATCAACATTGAACTGTTTTCGAGATATTGACGCTTGAAAGTTGAATATTAAATTATTTTAATTTTTAATTAAATTTTATTTTCTTTTTCAGTCAGTGATAATTATTATTTAATGACATCGTTATAAAAGCTAAAAAAAATCAAAAATGAAAGAGTAAAAAGTTTCACTCCAAGTTAACAATTTTAACTTGACAGTCAAATTTTAAAATGTTGAACGTTCACGCAACCTTATCTTACAAATCGTTGAATTTTGGCATATGATCAGTTATAGGAAAAATTGTTGTGATTTATGTGCTCAACGTGATCAAAGAAATCTCTCATTTATAATCTTCATTCCTACCAAAATTCTTCGGGCTACTTTCCCGTTCGCAAATTTCTAGTTTTCTCAGTTTTTTTTTAAACCGTGCTCAGGTTCTTCATAAAACTTGATTGGTCATATTAACGTTGTATATATCTTACTCTTAGCTGCTCTAGATATCTCTAGACATCAATAATATTTTCTGATATCCATTAAGCTATTTCTTTGAATTCAGTCTTCTCTTAAAATCATCTCTAAGATTAGATAGATGTACAATTTAAAAGTTCAAAATGAAAAAGAATAAATGGTAAAATTATCATAATTCGAAATGTAAAAAAAATAATTAGTAAAACTGTCAAGAAAAATAAAGTATTTCAGTCAACTGAAAACTAATACTATTTAAATTGCAATTGATTTTATTTCAGATAAATATTTAAAATAATTCTAAGGATTGTACATACAGAACTGGTAAATAACTTGGACTGTTTTATTCATAAACAGAAATACTGAAAATTGCAGTGATGTTTTCTTTTTTCGAAAACCTTTCAAACATAGAGTATTATTTTGATTTATTTTTATAATAAAAATTGATATGATGTTCCTCTCTCCCCTAAATCTCCTTTGGTGTTTCTTTACTTCTCGATCACACAATACCCAGGATAGTATTTAGTATATTATATTAAATTTGAGAATCTCATGCTTCTGATGTTTTCACAAAATGCCTTCCTTTTATGTTTAATTGACTCTATTCCATATTCATGAACTCCCATGTCATTGATACGTCTACTTCGATATTATCGTTTAACATTTCCTCTATATACTCTGCCCCTCTATTTAGTCTATCCTTTATCAAAAGTCCGCAAAAAATAGACATGATATGTTGGAATAAGGACTTTTTGGCATTTTTGACGTAGATATACATACAAACAAATAATAACGTCAAACATAATTAACAAAACATAGGTACACTTTTCTAAAAAAAAAATATGATAAAAAAGAGACAAAATCAAATTAAATTTGCACGGATCCTCCAAGTAAACCTTCTATTGTTACCTGATCATTATTCAGCGAAAGTAAATCGAAGGAAAACTAAAACGCCAAAGGTCAGAACATAAATCTGTATAACGATACCCTCAGAGATCAAATTGCTTGTAACTATGTATAATTTAAATTCGAGCCTCGAAGCTATTCTCGCTTGCCGCCCACGTCGTATTCACTCAACTTTCCTTGTTAGGAGCGATTCATTTTCCGCCGAGATTTCATCGCCGGAAAAATTCTTCCTTCGCGTAATGGTGAAATTATTCTACGTAAGCTGTTGTAGACGCGTCAGGAGCACGTTGCTGCCTGAAGCTGAAGGGCTTTGGTTAGCGTGGGCTGAAATAAAATTAGACGAACAAGGAAAATTTTGTTTGTTCTCGAAGAAACTAAAAAACACGTATTTCCCCTTGATGTTTTAATTAAAAATTATAATAGAATCTCTAAGTTTTCGAAGATTAAATTAAGTATCGAATATGAACAACAGGAATACCGTCCAACCATAGTTGAAAACTTAGAATCAATACTTTTATATACCTTAAGAAACTACGACAAAGATCAACCTTGACAAACCTATACTGAGTTACTTCCTTATAAAAAAATATCAAGATTTACTGAGACATTAACATTTTAGTGAATCCCAACAAGAATGTCGTTAAAAACCATCGCACAGCAACTTTATTTTTCTTTAAATTCCGTGTAATTTTTCCATTTTCTTCTAATCACCAATGAATTTTTTTATTGTAATCTTTAATTTAATATTTTGGTTTTAGTGTTTAATTACAATAATAATTACTTGCACTTAAACTTGTTTCTGTTTCCTTTTAAATTCACGGTTATTGAAAGAGCAGGGTAGCTTGATTTGCAACTCAAAGAAAACTCTATCATTCTTGGATTAGAAGTTTATGTATATTATGTTGTAATTAAAATAAAATTATCTATTTTGTTTTTTTATTATTATTAAAATAACAAAACTCTTAATAAAGTTACACACTAATTTAATGACAGGGTTCCCTAATCCTGACAAGGTATTACCTTTTCTAAGTCACGTATAGGAAAAGTGTTTCTGAAGGTCAGGATCAAGGAACTCTGTTCGCAATTAATTGCGCGTTTTTCCAAAAAGGCTGAAGGAAAGATAGCAATCGTGATCTATAAGGTCGACACGTGCGAGGCAGATTCATTTCATGGGGGGCAGTTCATGCATCCGGATAAAATCGTTTAGGTCATAATCAGTCATTTGCGTGGTTAGGTAAAGGGATTAATCACTACCCAATGATTACTTAATAGATAATCTCACAAATTGTTCGTGAACACGCCGAGTTTCCCGAAAACACATATAACTAATTTTACTAGTTTTAACAGTGTGAGTTTTTTTTTGGGGGGGGGGGATGATGATAAAGAAAAAAGTTATAAACGAATAAGTTCTGAATAAATTCTTTTTAAAATTAAGGAAAAAGCAAATTAAATTCTTTCGTTCAAAGATCGAGTCCTTGCGTTTATTTATCCTGGCGTCGAAATTGCGTTAGGCGTCTACTTTCTTCCGGCAATTACGCTCGAGGATAAACACGCAAAGGAAAATCGATTTTATTACCAAGGAGCAATATCACGTCTCACTGAAACTGAACCGCTTTTTCTCTTTGTAACTGAATTTGTCAAGGCGTCGTAGCTTCAATTAGACGGCCTAACTGAATAATAATTGTAATGACTTGAAATGTTCAGATAAACAAATAAATTGCTGACGATGGAAGATATACGATAAAATTGTGTAGACGTCACCTTCCTCCTGTTGTGGCTTCAGAGAAGTTGAATCAATGAAACTTCATCGAAAACAATTTTCCATGACTTTATATTTTTTGTGGAAATCAGGTTTTCTTCTTTTCACTAAGTTTGAACTTAAAGTAATATAGGAAATATAGGAAAATTGATTTTATTATAGAAAAACTATCGCTCAAATTAAAAAAATTGTATAATACATAAAAGTATTTTTTTTATTTTTAAATTGGCTTTTATGGCGGGGCAATAGTACACTGAAACAAGCACTGCTTCCAGATCCAGTTCTAATAGTTTCATAAGTCATGATTTTAGCACACGCGTCCACAATTTTGCGGCGAGTGTATGACTGTATACAGCGTACACTGTGTACAGTCTACACCATGTACAGTACCAATGACTTCTGTTTATAAGTCACATGCACAGCGAAGTTGTGCGAACGTTCTACACCAACGAATGTGATTCATAACTTCATAAGCGAAAGAGGACGTCGTTAGTCTGCAGTAAATATTAAATTATGCAACAAAAAATTTGTTACTATTTGCCACTAAACACGCAACTGTTGTTTTTAATAACAAATTTTATGATAATGTTCAACGAAATTACAACAAAATTAAATAAAAAGTATTGTTATCGCCAAAGGGGACGAAGCCCTTCAAAGACATCAACAGCCGTGTTCTTTTAAGCTCATTTCAGTGAACGAACTGAATATAAATGAACCTAATGCAAATAAGCGTTAGTTCAGTTCGATGAACTGAAACTGTTACAAACAAATCCGCCTAAGTGAATCCTAATTCTGGACCACATTTTACAAGTTAAAAGTAATTTTGTCATTTATTTTCACGTTTAGTTTTCAATGAAATCTATTTAAGTGAGACACAAAATGTAGGTAAATTGAAGAGTAGATATGTTATAGATTTTATTCCTCGGTTTGACCATAGAATTATTTCAAACATACATAGTTCTCAACACTACGCTAAAATGTACGCACAAATTGAGTGCTTCATTGAAGTTTGAACAGCTTCAATAGCAGAGGATACGCTGTTCAACATGTAGAATCAGATATATGACGTTCAAAAAAAACATCAGTGCGATAGAAATGACATTCTTAAGAAAAATAAAACAATATTTGGGAAAATAAGAATTGAAACCAGCAGAAACGAATTGAATGTAAGGAAAAAAGATATAATTAGGACGAGCGCGAAGAAATTAATCAGAATAATGTACGATGCCAGAAGTGGAAAAAAAAATAAAAAGAGGAAGATCAAGAAAAATATCAAAATAATTCACGATATCTGAAATAGAGGAAAAAGGAAAAGAGGATAACCAAGAAAAACATAGATTAACGGAATGAACGAAATAATTTGAAAAAGAGGAAAAGAAGTATCCGAAATGAACAGGTTAACAGTGAACAGGAAGGATTGAAAAACATAGGCGGAAGAGATTTTATGATAATGTTCAACGAAATTACAACAAAATTAAATAAAATATTGCTGCTGCTAAAGCGGACGAAGCCCTTTAAAGGTATCAGTAGCCGTGTCCTTTTAAGCTGATCAGAGAATGAACTGAATACAAATGATCAAAATCAAATAAGCATTAGTTCAGTTCAATGACCTGAAACAAAACAAACCCGCCTAAGTGAATCCTAATTCTGGATCACGTTTTCGAGTTAAAGGTAATTTTGTAAGTTAGTTTCACGTCTAGTTTTAATTGGAATCTATGTAAGTGAGACACAACATATATGTAAATTTAGTTGTAGATGTGTTAAAGATTTTATTCGTCGGTTTAACCATAAATTCTTTCATATATACGTAGTTCTCAATAGTACGCTAAAATATATGCACATACTGACCAATTCGTTGAAGTTTGAAAAGAGGCGGAGATAGAAAAGAAATGACAATATTATAAATAAATTAAATTAATCATAGTTGACTACATTTAAATTCTACTCTACCAAAACACTAATAAATGCCTTATCTCTTTGTCAATGTTACGATAAAAAACGAGAAGTAGTTAATTTGGTTTGTTGTGCATTATTATAATTATGTGTAGTTTTAAAAACACGTATTTTTGTGACTCGAAAAGAAGTTTTAGTTGTTATCGGAAAGTATAAGCTAAACTATAAGCTATAAATTCTTAATACGTTGTCGAATAGTCCCCAGCGGCAATAAGGAACATGCATAGTAATCATATGATACTTTAAAGGACGGAGCACATATTTTTGTCTTTTAGATTTAAGCTATAAATCCGGTTGCAGCAAGGGATACACTGTTCACCATATAGAGTCTATAGATATATGCCTGAACCTTTTAGAAAAAAAAAACATCAATACGTTAGAAATGACATTCTTTACAAAAATGAAACAGTGTTTGGTAAAATAATAAATTAAACCAGCAGAAGCGAATTGAACCAGGAAGAAAATATAAGGAAAAAAAGATACTACGGTGGTTGGTAGGATAATATTATTAGGACGAGTCCGGAGAACCTAGCCAGAATAATGCACGATGCCAGAAGTGGAAGAAAAATGAAAAGATCCAGAAAAATATTAAGCTTTGGTCAAAGTAATTCACGATGTCAGAAATGGAGGAAAAAGGAAAAGAAGAAGACCGAGAAAAACATGATTAATGGAATGAAAAAAATAGGGTAAAAAAAGAGGGAAAGAAGTATCAAAAATATACAGATTAACAATGAACAGGAAGGATTGGAAAACATAGGTGGAAGAGACGAGAACTGAACTTTAAATCCGACGCCTAAGAGAACAAAGAAAAGTGAAGAAGAGATTCAACATCTATAGTACTCTAGCTTTAAATTGATTTTTATGGCGGAGCAATAATGATTACGTCAACTATTAAGATATTAAGGCCCGAATTCAGAAACATTCAGACTGTCTAATTCAATCTCGTCTTAAGTTATACTGGATTTAGAAAGAGCCAGTCAGTCACAATTTCACTTTGGTAAAATTATCGTAAATAATTTAAGTAAGTAAAGTGAGAAACGATTGAGATCTTCAAATACGAACCGAAAAAAAGAGTAAATAACTGATATGAGATCGAGATCGGATCAATTTGCGATTCTGAATTCGGACCTAAACTTATTTATATGAATAGATACATAATACTTGCATAAAAATATCATCAAAAAAATAATAATAATAAAGCAAATATTTTGTACTACTCGCACAATATGAAAATAAACGAAATACTATTTAGGGCATTCCCTATTTACCCTCATACGGTTCTCTGGTTACTATCTTGGCACCACGTAGATTACTTTTCAGAGCAACAAAGTAAACTACCTCGAACCAGCGTTGCATTGGAATATGCAGATATATCGTCAAATAAGGCAGTAAAAGATTATTTTATAAAAAGAAACAATTATGCGAATAGCATTTGAAATGATGATGATGAATGTTAAACCATTCACAGTGTTCGAATGGAATAGTTTCTCTTTTTTTTATATTGTATTAGGGATGAATAAAAACATACTTCATTGTATTGAATTCATTTTTAGAGACATAACTTACTGTACAACTGTGTACGTACAACAAAAAATTGAAAGACTTAAATTTTTTATAAGAAGATAGATGATGCATTATCTCTTAATTTCTTTAGAATTTAGTCCTTTTAGAAAACTATTATAAGCTCATCTTCAATCACTTTTGAGCGAACGTGATGCTTACCATTAAGGCTTTTAAATGATTAAAGTTATCTAACTTATCTATCATATCTAACAGGGGTTATATTTCGGCACTAAAATAGTAGAAAAATTGTATTATTAATTCTTCTCATTCAATTTAAAATAAAATTATTATTGGTACATGGCTAATATCTTAATTTTTGAAAAAAAAAGTACATACAGCTAGAAAATACTAATCATGAATTTGTTTTTATAAATTTCTAACTTTCGAGAATAATATAACTCTTTGTTTCGTTCTTAACTTACATTAATTTTTTTAATTTTAAAAATTGAGCAGGTTATTGTTATACTTAATCAATTCCGTTTTCAAGAATCAAGTAAGGGATTAGCAATGGAAATTTCCCATTGAAAATCCATGTATTCATTGGCATGACACATAATTAAACTCATTTCCTATTTTAACGCCAACTTTGTATTAACAAACCATGGAAACATCGGTGAAAGCTGCGTAATTAGATTTTCAATACAAGTAAATGGAATCGCAATGCAATTTGTCTGTAATTGATTGCAACTTTACTCTTTCACATACATAAAAAAGACAGAAAAATGTTAAAATTAAACTAAAAATTGAAATATATATATAAATTTCCTTTTGATCTTTAACAAACACTTAAAAAACGCAGTTTTTTCAGCGTTTCACTATTGTTTAATGATTTCGTTAAGAGTGTAAAATTAATGTTTTTTCCTTAAATATTGATGTATTCTTATAATTACGAATTACAATTTATTTGTCTCTGTAAGTACTTTCATTTTAATATAATACTTTCGATAAGCAATCGATACAATTCTCACATACAATTAAAGTTTCGATGTTTTTTCTGATTATTCCGCATTTATTCAAGCGATTCACATCAATCAATCGCTTTCCTCTCATCGTTAAAACTTCAGTGCAACTCACCCCTTTCGATAGCCTTAATTTCGGGACCGTCCTCGACCATTTTGCAACCTCCCTAAACTAAACTAATCCACTACGAAACGTGTCACTGAGAGGGGTGTGAGCCCTCGAAATTTTTGGAAATTTTTCCGCGATCAGACGTGTATTTTAAGATGACAGTATTTTGTCTGAGTCAGGGTGTTCATGGACGTCGGAAACTGAATCAATAGCACTAACGCTTGCGCCGCGACGTCTGCGTCGCCATCGCTGTGGGGGTGAAACCTTAGTCATAATTTAATGGAAAATGTCGAGAGAGGCGACGCTTTCGCTTTTTTCTTTGTTTGGCGCTTTAATACATTTTTTTTGTTGGGTTTATAGATACAGCCTGGTTAATTATCGTTTTATTGTATCATTGATATGTGATATAATATCGTTATTATGTTTGCGAGCATATGACGAACCTGATGTTTTGAGGTATTGACCTGTATCCCCAGTATGTTTAGTCGTGCTCCTTCATGTGAAATCACTCAAATCGACCTATGTTTTCATATATTTTAATTGATTTATCTAATCAAATAAAACCTTTAATGAAAAATAAAATTATTTTTTTTATTTTTATTATTATTATTATTATTATTATTATTTATTCTGCTTACTTTTGTACATACCTAATAAGTTTGGAAGTTTTAACGGATACACGAATCTTACACGAGTTAATGTTAATATTAAAAATAATCAAGTTTTTATGGTGTAATAACAGAGAGATATATGTTTTACACGGACAAAAGAAATTATAGCCGGGTAACATTTATACAGGTAGTACCCGGGTACCTAATTGCTTTAATAATAATCATAATTTAAAATAATCCTATAATACTATGGGTTTAATGTATTTTTGAAACAAAATTTATTTAAATCATCGTCAGAATTTAACCACTTCGTTGTTTAATTAGAAATCAAAATTACCAAACTTTAAAGACCGCTTGTACAAGAGAATTTGCTTAATAACTTATCTTTTTTAATGACTTACAGTCAGTAAATCAAATTAATCAATGAATCATCAGTAATATGGAATTAATTCTTGCATTAAATAAATAAAAAAATCACTTAGTTTTAATCCCAAAGACTACTATTTATTTAAAGAATTTCCGACTTGGTCACGTATTTCCTCACAAAAAAAAATCGATTTCAACGTCATCGTCAGTTTCACTCATATACAGTACCATTCATAAAGTTCGTACCATATGGGAAGACTTTTTATTATTAATTTTTGCAAAAGAAATTTACTAGGATCAATTCGAGTATCAATCCGAAAAAATAACACAAACATATCTACTTGATCTTTTAAAGTTTGACGGCAAACTCGAAAAATCTTAGAACAGATGCAGTTGAACAATGTTAAGCGTAACGTATAACCTACAGTAGAGATGCGCAAAAGTGTTCTTTGTAAAGAGTTGGAACAACCTGTTCCAGTTCCAAAAAAATACCTGTTCCAAATAACAGGTGCAATCTGGAACAGCTTTTGTGGAAAATTACTCACTGCTCTGAGCAAGTGATTCATTGTTCTTATTCTGCATAGGGTTACGAACACATGTTGACGGATACTGTTTTAGGCGACTCTCGGCTGGAGTCGGACAAGAGCATCAAATTACCTATTTAATTAAATTTATATGCGGGTTTTAAGACTTATGAGCACATAATCGAAATCAACAAATACAATTTCTGTATCATTACTATATGTATTGAAGAATATTTAATGAATAATTTTGAAATCGTAAAAATAAATAAATAAAAAGGAAAAATAATATTTTATTTCAATATAATTTCGACATATTTAAAATCGGCATGAAAGGTAAAATTCTAAGAATGGCCTACAAATATTATCGGGGGTTCCTAAAATTGATTATATTAATTAAATTAGTAATGTTTAGCTAGTTTACTTACAAAATTAAGAAATAATTCAAAATTTAAACTGTATAATTAATCTGTGATCGTCGAAATCGGCTTCAGTCTGATAAAATTAAACAAATAATGTTTATAAACGCAAACCTCCAACAATAAAGACATACCTATTATTAATTACATATTACATGTTCGTTATTTTTTCTACGTTTGTTCGCCTAACGAAAAAATCTGTAATTATTTTGTTATTTTTTTTAACTTCTTTAGTGAGTAATGGCAATAATTATAATTTTATCTAGTCAGTGTCGTATCGATGAGCAAGGCTGTTTCTCGTTAGAGTTCTAAAATAACAGGCTGGAATTGTGTCGGTTCGGTAAAAAAAATAATAGTTTTGCGCATCTCTAGAGTTTCAGGTTCGGGTGTCGACTTGGCACTCTACGTGCTACTCCGAACTCCATAACTCCGATACTCCGTTCAGTTCCGATCTGGACCTGTTATTTTTGTAAGTGAGTAACGACCTGTTCCGGTTCTAGAAAAAGAGCTGGTTTAAGAGAACAGGTTTCAAAAGAACAACCCATCACTAACCTACAGTATCTGAAGACCATATTTTACAAAAAAAATGTGACCAGAACTGATATACAAATATAGTTTCATATTTTGATTTATATTTATTCAGAAAAACACTATCAGGATCTAACATTGCCTTAAACACAATGCTGTTTACAGAAAGCAAAAATTTTGCTTTCAAAAACACGTTTTTGTGACAATTCGTTTTTCATGAATAAACATACTTTGTTTCCGTTTGTTTTTTGTTTAGTACAAAAATAAAACAGTAAATATGCTTTTTTGGGCAAAAGAATTCTTTACAACATATTAACGTAAATTTTATTCATTCAGACGTATTGTAAATTTCCACATGTTACGAACTTTATGAATATTTTGTGTTTTGCAAAACTAAACAAATTTAATTTTTCCTCAATGTCTAAAAAGGCATTCAGAATCACTCGCTCGCGAGCATATACTGTAAATGACAATTATTTCAAATTCTCGATGCTTGGTGTTTATAACATGTGTACGGCATGAGTAATTCATACTTTGCCGACACTACAGGCGATCAATTCTCTTTAAACCTCAAAAGTGCTGAATATTCGTTAACAGAAGAAGGATATTAGCGTTAATTTACAATAAAACTTGATGAGTTTTTTTGATAGAAGTAGAGTGTATTTTCCACATATTTTTACATAACGTAAATTAATATGGCACTAACATCCTCCCCCCACGTTAAAATAAAATTATTTTAATGGAAGAAGGCACAATCGCACCACTGGTCTTGATAATTGGCCCTCTTCGTTTGAATTGTTGCTACACGTTTCCTGCCATCGTTTCCATGGTGTAATGATAGTATTCTACCAAGTTGCCAAGATAACGGTGGAGTTTATCTTCTTTTATTAGGACTAAACTGCCTACTTCTGGTTCACTTCCACTGGAGTTCTGCCATTTATTTCTTGCTTGTAGAGTCATTAAGTATTCAGTCTTCCAACGGTTCAATGTCTTATCATCATCTGCATTTGCTGGTACTGGTTCAACCTATTGGTTGGTACATCGTTCAACTCTTCTTCTATGACTTATCATTATTATTAGTTATTGGGGTGCCGATGAGAAAGTGAGCCGGAGTTAATGCTGGTGGTGAAGGAGGCCATGAATTAAGAATACTCTCTATTTGGCACAATATCGTATTAAAATTTTCTAATGACAAAATATTTTGACCAATTATTTATTTTTTAATGCATTTTCATTGATTTTACTGCAGCCTCATGCAAACCACCTCGGAAACATAAACACATTCCACATTATAAGATTCTCATTAGGAAAGTTGACAACTGAACTATCATGGTAACATTCAATGATAGATGCATTTCGCAGTTCATTATCAGCAGCTATGATTACCTTGGCATTACCAAAATATATCTGCTTGGCCAAACTACGTCTAGCAATAAATCTTTTTAAACAATTTAAGAATGAATTACAAGTTAAATCACTATTAATCTCAAGATAAATTGCTTTAGAAAAAAAGCAAACCAACACACAAACATAGATTTTAAGTAGTTTCCTATTTCTGAGCTTGGTTTGCTTAACCAGAAATGGTCTTGCCATATCTAAAGCAGTAAACAAAAAAGGTCTTGATGGTGAAATTCTATTTACAGGCAAATCTGCAATTTTGATAATCAGACTCTTAAAGATAGTAAATTGCACGAAGATCTCCAACGATTATGGAAATTAGATGAATGTCCAAATGAATTATTTAGTTTAGAAGATTTGAATTTGTGAAGATGAATTTACAAAAAACGTGGTGCGAAACGAAGATGGAAAGTGCACAGTTTCACCACCTTTTAATGAAAAGGTAACTTGTCTTGGGTACAGCTTTAACACTGCGTTAAAGAGATTTTATAGTACTGAGAGACGATTAAGATCAAATAACAACTTAATTTTAATTAGATGTGAAATTCAATCAAAAAAAATATTTTTAGAATTAAATAATAAACAATAAAAATGATAATTGAATTGGCTTCTTGTTGGAACCGCGTCACGACTGCTTCTACTGCCGACGTTTCGTTCTCCATTGCATAAGAACTTTCTCAGGGCTGCTGCTTCTGGCAGTGTTGCTGCTGCTGTTAGTGTTGCTGCCACTTCTCCTTAGCCGATGAGACTGTCTCATCATTTATTTCTGCCTCTATTTTTCCTTTTCTTTCTATCTACACTCCCAAATATTTAAACGATTGGACTTTTCGATCTCTGCACCGTTTAGTTTTATTATTATGTCCAGATCTTCTGTTCCTATTTTCATCACCTTCGTCTCTTCAACGTTTATCTTTAGGTTTTTAATAAGTACCGCGTCCATCCATTTCTATAAGTTATATTGTAGGTCGTGTTTATTTTCTGCGCTGATCAATAGATTATACACGAACACATTTTCAGATATTTTACTTAATTCTATTTTTCTGGATCTTACTGTTAATCTTTTTATTTTTTCCTTTATTTCTTTTAAGACGTCATCCATTACTAAGTTAAATAGAGTGGGACCGGGAACTCTTCCTTGTCTTAGTTCTTTTGCAGTTGTAAATTCTTCCGATCGTAAATATCCGCTTCTCACGTAGTTTCTTGTATTTTCGTAGAAACTCTTTAGATATTGTATGAGTTAATCATTTATCTTTCTCTGTTTTAGGTTTCTCCATATCGTTTTCCTATCAAACTATCAAACGCTTTTTCGAGATCGATAAATGCAACCAACATTTTATCTGCTATAAATTTTTTCATTAGTTGTTTAATTACAAATATGTGGTCTTGTACTTCTCTACCTTTTCTGAATCAACATTGTGATTCCTCTAACCTGTGCCCTAGTATTTTCATTAATCTCCTTCCAAGGATCCTTTCATATAATCTTAACTTTTAAAGATTACAATGTAATTCCTCTGTAATTATTACAATGAGTTCCTCATGTAATAGAAAGAAAAATCAATTTTATTTGCGGCCCCCTATAGACTTTATAGAAGACCGCATTGCCTGCGGTCAGAACAGTTTACCTACGCCTGTCTAATGTATACTTTAACTTTATTACCGATTTTGATGTTTAGCCTTACAGCCTTTCTGCTCACTTTTATTCTATATTTTACATCTAACGTGCCGGCAAAACATTAATATGCTGTAGCTGTTTATGTCAACTGTGTCGTTTTCCGAGCATCGACGCATACATAGTTGCGAACTTATACGAGCGTCTAGACACCTCTTAATATATTTCATGTAACTTCACGCACTTTTATAAATAAGCAATAAGAATTCTTTTTCCCTTACAAATTGTATACGAAATGCATGGTTTAATCTATATTTACATTTACATGTTTATCTCTAGAATAAAGCTAAAATGTTTGATCCACATGTTTTTATCATAGTGATCTTTTTAGCACTACAGTCTAACATTAAGCTTATGTTTCCATCTCGTTTTTGTTCGTTTTATTTAGTTAAATTCCGATCAAGAATATAAATACAGAGCGGCGTAATTTTTGCGCAGTTACATATTTTTGTTACAATTTGTGTTTATGCATAGAAATGAAACGATGTCTACAATGTTCTCATTTAAACTGTAACGATTTGTTTCAGGCAGTTGTAATTATCAAAGTTAGTGCAAAGCAGGGCAAGAGCTTTTAGAGAGACATTACATTCATTATATACGATCAAGTTAACAAATATATATTTAAATATCCTCAAAAGCAGCATCCAGGAAAATCGCAAAAGACGATGCCGTTTCATAACAGACTTTTAAATCAAGAGCACTAAGGATAATGCGATAATTCAGAAGTTCATAGTGATATGACATGAAATCTTCAATAATATCGGCTTTGGCTCCACACCGATGAGAAAAAAAATCACCTCTATTAGAGACAATCTAACAATCACCAATGGTTAAAAAAAGGAGAAGTCAATAAAATTTGACGAGGGATAATTGTTACATGATGATATTAGGATAATATTGTCCAGTCTAACGTCAGAGATTTCCTCACGCATGGTAGAACAAGATCTGACCGTTTTTAAGCGGTTAGAGATACGTTTCCTATCAAGCGGCCAACGCGACCATCACGTGGCAGCTGTCGCAAGATACTGCTATGGAAATTATATTAAAACTATGGGATAAATACATAAGGTATGCTCGGTTCGGGCCCAAAATATGTCCTAGCTAGGAAGCTCCAAAGCGAGTCATTAATACTGCCATTATGAACTAAAATGCGTATACAATGCGACTTTTATGACTGTTTACCTTTTCATTCATACAACGGAGTGCGACGTCATAGAAACTCTTCTCCACGCGTTATTAGCAGGTGCATAAGTCTACCTTACATATTTATACCATGATTGCAACGTTTCCTTCAGGGCGGCGGCCGCATGCGTCAGCCGTAGACGACTAAAACGCTGCAGCCCCTACTCCTTTTGTTTTGAGCCAGTCGAGTCGCAGCCGCTGACGGTTTTGATAAGTATTTTCACAGAACTTATACTTCTAACAATGTCAAAAGTGTTATCTACAATCACGGAGGATGAAAAACTGGTAAAAATGGTATCGAAATACCCTTGCCTCTATGATATACATCATCCTTCCTATAAAATTCAAAGAATAAAAGATTCATCATGGGAAGAAATATCGCAAAACGTAGAAAAACCAGGTAAGTAGAGAAAAAATAAACGCAATGCGTAGCAAAATCAGATAAATAAAGAAACAAAATTAATTATAATATTTTCAGTTTGTTTGTACAGTTTTGTATGAATGAAATTTTACATTTTACGTAGATAGGTATTATTTTTGAATTCTAGTAACATATATTGCCACGGAACTACATCTGCACGACTGTTAAAATACTCCGTGAATAAATCTTCAACAAAGTCATCTGTATTTGCAAAAGCCTCCAGTTCTTGTTTCTTGTTAGTGTAATCATGTTTTCAAGAGCCTGGTTAATATGAACTATGAATACACGCATGTTTTAAATCTCCCGTGCGCTTAGCTAATTTCATTAAAAAAATTATACTCCCATATAATTTTAAAAAACACTGTTTTTTTTAATTTCTTTGTTCCTATTTTCGATGTCTAAATGAGCAGCAAATGAAAAGAAATTTTTCGCAGCAATAATTTAACAATTATTAGACCAACAACATACAACAGGTCAAACAAAGGGTTTCATCATGTCGAAACGCTTCATCCTCAACAAAAACGTAAGACAGCAATTGATCAGAATCTTACTAATCAATCACTATCACCCTCCTTTCCATAAGAGCCAATAAAAATGAATTTATAGTTCGCCTCGACGACAGCAAGCGAAGCGGTTGATAGAAACAACTTATAATTAAAATGTAATTAACCAATTTTAATTGAACAAATAATACAAATATGCTTGCCATCGAGTATCAACACAATTGGAGAAATTCTACTTTTCCGTTTTTGTTGTCATGTCTTCACGTGACAAATAAGGTAAGAATATTGGCATCAGATTTTCGCTTAACATTGCAAGAGTCTTCTTTAAAATTTTACTGAAATCCGGAGTACAAACTGAAAACACTATAATGTTTCTCCGGTTTCCATAAACCTTAACAAAAGTAGAGTTTAAGAAGTTGGATTTTATTCATTATTACATTTGTTTGAAATTTTTATACAAAACAGTTCTACAAGTAGAAGAGGTAACAAGTAGGTAAAGATATATAAGGTGATTCTTCAATAGACCGCCAAATAATAATCCGTACATGAATAGAAATCACAGATTATAGTTAAACTGGTAAAAATATTGCGTTCTTTAGTTATCGAAAAATAATTAATCAAAAATTTTACCCAAATACACGATACTTCACTGGTTAAGAACCAGTAGCTAAAGGAATGAAAATAAATACAGTCATAAATGTTTTATCATTTTATGGCTGTTGCGGCGAGAAATCGGGCGAACTTGACCATAGAATTCAATGTAACCAGCTGCAAGAAGAATTTCAAAATACTTACGACAATATTGATAAAGGCATGCAAATGCAAATCACTAATCATCAAATTAGTACAAATTTTATAAAATGAGGATAACAGAGGTTTGCAATTTGATCACCAAGCAGTGCCGTAACTACCAGTGTTCGCAGGGGTTCAGTGGAACATGGGCCTGGCAATGACAGGGGTCCGCCGACGCCGATGATTACTCCACGTCTATATAATTCATCTTCTATAAACTCGATCAGAAAGCCGATTTGTTTTCTACCTACAATTTTATGTAATGATAAATTTTAAAAATCTTCGCTCCAAAAACATCTGAACCTATTCATTCCATTAGCAGTCATAAATTTTATATCGAAGTTAATTGTGGGTATGTAATAAATGTGCAGCACAGCCCTAATGCAGGCCTTCTTAGCGTTGGGTCCCAGACAAGTACCCCTCGTTTGTCAGAGCTTTATCATATTAACAATCACAGTCTACGAAACTGTGCTCATTCGTAAACAAAAGCAAACAATTCTTATTGACACAATAGGATAGGATGAACAAAACTATCAATAAAATGATTAAAATTGACTCTTTATGACACTCAATAACAAATATTCACTCATATTTTATATTGTAGTAAACTTTTATTGTTTAGTTTTAAATCTTAAATTACCTTAATATCTTCCCGTCTGAAATACGCATCACAAACGTATTTTGACTGTCTCAGTGTTCGGAAGTAAACCTTATAAACATCTATCAGGTGCTAGAAAACGTAAAAAACGATTGAAAGAAGAACAAGATAAATTAAAATTGCCGAAATTAGATACATTTTTGAAAGTTGATCCGGGATCAATAGCTTCCACCAGTAAAGTCACACGATCTACTTCAGAAGAAGCTGACTTCGTTCAAGGTTAAACTGAAAAGTGTAAACTGAAGTTAATTAATATCTAAACATAATTTTTTTATATTTTTTGTCTGACTTTAACCAACCTTCTGTGATGGATAATGTTCAGATAATGACCGGGGTACAGTTATAAATTTCAAATTTGATAAAAGAAATATTTTAGATACGCCTGATACTTCTGATATAATTTCTGCGACACAAACACAAACTCAGATAGATAGATTTTCATCATTTCATTAACTTTCATTGTGAGTTACGTATAATGTTTGTAATGATATTAATTTAAAATCTATTTTAGCGACTGAAATTTTGCTCATGAATTGACAAGTACAGAATCAAAGTTTATTATCGATAATTGACCATGCAAACCTCAGGGACCATTTTAACTAGATAAAAATAAAGGATCATTTTTCTCTTTTTATTAGACGAAACATTCGAAAAGTAGTATACCTACAGAGCGTATGTGGTTGTTATTCCTTACAATTAAACAAGTGTTACTGTCAACCATGTTGCCTGTTTTCAAAGTCTAAAAGCAATTTTTCGGAAGGGTTTGATGACTGGATTCACTTGACTCAAGCTTCGAAGCGTCATGAAGTATCCGATGAACATAGTCGAAGCTGTACAATTTACGACAGATGGAAATGCGGAAAAACTATTGACGACGAAGAAGAAGCAATTAAAAAAGAAAATATTTCAAAATTGTCTCAAATTTTGGACAGAGTAATAAATGTTGCATTAACATTAGCGTCATGTAATATGCCTTTTCGTAGGGATGATGAAAGTTCCGATTCTCAAAATCCAGGATGTTTTCTGTCAGTTATTACCATTGCTTAGCAAGTACGATCACATACTTTCCGATTTACTTGAAAATCGCAAGAAAAATTCCGTGACATATTTGAGCCCTGCAATCTAAAAGTAAATAATAAATCTTCATTTTATTCAATTATAGTAGATTCAACTCAGGATAGATCGAAATTGGATCAGTTAAGCCTAGTTATTCGATACGTTAAAATTTTAAAAATTCGTAATTTGCCCGTAGATATTGAAACATGCGAATCATTTACGGGTTTCTTTGAAATAAAACAACAAAATGCTGAATACGTTTCCAATCAAATAATACACATTCTCCAAAAGCTCAATATTCCTAGAGATAAAATAAAAGGTCAGGGTAAGATGGTGCAGCGAACATGAGCGGTATTTAAAACGGAGTTCAGGCCAAAATTTCTAGACTAGTCACTAATGCTACTTAAGTACACTATGCTGCACATAATTTAAATTTAGTGTTAAATGACTCTGTAAATTTTTTTCCTGAATTAAGAACTTTTTTTTTGAATAGCTAGAACAGATTTATGTCTATTTTTCTCAAAGTATCAAAAGATGGAGTTTATTAGAACGTTTTCAACATCAGGAAGAAAGATAACATTAAAACGCCTTAATCCTACCCGCTGGTCTTCCAGATATGACCTCTTAAGGCTTTGAGGTATAGATATACCTATATTCAAAGAACTTTAATAAACATCATCACATTTAAAAATAAAAATGAAATTAGTGAAGTTAAAGCTATTAAAATCAAATTGGAAATATTTGATACAGTATTCTTAATTATTTTTGAAACAAAAATACTTAGTTTAATTGATACAGTGTCTAAGAATGTACAGCAGAAACATCAAGATTCAAAAAATACAACTAAGTTATTTAATACATTATTTAAGAACATTAAAGCCCTTAGAAATGAATTTGAAATTTTAAAAACTGAGGCCACTGAACTTGCTAGTCACTGGAATATTCTACCTGAATTTCGGACAAAAAGAATAGTAAGTAAGTAATAAACATGTTTTCGAAACAAATGAAGACTATTTTCGCATAAACGTTTTCTACAAATCAGTGGACATCCTAATTCGACAAATAGAAAAACGAAGTGTTGGTATAAATAAAGTAACCAATGATTTTAAAATTTTGTATAAAGACGTTCTTGTGAATTATTCAGACGAAAATTTAAAGAAGGAAGCAGAAATATTTCAAGACAAATACGCAGAGGATGTATCATCAGATTTCACTTTTAGTCGGATCTGATATAAATGTCTCAGCGAAGTGACGTTATCGTCTTCGTGTTAATAAATTAATAAATCCTCGGATGAATTTAAACATGTGAGGCAGGTCATTACAGCGGCGTTCCTCTATTAAATAAGTTTCACGGTTAACTTTTATAGTTTTATTGCTCTAGGTAATAAACACAATAAAACGTACGAAAACATGATATAAAACTTACGATTGCGACGAACTCCATACACGTTAGCGTATCGTGCTTTTTGGGGTCATTTTTAATTAATTATAAATTTTCCCAAAGAATTTTTTAAACATTTTTCTCATAATCTATGTTTTAATTCCCTTCGCAGGTTTTTTTGCGGTATATTCAAGAATCACCCTGTATATCTAGTAACCGTATTTTTTTAACTTTTTCTTCAACCACAAAACTAAGTCCTAAATCTTCAACTTAACGTTATTTTTTTTTATAAATGAAAGAAAAACTTTATGTTGGTCACGGTTCCAGAGGAAGAGTGCCGCAAGAGGTGGAGAAATATTAAGGACACGTATCATAGAAGAAGAAAGAAGGGGCATGGAACTGCTTCTTCGTCTGATTCAAAACATAAATGGGTACTGGCAGACATGTTAAGCTTTCTTGATAAAACGAAATATAAGAGACGGTAAGTTTGGCTTTGATTCCTTGTATTCAATGAAATCCAAATTAAATAACTCTTTATCACATTCCATGAAAAGAGTTGATAAAAAATCACTCGGTATAAGCTGTAGTGTCAATTTGACATGAATAGTATATTATACACGACGCTATAATGAATGTTATTATTACCCAGGATATTGACAACACGAGCGAGCGTAGCGAGCGAGTTTCGCAATTATCCGAGGTAATAATAGCCTTTATGGCGAGTCGTATACTTTACTTTGTCCTCGAATGCAAATACTAAGACTTTCAAATTATAATTTAAATAACAACGCTACTAAAATCATTTGGTAAGACTATAGGCCATTTTTTGCGATATACCAAAACATACCGTTATGGTTATATTCGGTTACATTTCGTTACCTTGTTGTTTTATATTCCACTCTAATGTTTTATACATTCTATATGATATCGCGTTCCTCGCTAAGGTTAAGGAACATACATTTTGTTATTTATCCTGAGGAAACTGTCAACGTATAGCGAAATGTAGATTTTTAATTTTTACAACTCTCCGATCATTTATAATTACAAATTTATAGGCTGTACAATGATGCCGGTATGTAGCGAAAAATTGCCTTGGATGTTACACGAAATGGTAGGACTATAAACATTTGCGAATGGGCAAAACAAGTTTTAAAGCGTCCGATTTTGAATATTTTACACATATATGTCAATATCCTTAGTTAACTAACTAATAATTAATTTTATTCTTTGCAATGATCACATATTTAATTACTAGTTAAATATAAATTCGGGATTAGTTAATCTAAAAGTTAATTTTAGACAGTGCAAATCAGTGTTATTGCTTGAAATAGTGAACTACTAATTAATTAAACAATAAAATTAATCATTTAAATTGTGTTTTCGCATGCAAATATTAATTTTAATTTCTGAATTTGAAATTTTGTTTGCCTCTGTAAATGCTATTTGTGCTTTTTTTTCGTTGTTTTCCAACTTGAAATTTACTGCATCATACGTTACATATATATTCTTTTGTACTGATTTATATTTTTCAGAAGCAAATCGAACATCGAAGAAAATATAATCGACCATCTAATCGGTAAACATGAAATGGAAGATAGTGAAACGGAAGCAGAGGAACAAATTGCTGATTCCTCTAGCCGAATATCAGATTCAACTCCACCTTTGGAATGCAGGCAAAGTAATAAGCAGCAAAAGTTTAACGAGAAAATAGTCCAGTTGATGGAAGACAGACAAAAGGAGCGCGCAGCAATTTTCAAAAATCTCTCGTGTGCTTCAGAGGATGACACTGACGTATTTTTTAAAAGTATTGCCATGTCCCTAAAAAAACTACCATCACACTTAGTCAACGAAGCAAAGTTGAAAACATTACAATTAGTTATTGACTTAGAAAGTCGCGCAACACCTTCTCCATGAACTGAATCAACATCTAGCTCGAACATATCCTATCTTTACTCACCTGCTCCAAATGTTATTCCTTTAAATAATGATTTTGCTCCTCCTGTCTCAAACGTCTCTGACTACCAAATTATGGTTGCAGGGAGTGCCGAAAAGAACCAAAAACTTTTCTTTATCCCAAAGTAACCTTTCATTTTATTTGTTTTTTGAAAATGTACATTCCTTTTTATTAATAAAATTGTTCATCCAACAGGTATTTTACATTATTTATTACTTACCTAATTGTTATTGCTAGTTTTTCCTCTGCGGTGAGAGGATATAGATGTTTAATTGATGAATTCGTTGTAAGATTTTCTGTAGTAATTGTAATATACAGTGTTACAACTAATTAAAGGCTAACCATAGAGATGTCGTAAACTATAAGAGATACAAAGACGATTAACCAAGAAAGTTGCGCTATTTTGAAATCTTTAAAAATGTGCAAAAAAATCTCTTCTGTCTTTATTCATTTCCGAAATATCTTCAAAAAACTGAAAATTCTCAATTTCGAATATCTTGTTGAATTCTTGGCTTCCGGTTGGAACCGCGTGTCTCGGATTTCTCTACTGCAGAAGAACTTCTGCAACGAAGAACGAAACGTCGGCAGTAGAGAAATCCGAGACACGCGGTTCCAACCGGAAGCCAAGAATTCAACAATGGACGACGGCCGCGGAAGCCTTCAAGTTAAATTCGAATATCTTGTTTATTTATGAAGATAAAATCACAAAATTCGGTAATTTTATACGAGAGTAAAGTTGAATTTATGAGAATAAAAAAATGTAGTAGGCCATGAAAAATCAAACGTACAGTGTTATTTAGAGCAACTCTTTTTCTGTCATTTGAAGTTTAGCTATTGAAGTTACGTTCGTTAGAACCCAAGTTACTAATTTTTTAAAGTGATATTACAAGTAAGAAAATGGAATTAACCAGAGAACATTTTCGAATCATGATCTATTATGATTTTAAAAAAGGTTTAAGCGCTTATGAGTGCAGAAACAGTTTAAATTCGCCTTTTAGTGAACAAGCACCTTCCTTGGCTACAATTTACCTATTGTATAAGGAATTTGAACGCGAAAGGAATTCTGTTCAGCATTAAAAAGGAGCAGGGCATCCTCCTATGGCTGTTACTGACAAAAACATTGCTGCTGTTAAAAAATTTATTGAAGAGGACAATAAGGCCACTTATGCAGTAATAGAGCATCAACTCAAGATATTTCCAGTTTTAACATAATGTACGTTATTTAAAACAAAATTGACCACGAAGTGTAGACATTATCGAAATTTATTTTTAGAGGTGTCTGGGTAAAAATAATACTTGGAACTTCATCTAAAACTACATACCGTGTGTTTCTTTCAACTTGAAAATGTACGCACGTATTTTGGTGGCTCTTTCTTTTTGTATCTTTTATTTTATAATACGAGGGTAAAGCTGAATTTATTGAGAATAAGAAAATCTAGTAGTGAAAAACAAAACATACAGTGTTATTTAGAGCAACTCTTTATCTGTCATTTGAAGTTTACTTGCTGAAGTTAGAACCCAAGTTACTAATTTTTTAAAGTGATATTACAAGTCAAAAAATGGAATTAAGCAGAAAGCATTTTCGAATCATGATTTATTGTGATTTTAAAAAAGGTTAAAGCGCTTATGTGTGCAAAAATAGTTTAAATTCGGCTTTTAGTGAACAAGCACCTTCCTTGACTACAATTTACCGATGGTAAGGAATTGAACGCAAAAGGAATTCTGTTCAGCATCAAAAAGGAGCAGGGCGTTCTTTTCCGACGTACCTACCAGCCAAGAGAGTATGAATTCACCAAGATGAGGAAACTGCAACAATTACCAAGAAGCAGCGAGCTATGAAAAAATTTATGTATGCGGTATTCTTCAGAAGTACGGGCCTAATAAAGTAAGCTAAATGGACAAAAGATAGTTACAGCTAAATAAATGGTACACAGAAAAATATTTGCCTGAAGTGTTCAGTAGAGTTCCAGACAATGCATCGTCCCATACGGGAGCTTTAACTCTCCAGTTTTTGGTTCAAAAATGTATAAAAGTAATAGAACATCCGCAGTATTTTGGCTATTTTTTTGGGCTTAAAAGGAATTTGCGGTGTAGAAGGTTTTTGTCAGAAGAAGAGATTGATGCCGCAGTTCACGCTTATTTTGAAGGTATTCTGAAAGATAATTGGTTGGTTGGTTTTGAACAGTGGAAAGAAAGAATGGTCAAGTGTATCATTGCTGAAGGGAATTACTTCGAGCAAATTTAAAATGAAATCCTAAAAAATATTAACTGTGTTCTTTATTCTCAATAAATTCAGCTTGACCCTTGTATTAAATTCGATGAGTAATCTAATACTGTCAGAAGAAATGGGTTAGAACTAATAGTTTCGCCGATACGACTGTTTTTTTTTTTATGAGTGCTATCTTAGATATTCATACCACGTGATAGAAAAATAAAATCTGAATATGATTATATGACACTCTTATACTTGTGTTTTAAAACATAACATTGCATTACTCAGAAATATTTTCAGGAAATTACATTTTTTATGTAAATAGTGCATACTAGATTAAAAATTTTACGATAAGTTTTCTTACTAATGTAATATTTTGTTTTAAAACAAAAGAATAAGTGGTATGGTAATATGGTATGAATATCTAAGATAGCGCCCTTAAGAAAAAAAAATAGGTGACCTACTTCTTCTGACAGTATTGGATTGCCCATCAAATTTAATATAAGAATACCGAATTTTGTGATATTATCTTCATAAATAAACAAGATACTAAAGATTTTCGAAATTGAGAATTTTTAAATTTTGAAGATATTTCAGAAATTAATAGATAGCAGAGATTTGTTTGCACATTTTTATAGATCACAAAATAACGCAACTTTCTTGTAATTGAACTGTCTTTGTATTTCTTATAAGTAGTTTACGAGATCCCCATAAGCCTTTAATTAGTTGTTACACTGTACAGGAACTTAGATACGGTATCACTCTTGATGAAAATAATTTCATGTTATAACTTCTACACAATTAAAAAGAATGCGTTGAAACATTTCTTTTATCTTCAGTAATTGGCGAGATATTGCCCGAGAGCACACTATTGGGACACCTGTATAATTAAGCTCAACAACGTTTAGCCTAAAAAAATTGTCTAAATTTCTCCTCATCTTCTAATAAAAAGTCTATTAATTAGTCATTCAAAAAAGCCTCCTCAGGTCTTGCTTTAAATAAAGATTGAGGCATTTTCTTCGTGCATACATGTACTGATGCAGAAGTTCTTCTGCATTTTCTTATCCTGTGTCAAAAAGTGATCGCAGGATATCGCGATTTAAACTATTGATTATTATTACATCGCATTTGCGAATAACCTTGGACAAGTCGGTTTGGTTTGCAGTGGAAGTTTCGAGTTACGCTTCTGCTGACGAGGTTCCAAATAGGGCCGAAACAGCTGTACAGAGGATGCTCGAGGGATCCACTGCAATCAAATCCGATTTGCAACAATTTTTTTTTAAACTTTCAAAATGATTTGACAGCACAATTGGCCGCCTTGTATTGGAGGAATTATTAAGTAGCAAACTAGCTGTAATTTGTCATTTCCTGTACTAAGTGGTGTCAAAAAGTGATCGCAGGATGTCGCGATTCAAACTATTGAATAAAATTTATAGTTTAAGTTAACAGAGTTTCGATCCAACAATTAGTAGGTACAACTTTTTTAATCTGATGAACTTTCGATAATTAATAACTTCATCAGATCTTAAAAAATATTGGTTACAATTTTAAATTACAATTAAATAATAAAAAATGTGGTATACAAAGTAATTTTAAATAAATTAAACCAAATTTTTGATCTGTGTTGTTTCGAAGTAAAATTTTTGCTGTCTTGTTTTGGCAATTGATTTTTCAAAGTTTAGTAAATTAATAAACATAGATTAATTGTGACAGACTACTTGTGAAACTGTTAACATTGTTTGAATTTTCTGAATGTTTTAAGAAATCAAATTTAATTAAATATTCATAGGCTA
Organism: Serrognathus titanus; assembly: GCA_039766575.1. Taxonomy (NCBI): domain Eukaryota; kingdom Metazoa; phylum Arthropoda; class Insecta; order Coleoptera; family Lucanidae; genus Serrognathus; species Serrognathus titanus. The sequence goes on from CM077912.1 coordinate 53,730,349, forward strand.
AATTTAAATTTTGAGTGTTTTTAAGAAGTTTTTACGAGGGCAGTCCGATTTTAAAGGTACAGGTGACTGTGAAACGAACACCGCAAGCGAAATATTGCCGTCATATACATGTCTAGACAGGTTGAAACGTGGTAGTAGAGTCTGAAGCGTTGTTGTGTGTAAAATTCAATTTACTAGCTTACTGGAAGCAAACAAACATGGCGTGTAGTCGTAGAGTATTCCAAGTATGAAGTGCGTGCAGTTATCCGATTTTTGCAAGCCGAAGGAATTAACCAGAGCGAAATTCATCGCAGGTTAGGGGGCGTTTATGGCCCGAAGATCTTAAGCCGAAAAGAAGTCAGCGTTTGGTGCAAAAAATTTAAAGATGGACGAACGGACTTGATTGATAATCCGGAGAAGAACAGAGGCAGACCGAGGACCTCACACACAGATGAACACTGCTCAATTGTTGAAGGTTTGATTAGGGAAGATCGTCGCATTAAAGTTCGTGCAATTGCGGAAATGACTGGCATTCCTAAGAGTTGTGTCCATGACATCATATGCGACCTAAACTTTCGCAAAGTTTCGTCTCGCTGGGTGCCGAAAATGCTCTCCGAGAACCACAAAACCAATCGAATGAGTGCGTCACTTCAATATTTCACCCGATACCAACAGGAAGGGGATTCTTTCATTGAAAGCATCATTATCAGAGATGAAACCTGGGTTTATGAGTTCACCCCAAAGTCGAAACAACAGTCCATGATGTGGATGATCCAGATTCCCCAGTTCACAAAAAATTCAAAACTCAACCATCTGCCCGCAAAACCATGGCTACTGTGTTCTGGGATAGTGAAGGCCTTTTGCTCTGTGAATTCCTTGAACCGCGCACAACCATTAACAGCGACAGATAATGTGAAACTCTCCAGAAATTGCATACAGCCATTAGAAGGAAAAGGCCAGGACGATTACGACAAGGAGTTAAACTTTTGCACGATGGCGCAAGACCGCACACGTCAAATCAAACTAAGCAGTGGTTGACATAGGGGAAGTGGGAGGTCCTCCAACATCCGCCGTATAGTCCCGATTTGGCTCTCTCCGATTTTTATTTATTCGGACCCCTGAAGAAATTTTTGCGGAGAAACGCTTTGCGAATCAACAGGAATTGTAAGACACAGTTGTGGACTACTTTAATCGACTTGACAGGCTACACTATCGCGAAGGGATGTTCAAACTACTGTCACGCTGGGATAAATGTCTCAATCTTTATGGAGAATATGTCGAGAAATAAACAAATGTAGGTAGTTTTTTGTAGAATGTATTAAATATTTTCTTTAAATATGTATGTTAGTGAAATTTTGGCTTGTACCTTTAATATTGGACAGCCCTCGTATATTTAGTTTCTTTATCAAAAATGTTTGTATTCTCAAAATTATTTGGTTACAATTCCGGCCTACTATTGAAGAATTGGCAAAAAAAAGTAAAAACAAATTATCACCCAAATTAGACCAAAGGATTTTCCTTCTCAATTGTAGAAAATTTAAACTAATTACTTTGTCCTGATCATCAAGGAACCAAAAACGAAATATTCAGTTAGACAAAAGGTTGGAACGATCCACGGGGTAGGTCGGAATATATCGTCCTCTACATTATTCCAGTTCCCTCATCAAGCCACCTAAACGGTTTTGAGTGTTTATTAATAACTTTCTGCGGTTTAAGACATAGTCGAAGCAACTTTTAAAATTGTAACCAGTTTACTATTTTTTATTTCTATTTACCTGTATTATAATTTTTCATGAAAGTAATAATCTTGCAATAATAATGCAAGGGGTGCTGAAACACCCCTTGCATCGGGGCGCCAAAACCTCTAGAGCCGGCACTGTAGCCATTTGTAGCCAGTTAGAGTCTCTGTAGCCATAAAAAAAAACATTTGATTGGCCAGATTGCGTTTAGTTCGATATAAATAGAGAACCATAAACCAATGTACTACAGTTTCTGTGAAGCCAGGAAAGTGGTAATGCATCCAGCGACAATAACAACTAAGCGGCGCCTGAAATAATAAAAGTTTTGATAAATTGCCTTTCGAAAATAGGCGGCGACGCATCGTCCAAAATCAACATGAAGCCATGTCAACCGAAATCTTAGTTTGTAACAAAAGTTGAAAATTATGATTATCTTCAGTACAGTGCGCAAAAGTAGAAATAAAATACTTCAGGAGACTTAATATTTTCGATGAAAAAGGAAATCATCATATCATTAATATTATTTAGTTTAAATAAATATCTGAAGTGTATTATACAGGGTACAATCAACCGATTAACAATACAGTGACAATAGAAATCAATACATCAGAAAAAATGATAAAGAAAATATTAAATATAGCACAGCGTCGGAAGACGTGTCCGACACCGATGACCTCCTTGAATGTACAAACTTAATAACCGGCCAGTTCGGCAAAGGTGGAGTCCATCTCGTCAGCCAACGACTTGTATCTGTCTTTATTGATGCCGAGTTCATCTGAAAAATTTATAATGATCATGTACATATTTACAAATTCACTCAACGAATATCAATGCACAATAAACAAATATATTTCTCATTAGATTATTTTTTATGAGTTTACTTCATTCACAGAAGAAGTATTCGTTATATCTTTATTGATTTTTCATAAGCTATTAAAGCATGCGAATGATATATCTAACATTTACGATGAAATATAAATCGCTAAGGGGGAAATAAAACATACCTGTGTCGGGCGAAGCAAAAGCAGGGAAAATTAGCAGGGCTAAATCCTACTTGATGGCGTGTTTATGTGGCAAGTGTAAAAGCACGTAACTACGAGTCATAAAAAGGCTTTATCTGCAGTCTGAAGCATCTACGATATGTTACTAAACTAAAAGCAATTTCTCTTTCGTACGGGAGAATGTATTATCCAAGAACGTGGTCAGATTTCAAATTAATTAGAATTATATTAGAACTCGCTATTTTAAGCTATTTTAAATAACTATAGTAAATGGCAGTAGATAAATAGTTAAAAAGTGACTATTAAGATAAACTAAAATAGGAGTTCTATTCTGCATTCCTGAATTATGAAAATAAACAAATACGGCATATGTACAGTGGTTGTGTTAGAGTTAGTGCGAAGCATTATTTTTTCTCGGAAGATTGAGAAGACATCTCAACAAACGTCTTGTCAATGTCGTTAACAACTCCTAAATATTTAGCTTTCTCCCGAAGCACGAAGTCTGCAAAATAAAGCCGGAACATTAGTATAAGCAAGAGCTAAAGCGACCAGTTAAACTCAGTCATAAACAAGTGACATTCATACCTTCCAGCCTATCAACTTCCTTCTGGAGCTTCTTCACTGTCTTTTCAGCGTATTCAGCGCGAGCTTCCGCTTCCTTTAGCTTAACAGTAAGGGTCTTCAATTGCTTTTTGAATTCCTCGACTCTTTGGTTGGCCTTTTCTTCCGATACTTCAAGAGATTTCAACGAGTTACCTACGACCTACGCACGGATAAGAATAAAATTATTGAAATGTATTCGCGTACCTTCAATTCTTCTTCAAGTTCCATGATCTTGGCATCACCTCCTTTAACACGATCTTCAGCGACTTCAAGTTCGTCTTCAACGAAGGCCAGCTTGCGGGAAACTTCATCAGATTTGTTGTCGGCGTCCTCAGCTAACATACGGGCTTCTTTCAGTTGATTGGTGAGTTGGTCCATGCGTTCTTCGTCCTGCTGGGCGCGGTTCTCTAATACTTTGCACATACTATAAGAAAATTAATAGAAGAAGCAAATATTATTTTGTGGAAGTACTAACCGTGAGCTTTCATCGGCAGCTTGGGAGGCTTCAGCTAGTTTCGTCTGGGCAGTAGCGAGACGTTCCTCAGAGCGTTCCAAATCTTCTTCAATCAATTGTACTTTGCGGTTAAGAGCAGCTACTTCAGATTCAGCCTACATTGACATGTAAACAATATTAGTTGGCCATTTTACTATTTTTACGTCTTTTCAAAATATAGATGCACTAAAAGAAAATGTTTATACGTACATTAATTATGTATATTCTTGGTTGGACATGAACAACCCACTTTTTTTGTATTTGAATGTAAACTATTATAATTTGGTAATGAATTATCTCAAAAAAATAAATTTATTTTCACTCCTAACGAAGCTATCAAGCGATAGTGAAACGTTGAGCATTAGTGCCGTTTGAGATAATTCATTACACAATTTCACCGGACAAGAATCTAGCTTAATTATTATAATTTCTAAAAAAAAATCATTTAAATAACAACCAAAAATGTTATTGATTATTATTCTCCATTGATATTTTTTTTATTTCAAAAGGCATTCTGTACGGTCTGTTTATTTTTTTAATTTATGAATCTATATTACTGGAATAAAGAAGAAAAGAAAATACTGGAAATTGTTCAATATTGCAAAAGTCCTGAGATCTACATTTTGAATTTTTAATCAAATATACTTGATAATGCTGTTGTGTAGCATGGGTTATATAAATTAAGCAAATAAAAGTATAAGAACCTTACGTTAGTAAGAGTCTTCTCCTTCTCTTCGAGATCTTTGTTAGCTTGTTCGAGATTGTTCTTATTGGTGACTAAGTCCTGTTCCACTTGAGCGAGCTTCTTTTGCAGATCATGTACTTCTTCGTTTACCTATTAAAAAAAAACAAAAATAATAGTATTCAATATAGCGTTTGAGCTACGAAATGCAACCCACAACGTAACGGCGTAAATTTAATATTTCTTTACGGCATCGTAAACTCGTCGAATGTCACGACGAGGACGAGTCGTAAAAAATGTAACCATCCACATATATCTGTGAGATACGTGTTACGTATAAAGAATGTTTTTTATTTTCGTTTTGTTTGTTAATTAATAGAAAAACTACTTTACCTTTTCCGCCCTCATGTTAGCATCCTTTGCCTGTCCTTCCATCGCATCGGCCTTGTCCTGCGCATTGTCCTTCTCAAGCTTCATCGCTTGCATTTTCTTCTTGATCGCGTCCATGGTTGCGGCTTTCCTAGGACTCTCTCACGAAGAAGAAACGAACTGCTGAAAGTTATAAACAAAGTATTAGCAGTTTGTACTTGAAAGAAATTATTAAAAGATTTTTATTTGTTTAGCTCAACAAACTTATTTCTATATTTTAATTTCAAAGAAGCTTCAATACTGCTGCGGTTCCTGAATGAAAATAAATAAAAACTGTTTTGAACTTTTGTGTATATAACGCAATATAACAACAAGAAACTCATGTAAAATTAAAAATGCTTAAAGTATCTCTAATTCTTAGATTTCTGATTTTTTAAGCTGTGCTTTCATTTTTAGACTGAAGATTCATGGGTGTATGGTTTATTTAAATTTAGTACGTGATTCATGGTTATAATTTTTGCTCTCCGTGATGTAGCAATCTTTTCGTATGTGACTAAATTGGGACCTCGTTTTTCGATTTTTTTCGCCAAATCTTTAAAGTCAATGTGGTAGATTTTAATATTCTTTTGATTTGGCATAAGAAATTCGAACTAGGCAGATAGCTACTGCTATAATAAAGAATACAGAATAGCATGTCAAACGAGAATAATATTCCAAGTTCTGTTATTTTCTAGCAATATAATTTACGTAAAACAATAATTCTGGATAAAGTTGAACATCTCTCGTATCTACTTGAAATATTTAACTTCAGAGTACTGGTGGCATTGTTAACCCTGATATTTCTACTCGAGCTTCTACAATGTAACCGTAAGTTAATAAATGCAAAGGAAAGTACTTTGACATGGTTCCAACCCGGAAGTCAAAGGTGTATTGTAGACCACGGTCGCGAAAATCTCAAGTTAATACGAGTATATCTACAAGATTTTTCATAACTTGCTGTTAAGATGTGTGGAATATAAAACCAAGAAATTCATTAAATAGAACCGGTTTCATTTAAAGAAACGGGTAGCCGGATATCCGTTGTCATCCCTAATTTTAACACTCAAGGAAAAAATAATTTTATCAGAGCTAATATGAAAAAAATTTATCAAAATGGATCTTGCTTATAGCTGGCGGTCATTTTTTAAATGGAAAATAGTAATTGATTTTTCAAAATTAAAATTGTCTCCCTTCTCCCTTAAAAATATATGTAACGAATCTGCCTATAAGTTCAAGAATACGTTCGTTAGAAAAAAGTTCAGTTTATTGAAATTAACTAAAGTGGATGAAAGATGAAAGTCTCAGATTTTTTAACTAACCAAATTATGTAAGAAACATAGTCAACATTACTGGTTACTATTTCAAAATCTTAATTTAAAGGCTAGCGCAAACTATATCGGGCCGGGGTACATCGCACTACAAAAATTCCAAATTTTATCTAGATTATCGCATACAGCTGACGGACTGGAGCTATCATGTAGAAAACTATGATTGCGTGCGTATTTTTGTAGTGCGATGCCAGAGATGATTACGATGATATATAAACTTAATCGTGGATTATCGAATAACACACGCCACTTCCTGAATACATACTGATTTAATAAATCTTTCATAAAAACCTGAGAAATTATTTAACAATTACAAATCGTTAATTCCGAAGTACATCCGTTACATTGCAATGTAATACTGCTTATGTTTGTAGTTAGGAAAACTTGTTACGCATTTATAAGTCAATATAAAGTTACTCGCTTCCTGCTTAATTGTAAATAATATGGTGAAATTTAATTTTCCTTAGAAATTTAACAAAATTGAAAGTGAAAACATTCATGTGAGAAATATGGATAACGTAAGTATGTATTGCAAGTAAATAGCTGCGAAATAGCTTTTCAATCGTCAGTTCCTCTCTGTTTAAGTTGTATCGAAGGCAAGAAGCAAATGAAGCATCGGGAATTTTCGATTCGACAACATATGCCACACATGTTAAGGCGAACGCTGAAAATACCGCGAACGAAAATTTGATGCTGAAGCGAGACGCCCGAATCGGAAGTCCTGCGAATCGACAAGGACGACGCATACGGCCGATGCCCAGCAGGACGAAAATAGCACGCTCCTAGTTTAGACCGATCTGGCATTTCTATTCCCATTTCTATTCCTGCGCAACGCTTCCATCCCGATAGAGAGCGCAAGAACATACGCAAAATTTATCCGCGTCGACGCGCATCTGCTTGCGTGCGAAAAGGATGTGGGCGTCTCAGCAAATGATCCATCGTAAATCGAAATAACCGACCCATATATTAGAAAGGATTTTTGCTTTTCTTTTCTGCTCCTTGAAGCTCGTCCGTTTTATCTTGTCTTGCGATCAACGTGCAAAAATTAAAAAAGAAAAAAAAACTCGCAAGCATTTTTACTTCAAAGATTGCTATAATTTATAACTTTTTAAATTATTTCTTCCATCTGATGCCGCTGACTTTCGTATATATAGATCAAGGCAGCTGGGTGTAAACATTTCTACGGTTTTCAACGTGTGGAGGTGGTTACGAAAATATGTCGCGAACACTCTTCACACTTACGTAAAAGGCATCGATCCTATTCTGCTCTGTCTTAAGGATACTTGATAAAGCTGGAGAGTTTTGATAACACAATAAAAATAAAGCACCGACACAAACCTAATTCCGAAAGCGACAAATATCAGAACATTTTTGATAACAGAAGAAATACATTATTTCATTATTTACGAAATCCAATACCTAACCTATTTATATTTAAACAGTAAAAAAAGTAGGAGTATTTCATTTTCCTTCAAAACTCTTTATAAAACTGTCTGTAATTTCCATGATTTAGAATATTCTTAACGTTATCAAAGACTAAAGGAATTTCAAAAACTAGTTGGATAAATCAAAATGCCATATACCAGAAGTTTGCAAATGAATGACAAAAAGTTCAGTATGGAATTACTTAAAAAATTAAAGTACTTTACTTCATATATAAACCAATTTTTTATAGCCCAACTTTCACCAAAAGTAGTCGTACAAACATATAATAATTAAATTAAACAAATCCTATTCAACCAAAGCTAAATTTACTATCTATCTTGAAGAAGCTGACAGTATCGCTATTTATATTGATTTTTCGAACTCTGCGATCAATTATAATTACAAATTTTGGGATAATTTTCAACGTGTTTCATTTAAAAGTCTATATCTTTTCTGCCGCTATATTTTTCATTTTTCTGTCTAACAGTAAATTATACATAGAGAAAAATCTAAAGTCTGCTTCTCCATGTGATTTTTGTAGCTTCAAAAGATTTGAATTATCGAAAGTAACACATACAACAAAGGTCAATTTAAATTAAACTCTAGAGAAGCCTTTTTTTCACCGTGAAAACTAACTTTCTAGAAAAAAGTACTTCAATTCTATTCTGTCTAAATCCATTGGTCAAATAAATTGTATTAATTTAGATTTAAAATTATATTTATTAATATTATGAATAATAGATTGTAAAATAGAAGTATTTTAAATAGCCCAGGTAGTATCCACATGGAAAAAAATAATTATAGAATTGTGGCGATGTCCTTCAAAATAAAAGGATTTTTTTTTTTTTTGCAAAAGGAGAAGAATGTACTTATACTTTTCAAACTTTCAAGAATATAAGGAAAAAGGAATATATTCCAAAACTTGTGTTTGAAACCGTAAATGGCAGGAAATAATGCATTTTCAAAAATAAAATAACGTGTCCCAGAAGTCTTCTAGTAATCTAGGCATCTATTATCGACAAACCGTTGGTCGAATATTAATAATACTTAAACAAATGTCACTATGAAATGTCATAGTAATTTCTATAAATCTGTTAAATATTTTACGTGATAGCAAATGAATATTTAATATTACTCAATATATATTCAAATTAAGTCGAAATCGAAAATGGGCATTATATATTCAATAATTAATTACAATAGTTAACAATAAACTGAATAACTGAGTTCATTTATGACATACACAACGCATGTGTAGATAAAATTTTAAAAAAAGTGTCCGTTTTTACTACTACAGATATGAATTAAACATAGAACAAACTCAAATCGCAAAGTGTAAAATAATTCATTTTTAGAAATAAGACACTAACCCTAAGTTAAAATTAAAAGTGCCAAAATTTCAATAAGCATTTACGAGTTTTATTTTTATAATGAAACGATCTATACAAAATTGTTTGAAGAAGTTAAGTAGCTAATTAATAATAATATTCAAACATAAACTTATAAATTATTTTAGTTTGTGTTATTTATATTTAATTAATTGACATTACTGGGCTATTTTAATGAACAATTATTTTGTTATAATATCATTTGAACATTTATAAGCAAGAAACTTAAAGGTGTCCGATTCTGCAAAATTTAAATAATACGATAATTAATGAACGGAGACACAATTGAAAACAATTCCTAAGTTAGCTTCTTAATAAATAAAATAAAAAGTCGCAATTGGTTTCAAGTCCAACTTTTTACAGATTAAAATTATGAAAACTAGTCTAATATACAAGACTACGTTTATTATTTCTCTTCTGTACTGATCGAAATTGGAGTCGAAGGTTTTATGTACTAACTGCTTTTAAGTATTAATAGAGCAAGAAGACTTAAAAACTTATCGGATGATATCACTGCATTAAGCATTATTTAATAGAACGGTGTTATTAATCTATTGTGTAAGCAGGTAATATCATAAATTGCCGGTGTTTGTTCTTGTTGTAAAAGTTCAGCTGAATATAAATCTAAACTTTCCAAATTTACAGATTTATGGCTTGTTCTACCAATATAAACTAAGAATGGAAAAAAAGAATTGGTTAATATATCAGTTTACACAAACTTGCATATCTGAATTACTAAAAAATCAACTAAAAAATTAGTTATACAAAAAAAGTTAAATAATAATGTAATTCTAATGTTCACTTCACAATTCTAACCGTGAAATCGTCTTTAATTGTCAAACTAACTTCCAAAGCGTTTCTTAAATAACCCAAAATTATTTTTAGAGTGATAGATCTAATTTCAAAGCAGATTTTCAATGCAATGACCATCAAAGCTCGTATATTCTGATAAATTCCTGGAGAAACTGACACTACAAAAAAAAAAACTTCTCAGTCAATAATTCTGCAATAAATTTAACTGTGACATAATTCCGATCAGGGTTGCGTAGGCCGCACCAGCGCCATGTTGGATCTTGGAGCTTTCGTAAACTTGCCACGAAAATAAATTAAGGTTCATGCTAATAATAATTTTATTTACATATTTCAGGCATTAGTGAGTTGCTTATGTAAGTCTTAGTTGAAGATTAATGAGGCTCTACGAAATTCTCTTCTTAAAAAAATAATACTCCTAATAAATTAGTAGATCTTAGATTAAACCAAACCACTTTTAGTTATTTATAAATTTTGAAATCTGATATACGCAGGCGTACTTTATCAGTCCTCTTTTTGCACTTGTTGCGTCAAAAAATTGACAAAAACTAATTGTTACAGACAAGTTCACTAGTTTTAGATATCAACCTTGGGGTTCTGAGATTTTAAAAGTTTGTTTTAACAAGCTTACACGCCAAGCTATTTTTATACTAAAGAGAATATAGATAGACTTCGAAGAGGGTAAATAAGTAAAAAAAGTTAGTTGTCAAATGCATCGCACAATCAGCGGGGGTTAGAATTTGTTAGTTTGGGTAGCGATTTACACGCACCTACCTGTGCCTGAAGGCGTTCAGAAGCTGCTGCGATTCTTGATCTTACAGCGTCGCGACGGTCCCTGACGTCCCCCTTCCTCGACCACGCGATCATCGTTCCCCTCGCTCCCACCACGAAAAAACATAATTAACTGTTAACTTGAGGCGATTGTCAAAATGTTTTTGGAGCAGACGCTTTTTCATTCATCCTACTTTTCTTGCTTTTAATGGAAGTCTTAATTTGCCAAAATATTGTTGCGACACTTGAGTTTATAAACGCATTTGGCCTTTGAATGTGTACATACAAATTTTAACACTTGTTTAAAAAAAATTGTTTCGAACTTGACAATCAAACAATATAAAAAATATTTCATGGTTATTTTTAATTATGAGTAAATTGAGTAGCTATTATTGTGCTCAAAAAAATATATGGAACTCACTGACGATATACATTTCACCACACCTTGTGAAGAAATTAAATTTAAATTTTTTATACATAAATTGAGAATACTGATAATTTTGAATACACCAAAATCATATTTTACTGAAAACATGGTTAAATCAGGTAATTAGTCAGATTAGTCCATTCGCCATCTCCACAATTAATCTGATCTTGTCCAAACTTAATTTTTCAATACGGTGATGTGCCAGAAGTAAAAAGCCAAAAGCAGTCTTCTACTCTTTATTTCAACTTTAACCAACCTTCGTGCGCTTATCTGGATATTTCGTACTCGGTTTTGAAGTAGGTACAACAGCCGTTACTATTCTAAAATATTCAAAAATATTAAAAATTATATCGCAAATCGGTTTTGATTGCAGTGGATACCTTCTGTATAGCTGTTTCGGCCCTATTTGGGACGTAGTCAGCAGAAGCGTAGCTCGAGTACTGTAAACCAAACCGACCTCTCCCTGATTATTCACTTGCGATGTAATAGTAATGAATAGCTTGAATCGCGAAATCCAGCGATCACTTTTTGACACAACATTGCGCTAGAATTTTTGAAACTGTGTTTTAACAACACGCTTGGCCGCCTTGCATGGGATGACTGGCAAACTGGCTGCAATTTGTCATTCCTAATGCAATGTTGTGTCAAAAGTGATCGCAGGATGTCGCGATTTAAGCTAGTCAATATTTAAAAGTAGTTAAAAATGATCATCTCGAGCTTTTAGGACATATTCTCTTGTTCTAGAAAGTTTTCTAGTTTATCTGTATCAACGAGCTACACGAGTATCGTTGATTGATTCACGTGTAAGAGGCCAAATCGCAAGAATATCACTGAAACGTATCTTCTTCGAATTAGGTACTTTAGGTTTTAAATGAAGGGTATTAAGATAACCGGGAACTTTTTTTGATGCGTTTGACTTATGAAAACCTATTGAAGTTATTAAAAGGTTTGACGATTTCGATGGAGTCACGATTTTTTTTGTTAAAACCGTTTTACGTTGACAATTTATTCATGAATTAATTCAAGAAGAAGAAGAAGTGAATTTATTCACGAACATATTTCGTGTTACATTAGTGAAGAAATTGATGAATTCCTTTGATCCTAATAGCCGTTTGTAGCTATTATCAACATAACTAAAGACTTTGCAGTTGATTCATACTCCTACACACACAAATAGTTTTCCACTGTTAGTACGCCTGAAATTCACGCAAATATTGACGAAAAATAGAATTTCCTGTAATTCGTGAATAAGTTTTCTTCCTAGCGTTGCATCTATGGTTTCATCTCGTCCTTTTTAATTTGAGCGAAAATGAATGGCAGTACCTTCTAAATACAGTAACCTTAATGTGCATAGTCCCTATACGTCATTTTCAATAATTTTTTTCTCAAAATTTTTCCCATAAAATTCAATGAGCTACCAGAATCAACAATAAAAATGGGGGTTGCTATTTAAAAAAAAAATGTCGATAACGTTAAAACTCGGAAATAATTACTGTCACGAAGAAATTGAGTATGTGTATCTGCACTTTATGAAAAGTAATTATAGATTTCTTTTTACAGTTGGTGGTGATTCAAACCAAAACTTAGAAAGAAAATTTTAGTAAAGGTCTCTTCTTGTTCGTCTTGTTCGTAATTTGTATTTGCATTTCGGTTTTTAAATTAAATCAAAAGAAATTGCTTTGGGCATTCATTCAGAAACAGAAAGAATTAGGCGAACTATTTTAAATCATCTTGGCATTTATGAAAAAAAAATTAAATGTAGAGATGCAACGTTTCCATAATTTTTTTAAGAAAACATTTTCCTCTAATTTAAGAAAAATATTTTTGTTTATTTGTCAAATGGTGTACTCTGATATCTTTCTATATCTTCCTGTTTCACCATCCAATATATATAAATTTTTATTTTAGAAAAATCTAATCACTACCAAAAACAAAATTGGCTATGACAGCAACGCCCTTAGTCGGAGACAACTGCACTACCAACTGCAAAAAGCAATCTAAAAGTTCTTGTGTCGGCCCGGTACGTTCCTAACACGGTCCGGTCTAATGGGCGGAGTCCTTAAATTGGTACAAATATACTCTGTTTACGATCTTTTTGCATTCAGAGTAGGCAGTGTTAGGGTAACATATTTGTTGGTACCACAAAAGAATACACTTGTAAGAAATTCGATTGACGTTCGTTTTTAATTTTGTGGTTATGTTTTTGAAAACTGCCACTGCCAATGTTGCCAGTTCAATTGTACTGTACAAAGTATTCCATGAAAACGAGAAATATCATCTCGAACAAACGTTTAATGATTAATTATTTTTTTCATTGAGAAAGTTTGGGGTGAGATGTGTTTTTTGCGTGTTCTTAGTCAACAATTATGCAACAAAGCGAAGAAGTGGTACTTTATTAACAAATGTGACTCTAGATATGATAATAAACAATAATGACAGAATGTTTGTTTGTGTTTTCATAGAATCTTGTGCACAGTGGTGTGGCTAAATAGATCTTACTACTTGTGCAGCAGGTGGCGAGATGTATCGACTTGTGCAACCCGTGAGCATGGCTTGTTGAGCCAGGAGTTTTTTTCGGACTTGCTCAGATCGAAGAACTGTCGTTCTCAGGCCCTAAATGGTCTTATTATAGGGCTCGCGGCCACTTTCGCCTCGCTGTCGCAGAAAGGGTGAATACTCGAGGCCGGGATGAATTTCTGAAGGGGATTCTAGCGTGTTGCCTGGCAATGATGTAGAGGTGCGATGCAGGTGGCGCAAAAGTATTATATGAAAGGGTGTTTAAATAACAGGATCTTCTTGCTGTTGCCGGTGTCTCAAAACCTTTTCCATGGCCATATTTATGTACAATATCTTATCATTTTTCCCGAGAAGACCATAAACTAGATCTCATTTAAAATTCTGTCTACTTTCACTACCTCCTCCAATACGCATACCATCAGAATCTTCTGTTAACACTAGAATTCTGCAAATCTGCTTATATTTGTGCATATTCGTGGCTATTAGTTTTGACTGCTAAAAGGATCGTCGCAGTCTATTTATAAATTTTACAGATATACATGCGTTTTCTACACTATAAAATTTTGATGCCAAATTAAATGTTCCCCATTCTCCTTCCATTGATTCTATAGAAGAATCTGATTCATCATCAATTTCTGATTCTGAATCAGATTCTCCTAATGTAATAATGAAAGGAGGAATATTTTCAAACGAAAAATTTCCCATATGTTTCGTCCAGTCTTCCGAAATTAATTTTTCACAATGATTACAAAAATTTTGCCACATGTCGGGTGTACATTTTGAAAGAGCTTGACGCCATAAATTTGCAACCCTATCTTTCGATACGTGTTGCGAATTTGTGTGCTTCTTGTAAAAGCTTTTGCACTGCCCCCATGCAATCTCAATAGGATTGTATTGAAATCTGGACGATCCTTTTTATAATAATTGTAGGCTTTTTTTATGGCTTGTTTGGTTTGCGCGGTTATAATTTTCGGCGTTTTTGACAGGATTAAAAAATATAATTAAATAATTAGTTATTTATTTGAAGTTACTTTGATTTATTTATTTAAGTATTGGCAACATAGTCTATATAGCTGACGTGAGAATGTCATAATTTTTTTCACGTCAGATTTTGACACCTTCAAAATACATGCACGTAACATAACGAAAAAAAAAACACATGGCCTACTAGAATGCAAAAAAATCGTGAATGGATATTAGCCATAAATATGCAAATTCTTTTTCTCATTTTTAGACGAATTCGCAGCGCTTTTGTCACCGGATGTCGTCGATGTGTAAGAGCATATCTTTAAGCTTCATAGTATCATGACCTTGCCCATAAGGATACTGAACTCAGAACCGTACGTCTTACACTCTGATATGGCTGGAAAGAGGAATACTGTGACCCCAAAGGAACGAACTCAATAAACGTGTTCTCTCGCACACATGCACTAATGTAAAGCCGTCCTGTTTACTCTCGTAGGAAAAACTTTTGTATGTCTGATATTAAAATTTATTTTTTTAACAAAAATATATCTTTCCTCACGTTTTTAACAATATGCTAAGCAATTATCAAATATTTATAAAGCATTTCTTTAAAGTTTCAAGATTTAAATCATGACATTTCATAATTTATACTAACAGCATTATGGTTTTGTTGAAGCTTATTTGCATATCCTGCGATGGATTAGCATGTTCCTTTTAAAATTGAACATAGGGATATTTATATTGTATGTTCAAAATGAAAAGAAAACACTCATGATGTCAGATTTCTGCTCCAATTCCCATTAGACCGCATCAGATGTATAAAAGTTTTCCCTGTGAGAGCAAAACATAAGCGCGCGAGTGCGAAAGAGCGCGTTTATTGAGTTCGTCCATTTGGGGCTAAATAATTCCTTTTTCCAGCCATGTCAGAGTATAAGACACGCGGTTCTGTGAACAGTGTTCTCGTGGACACCTTCCTACTTAGTAAATCCGTTGCTAGCTGTCGGTCTTTGATATTCTATTGGATGTTGAAAGTTCAGATGATTGAAGTTCTACAAAGATTCCATGCCACGTGACCCAACTTCGAAGATATTATATTAGGGTTTTTTATTTGAAAATTTCCAAAAATGTATTGGCCACAATAGGTGGAAGAAGTGAACCTAGATCTGCATCTAATATCTGTTCGTAATATATGGAAAGTGAAGTAAGAGGATATTAAACAATGTTCTATTAAAAGGGGCAAATCTTTAGGCTTTGATAGATAAAGATTGATGACTGTATCGAACAAACGAAAATAAACACTTCGGTTAAAAAAAAACCGATATCGAAGCTAATTAAGATATCTCACGCATCTACTAATATTTTTTGGACGATGTGCCGTGAACTAAGGTTTAAGGTTTTCGTTTTATGTACAGAAATTAATAAGCATAGCTACTCCTTACTCCTTAGGGTTCTGTTTTGCATCTGATTTTCAAACCATTGGTAGTAAGGGGATGTAGGTACCTATGTATTATAATTTTATAAATAAAGAAGAATTTTATTGATGGGGATGCAGTTCGAAAAAGTTGAATAGAACGTCTTTAATTTATGTACAAGTTTCGAGAATAGTTATTCCTTGCATCAGAACGAACTAATAAAGTTAAAAATTGAGCAATAACATGTCATCATAACCGATCATGATCGGATATGATACGCAAGAACGATATACAGCGTGTTTCATTGAAGATTATTTCAAACAAAATATCTTAATACAAAATTTTAATCGGAGCAAGTTGAAATTTGCATAATTTGGAATCGATGTTTTTTTGAAATTCTGTAGCGCGCGGAATCGTGAAACAAAACCGGCGATCTAAATAGCATTTATGAATGGCACCCAGCGGCAGAGGGGTTATAAATCCATAAACAGACTAGATTTTATTTTGCCCTTGCCTTTGCTCGGTGTATTGAACTTTGCCACACGTCGAATGCAGCAGCGATGTGAAATCGCGTGGATATTTAAACTTATTTAATTCAATAATAAATTACAAATATGGGCTATGTAAAAATATGCATTTAGTGTGTATGTTGTCGCACATTACAAATTGTTATTAAAATAAAATTTGTCGAATCTTATAAATAAAAACATTTATTTTTATTACATTATTATTATTACAAGAGATGTTCAAAAATGCTTCTTTCTTGCAATACACACACAATTATTCGTCGCTCCAGTGCACGCCACATGTTATCCCACAGATGGCATTCCCTGAGTGCGCAGCAGCTTCGAATATTCGGCCCTGCAATTTCATCATTCTCTTTTAAATTCCATCCTAAAAATATGCGACTTTGCTTTCCCTTCGATTTTCTCTAAATTTATTCATTACAAAGAAAATTTTACACAGAAACTTTTCTTTCTTTTCCCGACATCTACTCGCATACCAAGTTTGATGCATCTTCAATGAAACACCCAGTATATACATTCGTATCCGATTCTTATATCCGTGTGTGCGTCTACTTTTCCACTTTATATAACTGGATCGTCTATTTGACATTACCGTCGGTCATTATGAAGTTAGCTGCTGCTATCTATATTTTTTTTCATTATGCAATTCAATAATTTTGTCTTTTGGCCACTCTATGATACGACTGAACACAAGCTATACGACTGTACGCGACTAAATATCACGTTCACACTTAGCTGATCATGATACACGTCACGAACGGATACTCGGATACGCGGATACAATACATACAAATGGAGTAATTTCAATCCAATACACATTTTAAAACGGATCAAATTTGGTGTAAAGTGGATGTAACACCGTTTGTCATGTAAAACATATTAGTTGATTTAAAACAGTAACTTAGTAACACTGTAGGCCCAGATTTACTAAGAAGTTAATAAGCGACAAGTTTAATTTATTTAACCTTTTCTCACTGCATCCCCAATAAAATTATTTTTTATCAAATATACTAACCAAGACATCAATTTTATAATTTTATTCAAACTTTTTATTCTAAACACTGAATGGTTTTGACATGTATCGCAGAATGAAAAAAATATTTAATGTTCGCTTATTATGAACCCAGTTAAGACGAACTTTCGGATATAACGAACCAATTTGAAAAGTACGAACTAAAGCATGGTGACCACAATTATCCATCACTTATAACGAATCTGTTTTGGCAGTTCCATTCTTCGTTTGTACCCCTTTTTTTACAAAAAAAAAAGTGATTAAGTTTGAAGGCTCGCGCAGTCCTAGTCCATTAATATCTTTGGTTTCCGTGTCCGTGTTCAATTTTTCGTTTTTCAACGACGTTTCGTCAAGGCATATAATTATTTTCTAAATAAAAGTTTGCTATGCACACTGACCGGCAAAAAAAAATCGGCAACCCTAAAATTTGTAACAAAACCATTGACATACTGGTTTATTTAATTTGAGATGTACTTTATATCGAAGGACCATTCATTATTGACAAAACAAAACATAAAAATTACTCAAGAAAAAGACAAGATTAAACAAAATTAAGTTTAATGTGAAAAAAATAACAAAAATGGCAGTTCGAAAACTGAAAAGAAATGTCTTCAGTTAAGTTACTGGTGACGGTTAATAACGCGTATGACCTCCTCTTGTTTGAATGATATCATTTAAACGTCGAAGGATTGAATTAACTAAATGTGCCAATGAATTTTGAGGTATTGCCTCAAATTCTTCGTAAAGCACTTCTCTTAAATCTTGCAGTGCTTTTGGCAAAGCCGAGCAACAACGAATGCCTCTTTGAAGTTGATCTCTTAAATGCTCAATGGGATTGAGATCAGGACTGCATGCTGGCCAGTTAAGTCTCTGAATTCCGACCTCGTCTAAGAAGTCAGTCACTACTCGTGCCACGTGTGGTCTGGCATTGTCGTGCATTAAAGTGAATCCATCTCCAATAAAGTGAGAGTAGGGCATGACAGCTTCATGCAGAATGTCTTCCACGTGTCGATGGGCATTTTAAAACCTAATTTTCCACAAAAAGAAGTTCGGTATGTGCCTCAGGCGGAATATCTGCCCATACCATAACAGAGCTACCATTGAAAGATCGCCTTTCGGAAATGGTGTAGTCTGTGTACCGTTCATTTGGCCTTCTCCACACCCTTTCGCGACCGTCAAGCGAGCGTAGATAAAAGCGCGATTCATCAGTGAAGAGAACTTTACTCCATTAGTGAGGAGTCCAGTTTGAATGAAGTCGTGCAAATTCCAACCGTGCTCGACGATGTCTTGGTAACAATTCTGGGCCTGTAGCAGGTCTCCGTGACTTTAGGCCTCCTTCAACAAGCCTTCTCCTTATTATCCTCTCACTTACTTCAACTCCACGAGCTGTTTGGAGGCGATGTTGAAGTTGAACAGCCGTTGATCTCCGATTCCTTAGTGCGTTGAGCACAACAAGACGGTCAACTGCAGTTGTTGCTCTCCTTCTTCCGGATCCTGCTCTCCTAGTGCAATTGCCAATCTCAAAATACCGGTTCCAGACATCCTGAACGGTGGTACAGGATATTCCCAATGCGCGAGTCACGTAACGTTGGCTACGACCATCTTCAATTAAAGCAACAATCTCAACAGTTAACGGCATTTTTTTATTGCGTAGCTTTTTAACTGTCACACTCCATTTTAAAAACAATGCAAAGAAGCCTCCTTCATTTTAGACAAATAAATCATAAAAGATAATATATGACGGAATTTATCTTTTACAAATAAAAGTGGAAATAAATCAAACATCTTAAAGTATGGATTAGGAAATTTATTCAAATTAACTTTCCATGTCAACTTGAAATATGTCTTTAGATTCGACTTGTCAGCATCGAAAAATCAAATCGTCTTAAAAACTTTGTTCCCCGTCATCACAAATATCAATAATATTTGTTTGAAGTCATTGGACATTGTTTTGTTTAGGTAATATTTATGAAAAAGATATTTCAAATATCGTATAACGAAAATAAACTGTGTACATTGTAAAAGAGACCAGGGATCTTAAAGATGAACACTGCTTCATTTCTGTTTCAACACGATTTTATGCTTGGTTCTTAAACTTATTTAAGACTTAAAATGTCATGTGTCTTTCTCATACTAAATAATACAAACTATTGTAATCCTGGAAGCTTCCTCTTTGATTGTTTGTTTAAACAGTATTGTCGCATACTGTACGTTCATTTTATCAGGGAAATTTTTAAAACACATTACATGTCGTCCTAGGTATTTCTGTAAACAATAAAAATTTGATGTTCTTATAATTTATTAAAGTAATTTTTTTAGGAACTTGTTACGTTATATATTTTTTATCTCTTAGTTACCGAATTTCCACTATTTGAAAGATAACAAAACCCAGTACATTGAGAGCATTTATGAATTTATGATACCTCTTTCTTCATGTTGTTATAAAAAAAAAAAACTTCTGAGATTCAGCAGTGTAAATGCAGCGAGGGTAATTATTATTAAGAAAAGCGAAAGTTCGACATTGAACCAAACACTCAGGTCGTTGCGAGCAATCTCGACCCAGTAACCGACATTCTGGAAACGTTTCTGTGGCAAATACCGACGCAAATGTACGCCGATTACCGTTTTCCACCCTTATCGGCCACCGTTTGTCCTCAGAACTCACCAAGGATGCAATTTTCGGCGTTAAAAGCGTCCTCGCGCTCAAAAATCCCACCGAACTCACTTCGAACGAGGCTTTTTTTCGGTATATACTTTATCGTTGCACATTTTATTCCATATATGGCACAGATATTATTTAAACTGAGAAGGTTGTGCGAACTGAAATCGATGGCGTTTATTTTGTAATCGAGTTTCTTAGTTATTATGAATCTGAATTTTAGATATTCACAATCATTTGTATCGATTGTATGTTTTTTAAAATCGAGAATCAACAAATTACAAATGCGAAGTAATTAACAAAAATATAATTATTTCAAATTTTTTGAAGTAAATATAAATATACAGCCAGAGTGTAAAGTTTGTAATAATCAGTTTGAAGTGTAAATTATTGAGCTTTAAAAAAATTCCAAAAACAAATCAATTTTTTATTTAAATTAAGAGTGTTGACGTCACTGACTTTTTTAATGACAACCCCCAAGATTGAGTTGATATTCCAAAAGTTTCCGTAAAGATGCTATAAAAAATTTTACAGAAATTAATTTTTTTGTTAATAAATTATAACAAAAATCCTCATATTAATATATTTTTCACTTGTGGAAAGAGGTGGCGTCCTCAGTAGTTAGATTTTTTTTATCTTTATTTTATTTATTTATCTTTTACAGGTACATGGTAGTAATAATACTTTAAAGTAATTAAACAAAGAAATAATCATATCTTTTTTATCAAATGAAAGCACTACAAAAATTGAAACTAAATCTAAAGGCGATCTTCATAGAGTCAAAAATATTGTAGTAAGCTATAGCATAGAAGGAAGATTTGGAGTTAAAGAAAATGACTTGGATTTTGCTCTCTCGAAAACATACATACAGTGTGAGTATAAAGTTTGGAATAATAAATATAAAAAGTACATTATTATTATTATTCTTTGACATTGCACTTGAATATACAGTGTATTACAGGTAAGAGTGATGACGTAACTGACATTTTTTTAAATGACAACTCTCAAGTTTGAGTTGATATCTCAATAGTTCCCGTGACTTTCAAAATCATACTACAGAAATGTTTACCCCTTTCATAAGAACATTTTTGAAAAAATTAGTGAAGGAAACTAATAAGCACAGTTTTAATTTCAATGTTCCTAAATGCATTTTAATAAAAAATAATAATAAATTTAGGATATAAAACATCGTAAAGGAATAAAATTATCCCAAAATAAATGTTCATCTGCTTCTTCAGAATTTCCATTTGAAAATAATTTCAAGAAGTGGCAAATTTTATCTCTTCACTACTCAGCGATTTTTCATTATCGCATTAGGCTTAGTTTGTTTAAGGAAACGAACGAATCAAATGGATCGTGAAAGAATTGAAATTTTAATAAAGCTTGGGATGTGACGATAAAACAAGGACGCAAGAGAAAGTACGTTGGTTTTTTAACAACACTCGGCCAGAAAGAGCCCTATTTCCCGATCAATTGTGTATACTTTTTATCTCGCCATAGAAATTAGAGAAACGCAGATAATCCAGTTGAAAAGAGCCCTTATGAATTTAGATTTTTTCCTTCAGCGATTTGTTAAAAGTACAAGGATCAACTGAAAGATCGAATTAAAACAATTAGAGCCTATACAACCTAAAACTATTAAAACTATGTTCTGCAAGAGTTTTAAACTATACTGGCAAATTGTCAAGGAGTTGGTGGCAGATATTTTGAACATTTATTTTTAGATAATTTTATTCCTTTACGATGCTTTATATCCTAAGATTACTTATTTTTTAATTGAAATGTATTTACGAACTTTGAAATTAAGACTCTGCTTTTCAGTTTCCTTCATTAATTTTCTCAAAAATTTTCTTATGAAACAGGTCAAAATTATTGTAGTATTATTTTAATAGTCACGGGGCCTATTGAAATATCAACTCAAACTTAAGTTGTCATTAAAAAAATTGTCAGTGACGTCATCAATCATACCTGTAACACTCTGTATATTCCGGTACAATGCCAAGGAAGCGCAATTTAAATCAAAAATTGACCTGTTTTAGAATTTTCTTTAAAAACCAATAAATGACACTTTATACTTACACCTATTCTCACGTGACAGTTGTTTAGAAATAGTTGTGATTTCGGGTTCAACTAAATAGATTTAATTATTAGCGATAATGTTTTTTTTTTCAATTATTTGTTGTTTCGTGTACAGGGTTTTTTAATATTTTGCACACCACTTAGAGATTTGTTTTAGGAGCTAGAGAAAAAGTTTAAAATTTTTTTTAATAACAAAAATTTAAGCTGCCAAAGGTTTTAAAAAGGTAAAAAATAGACCAATTACCAATTTACTTTCCTCAATATCTTTGTTTATCATGTCGAGTAACGTTATTATTTCAATCTGACTTCATTTGTCCGTTTGTCTTTATACGAACAGACCGTTAATCTGCGTCGTTTATTATGTCATTTGGGTTCCGTTTCCGAGCCACCCAAACGACTTAGTTTTTTTTTATTTACATCTTAAAAATGAAAAAAAGAATATTAATAATCATCTAGTCATTTGGGTAACTCGGAAGCGAAATCCAAATAACATAATAAATTACGCACCCCCACTTACACTTCAAGACATAATAACCCCAACTTGAAAATTTTAAATAGCGTTTCTGTACTTGTGATACATCAATCAAAAACTTATTAAAAGCGCTTTTTAGACTGCATTTATATTTAGAAAATATTGAAAACCATTTCCAACATTTTAATATAAGATTTAATAAAAATTAAAATTTACTTTACTTTCTTTTTCAATTCTGCAAGAATTATTCAACCAAATTCGTATTTTTTAGTATCGTTGGAAAGCTTGTTTCAAAACTTTTCCATTGATGTATCTCAAGTATAGAGATGACGTTTGAAATTTCAAATTTGGGGTAGCTGGAGCCGAAGGTGTAGGTTGGGATGTATTGTTCTCTACTTTATTCTATCGTCCGTTTAGAAAATATCCGGAAAAAAAGAAAATAACACTGCGACGTTTAATTTTTCAATTTATGAACGAAATAATTACAGTAGAGGAAAACAATTCTAGTTATTTTTTTATGTAATTTTTGTTTAATCCTCAGAATTATATTTAAACGTTCAGGGATCCTTAAATCAAATAAACTGCATTCTGAGTACAGTTGGTGTTTCATGCATGTAAAATTAATGCTATTATTTAATATTTTCCTTACTTTTTTGGACGAAATAACTTTACAAATTCCTTTCTTTATTTATGAACTCCTCTCTTGAAAATATATTCCATCAGTTTTCTTTTTTCTCTTAAATTTGACAAAATTACTCAATTTTTTTTGTTTATTTAAAATTGTTAACATTCAACATTTGTGGTCACTTTTTAAATTCTTTGAAAAGTATGATTTTGTTAAACCTACTGTGATGTTAAAATATCGAGAAAATAATATAATTTGTATTACAAATAGCTATAAATAGATAGAAATTTCAAAATTTCGAATACTTTCCAGACGGTCTATAGTTCCCCCATCAAGCCACCTAAACGATTTTGAGTGATTATTAATATGTTATTGCGTTTTAAAATATAGTCGATGGTTAGTTTTAAAATTGTCACGATGTATAAAAAATGTGGCCAAAATTCAGTATTTTTTAAAACTTAGTTATTAACTAGAAATGTGTTTGTTTTTTATAATATTATCGCAACTAAATGACGTAATAACTCTTTTTGTGATATCAAATGTTGTACAATCGCACTACCCCACTTTGAAGAATTGTGTCTTTTCTTTATGGTAGTTTCTGATGGTTGCTTAAATGGTACCCTCAATAAGCAAAATTGCCGTTATTGGGCGATTGAAAATCTTTATTAGACGATGGATAGAAAATATTCCCCAAAAGGTTAACGTGTGGGCTGGGATAATGGGTAATCGAAATATTGGACCATACTGTTTTGTTGTAAAGCTGGGTGGTGAATAGTATCTGAATTTCCTCGAATTTGAATTAATTCCGTCTTTAGCGATATTATTTCCTAATGCAGATCTCGATTCACACCGATCCCAGAATTTGTTTTCAGCAAGATGGTGCGTCTCCTCATTATGCAAGTCCAGAGCAGAAATATCTCGAAATATTTCCTAATCGATGGATTAATAGACGGGGACCTATCGAATGGCCTACAAAATCTCCTGGAGCTATTTAAAAGCTAAAATTTATTTTAATAGACCTCCAAACATTGAGTAGTTAAAGCAGAGAATTCGACAAGAAATTCAACAAGCATTTGTCTCTAGATTAGAACATTGTCTTGCTGTTAACGGACTTTGAATTTGAACGCAATTTGAACAATTAATTTAATTTTAATATTGTTTAATTAAAAAAAAAATTAAGTTTGATGTTTTGTTTCGTTTGTTGTTTCGTTTTGTTTATCTCAGTTATTTATCAACCGATTTTGTCAATGTTTTGTTTATTGTATTCAGCATAAAAATGCTATTAAATGAGTTATCACAAGTAGAGGCCGACCGGAGGCGGTTCTTTCAGCCGAAGCCGAACTTCGGCTTTCTTGTCCCCTTCGGCCGAAACAGAAGCTGAAGCCGATGAAATTGCGCAACGCTAAGATAATGACGATTATTTGCTTTCTAACTTCTTATCTTATGTTTAGTTTGCATTATAAAGTGATGAAGATTGTTGTTGGCACATCAAATTGAATAGGAAATTAATATTCTAATTTTCCAGTTAACTTTGATATGTCATCAATCAAAGGTTTGAGAACCGTAATTCAAAATAATCCTAATATATCAAGATTTTTTAATTTAATTTTTTAACGCAGTTGTCTTGTATTAATTTACATACATTTTTTGTGACACTGAAGCTATAATCACACAGTATAAAGCTACACCCGTCAGTTGTTGAGGACGCCCGCTTATTAATTGAATCTTCGGCCTGATTTGGCTAAAACCGATTATTTTGCCGAAAGTGCAATTTTTGGCCTAATCACAATGAGTGTTTGAATTTTTAAAGTTGGGCTTGCTAGCGCTTAGGAATTGAAGGGTGGAAGGTTGAAAATTACTTCTTTAAATAATGATTTAAAAATAAAAATCGATTTGTTCGAAAATTTTTCTGAAACATTTTTATCAAGCATTTTATAGAATTCCTTTCGGAAAACACTTTATGTACAGACTTTAAATACATGCTATTTTCGAATTAAATTCAAATATTGTTGTAAATATGTTGGAGAACTAGTTGAATGTCTCAGTGTTAAGCAAATGTATAAATACTTCTTCAATTACATACGATTTCAATGCCACGGACAAACAACGCAAAATTTGTGATGTCTCACTTCTTTTAATTTTAATAATAATAATAATGTTTATTGGATTATTACACAGTTTATACAACGTACAAAGTGGCGCCGCTGCAAGTTGACACAGATAACAATACTCTCTGTAAATTATGTAAAAAGAAAGTAGTGAACAGTGTAAAATGTCAAATATGTTCTCAATCCTTTCCCCTAGCTGTGCCAGAAGAATTAGTGATAATTATACTGATGAAAATAGTCCTTTCAACTGTTGTGAAACAGGTGATACCGATACATCTCCAGACACTGATTTCTGGGACGCAATTGATGACTTACACCAGCAACAAAATTCAGGTATGGATAAACGAATATTTTCATACATAATACGCCAAAAAGACTGTTAATCGAAGAACAACGGCAACAAATTAATTGGTTCAAAGAACCAAATAGCCACGTTGAGGCCATCTATAAACGAAGCCGGCAAGACTGATAAAAATGTAACAAAACACGAGTCCGACAAAATTGAAAACAACAACAAAGAACCACCTCAAAAAACAGTAAACACAAGTAATAAGCCAAAATATAGCGATATTACTAAAAATGGAAATAAAAATTACACGCCACCAAAACAGAAAAACAAGGAACAACACGAAGACAGACCAGCTGCCTGCACAGCAGTTGAACAAAAGAAAAAACAGTCACGTAATTCACCAGTAATAAGATGCGATTCCAATTCGACGTTAATTCAAGCTGTTCCAAAAAGAGGATATGTACATGTATACAGACTTGACCCGTTGACAACAACTGATCAGATCATACAACACCTGAAGAAAACAACACCGTTAATTGAGGTCAACAAACTAAATTCTCGATAGCCGGAACAGTACTCAAGTTTCAAAATAACTGTGGACTTTAACAATCTAGAAACGATAATGAGGCCGAAAATATGGCCACCAGGAACTCGTGTAAACCGTTTTTTCCATTAGCGTCCCAAACAGAAAAGGACAACATGACCATGAAACGGAAAACTTTAAACATATTAGTAATAAATATTCAGTCACTAAAATCCAAACAGGACGAATTTGAAGTTTTTCTAAACGGGGAGAATTGCTCATTCTTAGGAATCAGTGAACATTGGATGACAACCCCTGAATCTGAAAAACAATTAATTCAAGAATTTTTAACAAAATCGCACTTTGCCAGACAATCATGGTGGATCCATGATAATGAGCAATAACACAATCAACTGCCTTCGCCTGCAGGAACTTGAAAAACTGTCCGAAGAAAATCACTGCGAAGTATCTGCCGTTCTCCTAGGCAATAAGCTAGAAACTATTTTTATTAATAGTTACAGACCACAGACTGGAGGTTTTGTCACTATTTTGAATGTATTAAGAAAATTATTTAATAGCGTAGATTTTCTCAATTGCTATGTAATCTTAGGCGGAGATTTTAACATAAAATTCAATAGAAATGATCCATTAAAAGACACGCTCTTGGATTTCATGCAGAACTATGGACTGATATGCACGGTCGTTTTTCCTACTCGAAATGATGTATGTTTGGATAACCTTTTTATTAATTTTGACTCGTGTAAATACAAGGTACATCCCATGAACACGTTATGTCAGACCACTTAGGCATCCGTATGGAACTCCAGTTTCCTATTGCAGCCAAGACAAAAACAATTAACAAAATAATCAGACCTATAACCTTGACGGGCAAAAATAAACTTTACCAAGCTTTGTCCAGAATTGACTGGAGTTTTGTGCATTCCAAAGTGGAAGATGTAGATATAATATTTTTAAAATTTATAGAAACAATAAAATACAACATCCACTTGGCTTTCCCCCATAAAAAAACTTCAACTCAATAATAGTAAAGACAACATAAAATGGTTTCATGAAGAATGAACTAAAATGCGTAAAACTTTGAGAAGCATAACAGACCAAGACTGAGGAAACCAGAGAAGCAAAAAATTCTTACAGAAAAACGTACAGGGAAAAAATTCAAAGAAAAAAGTTAGCTTACAATGAGAAAACTATATTAACCGCTGCCAAAGGTCATAAATCAGTATCGAAAAAATCAATTCCTAATGATAGAGAACTTGACTGTGATATACAAAGCGATACATTCAATGCTTTTTTTACAAGCATTGCATCTCATATATTAGTCAGTAATAACTGTACCAATCAACTAAAAACGTGAACAACGAAGACCTTGACCCTAAATTACTACAAAACGTTCATAAGGAAACGTCAGACAACAGTCAAATAATAAAAAGCTTTAGTTTTACGCAATAGGCTCTCTAAAAAACAGCAATTCATTTGATACTTACGACATAAATGCCAACGTTATTAAGAACATAAAAGATATGTATCACCTTCAACAAAATTAATTAATTTATGCATAGCTACCCATACTTTTTCAAACTGTCTGTAGACTGCAATAGTAGTACCAGTTTACAAAAAAGGCAACAAAAATGATCCGTTAAATTATCGGCCCATTGCGCTCTTACCTGTATTTGCTAAAGTTTACGAAAAAATATTGTTCAATCAACTAAACAGTTTTTTAGAATCAAACAAACTGCTGCATGATTCTCAATATGGCTACAGAAAGAGTCGTTCTACAGTTTCTGCAGTTCACAACTTAATCAGTTTCATAAACACATGTTGGGAAGAAGGAGAAATGGCCATTGCAACTTTTCTAAATCTCTCCAAGGCCTTCGACTGTGTTTCACATTGCAGATTGCTTAGGAAATTAAATTATTATTATATAGAAACTTCTAGTCAAGAACTTTTAAAATCGTATTTGACAAACAGATCATAAGTGGTAAAATTTAAGGGAAAAATTTCACAGCCTATAGTTATTAGTAGGGGATTGCCACAAGGATCCGTCCTTGGACCTTTACTATTCTTAATATTTGTTAACGATTTACCACGTTCGCTAGAATCACACACAACACTTTTCGCAAATGACACCACACTAAATAAAACAAACTCTCTTGATGAAGCTGTTAACAAAAATAATCGCGCACAGATAGAGGCCTTGGAGTGGTTTGAAACAAATAAATTGAGTCTGTGTGTCAACAAATCAGTAAACAGCATATTTACCCTGAGGAAAATCACTTATCCAAAAAATTTTAAATTATCTTGCACATTCTTGGGGCTCCACAATGAACTAACCTGGAACGTCCATGGAAATATCATCGCACAAAAAATTTCAAAAAACATTTTTCTTTTGAGAAATCTTCGCAATTGTGTCTCGCAGATAGTCACACGTGCAGCACATTTTGCTGTATGTGAATCACATATTTCGTATGGCTTATTAATCTGGGGACACTCAGCTATTCGTCAACGAATATTTAGATTACAAAGAAGGGCGATTTGGATTGTGGCCGGTGTTAGATACAGGGAGGAGTGTAAAGGTTGTTTTATTAATCTCAATATCCTTATATTGCCTTGCTTACATATATATTTCACTGTCTGGTTTACATAAAAGAAAACATGAATAAATACATGCGAAGTAGTGACGTACATGATCGCGATACAAGACATAACTTTGATATGCTTACTTGCAAAATGCAAAAAGTCCCAGACAGGGGTAGACTATCATGCCATAAAATTATACAATAGACTCCATCCATCGATAAGAAATCTGAATACGAAAAATTATAACTTCCTGTTAAAGAAAGCTTATTTTGACACTAACGATTTCTTAACAGATAAGGATGTTTTTAACATGTAAACATTGTTTTTGTCTTATGTTATTATTAATTGCAAGCCGAAATGTGTTGTAACTTATATACTCTCTTAGCTAGTATTGTTACTTATACTTGACGTGTGCAAAACTTATTATAAGTGAGATGTGCTAATAAACTAAGGAAAAATGAGAAAAACAGAATTAAGTCATGAAGCTTGGAGTAATCATTTTGTGTGCTTTGCTTTTGTGTGGCCACAAAACGAGTTATATTAAAGGAAGTAAAAATCATTGAACTTGAAAATGAATTAGAAGAACGTGAATTAGAAATTTCTGGAAAGAAATCAGTTTTGTAACAGAGATTACATCAACCATTACTAGAAGCAGAAGAGGATCCGGTAGCCTTTCTTTTTGCAATCTCAAGCTACCCTGTGGATTTAAGCAAAATATTGGAGGATAAATTTCGAGAACAATCTGGAAATTTGGATGCTAAACACGAGAACAATCTGGAAATTTGAAAGACGATCCAGACTCTATATTTCTTGAACAATCTAGAAACTTGAAAGCCTTAGAAGGGGAGCTTGAAAATAAATTAAAACAAGGGTCGAAAAATCTGGAAAATAAATTTCTAGAACAATCTGGAAATTAAGGTAAAATACGAAAACAATTGAATTTTTAAAAGACGATCTAGTTTTCTAGAATAATCTACAAGCTTGGCAGCAGCAGGAAGATATTGGAATAAAAATACTCGAAGAAGTTGGCGGCAATAAAAATATTTCCTACCTTCCGTGATTGTTTACCAAAAACATTAGAGCACACAGAACAAATAAAGAAGGAAAGAAGAATCAGAAGTATTTCAAGTTCAAGTACGGTATAAGCGAACAGCTTCAGGACGAAAGAAGAATCTGAGAGTACTTGAAGAATAAAAGTGAAACCACCAACATTCATAGACTTGGATTTCGAAACAACAGCACGAGCGAATGGGTAGACGTATGGTAAAAAAAACCACGTCACTAATTATAGCTTTAAGAGGAGACGCTATTAACATTTTACAAACAATGCCTTTAGATGAGCAGGAAATTAACGATATGGGCAAGCTCATTTGAGTGAAGTGTGTCATACTCAATTGAGAAATCGTTTGCAAAAGCCTAGCAAAATCCTGCAAGAGTATGAAGCTGACATAGCTCTTCTTGGTACGTCTCCTGATAACTTCCTTCAGTGCCTGGCTATACGTACATTTATTGATGGAATTTGAGACTCCGAAACTTAACAAGCTTTGAGAATGGCTCATCCTAAAATATCGACGGGTGCGTAGGAATACAAGTCAGCGTCATAAGCAAAATTAAACATTCTTCTTCAGTGGTAGTAGGTTAACATTTTAACTATTGTCACTTTTTCAAACAAAAAAAAACTGAAATAAAAATTAAAAAGTATGTATATTGTTTCAATATGAGGAATTATTAATTTAAATTTAGAAACGTAAAAAAATATTTTTATTTTTGTCTTCCGCACGTCGCCAAATATTAACTTCATAATTTGTCTATAAAATGTAATAAATAATAAAATACCGTGAATTGCTCTAAATATATGGGAGCTCTTTTCGCATCGAAATAATTCACAGTCAGTAAAATTTAGCAATTAACTTTAAAGGTGGAATTGAAATGAAATTTAAGTTTATTTTGTCGGGAATCATTTCCAAAATTAATTCCTAATCAAATAAACTTCATTTTCACTTCTAAGATTCATTTTGCGTTTTGCATGTTTACATAAGGAATGTTCATTTTCGTAAGAGCGCATACGTTCTTATAATAATATCTGGATTAACCGACAAGTGTTTACTTTCACAGTGAATCACTTGTTTTATGACTTACTAAATACACAAAATTTATCGTCTGCATCCGTTCTTACTTCCTTTAATCGTGTCCCAAAAACAGACTTCGGACGCTCGTCCTATTTCTGCCTTTTTTTGATTCGTAATCTTGCTCTAGTTAACAAGCCTCCCACCTGTTGCGCCTTGGTATTTTTCTGAAAAGTGGAGTTACAAGCGCGGCAACATTGTCGCCGACGCCAACATTTTGAGAAACCCCCGGTGGCGACGTGCTTCTGTATTTAGTAGGGCTATTCTTGGCGGGGCGCGGGATCCCTGGTGGGGCCAAGCCAGGAATGGAGCGCTCTGCGTAAGCTGATAGCTCACCTAGTGCTCAGTCGCTTTGAGACCGTGTTGTACGTGCGCGTTCACGGTGAGTACCGTCATTTTTCTTCTGTTACTTTTTTGACTTTATCACACATGAAAAGGAAAAATTTTCAAAAATGTGGCCGAAAGTGTCCCAGTGTCTGTCAGCTTTTCTGCATGAAAAGAACATTTTTAAATTTAGACCAGTTTACAGCATTTCATTACATTTTATATGCAAGCAATGAAGCTAATTATTTGGCGGGGTGCCAGTGGTAAAAATAAAATTTTCGGGCTCATTTAACTCTATAGGCTAAAAGAATAAAAATTTTAAAATCCTAATGGTACAGAAATTATGGGCGAAACAATTATTGGAAATTCTAAAAAAAGAATTGCGTAAAGATTTTGAATTTAAAAATTTTATTATTGATGCTAATTTTGACGACAATGAACTGCAAGCATCTTTCTCCATGAAATCATTATTTCTATTGTATAGAATTCGTAAAAACGAAAGCATGACTCAATTTAACAATAATTTACTGCGAAAGATCGCAAACCAAATTTGTACAGCGATATTAATAAGTATTAACTTTAATAATATAATATTAGAGGTATAAAGATCATTATCATATTTTTTTGTTATTCCTGATTAATTCAAAACCTTTTCGCCCATTGAAGATTTGTCAAGGATTTCAAGGAATGAAGTTACCTTTTGGTAAGGTGCCAAGAGTAAAAAATGGGCGTTTTACACAACAGGTTTTTGTTATGCAGATAATATTAATCGAATTATTGGTGTTGAAGTCAAGCGAAATTTGAAAAAAAATATTTTCTCATTCTAAAAATGTTGTAAATATAATGTTGACATCAACGAGGTTAAAAGAAGTCGAATCAAACATGATACACAAAAATTTGGATACAATAATTGTTAATTTATAAATTTATTCTTAGAGTGTTGACAAAATAATTTATTCATTTCTTTATTAACTAATTAAAAATTTGTTGCAAGTGAGTTTTGATTGTAATGGATACCTCGAACGCCCTCTGGACAGCCGTTTCGGTCCTATTTGGGGCCTGGTCAGCAGAAGAGTAGATCGAGAACTCAACTGCAATCTCACCGATTTGTTCTTCTCAAATTGAGAACATGAGCTGACAATAGGTTAAGTCGCGATATCGCGCGGCCATTTTTTGATATATCCCAAAAGGGGCCGAAACACTGTCCAAAGGAATCTGCTGCAATCAAAACAAACTTGCAACATTTTTTTTTAATATTTAAATTTTCAAAATTACTTGGCCGCTTTGTATGTTATGGCATATTAAGCTGAAAACTGGTTCCTATTTGTTACATCTCACACAATTTTAGGTCATAAAATGGCCACGTGATGTCGCGACCTAACCTGTTTTTAATTTATTAACATTATTAATAAATAATAAATTGATTCAATTTTGTTACATTGCGAATGTTTTCGTTTGATTTTCATTTTTTTAATTTTATACAGATCCTCTATTACATTAGTTATACTGAAATCCGGAAGTAATAAAACTAATCTCGAAAATGGGATGTTTAAGCTCTTGATTTGTCCTTCAGTGTTATCTCAAAGATGGCATATAAAGCATAAAACATTAAAATTTCTCCTTTATTCTTTTAAGATTATGAGATTAAAAACTTTTTAAGATGAAGATGATTGAAACTTCTGAATTGAATTATTTGTGGTTTCCATGATGGCAGTTTTAACAACGTTTAAAAATATTCTACCTTACTCAATTTAATTAGCTATTAAACATGGTATATTAAAATAATAAACTAATAATAAATTATTAAGTTTGGTTTTCTCATTGATTATATCGATTATAAGAGATTCGACTGTATACATTTATTATTTAAAAAAAAAATAGTGCACCTACATGAAATTTGAACCTTTGTTTTGAGTTCATTCAATACCAAACATAAAAATTTTATTTCGTTGTTGAAAAAAAAATATTCTAAAGAATTTTATGTGAAAATGTTTCTCATAAGACCCGTTTTCACGATGACAGTACTTTCATGAAAGTACATACTAACAGGAAAGTGAGTGTGATAAGAGTTAAGTGATGATAGTTTCTATAATAGTTGCTTCATGGCAGCAACTATCACAGAAACTATCATCGTGAAAACCAGCCTTTATTCATAATAAGTAAACTCAACACTTCTTTGACCTGGAATTTCTAGCTAGGTGACTAACAATTTATTTATGTAATTTAGTTTTATTATTTATTGTACATACATCCGCTTGCTTATCGAGTGATTAATAAGTAATCACTTTCTTTATAAAAATTCAGAAGTTAAACATTTATTGTATGTACTTATTATCGCCGGAAGCAAGTTATTGTTTATTATAGCGCTGAAGACTTAAAATCCTAGAATATACTTAGGTAATATTCTGAGGATTCTTTTTCGATTCTTTTTGTGACAGAGCAGTTCGGCACGCTTAAAAATTTGTACATTTCGTTAAATGAGCAGTTTCAGTATTTCAAGGCGATATGAAAAAAGGGCCAACACAAATTATCCTTTTGGGAAAAAATACGAAACATTTCTGAAAAAAATAAATTGGAACTACTTAAAAATTAATGAAAGCGAAATACATATCGAAGTATTTTTTTTAATTACAGTAATAGTGAATAATAATAATGTGCACTAAAAGTTTTCCCATCAAGTGTGTTGCTCTCATTTTTTCACGTATGTTCACGTATGTTCACGTATGTTCCTTACTTGATCCGTACCCTAAACAGACAAGTAAACAAACATAACTTTAAAAAAAATTGTTTTATTGATTTGATTTTACAATAATTTTCACATTGGAAGAAAAAATTTTTATGGTTGAATCCTACTTTCGAAACGCCCAAAAAATCAATGGCGAATGGACCTATTCTATTCCCGATTGTATTGCAGAATTTCAGCAAAAAATTCCAGAAACTGTATTTCTGTGCCACAAATTTGTTAATTAACTTCAGTACTATGTAGGACTATTTAGAGAAACTAGTGTGGCTAGAAAACAGGTATCAGGTAGGCCTAAAGTAAGAACTGATGAGGTACTTGAAAATGTGAAACAAATTATGACTGATGCTCCTCGTACTTCCATCCATCACCTGTCACAACAAGTTGGTCTTTCTGTTAGGATCTGCAGAACTATTCTAAAAAAGGACTTGCAAATGTTCCCTTATCGTTTGACTGCCATGCATGAATTGCTTCCAGTAGATTTTGAACCAAGGCGAAAATACTGTCATTGATTTTTAAACAATATTGACAATGACGATTTGTTGGACAAAACTTTCTTTTCCGATGAGGCCTGGTTCCATTTAACAGGATACATTAATTTCCAAAATATGAGGATCTAGGCCATCTAGAGTACAGAAAACACTCATATTTTCCCATAAATAAAAATAAATAAATAAAATTGGTGTTTGGATAGGTTTAAGTCGGAGAAGATTGATAGGTCCAAAATTTTTAGTGGCACACTAACAGCACTCAGACAATGGGAAGAGATTTTGTATCCATTTATTAATCAACTGCATAATGACGAGTTGCAATTTGCATATTTCCAACAGGATGGTGCAACGGCCCATACTGCTGGAGATAGTTTGAATATCCTTCAAGAGTTTTTTGGAGAAAGGATAATTAGCAGAAATATGTCAAACATATGTCTTCCGCGACCTTGCGATCTAACTCCTTTGGATTTCTTTGCTTGGCCCTGCTTGAAATATTCCATTTTCAAAACGCCCGTTAATGATTTACAGGAACTTACCCAAAGAATCATCAAAAAGTATGATGAAATAAACAATTCTCCCCACATTTTGCAAAATGTTATTAATGGATGTCGCAGAAGAGTTAGAAAATGCCTCGAAAAAGACGGAAGCCATTTTCAACATCTGTTGTGATTTCACGTTCAACGTTATTTTCAATGTTTTATCTTGGTTTCAAATACGTACTAATCATAATTATTGGTTATGATTTTCTGTTGACGTTATGTCAAGGTTATATGTCAATTTGGCGTGTATTGATCAAGTAAGGAACATACATGAATAAATAAATATTTTAACATTTTATTTATTTTTAGTTTTTTTTTTAATCCTGAAGAAGTTTTCACCTAATTGCTAGTTTTAAAACTACTGGTGAGAAATTATTAAGAAATATGTAATTATACGAATTTGAAGTATTGAGGCTAAATTGCCATAAGAAACGAGCCTACACATACCATACGATTGATTTTGAGTTGAAAATGTATGCACATATTTTACGTGCTTTTGTCTTAAATTCTTTGATTTTTATATGAACCTTGTGCTTAGAATACTTGCATATAAAACGAAGCCGTGCACTTAAGTTATAATATAGCTTCTCTTGTATCAAGTTTCTATGAAGCAGTCGATGCGTGTATACACATTTTCTGCAGCGGAACAAATGCTGTATTAAAAGTTGTCTCGTGAAGTTACGCACTCGAGAATTAAATTAAATTTCAAAATATTATTTTAATTGCGTTATTAAATCGTACATGCAATCTTTAAGATCTTTTCTTCATAGATTTTATTTTAAAAAATCGATTTAAAGGAAAACGATTTCGATATTTTCTACTTTTAGACCTTGCGTTGCTATCGGAAAACGGATAAACATATTCATAATTTTTAAATTGCGAAGAAGTACTTTTTTATTAAATTAAATTTTAAAATATTAACCAAATTACTTGGTTGTATTTATTTCCAACTCCTTGTTATCAGATTTTTGTTTGTAAACTACATTCTGAACAGTCGAATTGAATAAATATATTGACATTTCTTGTTGATTGTTTCAAATCACTTGTCCTTGCTTTGCGTTAAAAAGCACGCGAAATAAACAAACTTGCAATTTGTAAATTATACAATGAATCATTTTTTACCAAAACAAATTTGTAAGATCAAAGCCCCATCGTCCTTCCACCTACATTCGTTATTGATAGCATTCAGGTTAACATAAAGTTTACAAGAATCTGGTACTGCAATTTCAAGAATTTGCTCTTTAAATTTTTCGCTTTCGGCAGATCTCTTATCCATAAATCTGGCGCCATGAGTCTCGCCATAAACACGTCATATGCAAGTTTCTACTTCAAGAAAGTTACATATCTCTCATTACTCATTACAAAAAAAAAACGTGTCAAATATAATAAAATCAGCCATCGTGTCACACAATCACAATCATTTCGACACTGCACACTACGGCAGATTCGATGGAATCAGCACGAACCGAAGAAATTCACTTCGCATGAATCAGCAGCCCACTTCGAAGGCGATCCATTGTAAACCGGCCATCGTCGGTATGCGGCTTATATTTCTAGATTTAAAATGACCTTAAAATGCATCGGGACCGTACCGTCTCTGTGCTTTTTGTTGTGTTCGTTTTACAATCCTTTCGGCCTAAATTTAGACGCGTGTGCATGAGGAGTGGGCAATTTGTACGATAAATCACGTTCGATTCTGAATTATTTATTGAGTGCACGAGGTGGCCTCTTGTCCAGAAAACTAGTATACGATGAATGTATGTACTTGGTATTTATAACATGTTCTACTATTATTTCACGATAAGTAAAACGAAAAATTCAGATTGAAGAAAGAAAGAAAAATAATTATGCCCACATTTTTCTCTTAAAAAAATTAATTTGCTTATAAAATCTTTAGAAGAAAAAATAAATACTACGAATATTTTGCCAAAATATCTGTTGCTTACGATATAGAATTAATCATAAAAGAGCATACACGTATACTGAGCATTAAAAGTAAAGTATGATTCAATAAATTTCAGGTCACAGGCAGCTATGAAATAAAATTTCATATTTTAGCTTGATACACTTGGCATTTGAGTTTTATTTATCAATTTTGCACCTAACCTTTCCTAACTCAAATATTAAACCACTAGTTTAATTAAACTAAAAGTTTTACAACTGTTCAGAGGGCTTACATCGTGGAATTTTATTTTCGTTTAGCGAAACAGATCTGTAATCCAAATGCATCTGTTCTATGTTAAGACATGAGTTTTTTTTTGTTTTTCTTTTATTTCACGTTTTTATTTTGCTTTCTTCTTTGCTGGCTCTTTTACTTATTATAGTGGTCAGAAGAGATCAAGCCGCAACATAACATTTGTAGGGGAAACATTACTTTTCATTATGACTGTGCATACATTGTAGTTGTTTAAAATAAAAGTAGTAGAAATTTATATCTCATTGTTAGTAGATTTCTTTGAAATGTATTATTGATTTAAACCGATTAGTGTTGAAAGGGACCTTAATAAGCGTCACTGACTGACTCACTGGATACTGGTTTGTCAAATTTATGAAAACTTTTATTCTTAGCTATCAATTACATTTCAATTAAGACCAATACAAACTGCTATTTATAAGCATTTTGAAATTTTTATAAATTTAATATTAACGTAGACGCATCATTTGGTGTAGAAACGAATTATGTTGCTTTTGCTGCTGTATTAAAACGTATTTTTTGTAATTTTTAATTTTTATTTCAAAATGTATATAATGCTACCAAGGACCGCTTTTAAAGACATGTGAAATGTCGATGTTTTGCTATAAGTTAACAACTTTTTCAATAAATAATATTATCCAACCAGAGAAGAAAAAGATAATTTGATATGATTTGATTTCTTAATTTCTCATAAAACTTAATACATATCCTTCAATAAACTAAATTAACGTAAGGTTAAAATTTTAGCGTGATAGCAGCTCTCAAACATGTTGCCATGTCTAATAACGTGTAAGTCCTCCTCGTAAATTTATACACTCTGCCACTTGTCTTGGCATGCTCCGAATAAGATAGTTGATTTCTTCCTGAGGCAGAGCATTCCATATCCTCAATTTCATGTCTTAGCTGATTGAGAGTCTGCGGTCGTTGAGGAAGATTATTTATTCTTCGCCCCATCATGTCCCACACATGTTCTGTTGGTGACAAGTCCAGTGAACGTGGTGGTCAAGGCAAAAGTCGAACGTCAGCCTGCCATAAACATTCCAAAGAAACACGTGCAATATGTGGTCGAGCTTTGTCTTGCTGAAATAGAGCGTCGTGAATATCTTGAATATATAGAATTACCACAGGTTCTAGTACTTCTTCCACATATCGCTGGGCGGTCATAGAGTCCTGAATAAAAACAAGAGGAGATCTGCTACCATAAGAAATGGCTCCCCAGATCATGACGCTAACAGTACGAACCACATGCCTTTCAACAGAAAACGCTGGATTTCGTCGTTCACCACGTAGTCTTCTGACTCTTTGCCGTGCGTCATTCATGCCCAAACAAAATCTGGATTCGTCGGAGAAGACATTCGAATTCCATTCCTCATCCCAATTGATTCGTTTGCGACACCATTCCAGTCTTTGACGCCGATGATCACGCGCCAAAGGTAACACCAAATGAGGACGATAACTGTGTAGACCTACGATCTTATTCGGCGATAAATCGTTGATAACGAAATCAATCTACCTTCTACATTCCACCAGACAGCTGCCACTGTACTTGTTGACATGCGGTCTTTAAATGCTAAACGTCTTGGGTAGAGATCTTGACGATTTGTTGTTCTCCTAGGGCGTCCAGAGCCTTGTGTACGACGATCTATATTTTCTACAGACCATGCACGCCAACATTGCAAAACAGTAGAGACAGAACGGTTCACTGTTCTAGCAATTTCTCTAAACGAAGAACCGCACTCCCTGAGACCAACAATTCGTCCTCGTTCAAATGGAGTTAACTGGCGAAAAACTGGAGCTCTCCTTATCGGTGGCATTTTTGTATCCCAATGCACGAAATCAAAATGATTTCAACGACTGAATTCTATTAACACGGTCAAAACAAGAGAAAACGCAAACATAAAAATATGATAATTTTGATAGAAAAAGGGCTTCATTTTCTTTAAGTTATGTTTACAACTTTACTCAGTTGATTTTTACTTTAATGGCAAGAATTCTATGAAAAAATATTAATTTTTCTAGGTGTTCGGATTTTCAGATTTTTTTGATAATTAATATAGATACCTATAGAAAATTAAATTATTTTTTGAATTATTTATTTTTGTAGATAATTTTTTTTAATAAAATAGGCAAAAATATTTACATTCTGCTTAACGTTCTAAAAGTCTACAAAGTATTTTATTCAAACTGCTACATCTCTGCGCTCATTAATTATCCAGAAGAGGCAGCTGATGTATAAATTTTTTGATTTCCACAAGAAGAAACTGCTCGTATATTAACGTGGCCAATAAATAAAATGCAGCTAATCTACAACGTATTAGTAAGTACATACCGAGTGATTTTTTAATTTTTTATCAACTTTTGCCATAAAATCTGGATCTCATGTCTTAACTTGGGTGAAGAGTAAGTCATTGCACTCCTTAATGTTGTCTTACAACAACGCTAAGACATGCCATCCAAATTCCATGTCAAAAGTTAATAAAAAAATTTAAAAATCACTCAGTATAATATCGTACTAGTTATGCCATAGTTGACAGTGACCTAACAATCTGCAGCGATCAAGGGGCTTTAGGATACGAGCAACAGTTTTGCTTTAGGATGTGTGCAACAATCTTGCGTGGTCATAGTCCAAAATGGTGTGACAATATGATTACAATATTACCAATGGCAATAGATATTGAATTAAAGTAGAAAGATATTGTAATCTTCAATGTCAAACCAGATTTCCTCTACATTTAAAAAAGTCATATCTCCCTTATTAAAAAGTTTTAATTATATTTTCTTTTTTAAAATCGAATGTAATTGACCTCTATCGTAGTTCGCCAAAATTAATGATACCCTGTATATATTATCATATTCCAATAAACTTTAAAATACTAATAATAAATAAAGCAAAATTAATTATTGATATTTTATTATTTCCATAATTTACACAAGATTGTTTTTTCTCAAGCTGTCGATGTATTTTAATATTTAGAGTATTCCAATGTTCATATTACTCCACACCCCGCCTTTAAATCGGCAAATATACATCTATCTACATTGTTAATATTTATATTGAAACAAATTACAAAAATATAACAAAATGTATGGTATCTTCCCACAAGTATTTCATGTTTTATTTTTGTTTCAGTATTTTTTTCCGGTGAGACAGACACTCAAACACCAACACCATGGACGCGATCAAGAAGAAAATGCAAGCGATGAAGCTCGAGAAGGACAACGCTTTAGATCGCGCTGCCCACAACGAGCAACTCGCCAAAGACGCCAACCTCCGCGCCGAAAAAGTACGTCATCCACTTTCCTTATTCTTTAATATATACTGATTAACACCACCTTTTCTCACTCCAGGCTGAGGAAGAGGCACGCTCCCTTCA
The DNA here is from genome assembly GCA_039766575.1 of Serrognathus titanus. Lineage (NCBI taxonomy): Eukaryota > Metazoa > Arthropoda > Insecta > Coleoptera > Lucanidae > Serrognathus > Serrognathus titanus. Next base: position 53,770,978 of record CM077912.1, read on the forward strand.
GAAGAAGATCCAGTCCATAGAGAACGAACTTGACCAGACCCAGGAACAGCTTGGACAAGTCAATGCCAAGTTGGAAGAGAAGGAGAAGGCACTCCAAAACGTAAGTAAGCTTGATTATACAAAAACCTAATTTAAAAAGAGAAACACTTCTTCAAATATATATTACTCATTCTAAACTGAGCTTAGCTTAACTCGACATTAAAGACATTTAAACAACTTAATTTTAAACATAAACAAGACCTACTTATTTGAAACGATTTTTTTAAAATTATTTAAGAAATGTTGGTATTGCGTAAAGAGAAAGAAAATCTCTACTCCCTAATCTAATGAGCTACAAAAACTAGGTACTATACGTCATTTTTTTTTTAAATTATATGCCGATCCATCGATTGATAATTTTAAGAATTTTTAGGTAGCTTCTTTTAGCTTTCGTCAAACAGCTTTGACGCTTGCAGTCGTTATGTATTCTTAGCTCAGATTGATCAGATCGTCATATAATAAAAAAAATGACATTTATCTGGCTATTTAAAGAAAATAAGGTCATACAAATATTTTGACAACTAATACTGCAATTGTTTTTTGGGTTAGAAATTGAACATCAGCAAAATTCTATAATATAAAAGAAAACGGCCAACAGAAGATGTTTTTGGATTTTTGAAGAATTTTTTGAGATTATTAACTTTTATTTTTATTATGGTAACTTTAATAAGTATCATTTGTCAGTGGGATCTGTCGCAATAGATAAATCGCAAATTCCTTTTTTCTGACATTCAATGAAATCGTAAATTTTTGGACTACATTTCTATCACGAGTATAAAATGTTTATAAATATCGTAGCCTCCGTAACTGGAACGTCATAATAATATGACAACATTCATGCGTTATTTAAACAGCATCGCCACCATATTTGAAATATTTTTTATGAAAGTATATGGATTTGCACCTACATTTTCTTGTCGCAGATTCTTGTAACGCAAAAGTGAAGAACCTGCAAATTATTTACAACTCTGTTTAATAAACAACAAAACCAACGTAATTATTTTACAAATATTTAAAAAGGCTTCAGCAAGTATAAATTTAAATGAATGCAACTTTTGGTATTAAACGTCATTTGCAAACATTTTGAAAATCTAATAATAATCAATATTCTTGTAACAACCACCGCCAGAAGGAAGTGGTTGCTTGGGGGTCTACAAAAAATAATAAACTTAAAATGTCTACATAATTTTTCATTAAAAATATTTGAAATCAACAAAGAATTATAATTGTTTACAAAAAGTTGATTTAATAAGGCATTAGGAAAGAATTTGCTAGGATTTTGAAACCAAAAACGGAACAAATTTAATAGGATCGTTAAAATTAATAATAGTAATAATTCAGCAGCATAATTAACCAAGGTGGCGCAAGACGAACTCCACTTTTTCATTTTACTATATTTCTACAGATAGACTACAAAAAGAATCTCATAAATATGAGTACATGTGCAGTTTTTTCTTCTAGGAGATGATTCCTGTTATTTTGAACGCAGAGTTCTAAGCGTTTGACAAAATTTTGGAATTTTGCAAGACTGAATTTTATAAGGGTAGAATTTTTAATCATACCAACATTCGCTACAAACTTCTTCGATTTATTTCATGAACTTTTTTGTACTATTTTCTGGCGTACGAATACTTGAAACTTATTATTCGGTGGTAGCAAATTGACCCAATTGAAAATGGCCTTACGAGTGGGACTTGGACCACGTCTTAGGTTATGAAAATATTTCTCAAAACGTCTCTGCATTTGAATAATTGAATTAGTATCGTAAAATTTTACAAACACGTATATAACTACTGCTTCATTTTCATTCACGTGATTGCAATACAATAATTTAACACTTAGAACTTAGAATTCACCGTGCAAAATAACAAGAGTCACCTCCTGGAAGTACTATAAAAAATAGAACTGCACAATATACCTATTATTTATCAGTTTCTTTTTTTTGCAGTCTTATGAAGAAATAAATATAATAAAATTAAATAATGGAGTTCGTTGTACGCCACCACATACTAATAATTTGGGACTTTTCATTTTAAAGGCTACTCAAATCTGCGTTTCAGAATTTTCTGTTTTATTAAATATTGGTCGCATTTACGACACGTAGCAGAAAGCGCTACTGCTACTGATATGCTTCCTCGACATTTGCTACGTCTCTTGTTTAGCTTTTTTGGGAGCGGTTGTTACTTGTCAGCAAATATTAATTTGGTTATTTAATCTAGGCCACAGAGACTAAATTCAAAATTTCATCAGATTGGGTAAGTGAAAACTGTGATAAAATGGACAATGCAATTTTTTTTTAAGATTTTTTTTTAACTATTTAAATCTGATTCATGGGACAAATTGCAATAGTATTAGTCGAACCCTTACAAATTATTGAGGATGATAATAAGCAACGTTTCACCCCTTTTAACCCCTTTCAGATGCTCACTAAATATAACGGAAATGAAATCAGCTACCAAAAATGGCGACCGCTCCACATGTTACAAAGGTAGCGGTACACTGTGGAAACGTTTTCACAACTGTTCCGCAACATTGTTCATTGCTTGATATATATATAGTCGAAAAATGTTTGTAAGAACTTGTTAATTATCAATATTTCAAAATATTTCAGAAAAGCTCCATTAATAAATGCAGCTGAGACTAATTGGCATGATGTAGTCAATCCACCAAATTTCAAGTTTTTTGCAAATTAGGCACACCACTTTTTACTAATTACCGAACTAATAGTTCCTACAATTAAGGAACTAAAAATAAGCTCACGTCTTTTTAGATTATATCAGTCTTTTTCAGTTTAAAAATGAGAAACACTGACAGTGACGACAATCTTATAAGTGAAGGTGCTGACACATTCTCATGTTTATTTTGCGTGCGACGACGACGATTTCTAAAGTGTCTAAAATTCCGCAGATTTTTTTTTAGCTGCCAAAACTTTATATAAAGTATTTTTTTTCATTTAAGAGGATACATACAATAAGAGGGGCATACAACGAGAAATACGAATGGTTTTTAATCTCGTAAAAGGGGGAAACGCACATTGCAAAAATAAATAAGAAATACATTGCCTTGAGAAATGAGACGATAGTATCATATACGGTGCAACTATAAATAGCAAGCGTCAGTTCGGGCTGCCAAATATGGGCGCGCATCCAGACGTTGCCCGCTCACATGACGTAACGCATAGCGACGCTCTGCGTCGGTGCGTGTTAAAAATTAGCAAGAAACAATTTAGGTGTTTTACAAATTACTAATTAACCAACTTCGCCAAAATCATCCATTACCCATAAACAATCACTAGTCCCACCAACTTTAGTTCTAAAAGAATTCTTTTTCTTAAGTTTTATGTACTTACTCCGTAACCAAGAGAAGGACTAGGGAATATATATTGTAACAATTATTTGAAATGTAAAAAAAGGATTGTACTAGTCGACATTAATGAACAGCTGATACAGCGGCAGTTTTAGAATTCTTAATTATATACTGCAAACTATTTGGAAGCGGTCCAAACACCTACCCAGATGTGGCACATGTTCTCGAAAAGTACTTTGTACTTTTCCGATGTTAGTTTAAAAAAGATTTTCATTTTCTGGTAACAATAGCCGGCCCAGTTCTAATTTTACGATCTTGTCTCATGAAGAGTAAAATTCAATCATGCTTAAAAAAAGCAGATTGTGCAGTAATAAATAATAAAGTTTCCAACAATAATACTAAAAATTTATATTTGTACATAAATTTCTAAAAACCTACGATGCAGACAACATACCGAGAATGTTGCAGCTTATTTGCTGCTTTGTTTGTCGTTAAAACGTTTAACATATATTTTAATTTTAAAATTTTCTACTTCAAATATTTTCTTTTTATAATGAAAACGCTGTATTTTCAAAGAAACGCGCTAAAGATATGCATAAATAGAATACAAAAGAAATACACTAAACATTAATAATTTTTCTCTGATACCATTCTTTAAGAACTTTTAAATCTTTTAATTAAGCGAAAATTGTGAGTGTTAAGTGTAATTTTATATCAAACCTTGTTTTTCAAAGCAGAAGTAATTTAAAAAAACTAAATCGTCAAAAACTCAAATAATTATTATTAATTCATTCACACATGGTTGAAGTTAGAAAGTTGGAATTGAAAACTAGGACAAAAAATCTTCCAAAAATAAAAGCGAACAAATTGTAGTATAAAATGTGCCCCCCTAGTAATTGCTTTCGGAGAAAAATTATAGAAAATTATTCCTGAAAATTACAGAAATATACTAAAATATTCATAATTCAAATCGCGCCTCATTCAAAATAATGTAATGAAATTTTATGTTACCTCACTCGGGTCGTTAATCACCCCTTTGTTCAGGGTATTTACAATATGTAAGTACGATATCTAATCCTTTGTAGCATATCTAAGCGCTTCACTAGTTTCCCGGGGTGTCAGAAATCCACGGAAAAGTTTGGAATCTATCTTCGCTATCCTCTTCTCAACAAACTGCCATTTAGTTTTATAGTATGATTCAGTCAATAAAAGGATTACAACGATTACTTTTCACAGCTTTAAACAAGACTTAACATAAACTTATTATTGAAGAAAGGCATTATTTGACTACATTTTGGAAACAGATCCACAAATATACATTTAAAAATACCTATTTAAAGGAGATCAATGTAAAAGCAGAAGATATTCGATTTGAATGTGAATTTGATCCATAAAATCATGCAGCTACCATTTGGTCTACAATTCTTCTTAATCGAATTTAACGTCAAAAATTATGAAATTGAAAATCGTATCTTAGCTAGTTTAAGAAAACCTTTTTAATAATATGCAATTGAGAAAAATCAAATCTAATAGTTGGCGTTATTTTCGCCTTATACGTAGTACCAGATATCGTAGGTACTTGATAATTCTAAAGTCCTTTATAGGGAGAATGAAGACATAAAGTTGCAGTTTGGCTTATCGAATAAAATAAATTCATTTACCAATAAAGAGAGTAATTCGTTTTTGATTAGTCAGTTGTTTATTCCGCCATTAATCTTCCGAATTTCCACTTCATGTCTTTCTGATTTTTCCCAATAGAATTCACAAAACCAAAAGAAATAAGTCACATTTTTGGACGTACACGCAACTTCTCTTTAATTCCAATATCCCACATTCACTGGTTTAAGATACACTTGCCAAGTTAAATGCACTCGTATAGCAGTTCATGGCCGAATCTTTGATGTTTACAGACTGTACAGAATTTCTGAATAGTCATATCAATATCTTCATATCACAGGGCAACAAACTGATTATTTTTTCTTCACTACTTATTTTTATTTTTGTTCTCTAGTTCTAATTATAATGGTAAAAAGAAATTACTTCTAGCACGTCTGGTTTTGCAAACAAATTAACGAATAAAAAAATACACATAATAACTAATTTATTACAACTAGAACGTTTTTCTCTTCATTCTCCTTTTATGTTGGATTGAGGAAGTTTCTATCAGTAGTAGGCAAATATTTCGCTACTCCACTATCCTTGTTAACGTTTGTCAATAATGGCAATGTCTTGATGGAAACATTATCTATCTAACATCACCAAGATTCGGACGAAAAAGTCCAGTCACAAAAGTCCACTCACAAGAACTGAGACAACATTTATATCGGCGCTGATATACTATTTATAATTTTCTATAATTAATTTTGTTAAGAGGGTGAGCCACATTTTCATAGGTTTCTTTCATGTGAACAGCATGTCCTACAGGAATTAAAGAGTTCATATTTCCTATGTGAAATAAAGACCCCATTCTGCTGTGTGTTCATAGTGTAATGCAAACATTAAATCGCCAAAGATATTGCAAAAAGAAATACTCTTTTCAGTTGATAAATATTGTGACAATTTGACGATTGCGATTTACTGAGATAGCTAACAAATTTTATCCTTGTAATTATCATGGCGTAGCTTAAGAATAATAGAGTGTAAGAAAAGAAGTCTTTTTAACCAGTGATAGATAATCCGCAAAAAGATATTTGAAAGTTATTTTTCAGTAGCTTTATACATTTAATACAATGACATGATACTTCTTGTTCCAATTTTCATAAAATTATAATTAAATATCGCCTAATGGTTTGTAAATTAGAAAACCTAACTATTTGTTTAATTATTTACTGTAAAACTCATTAATGAAGGAAACAAGAAGTGGCTTGTTAGATCAATCTAGTTGAACGTATTGCCGTCTTTTCTTCTTGGGCCATATTTATTTTGAAAATATTTAACACATAATTATAGTTTCTTTATAGTTTCCGATGGCACTACATCACAGTTTTTATTCTTTTGTTCTGAAATTCTTGTTCTGCTGCTTCTTAGAAACTGTTTCTACGAAGCAGCGAAGGCAACAAGAACAGCAACCAAGCACAACTCTGATTCAGCACATCTCTAATTCACTCCCATAATTTGCCGACGAACAGTAATTTTCATTATTATTAAAGTTACTAACTTAATAACAATAAAAACTAATTGAATTATTTGAAACACAAAATGTTATTTCTGTATTATCACGGATTTGTTGTTTTTAATTAATATGATAAAGATTTTATTTCGTTCTTTAAGCAAATTAGGTTCCAATAAAATAAATCTGATCTGATACGGAGCCTAGGTTTTCATATATTCTTTAATTTCAGAGAATTTATTGATAACACATTTTTTAATGAAAAGTAACGGTTTGCAAATTTTAAACCACGAATATAAATATATATGCAAACTTAAAAATAAATTACTGATACAAGATCGATCAAAGTTACTAATTATTCGACAGATTTATTAGTAATTGAATAATTCATAGTGGGTAATAAAAAAATAATTATATATTTTTAATTAACGAACCTGAGACATTAAGATTAACGAATCAGAGAAACTAAGAATATAATAAATAGTTTTACTGTAAATTTTATACCACTCCTTGTTAATAAGGAATCTTATTATTATTATTATTGTGAAACTTACAGTAATTATAGAAAACAATTTTTAGGGGTAATTATGAATAAACAAATCTTTAACGTAAAATTATTTTGAGCATTTTCACAAAAATATAGGTAATATTGTTTTCCAATTTTAAATGTAGTAATTTGAATTCCCTTTTCTTATACGTATCTCAAAAGAAAATGCAAATTTGAAATAAAACATAATTAATATTAAAGTTACAAACTTTTGTTTTCCTTTCTTTCTACGAAAAATGTATTTACATGAGTAAATTTTCAATTTGCTAATTAAATTACAATTTAGTTAACACACAGTACTGTCATATGTTCCCGTAAATATTATATTTTTCTAAAACTACTGACTACTTTCCTAGTACTTACATAAGATGAGTGTTGAAAAATCAAAAAAGGACACACCCATGAACTCATAATTTCTAGGATCAAAAAATTAATATAAATGCCAAAGCGATAACTGTTAAAAAATGTTTTCTTGACCGCCGGTCGATATCTGCTTACACACCAAAATTATTTGTCTTCCAATTATAATCAAATAATAATTAATATCAATTACTTTCCATAACTCTTCTTCAGAATAAATAATGTTTATTATATTACTCCTATAAATATTTCTTATTTATCATAAATCTCAATATACATACACATATTGTGTTTTGTAATGTAATAAAATATTTACGATATAAATAAAATAGGGGCACCCTTCCGTTGAATCATGAAAAAAGTAAGCAATTCGGATGGCATTGTACGCGAAAATTTCTCAATTCCGTCGAAGTAGAGGAATTTCTTTACATCTGACAACACTGGGCGAGTATGCATTTAAAAATAACCTTTGGCGTGTGTGATGTTGGTTGCATATGTAGCAGGCCTGAACTATTGTCGACGTCATAAGCGCTGCGCGTTCAACAATCGACGGTCGTCAGTAGTGCAAGAACCGTTCGTAGGAGAACAGCGCCAGTCCAGCCAAGATGGCCGCGGCGATGAAATCACGTTCACATCCACTGTAAATATGTCCCAAAGAGTCGGCCCAGGGAACACTAGGAAGCGAGGACACCAACACCATCCTCGCAACAATGGCACTCGTAGGCGCATCGCCCTGGAGCCGGCCGCAGTTATTTCCGAAAAACCCAGACGGGGGCCACCTAACCTAGAAACAAACCAAGCTGTCACGTTGACACCTCAAAGCCAAACCGCTGTGATCACGAGTGCCTCGAGTGTAAATGTAAATAGTGCAGTTAATAACGAAGCTTTAAAAGAAGAAGCCAATAGTGATATTATAGATCTAACGAATTGTGATGATACCGATGATAGCGAATCATCCAAAGATGATTTGAAACAGAAACCGTCCAAGAAACAAAAAGACATGTCGCTGGTGTTCAGGCCAGCAGCCGAAGGATCCAGTCAGAGTGATCAGGAGGCTGAAGATCCTGAAATAGAAGAGCTGGCTCGTCTAAGATGTACGTCCGAAAGAACCGAAGTTGTTGCTGAGAGGGAAACACGTAGGCGACAACGGCGATGTGCAGATTATCCAGGCCTAGCCTTCGGCAGTTCCATCTTCAGCTCTGATACCTTAATGAAGTTTTCCATCATCCGCAACGAGCTGCATAACATTATGAACACACAACTTAAGAGGGTAGGTTCACTCGGAGGTTACTGCGTTCAAAAAATATAATGCGTCGCAGTTTTGTTTATAAAGCCAGGTCTGAGAGTTATTTTTAGAGCAAAGAGTAATAAACATTGTTGGGGTAATGCGTTACTTCGCAGCGGTGTATTTCCAGAAATTATTTACTGTTTTTAATGGGATTATAATCAGCTGTTTGTACCACGTGCGTAACGAAACTGACAAGCGCACAAAGCGCTCCATTCGAAAGATTGTCATCGATGATGACGCAACTTATGGTGATTTGAAAGTCATCGCAAGACGAACCAGTGTTCCTACGTGGTGTATTTATTACACTCCTTAAAGTAGAACGTATAATACTTTCAACAATAATCGTTCTAGTTTATGACTCAGTACGTAACGGTACTGAGGCATAATTAATTCATCCAATTAACGCGCTGCTGGTAAAAGAAAAAATTTATCTTCCAAGAACTTCGTACATTTCCGCCTAAATATAGACTGTTACTCAAAGTGAATTAAATAGTTAAGCAAATATTTGTTAATGGTCGGCTTCACGCAAAATTCACACAACTTTCTCCAATTTCTACATTAAATTTTACTTATAATATCTCTGGGTAATTTTTGTGTTAAGTAAAAACACGCGACAACAATGAAACTATAATTTCTTGGTCTAATCTTTTATTGAAGCCTGACCTTTTAAATAAAACTGAAAGCATTTACCTCAGTTGCGCTATTTTTTATCATAATGTAATGATTTGTTCTTGCACTGTAAAATTAACAAATGGAATAACACTTTATAACTTTCCCCTCTAAAGAATTTCAATGTTATATTATGTTAAGTCAAAAGCCAATCATACAAGAAAACTCATACCAGATTTGAGCCCACCGAGATTATCACTTATTAATCATATGGCAACAAATAATAATAATAAATAAGGGTTTAATTTAGAAAATTACTACTTACATGTGTTATTTATTTTGTCATGTCTCTATTTTTTATGTACTTTGATTTTATTCTCAAAATAACTGGCTTTTGTAGTTTTTATTAAACAAAAGTCAATTAATGCACGAATTTTGATATCATTCGTGCTATGTAAAATGATTGATCAAAATATAGCAGATACTTACGAAAATGTTTGTTCATCGTAATCGTTACAAACATTCGATTACTGTAGACATTTACTTTTTTCTTCTATGAAGCGATGTGCAGATTGATGTATATAAAATCCACGTTTGGTCATAATCAGGCCTGTAATTACATACTCAGTTTACACGGTTGTACATGGGTGTAATGCAATTTGGCACTAATAGTTGGGGTGTATACATTTCTACTTAGAAAAGTTGTTTGGTGCTTCTCCATTGTACAAGAAGTAATATAAGAATTTAAAGCTGGCAGCCCTGTCTGTCAGCATTCACTACAGCTTGAATTTCACACGAATTTTAATTGACGCTGTTACTTAGTGGGGATGGGTGATCTACATCGATGTTCATACAACATCGATGTTTTACCTTCGATGTTCATACACCATCGATACTTTACCGTCGATATTCGATGTATTTGTTATCGATGTTTACAATTTATTATCATCGATAGAACATCGATGTTACCAAGAAAACGTCGAACATCGAGTCACTTCTGAATTCTGATTTAATATTTCAGAATATCTTTAAAAGAAAAATTTCTAGTGTCGTCTATACATACATTAGTTTTATTAAATGCCGATTTGATCAATATGAGTTATACGGGGTGCTTCAGTGATGATGCACCAAACTTCGGGGAAACGTTTCTGACATTATTTGGAATAAAATATTTTAATACAATTTTGCAATCGGAACAACTTGAAATTTGCATTAATGGGAGTCGATGTTTTTAGAAATACTGTAGCGATTTAAATCTCTGTGTCCGTGAAACAAAACGAGTGGTTTAAATTTATTTATGAATGGCACAGGGCTGCAAGAAGGCTATAAATCTATCGTAAACGAAAGAATTTATGAGAGGCTTTTAATTCTGCCCTTGACCGCAAGACGTGTTAAAGGTGAAAACTTTTGAAAAAATATGCATTTATTAGCGTGCGTTTTCGTCGCACTAACATTTATGCAAACCGCAATTACATTAAATTCGCCGAGTCTTAATAATGTACGATAATTAATGCTTGTAACGGGTTTTTATTTATTTCTGTATCCAACGTGTACATCATATGATGTACACAACTAAGTAATTGAACAGTTGACTAAAATCAGTACAATTAATAAATTGGGACAATTAGTAACTAGAATTATACTGGGTTTCATAAAAGTCAATTAAACTTAATCATTGCTTAAGAATAATCATTCCTATACCTTCAGCACATGTAACCATGGCAACGTTTACTTTTAACCCATGATTAAATTTAAGTAACGTTTGTGAAATCCACCATAAGTGCTTCCGCCGGTCAGTCAAATTATTTAATTAATTAATTTAGAATTTTTTTATATGCCTAGAATATAACTCTGATATTACAAATATGATGTATAATGAATGATGATACATCATTGTAATCGGAAGAAGAAACTTCATTTAACATAACAAAACCTCAAAAGGCATCCATAGTATTTTTTCATCTCTCTTATCTTAGGCTTCAAGACCTACCTACCTACCCATACGTTTTCGTTTCTAGTGTTTTTCCGTCCAAAATTCTTACTTTTGTACTCTTTACATGGACATAAATAATACATTTTTAATTTTTTTTTAAATGCACCCAAACTATAATTTACCACGAATGTCTTCCCTTTTTTTAAATTTATTAATAGACCCTTAAAGATTCAGAAGTCTACAGCCTACTAGATCAAATGGTTAAAGAGGCCTAGCCCAGGTATCTATAGTTTCCGGTAACGTAACCAGACCAGTCGAGTAAATATCGATTAGATATGCTACTTAATTATGTACACATTAATCATAAAGACTCTAAGAATAATTTTCGTTACCTTTTACTTTCTTTTTAAAATAAAGTTTTGTATTTGAAAGTGGAACACAGAGAAAAATTTTAGAGAATTAAATTCATTTCCTCCATAATTTGCAATTAACATCTGTTTTTTTGTTAGTTCTAACTAAAAATTAATGTATTTTTCACCTTTTTGGATAGACATTCATCTACTGGAAGTAGTTAAAATTAAGGTGAAATTATTTGACTCCGACGAAATGAAAAATTCCATCACACTAACATCGTAAGCAGTTAAGCTTCACACACTCCATTTTTACATACATAAAGTGGAAGTATATTCCTAAATTTGTTAAGCACCTTTATTATTATTACAATTTTTCGTGATGAGTAACATCTTTTTTTTTACCAAAGAGTTAAAATGATCTTAAAATTTGTTACGTTAGAACACCTCCTTCTTAGCACATGCGTGTTTCCTATAAAATTGCATTTAATTACGGAACAAATACTGTATTTTCGAATTAAATATCAGAACTATAAAAGTGAGAATTACCTATCTCCTTCTTGGAGTTAAGAAAAGTAACTACTTTAAATCTAACACCTAGCACGGATGGTCTTCTAGGGAACTACCAAAATGAGTTAAAAAGGAGTTACATTTTTCACCGTGCACATTTGTTTGAAGTTACATACTAAGATGTAATAATTTTAAGAAGGAGAACAATTTGAGGCAAAAGTTTATTTGTAAAAAAAAAAAAGGTATAAACCTAATTTGTTTCAGTGTAAATAAACTGAATTATAAAATGCTAATAACAAGCTATGTAGTTTCTAAAAACATCAGGCGTATTTCAAATAATTCACTTGTTATTGCTAAGCAAAGCACATAATTAAAGTCACGATTGTTCGAGCCGTTCATAGAAAACTTCATTAAAAAGCTATTTTCCACTGTAGCAGACCTTGCAGACAAGAAAAATATTTTTCTAGATCTTTAGTAATAATTTTGGGCCAAGGAACTTGCCGAAAGTGTGACAGTTTGCACCGTGGTAAACCAATGTATGTATAATAACATTGAAAGTAAACTTAATTAAATGATGCAATCATTGATGAAATTATGTTACTTGTTAGTTGTTACTTATTACTTATTATTGCACACGTTCGGACACCAATGTCTTCCGCATTGCTAACAATATACATGCCTACGTATGTGTGTAACATACAACACACATAGATTAGTAAAATGTTTCAATCGCCGTATCAGCAGAAAACACGTGTTACAATTTGTAACTATGTTTGTGCTTTCATGTTGACTGTAGACGTTGCTTGCTCTCACGTACAATACAACTAGAGAATCCAATCCCGAAATAATCTCGTACTCGTTTAATTATGTTTCAAATATACTTTTTTCGTGGAATACAAAATTAATATATGCCTATTCGGACTCGCAATGATCAGTAGCTTCAAAACATGTAAAAATAACATGTGTAAAAAAGTTTTCCCATCTTGTGTGTTGCTCTCATTTTTTCGCATATTTACATGTGTTCCTTATTTGATCAAAACGCCAAATTGACATTTAACTTTGACATAACGTCAACAGAAAATCATAATCATACGATTTATTACATATTGAAACCAAACAAAATAAAACATTGAAATTAATGTTGAACGCGAATTCACAACAGATGTTGAAAATGGCCTTTATCTTCTTCGATGTATTTTCTAACCCTTCTGCGACATCCATTAATAACATTTTGCAAAATGTTGGGAGAATTGTTAATTTCATCATACTTTTCGATAATTCTTTAGGTAAGTTCCTGTAAATCATTAACAGGCGTTTTAAAAATGAAATTTTTCAAGTAGAGCCAAGCAAAGAAATCCGAAGGAGTTGGATCGCAAGATCGCGGAAGACATGTTTGCGCCATATTTATGCTAATTATCCAATCTCCAAAAAACTCTCGAAGGAAATTTAATCATCGTGCAATTGATTAATAAATGGATGCAAAATCTCTTCCCGATATCTAGTTGCTGTTAGTGTGCCATTAAAAAATATTGGACCTATCTATCTTCTCCGACTTATACGTATCCAAATACCAATTGCTCGTGGATGGATGGGGCTTCAATGAAAATATGAGGGTTTTCTGTACTCCCGATCCTCATATTTTGGGAATTAATGTATCCTGTTAAATGGAATCAGGCCTCATCGGAAAAGAAAGTTTTGTCCAACAAATCGTTATTGTCAATATTGTTTAAAAATCAATGACAGTATCTTCGCCTTGGTTCAAAATCTACTGGAAGCAATTCATGCACGGCAGTCAAACGATAAGGGAACATTTGCAAGTCCTTTCATAGAATAGTTCTGCAGGTCCCGACAGAAAGATCAACTTGTGACAGGTGACGGATGAAAGTGCGAGGAGCATCAGTCATAATTTGTCTCACATTTTCAACTACCTCATCAGTTCTTACTTTAGGCTTAGTTGATACCCGTTTTCTAGCCACACTCCCAATTTCTCTGAATAGTCCTACAGAATACTGAAGTTGATTAATAAATTTGTGGTACAAAAATACAGTTCCTGGAAATTTTTCCTGAAATTCTGCAATACAATCAGGAATGGAATAGGTCCATTCGCCATTGATTTTTTGGACGTTTCGAAAGTAGCATTCAACCATAAAAGATTTTTCTTCCAATGTGAAAAACCATTGTAAAATCAATTCAATAAAACAATTTTTTTAAGTTATGTTTGTTTACTTGTCTGTTTAGGGTACGGATCAAGTAAGAAACATACGTGAACATGCGAAAAAATGAGAGCAACACACTAGATGGGAAAACTTTCAATGGAGAAGCAGGAATTTAATATTATAAAAAATTACATACATTTTGTGTTATGTAAATTATATCAGTTTCATTAACTCGCTACTACATTAATAGAAGCAGAAATATCAGCAATATGACAAAGTTTCGTTCATGTTTAAATTAAATTGATAAGTTAATATTTAAAGAACTGAAATAGTACAGGCAATGGCCGTCTGTTTAGTCCCTTTGAACTTTAATCTGTATTGTATTGTTTTATTAAAGTTTATATTAGTTTAAACTTTCTGAAGAGTTAGAGGCCTTTTCTACATTAATTCTTTCCGAAAGTTGTTTTATTGTTATTTTTGTTAGTTATTTAAATTATAAAATAGAAATTTAATTGGAGAGTCCTATGGTATCGACTTAGAAATTCGCATGTTTGGCGACAGATGGCGCCTGATTCAGGACAGGCAATCCTCGATTTTGAAATTCAACGTTCACTCTATTTTTAAAATTCGCACTTTCACAGCAAATACATTTTCAAACCTTTTTTAACAAGGACAAGAAGAATTCGTCATTTTTGTGTGTTTGGAATAACAAGCGAAATTGACGTCAAAAGAGAGCGATAAATAACACGTGGTTATCTGGTATTTCGAACAAACTTAAGCCACTGCTGTTTTAGTTACATGACCATATTTGGTAATTTATTTGTTCACGAATAGTGATGAAGTTATGAGATTATTTTGACGCGTGTCAAAGAAATTGCTCGCGAGTATGTATACATTATGTTTTTATCAAATATTTGTGTGAGTGTGACTGGCTGCCTGATTACAGAATTTTCCCAGAATAAATTTATCATCACTTGTGTAATGCATTCAACACTAAGAAATTCAGGTCTAAAGTTAACGATTACTTAATCTTGAAGATAACTTAATTGCTCGAGCTACCGTGAGAGGGGACAACTTTGACGTCGATGCTCAATAATTAAAGGAAACAGGAATTATATACTTTTTTAATGTATAAATTACGCACGTAGTAGGTGGATGCAATTAACGATAATTCGACCGCGCCTTAATTCAAAAAGCGATTGTGATCACAGGAACTTCGAAGCAGGTGGTTGGTACGCATGCGCACCGCCATCTTGTGAATATCACCGGCTCGCCCAGTTGCTGTCCGTCGTGTTTGCTAGACGCTATTCGGTGTGTTTTGTGCCAGGTGTCTGTGTAAAAGAAGGCAAAATGACGACGACAATACCTCAGGGCTCGCTCTTGGACGTCCTCAAGAAGAAGATGCGTCAAACTAAGGAGGAGATGGAACGGTATAAGGACGAATGCGAGGAATACAATAAACGACTTCAGGTCGAAATAATGCGGCGAGAAGAAGTAAGTTTTCTCGACCTAATACCGTTTATCTCAAGATTAACTTGACACAAAAGTTCTTTGCTCCACGGGAGAATTAATTCTTTAATTACATATGGACAAAACCTCTCCCATGATTCGTATCGTACGTATCGATTTTTTTAGGAAGCGAACTTTTTTTCTAATTAGGTAAAACTCACCGACTGAAAGTCGTCGAAAATGGCTAGAGAAACTGCGGTTTTTGGCCATATTCGGTGTGAAATTATTATCGATTTGTTTGCACAACATAAACGTGCACACACCTCGTTTGCCCCATCAAATTAAGGAAAAAAAGGGACGAACCACAGCACATTGAATTTTATTAACTTCGCTTTCCTAATCTGAACTGAAACCAATAATTAAAACTCATTTACGTAATACCAGTTATCTGGGTCTAACATTAATAATCGTATCAGGGGCCAACTGTGATCAACAAATTCAATAAACGGCGAGAATGAATCATCAAGGGTACTACACATACATCCTGCAGAGTAGGATTATTTTATTTTGTGAAATTGAAAATGTGTGTTTAATTTACCGTTAGTGACATGAGGACGCAATATTGCTAGAAATATAAACAAACTTTACTTGGTAGAATGAAATGGTAATTAATAATCGCTAATCACATCAAATTTAATTAATTTAGTTCTCAAAAAGTGAACATTTTTTATGTTTAGGTTATTTATTTGTAAAATTGTCGCTTATAGTGTAAATTTGAGAAACCTGATAAACGCAAAGGTGGTTTTAATATGAAACCGAAAATTATAACCAGAAAGCGGATGACCGTTAAATTAATATTATTTTTACTGAATATTGAATTAGTTTGTACTTACGTAAGTATTCACACACATTCAACATCTAAATGATTTATTTAAGGCGACATGCCTACTTCTTATATCAGAAACCTAAAACTGTCCGTTCTCTGATTATAACATTATACCTTATTCACAAACTATGTCACATTTTAAATTTCACAAAAATTTACAGGCAATATATGTTACGATTGTACGAAAAACAAATTAAGTAGTAAGAAATAGAAATTCTTATTAAGGTTTAGGTTAATACAGTTTGAGTAAGTCATACGACATGAATAAACTATTGCTACAAAGTAATATTTAGAAAGTAATTTTGATTTGTCGATTTAAAAATATTTGCAAAATGTTTCTTCATCACTTTTTGACATTTCTCTTTTAAATGTTGTAACGTAATCCATTACTGTACTATTTTGAGAATATTAATATGATACGTTCCTGTATGAAATGCGGAAAAAAGTCTTTTATGTCTTGTAAACAAAAAAGAGTGGCCTCGCATCATAGTAGTCATGTAAATATAAATTTGTCAGTTTTTGAAAAAAATCGTTTTCTATAACATTTCCTTTGGAGTTATTTTTTAAATAAAAAGATTCGTAAATATGGCATTTTTTTCTTGAAATTATTCTCAGTGAAATTTAAAAGTAAGAATTATTCTTAAAGGAAAAATTAATACTTTCAAATAAGACTGCGTTCACACTGATTAAACAAAAGCGTTTTCGGACAAAACATTTCCCTGTATTGTGAAACATTTTGAGTAAAAACGTTTTGATTGCAACTATTTCAGCGTGCTTTTGATGTATCAGTAGGTGCCTGGGCCAATTAAAAAAATTGAAAAAACTCTAAAAAAATTAATCAAAAAAAATGTTTTCATCAGTATGAATGCAGCCTAATAATATAATTTATTAACTTTTTAAAATTCTTTACTTTATTATCAGTTATTTTAATTTTTCACTTCTATTGTATTTTTATTGAAAAGCAATCGCTTTCTGACCTAATATTGCATTAGGATTGACAAATTGCAACCAGTTTGCTACTTAATAAGTCATCCCATACAAGGCAGCCATGCATGCTGTCAAAGCATAATAAAAGTTTTAAATATTTTTGTTGCAAGACGGTTTTGATTGCAGTGGATTCCTCGAGCATCTTTTGCACAGCTGTTTAGGCCCTCTTTGGGGCTTCGTCAGCAGAAGCGTAGCTCGAGAATTCCACTGCAAATCAAATCGACCTGTCCTAATTCTTCACAAATGCGATGTAATAGTAATGAAAAGTTTAGATTGCGACATCCTGCGATCGCTTTCTGACCTAATATTGCATTAGGATTGACAAATTGCGGCCAGTTTGCTACTCAATAAGTCATCCCACACAAGACCGCCATACGTGCTGTCAAAGCATAATGAAAGTTTTAAACATTTTTGTTGCAAGTCGGTTTTGATTGCAGTCGATTCTTCGAGCATCCTCTGGAATTCTCGAGCTATGCTTCTGCTGACGAGGCCCCAAAGAGGATGCTCGAGGAATCCACTGCAAACAAAACCGACTTGCAACAAAATTTTGTAATTTTGTTGTTGCAAATAACACAAAGTGTTTTACAAAAGTTAAATAAAAAAGATATTATTAACAGTAATACATTTAGCAGTAATACAAACAAGTGCAACTACTACAATGAGCAAATAAAAGGTAATGCAAACTAAAAATATATGTAAAAGCCAATATCTGAAAATTTTTAAGCCTTGAAACCCAAAGTTCCTATTATTCTAATAGCCCTTCTTTAAAGAGCAAACACTCATTCAGTTCTAGGACAATGTCCCCAGATCAGTATAGCATAAGACATTATTGAATGAAAAAGTGCATAGTAAGAAGCTGTCATTAATGTTTGCCTAGAGGCCTTGTTGGCTAGGTTTCGAAGTAAGAAAATGTTACTACATAATTTACCAGATAATTCATGAATATGTGAATTCCAATTTAAGTTCTGATCCAGATGGACATCAAAAAACTTGACCGAATTTGGACAAGAATAGTTTACTCTATTTAAAGAGAAAAGAATTTTTTTAGTTTTCGCAACTTTTAGGTAAAGTTTATTACTTTCAAACCTGCAGACAGCACCTGTTCAAGTTATACAATATCAGAATTATTGATTTTTAAGGTATATAGTATCATTAGCAAAAAAACAAACAATCAATGTTCGGTAGGCATTGAAATAAATCAGAAAAATGGAGCCTCGTGAGACAGTTATTGTTGCTTCGCCAGATAAACATCCATTTCAGATAGATATGATTTAAGTAAATTGACACTATTCTTTTTTTTTCCCTTCATGACCAGAACCCGTCTGCAAAGGAGGCACCGCAGCCATTTAGGCTTGTTGTGCTCGCCCTGGTTCTCTTACCGCAGCCATTCTGTGAGGCATGTCCCCTGCACCAGCTGGTACAGGTTTTTCACTGATTGTTGTTGTTGATAGTTTTCGGGAACTATCATGAGATGTCCGAATATACGCTGTCTGCGATTTGCCAGCCTATCATCTACACAAAATGTGCATTGCTGTCTCTGGTTCTCCATTGCAGAGTCTGAAGATTAGATCCCCATTGAATTTACCGATCCTCCACAGAGGCTCCTTAACAGTCAGGTGTCCTGTTAGTAACCCCGTGGTGATCTTGAGTTGCGCCCTGCTTAAAAGCAAAAGTTCTGCAGCTCTCTTTTTGCAAGGACCTCTAAGGAAGTCTTGCTGAGGCGAGCTCCTGGTCTGCTTAGCCAGTATCTGTTACGTTCCTCGCTTATCCAGTCACTAAAAAAGCCGCGACTAGCGTTCGTGGTTATACCTAAGACAGGTTCAGGGCAAAGGTACGCTATACCCGCACAGTATATTAGTAAGTATCGAAATTATAATGTCCGAGTTTATCGAATAAAATTGAATGAGAAACGTAATCATACGCCTTATTGGACAATGAGTTTTCACCTTTTTCAAAGCAATGTGCAGTGCTATTTATAAAATGCAACAAGGCATCAGTTGTATTACGGTTTTTTCTGAAGCCGTATTGATTACTAATAAAAGATCATTTTCTTCAAAAAATTTTATTATTTGGATACTAAGTATTTTTCAATTATTTTGAAAAATATTGGTATTAAGGAGGTTGTTTTCAAATCATATTCATTCACATGACATCTCGAATTGTATTAAAATTAACTTCTGTAAAGTTGAATTGGGAAGTTGGTGACATCATTATATTTAAATAATGTAACGGATTTACCTTTGAAGATGAAATATTTTATATTACGTTTGATTCTCAACAAAATGATTGTTAAAATCATCAGCACTAAAAATATCTGAATAGTTTGGGTATGTTATTTCTTTGAGCATTTATTAATTGCCACATTGTTTTTATCTTATTATTGGAATTGTTAATAATTTTATCATTCGCAGCTTTAAATAATTCAATTTGCTATATAGTTCTATGGTAATGAATGTGCAAAGTACTGTGCCCGCCAAAAAATCTGGCTCAACTCTACAATGCATTTTTGAATTATTTTATCAGATTGAATGCAGCTTTAAACAATTCAATTTGCTACATAGTTCTATGGTAACATAAATAAACAATAAAAATACGTGTTAGTTATGAAGATAATTTAACAGAACGTAGAGTTATTTTTAAATTGCTGTAGTTACAAAAAGGAAGATATGTATTCTCATTGAAATAATGTTATACTGCAAAACTTTATAAAACTTATTTTTATTTAAACTGTCGATATTAATAAATTTTTCATAAAAAGAAGACATGTTACTTTATAATTAAATTGTTACACAAAATATTTAGGATAAAGAAAATAAATGGGCACTAATAGCTCTTCGTTTATATGTAGATAATATGTAATTTTAGATTTCAATCCAAGGATCTTATTTAAACACACGAAGTTAATCCTCAGATAAAATAACTCGCATATCAATCGAGCTCTTGATTCAAATTCTTATCAAGTGAAGATTCAATTCACGTAAATATTAAGGTTTTCTTTAGTTCGTTATTTATAATAAACTGCATACATTTTTATTTTGTATGATATAGGTGGTAATACTTGGATGAAAAATACGACAAGAATTTTATGCAAAAATTATTGTCTTTGATGGACAGTATCAAAATCTGTTAAATTTGATACGTGAGCAAGAATTTGTTACAAATACTTAGTACAATAATAAATGCATTGAATTGAAAATAAATTCAAACAAACCCACTTGAAACCTAGTTACACCACTTCAAGTTTCACAATATATTTAAAAGGGTCATCACGTATATTTTATGTAGAAAGTTGCGTCACCAGGCCTAATAGGACAGCTTCCTTAAAATTACAGAGAAAGCCACCAACATCCTTTTTTGGAAGAAAAGATAAGATCCCTTCTGACGCTGTTTACGCATATTATATGCCTGAATCATTAGGCGTTGCTCAAGTTCGATAAAGAAATGAGTACAATAAATGATTATAAATGAATTTCGCGAATCGTTTTTCTCGTCCTGTACGTTTATACCTTAAGCCATATTCTCTGAATTTGAGTAGATAAAAATCAATCATTTCGTTGAATTATAGGTATTGTATATTTGCACCGAGTGATTTTTAAAAATCAAAATTCTTGCCATGAAATTTAGACGGCATATCTTAGCTTAGGTGAAAAGTAAGTCATTGCACTCCTTGATACTATTTTACAGTAAAGCTAAGACATGCCATCCAAATTCCATGGCAAAAATTGATAAAAAAATTAAAATATCACTCAGCGAGGTTCAGACTTTTGTTTATGCCAAGGAATTGCTAATTTAAAGAAAAATAACATCTAAACCATATATCACATTAAAGGTATTGTTCATTGGTTAGACGGATTACAGACATATCATGACTACAGAGCAGGTAGTGTTAGGATTTTGATACCAGAAATAAGGCAGTCTACCTTGAATAAGCCATTTCCAAAATGTTGAATAAGTATAGATAGATATGTAAAAGATTCAGTGAAAATAATTTAGATTCATTGGATATGGTTTGGATGACCTTATGTGAAACATAAGATCGTCCGCTCTCTAATCAGTAATCGGGACATTAAAAGAAGTCATTAGAGAAATTCATACTTTTATTTCAATTTCTGAATTTATTTGAATTTTTGCTAGGCCTTTTCTAAATCTAATGGATTTTTTATCTTTCAAGTTCTGTCTTTCACAATTTAAATGTTTCTCGCCATTAAATATTTGTAACATTTTTCATTTTATTTCTGCTTCCAATGAATATTCATGGTTTTTACGTTTTAATTTTTGTTTATATTTATTAGGTATTTTGAAAAGGAAAATCAATTAGAAATTTGATACAAAAAGTCTCAGGCTATAATGATATGACATTAAAAAAGGTTCCTAAACTCTATTTACTAATTTTGATTTCTAGCTTCTGTTTCTGTTACAGTTTCAATTGATGTTATCGTACTAGATTATCTGACTTAAGTTAATTTATTAATACGAACACATCATTGTTTAAATTAAATTGGTACTGCAGCTGTTGGTGTTTAAAATGACTACGAGTTATTTTAAGTCTTAAAACACAATCGACCTTCTAAGGTCGAATTGTCTCCAGCTGGCAACCTTGCCTAGCCAAGTTCTTGGTTCCTCTGCGTTACGCTACGTTTAATATGTTAGATCTTCATCACTTTTTTAATTGTTCTACAAGTATCTAGATTCTTTTAGATGTAGAGCGGATTGATAATGCAAAATTTGATATGAATTATAATTTTGAACTGTAGGAATTTTTGTTTTAGGAAAGAGAAACAACTTTCACACATAACTAAACGTTTGCGAAACCTGTTTGACTTTTATGTTTTAATACGCGAAGAATTAATAACGTTCTCAGAAAACATTCATTAACAATATTATAAATACCTGACTAGTTGTATTACATGCGTGGTGAACAGAAACCGGAAGTACATTAAACCGTGTTTCCTTCCGTTGCAGTGCTATATTCTTTTTTTAGTTTTTCCAAAACGCATTTTCTTTATCCTTCTCGTGCTTAAATGTCGAGCCTTAAAAGTAAGAGAAAATAAAAGGACATCCTTATTATCACGAAGACCGTCAGTACTTGGCGTATGTGATTGTTTTACATGTGCAAATTTTACGTGCCGCAAATAATAATTTATTGAAATCTTTTTCTCTAGGTTAATGTAATACTTACTTTTTCTTTTTGTTACGAACAAAGATATTATTTTCATTAAAATTGATTTTTCTACTTTAAATTTTCGTGATTTTATAGAAGGCAGATACACATTTGGAAGATAACCTGGCTATATTTCGTAAAAAATATATAACTTTATAAGTGAAAAATACTATGTATACATAAGTTCATAAATGAGTGAGAATGAAGAAGGTTATTCTCTCAATTCCAAATTTTTAACTGATATTGGCATTGAAAAATTCTTGCAAATAAATCAATAATTATCTTCTTAGTTTCCAGCTATTCCTCTTTGATTATGCTTTCAATCCAATTCAAATATGTAATTAAATTGTAATTATTACTACATATTTAACTTAACTTTCAACATTGATGTGTTTATTTAAAAAAATATTATTGACTTCTGGTGACAACACGCAATGTAGAAAAAAAGTCCATTGTGCGTGCATTTGACAATTATCATATGTAAATATAAAGTAACGATAAGATAAGCTGTATATTGCGCAACAAATATTTTAGAAACTTTTAAACTTGAAAAATATAAAAATATAAGAAAGAAGACCATTCACGCATTGTCATACAATCAAAAGTTGGATTTTCTCCCGCGACGCAAAAGCTCAAATGAAACCACAGGTGTCTCTCAATCGAAAGTCAAAAGTTATGCAGTAATTCAACATTGAACCAATTCTTAATTTTGTAACTAAAGATTAACAGTTTTTTAATGGTGTAATATACAGACTATTGGTCTAATATATAGGTTGGGCCCTCGAAAACGGTAAGAGATACGAATTCAGCTAAATTAGGACAAAGTTGCGTATTTTGGTGTAATCCGTTATGAGAAATCTTCTATGGTGAACTTTGAATTTGTAACACTCTGAGGTTTAGATTATTTAGACAAACACTATTTTATAAAACGAAAAATAAAAGGCACTAAATTAAATTTTAAAAGATTTTCTCTATTTATAACGCAATACCATATCAATGTTTGTGTTATTTGTAAATCGAAGTTGGAAGTTAAATAACCATTGTCTCTGCTCGCCAGTTTACTTAAACTGCGTCCATATCTCTATTTATTTATTTATCCCGAGTGACAATACGACAAAGTATGTAACGCTTTGTTGTTTTTTTCAGGCGGAATCCGAAGTCGCCGCCCTCAACCGCCGCATCCAACTACTGGAGGAGGATCTGGAGCGTTCGGAGGAGCGCCTCGCCACCGCCACTGCTAAATTGGCCGAAGCTTCCCAGGCGGCCGATGAGAGCGAACGGTTGGTTTCTGTCCTACAAATAAATAAACAAATAAAACGCGACTACAACAATAAATTTACAGTTCAGTAGCTATCTGCTTGAACGGAATCAATGTCGATTATATTTTATTTACGCATGTTCAAATTACATGTTATGTAACTCGATACTACGCCATATTCATTCTCACGATCCTCAAGGAATTTAATTCCTGATATGGATTGTATATAAAATATATTTTTATAATTTTTTTTCCGGTGGCAATTTTGCTCGTGCAGGCCTTCAAACATGTGACATGGCATTTCGGCAAAGGACAACCAGAGAGAGCAATTCTCATAGTCTCATTGAACACTAAAATTATGTAATAGCCCCATTGTACGCTGTCGGAACTGAATTTACCCTTTCATCGCGTAACACGCCTCATTACTATCATTGGATTCAGAGTGCGTGTGCATTGATGGTCGTTGACCAACATAATGAAATTATTCAGGTATACAACCGGTTCACTTTAGGTCTTTAACGCTTCGATACAGTTTTTCGCTCCTGGCGAGTATGATTTTATCGAACGCACGATCGCTTCAGCAAAACAAGATAATCAGAAGCGCAACGAAATTGCATTTCTGTAGCGAAACATTTTTTCATACGATCGGAACTGCCGTTATTGTTATAGTTTTTTAATGTAAATGCATCGGTACGTAAATGAGTTCAACGAATCTTTAGACTCTTAATTAAATGAAAATACTGCTAATTAAGCCTTAGTAAATGAAACAAAATAAATGGGTAGTTAATGAATCAAATTAATTTTCATTCGTGACGTACATTTGTTTAAACTTTTTCTTAATGTATATTTGATAACCTGTGATTTAAAGAAACTTTCATCAATCTGTGCCATAATAAATAAAGATAAATATAACGTGCATATCTGAGACATCACAATCGATGACATTTCAAAATTACATTTGTCAGTTCTGTCAGATTTAAATTTTTATTATACACTCACATTTCAATATGGCATACACTAATCACAAAAATGCTGTATAAATGCTAAATTTAACAAATGATTCAAAAGAGAATTTAATAATATAGTTTTGTAGTTGATTTTCCTTCCTAAAAATTTCTGGATTCTAGATTGAAAATAATTGTATTAAATAAAACGCCAACTATTTCTATGAACAAAGAAATTTGCAGAAAATTTTCAAAAGAATCCTACAGAGAAATCAAAGCCAGTTACGCAATTCAGTGCGAAACAGTTCCTAACATGGCAGACATCGGGCATGTTTGTTTTGTAATCAAACGAAGCTGCTTATAAACTTGTTCTTTTTGCGGTACACAAGTTTGCGGAATTTGCATTCATCAACAACATCGTCAATCATGAAGTTACTGAAGCGAGAAATGAAATATGGGTTTATAGTTTACAATTTCAAATTATGAATGATATTGCACATATGATAAGGATAGAATTGAATGTAATCAAATCACGTCTGATAGTTACATTTTTGTCACTCAAAATGTATATAATGTAAAAGACGCTATTATTTCATACTATTGAGTAACGAACACTTTCTCCACAAATACAGCAGTCTCATCACAGCAGAATGATGTGTGTCAATAACTTCTATAAAAAAAGTTGCTTTTGGAAGTGTGGCTGAAAAAGAATCCGAACACAACACGAAAGAAATCTAAAAATATGGCAGATTTATTTTTCTTTTTCACCTTTAAATGAAATATAATTTCATAAATTACTGGAAAATTGGTACGCGGTACTGATTTTGAATTTTTACAAATTTTTCCATATTTTGACAGTTGTGAGAATTTACTATTAGTTTTTTTTTTTTTGTTTCAAATTTAATAATTAAAATCATAACGACAAATTTTTCTAAGAATTATTATATTTTTATTCTTAATAATTTATTTAAAGAAATTCCCTTATTCACCAGTAACGCCGGGTCGGCGTAGAATACAAAAAAATATACATTAAATTTGTTTTTGAGCAAAAACAAAGTGTTCAATCGTATATCCTATACATGTAAATAGTAAATACCAAGTTCTGTTTTCAGCAACCCATCCGAAAACAACCTGTATATATTTCCACATCACACATATTACAAGTATGTGTCAAAGTATTTGTCACCATTAATTAATACTCCTATGTTTTATTTAATTTTAATTATCTGTTTGAGCATCATGTGAAAATTAATGTCAACTAAAACAATAAATTAAATTTTAGATGTAGTCTTAATTTTCGAACTTCTACTTATTTGCAGTTCTGTTGAAAAAGACCACTTTTTTAATTATGGATTTCTTTTTGTAAGACACCTTCAAAAACCTGATTTTCAATTTTATTTTTCGATACTGCCTGATGGGTGTTATTTATAACAAATATGGCACTTTAATAAGAAATTAAGTTCAATCTGTTGAATGGTTCGATAGGTAAAGTCTGTAAAATATATTAGTAAACAATTATTCAATAAATGTTATTTTTAAACTGCATCAATTAACAAGTTTATTTGGATTATTTTCTTTTAATGTTTTGTTTCGAAACTTGAATAGAAGATTGCCTAATTTAACAATCCCTAATTTTGTTAAATTAATAGTAAATTTCATTTAGTGAGTCACCTATTGTTTCTCATCATATTAATCAATTTGTGAAATAATCAGAGATTATTCGAATATTAACCAACTAATTAATTACTTCGACTGATGAATGACGTATTTTATTTGAATTAAATGCCTGATTAAAAATTACAATTAAAACTTCCATTCAATCAGAAAGAAATCATGTTGCAGTTTCTATTTTATGTTAACCAGTAATAATTTATTTTATTTTACTTTTAAATTGAATATTTTATAAAATCTTAAATTCAGTATTTTTTAAAAAAATTACATCTAGCTTTGCAAGAGTAAACATTTTTATTATTGGGGCTTTTTTGGAACCGTACAGATTATTTTTACTTGGGGAATTCACTATCTGCTAGATATAATAATTGTTTATAGTTCGTTTTTTAATTCGGAGGAGTAAATTGGAAAGTCATAATTACACACAGAAAATTTTCAAGTAATGTACATGGCGCGAAATTTGAATGTTGGTATATTATTCTAACCTGATACATTTGAAAGGTGACTGATCACAAATGTTAATGATTGCTATTGTAAAAATATATAACTCAAAGTACATGTTAAAATAAGAACAATGCTGGAATCTATAGAAAGGATGTATTTATTAAAGCACTAAAAATAAAAATTGAGATTTCAATATTTCATAACAATATTCATACAAAGAAGTGGTTATTCAGTGTCAGATGATAAATGTTCACTATCACTAGAGCTATTATCACTACCAAGAGATATAATGAAAGGTTCTACTACATCATCAATTAAACCATCTAATTCACACATTTTTAACTCTTCCTTTATGACGTGTGCTATGCATTTCTTCCATTTGTCAGGAGTTACATTCTGAATGGACTGTAATAAAAGTTCTTTTATATCTGCTAATTTGAATGTTGTATTTTTTGCTGCTACTTCATTTTTTATTTGAGCCCAAACTAATTCAATGGGGTTGAGTTCGCAGTGGTAAGGTGGTAGTCTCAGCACAGTCTTTTTGCAACTTTTAGCCATCTCGTCTGTAACATACAGATTATACTTCTCTTTGTTCTGACGAATTAACTGAACCATATGAATATCGTAAGTAATGTTTTTGGACGTTAACCAAGCTTGCATATCTTGTTTTCTTGATGTTGATGTGGGAACTTTTTCAAGTCTGCGGCTGTGATATGCAGCGTTATCCATAACAATAACAGCATTTTCCGGTAATACTGATACTATTTCAAGGAACCATTTTTCAAACACATCGGCATTCATTTCTTCATGGTAATCTGCGGTTTTTTTACCTTCAAAAAGTAGTAAACCATTTTCTACAAACCCCGTCTCTGATCCTATGTGTAAAATTATAAGTCGCCTTCCTTTTCCTGAAGGATTACGTAGCCCTGTCGATAGTCCTTCATTAAATATCTGGCGTCGATTCTTTAAGCTAGTATCTACCCAAACTTTTTGCTTAGTATGTCCTTCATTTAACCATGTTTCATCCAGATAATAAATTGGACGATTTTGAAGTCTATAGTCTCTTATTGACATTAAATATCTTCTTCTCCACTGAATTATATCATCACGATCAATAAGAACACTTTTTCGACCTCTCTTAATGTATCTGTAACAATACATATTATATTAGCTCTTGTATTGAAATGAGAAGCTGATCATAACACTAGGAATTAATAATAAAAATGCCCATGTGATATGTGAAATATACTAACCTAAAATTAATCTGCTTCATGAATTTATACAACGTTGAACGGCTCATCTGAGGCAAATCATCACGTTGTTTTATTTCAGACAGAATTTTATTCAGTGTAGGAAGTTCATTCTTATAAAAAAAGCTGTGTATTATTTGTCTCACAGAATACTTGACTGTTTCATTGTAGTCAATAATAACAGAATGTCGGCCTGAGCTTTGTTTTGGTGACATAACTCTACCGATCTCCTTATATTCCTTTATGGTACGACAAACTGTAGATTTTGCCACTCCTAAAAGTAATGTAATTTAAATTAAAATATATAAGAATGCATCGATATTTACTAACCTGTAGTACTTGATATTTTTGCAACAACAGCAGTTATTTTCATATTAGGATTATCACCTTGCAGTTTCTTGAATATATTTAATATATTCTGCTTCTCAGATATAGCTAAATGTCCCAAGCCTAAACATTTTCGCTTTCGTACTGGAGATAATTGCATTCCAGAAGTACTCGGTGACTGATCCATTACTCAAAAATGTTAAACACAGACAAAATACCAGTCAACTAGTTTTGAAAAAAACTATTATTATCACTGTTTATACTAATACGTAAAGAAAGAAATTGAAAAATGAATTTCCTTCACACAAAACGAAACTTCGATCAGCTGATTAAACAACATATTATGCTACGATTTTGCTAGTGTGATTGTTACCGGCCAACCACCAATGACAAAGCTCGTTTTTAGCGCCAAGATTTCAAAGTACTCCTCCGAATTAAAAAACGGAGTATAGTCACTTTGTATCTGTCGGTTATTAAATATGTAACTTAGGAGTCAAAGGACCATGCTTCAAATAATTTTAAATATCAATTTGGAGATTTGTTTCTAATTTCAGATGCAAAGTATTAAAAAGAATGTACTTCACATCTGCACTGTCAGTGTCAAAATTTGAAATACTTAGGCCTTTATTTATTTCCATAGTAACAATTATTTGTACAATTGTGACTATGACAGTTGTTTGTACAATTGTTACTATGGCAATTGTTTGTACAATTGTTACTATGACAATAAATCAGAAGATAAAGTTAATTGAAAGTGAATAAACCGGCCCTTAATTTTTTGATTTTGAGTACGTATTCAGTAAAAGGGTATATTTTTTACGTATGCCTACATAAAAATTTTATAGGGCCACATTTTTGAAATATGTGTCCTCTTAATAGAACTGCCCGCTAAAGAGACGAATGTGTTGAGGTGTGCATATATGTAGGTAATACGATATGTAAAAGTAAAAAGTGAAAGAGCAACAATAACGTTTATTTGATCTAGAAATTCATAATCAAAACTTAAAATGAAACTTCAAATACATTTCCATAAAAACAGAACAAATACTCATATTAAATGTAATTAATGTAGTAAATACGTATAATTAAATAAGATGAAAAAATCTAATATAAAGGGTTTTCCAATAGGGTCGGGTCGATGTTGAAATGGAATAAAACAAGCTGTGTGTGAGGTATTAACGAAATTCTTTTTTTTTTATTTGAAAGGCCCATGTATGGAATATGACATCGCTCAAATGTCCGCCGTGACTTCGCACGGTGGCACGGATCCTAGAAATCCAATTTTCAATGTCTCTGCCGCATAGATCCGGTTGAATTTGAGCGATGGCCTGGGTTATGTTGACTTTGAGGTTATCGGTCGATTGCGGCCTATTGGCATAGACCTGCGACTTCAGAAAACCCCACAAGACAAAGTCTAGCGGGGTCAAATCACAAGATCTTTGTGGCCAATATTCACGTTACCTCCGCGAGAGATAACCATACTCTCAAATCGTTCATGCAGAATGTCCATTGCGGCGTTGTCTATGGTCATCAACGTTGAACTCCTGGGTCAGTTGGATCATGTACGGGTGCAGGCCCAAGTTTACCGAACAGGTCGTCTCGAATTTGGCCACCAAACGTTGGAGAGTCGACTTTTAAGGGCCACCCGTCTGCCGTAAAATGGGCGCAACGCACGCAACATTTGCACAAACGAACACTCTTTTTGATAATAAAGTTTTATCATTTGAACGTGCTGCTCAATCATGTAACTTGCCATGGTGATTTGACATCAGTGATTGAATTATAAACAACAGATTTGACAGTCGCCGCCAAAACAATATGGCCGCCACAGCCTGTCAACATCGACCCGACCCTACTGGAAAACCCTTTAGTTGTTTGACACAAGTTTTTCTTATTTATAAACATGTTAACAAAATGTTGTTCTAAATCAAATGCCAATCCAAAACCTTTTAAATCCCCATGTTTTTTTTTTAAATTGGCACGACATCTTAATATGGTTTAATGTTATCTTCTCCTACTGTGTCATCGTCGGAATAGATTCGTGCAGTGAATTTTCAACATTCAGAAGATTTATATCCAGACTTTCGTCTTCGTAGGTCAAATTTTCGTCGATGTTAACATATTCTTCAAAATCAGTGACATTTGTTCCAATTGCATTTTATTGTCAAATTGTTGTAAGAACTCGGCCGTTATTTTTGGCATGTCATCCATGAATTTTTATTGGATCGTAACGTTACAGGCAAATATTTAGATTCCCACAATGTAAAATGATTAATCTTTCTTTGGCCATTTTTCCGCCCGATCACCTTTCGCTTTGAAAGCATGTTTTACCTCGTAATGCACGGAAAAAGAGTCCTGTTTCGTCGGTATTATAAACATCTGTAAGTTTGTAACTACAAATTAAAGTCGGAATGTTCGCTTGAAAACTTGCAACATCATCGATATTAACACTAGCATTTTCTCCTGATATTGTTTTAAATGTAGTATTATGTCTATTTTTAAAACGTCCTAACCACCCAGGCGAAGCATTAAAGTTTTTATAATCCAGCTACTAAGCAATTTCTATTGCTTTTGATCGTATTAATATCCCCGAAAATGGAATATTTTTATTCCTGGCTTTCGTAAATCATTCACAACTTAATTTGTCAATGTCGTATCCTTCAATTTTGATGAAACTTCGCTTTTGTTGGACATTTTCATTACGAGTACAACTTGTTTAGAACCTCTTATTTATTTTTTTATTATGTTCGCTGCTTGCGTTTTTCCAATTTTAATTTTGTTGTTAAATCATGGGAACTATGTTTTTCTTTATTATACACGTCTATAATATTAATTTTTTCTTACAAGAAAACTAACGTTTATAAACCCCACCTCGATTTTATTGTAAAAACGTGCGCTTTTAGGAAAGTCCCGACAATTCTGAAACGTGCCGTCAATTTAATAGAAAGCAAAGCTGCGTAGATCGTCGCATTTGTGTCCGTGTCCGGTTAATAGGCAGTCCGCTTAAAGGAGAAAACTTTATCATAGAAATTATAAAAAAATTTCGGTATCCCAACAAAGTGTCCGTTTAAAAGAAGTGCCCGCTTATAAGGGGTGCGCGTTAAGAGAAAATACACTATAAATGCAATTTTAAAAGAAAAAAAAATGTTTCTGAACGAAACTAAATAGATGAGAAAAGTGAGAAATTTTCCACTGCCTCTTAAAAGATACAATTAATTATTAAAGAAAACTTGAAATTAAGTAATTTCGTAAAATTTTAGGTAGACGCCATTTTCTTTTGATTTTCTAAATTGCGTTAATTTCGAAAAAATTTCTTGTGTAGCGTTGAAAAATTTATGTAGACGTACGTAAGAAAATATGCTCTTTTAGAATTCGTAATAAAAAAATGCGGGTTCCCTTTAAAAAAGAATTAATTTTGTACCTCAACGGTACGTTCCTGTACAAATAAATGAACCAATCCAAAATAAAACAAATTTATAATAATAAACGACATGTCCGAGCGTTTTTCAAAAAGAAAATATTCAGGAAATACATCCATAACGTGTTCCAGACTTTTTATCCACACTATACATATGCATAAATAAACTATCGCATTGTTGTGCTAATTTTACTCGATTTCACTAATGATGATCGCCATCGGAAAGTACAATTCTTTTAAGACATTCACAATCATGATATTATAGAACTGTTAAACCGAGAGTTAGCGGCGGATTTACTTAAGCTATTTCAACAAACTTGAAAATTAGTAGGAAGGTACCAACAAGAACACTGATCACACGCGTCTTACACTTGTGACATCGCCGGAAAAAGGAATAATTTAACCCCAAAGGGACGAACTCAATAAACACGCTCTCTCGCACTCACGCGCTTATGTAAGGCTGTCTTGCTTGCTCTCACAAGGAATCCTTTATACAGTTCTTGTAAACATCCAACCAACTTTCGTCATTCATATTTATGACGTAATACTACAACAATGTTGCCAAGTATTCAAGTGTTTATATATGACGGTGTTTAGGTTATGAACGTGTTCTATTTGTTGTACGTACTTAATTTTCACATCTCTTTATAACATCCGACTTTTAATTAAACACTTATAATTTAAATTACAAAGAACATGTTACTTAATACGTAACTTCAGAAACAGAATGGTAAAAATTCGTAACTTACAATTAATATAACATCTGACGTTAGTGATAATTGAAGCGGCAACATTGTCATTTTAAAAAACTTGTAGTAACAAAATGTTACTGAATTTCCACGAATACATCGTACGTAACATCTTGAGTTCAGTTGGTACTGATTTAACGTCATTAATGACGAAAGTCGGTTGGTTGTTTACAAGAACTGTATATCTGATACCAATGTTTTTTCTTTTTAACATTCAATGAAAATGTTCCTATGCTCAATTTTAAAAAGAACATGTCAATGCATTGCAGGATATGCAACACAATATGCAAACAAGCTTCAACAAAACCATAATATTGTCAGTACCAATTATGAAATGTCATGATTTAAATCCTGAATCTTTAAGAACTACTTTGTAAGTATTTGATAACAGCTTAGCACATTGTTAGGAACGTGAAAAAGGACATTTCGGGACATTATTACTATGTTTTTGTTAAAAAAATAAATATTAATATTAGACTTATAAAAATTTTCCCCACGAAAGCAAGCAGGACGGCCTTACGTAAGTGCACGAGCGCGAGAGAGCATGTTTATCCCCTTTGGGGGGACCTTATTCCTCTTTCCGGCCTTGTCAGAGTGTAAGACGCATAATAGAATACTAAATACAAAAATAAAATCAAATTTAATTTTTAATTAAAAAGAAATTTTATAAACATTTCTTTCTTGACATCTTCATTCATTTCTTGCTCTGTTGTTTTCTTCGTCATCAGTATCAACGGTCAGACCAAACTACTTGACCAATCAGCTATTGGGAAAATTAAACACCTGGTTTAGCTTGACCGTTCATTTACCGCAGCCAAAATTTCAAATTGAGATGCCAACGAAATGTAGCTACAACCTAACAAAATAACATTTTAAGTGCTTTGTTGAACTGGTTTATAAAACCCAAATTAATTTCATAAAATAATAAAAAAGAATCAAAATAAAAAATATAATGAACACGTTTCTTTTTTTAAATATTTTCATTTTTGATAATTTAGGGTATATTTAATACCGATAACTGCGGTTTCAAAGAAATAATTTGTAATAATAAAATCAAAGTCGTATTAATTAATTGAAAAGGTTGTAAGGCCTCATTTATAACACACTTGAGTGACTTAATGAAACCTTGATTCAATGTAAAATTTACTGAAACGTGTAATTCTTATTTCCAATTCCAGTTATGTTTTGTCTACAAAAATTAAATAACCGTTACCGCGCCTAACATCTGAGAATGGACAAAGACTGGCTTGTATTTCAAGAAATACATGTTGTTATTAATGTTAATAATTTTCAGTTTTCTTTTCGCTTTCAGAACTGTAGATTTACACTCGCCTACCATTTACAAACCTAGCAGATGTTCAAAAGAAAAGTTATTAATGCATAACTTTTTAGAACAAATAACTAAACCGATTCACCGTTAACTTTCGATACATTATGGAAGATAATTTTCAGTAAAATTATCTTGCGCTTTACAATGTAAAAATATTACCAAAATGCTAAAACCAAATGAAAAGCGTTTTAATTCAAGAAAACACTTTATCTTAAAAACAAATTACTATTTAAGCAGATAGCTACCTAAACACTAATCGCGTTTCATTGTAGATTTTAAGTAAATGAATAATTAAATTTAGGATACGTAAGGCGTTGGAGAACAGGACAAACATGGAAGACGATCGCGTTGCAATTCTAGAGAGTCAACTGGCTCAAGCCAAATTAATCGCAGAAGAAGCAGATAAAAAATATGAGGAGGTATTTGTTACCATCATTTACTCTGTTAGGAGGAAGAAAAACGAATATCAGCTTAATTGTAAATCAAAAGCAGACAGGATAGCAAAAGATGCTGCACGATAAAATCTGGCCCAGTCATGTTTTATTTTTAAACTCATTTGGACGAGCTCCACTTAAGCTTAATTCGTGTTTATCTAACACTCACTCCTTGGCTGTCTTTTATCCGTTTATGATCGGAAGTCTAAATGAAATTGGCACAAATAGAACGGTTACTTTATTTCACAAAAGAAATACCACGTTCGTTTTTCTTCCATCGGTTAGGGCCGTTAGGATGTTTTCAGGTGATTTACAGTTCCGTCAAGGCTCCATCGATGTCCAGACCACGTGGGATTAACTACATTATTCATATTACATTGTCTACAACAAGGTTATAGTGCTACATGTTTTACAAATGAGTCATTGTAAAGTTGTTGAAACATACTGTTCAATAATAATTCTTATTCATTTGAGAAATTTTAATATTTTATTAATGATGAGTAGAATTTTGATGGATATCTAAGTCATGTACACTATAACTGGAAACATTGAAACTTTTGTTATAGTTTTGTGCATGTATAAATTGTATTTTCCCTTCAGTGCCCGTAAGATTCTTGAAAACCGCTCTCTGGCAGATGAAGAGCGTATGGATGCTCTCGAAAATCAACTAAAGGAAGCGCGTTTCCTCGCCGAGGAAGCCGACAAAAAATACGATGAGGTGCCTCTTCAAACTTAGCATTTAGTGTGTTGTGTCACTAATCGGGTGTACTAGTGCTCTGCAGCGATTTACCCTGAATTGTTTCTCTAGACAGGCTTAAGAGTATATCGAACGCCATGGAACTGCTTTTCGCGGGAAAAATAGTTTTGGGCTGATGTCATCGCCGCCGCCACTGTCTTAAGATCTCAAGTAGTCGACTTGCGTATGGGGGCTTATTTTGGTTTGGGAATGGGCATTCTAGTGCTTGTGATAAGAGGATGTGACTAAGTGCGGTTAAATTCTTAAGTAGTTACCACAGTGTGCCGCGATTTGTTTCGATTTAGAAAAAAATTTAAAATAGTTACCAGACAGTGTTAACGTTGATTTTTAGTTATTCAAGATGAATTTGTGTTTTTAAAAAAAAAAATCAGTGGTCACGCATTCTTACATGCTGTCGATATTAACAGAGCGGAAACGTTAGCTTAAATACACCAAAAAATATTGGATGTGCTGCTTAGTGTACTGAGATTATTTGTGTTATAAATAAAATGCGCGTTAAATTTTTCAGCGTATTGCAATAAAAATTTTTAAAAATAAATGTAGAATCTGAATAAAATTATTCATTATCGGTTAAGTGTCAAAATATGAAAAACACATTAAATATGTGCAAAATATATTTTAACGTACATAATTTGCAAATGCAAAGAAAAATATAACTCGATATTTGTGAATAAAATATTCTACGGTTGCGGCGTGCTTTATCTAATAATAAATTTTGGTAATTAAATGGACAATTGGTCCCACCTTTCTGTCTGCTACTAACATGAATAATTCATATTGAGAAGCTAATTTATTTAATAAAATGCTAAAGCATGAAATAGAATTGAAAATTATCGTTGACCATTTCTCGCAGTGAAGATGTAATTGGAATAGACGCATATTATAAAAAAAATATTTCTAGTAATTTAGCGTATCTTAATAGAAATAATACTATCAAATCATTTAAATAAATTAATATCTTAAAAAGAGGAACCGCGAATGGAAATTAATAGAGAAGTGTTTATTAATAATGAATAATTTAATGAAATCACTAAGTTATTTCAAAAAAAATGTTATTTATTATTTCAACTAGCAGTCTTAAACTTATGTAATTTTATAAACGAATTATTTTTAGAATGTCCAAATCATTTTGGCTATTGTAAAAATTAAAATTAAAAAATATACTCTCGATAATTTTGTTGCTCAGTTTCAGCGTGGCAGAAACTAACTTAAGCAAACGAAATCTATAAGGCAAGTCATCTTTGATTTCGATCAAAATGATTGCGAAGTAGTTTTTAAATTAAATCGACGAATATTATGTCAATCCGAATTACGTTTTGCACAAAAGGACCTAAGGAAATTCAAGGCTCGACGCAAAACTATGATTGACAAAACTTTCAAAAATATTTTCAGTAATTTATTTCTTCCAATACTGTTTCAATGTCTATGTGATTCAAACTTATGCAAAAACAGCTATAATTAAGACAAGTTATGTTTTACTTTATTACATTCTACACAAAACCTAATAGATCTTTAATATAATGATGACTATGCCAAGTTTTATAAGTCAAATTTAGCAAATTAACTACACTAAATTATAACATAATATGTACAACAATTAAAAATTGTCTTAATTATGGTTGTTTTTAGAAAAGTCTTTCTAAAAATAAAACCAATGTTTTCAAAATTTTTCTTACCTTACTCTTCACTTGAAATGTATTTATATGATTTGTTAAACTCCTATAGATGTATTTTATAAAATACGCATGTAAATTTGTGTACATATTAAACATATACGTAATTGTTATAAACCAACGAGTGTTAAAACCTCATATCTGCGCCAACGGAATTGCATTAACTTTATTGCTGTTGAAGAATATTTCCGCTAACTCGAGAAATATCTACATACTGAGGTGTCACGTTCATTGTATCATTAAAAATTAAATCAGTGTTTCTTCGTGGATCAAAGTATTACTGACGAACTTGAAAAAAGACTTTGAATTTGTTCTTCACAAAGACTACTTTTGAGTTCTTGGACAGTTCAGAGACAAGAGCTTTGGCCGATTTTACTCCGATGCTACATTACAGATGAGTACGTTCCATGGTGCACAGAATTTTTACTCTGCACGCCATACCCTTCCAGTTTGCTCGTCCAAATCAGTTATTTATTATCAGATTATTTTGGACGTGCAAATTAAATTTTACTTTCAGGTCAGCGACGGTCTTGGCTAACTTCTCTTAACATGAATTAATTAATTAACAACTAACTGTTTTATTTGTTATTCTTACTCATCTTTATTAACAACATGCATTAGTGATTTATTTATTCTGTAACCGTTAATAAGTATACGTGAAATATAAAAACAGAGCAGTTTTTAACATGGCTATTAAATTTTATTTCCAATCAAAAAATTAAGATTTTATTAAAAAAAATTGCTCTCGTTTTGAGTTCATTTTTATTTATGTATGTATTAACTGACATTCAAATTCAGATAACATTTTTGTTTTTCATGTTTTGTACCTCATGATCTCGTAAAATTTCGAAAATTCCTCTAAACAAGGAACATGGACACGACGAAACTTACCATACTGTAGTCATGTCATATTTAGCAACGTTGATTGCGTTGTTTACTTTTGATTAGATGGATCCGTTTTTAAAATCGATTTGAAATGAGCTGCAAAACATGAATTACAGGCAACAGTAGTTTCGATCCTTTTAGTAAATAGCAATTATACGCAGGTGGCCCGTAAATTGGCTATGGTTGAGGCTGACTTGGAGAGAGCAGAAGAACGTGCTGAGACCGGAGAATCGTAGGTTTTGTTTTCTTTTCGTTTGCAGTGTTCCTCGCATGTAATTTCGCATTTTTTCTGTAGTTGCATTGTCAAAAAAATTGCAATTTGCAATTTTTTAGGCAGTTATGATACCAACGCAGTTTATTTTTCAGCATTCTCGAAGGCGCACTTGCAGTCTGTGTTTTTTTTTTATTTCCTTAGCGTGTGTAACACATCTTATTTTTAATAATATTAGAAATTTATTTTCCTTGCTATTAACAGTTTATTAGTTAGATTAGATTCCTTGCATCTTTACATCTGAACGCCAGCAGACGTTCAGCTGTGAAGCATGTTTTGTGTTAATTTTCAATTTTAAATTCGCGCAAGTAATAAGTATGTTTCACGAGACGCTTTGAGTGTTTGCATGTTGTGTGTAGGTTGCCCGCAAATTGGTTATCATGGAGATTGATTTAGAGAGAGCCGAAGAAAGAGCTGAACAAAGTGACAGGTAGGGACGCTTTTTTTGGCTGTTAGTCTCTATGATATTCCAAGTAGTTTTATTTATTAAGAAAATATTTCCATGTTAAAAAAGCGTACGTGGAAAGATTTTCTTTGAAATTAATAACACCAATTAAAAACGTCTGTAATTTTACAGCAAAATCGTAGAGCTTGAGGAAGAACTCCGTGTCGTTGGTAACAACCTCAAATCTCTTGAAGTGTCTGAAGAGAAGGTACGTTTACTTAAGTGTTGTAAGTAGAACTTGTTGAAGCGATCCTACTAGGAGAAGAATTAAATTGTTGCTTTAGAAAGCAATTGTTAACAGTAAATTTCACTGACAGTGGAATCGTTTTCGACAACGTACCAATAAAATTAATTTTAAATTTGATATATCGCACATCGACTGCAAGAGTGACATAACTCAGAATTTTTGATAAATTTTAGCTCCCAAAAAGAATTTGAAATACGAAATAAATCATATAAAAAACACCATATTCATCTAAAGAAGTTGTAGAATTATTATTAAAACAATTTTGCTTGAAGTTTAGAATTTTGGTGAAATAATATAATTTTTGCTTTTAACGAAAATTTTGCAGTTTTGAGTTTTTTGACATTCTTGCAGCCGACGTGTGACATGTATACTACCGTCGAAAAGTTTAACATTTTTGAATTAAATTAATTTAAATTTACTGTCATAAAAATTTGGAAATTAAAAAGGAACTTAATATAAATACTTTCATGAATTAAATAAAATTATATTCAAAAATTGTGATTAAATTTTTTGATAGTTGTGTACATGTAAATAAGAGAAATCATTCTTAGTTGTTAGTTAGTTTGACATGTTTTAAAAATATATTGCTCAAGATAAAGTCGAATGCCTCTAAACAATTGTTATTTTTTTGTTTAATTACTTAAACATTGAACTTTGAAAGCAATATATTTTTTCTGAATGCAGAGCGTCTTTGCATAAAGTAAATAAATCTTTTAATTAGTAACACAGTAAAACAGTTTGTGAATTATTGTAATTGCAAATACGCTCATTAAAAAGAAGTTTAACCCTTTGATTTTATTTAGGCCAACCAACGTGAAGAAGAATACAAAAATCAAATTAAGAACCTTACCACCCGCCTAAAGGAGGTACTGACATCCAGACTTATCTGCGTGTCTAACCCCCTTAATTTCTTGTGTTATTTGTTTTGTTTTCGCATATAAATAAATTTTTGCTGCGGACGCGTTTAAGCATTCAGACGCGTCCGGAACTTGTTTTAACAGTTTGGCGTTGATGTTGTAAACTAACTATGTTAATGCAGGCGACCCTTAAAGAAGAAGAGTACACTACGACGTTAAAATGCCTGGATAACCAGCTGAAAGAGGTAACGAACGACATCCGCCCTCCGAAAAGCAAAATCATCTTCCTCGACATGCCTGCAATCGTTTTCCTTGTCTAAAGTTCTTTCGTACGGTGTTTGTTGTAACTAGGTTTCGAACGCTCGTTGGCTGATTGGCGGCTGGGTTCCAGAATGTCTACTATTAGAAACTTGATTTTATTCGAAACACAAAGAAATTTTGAATTTCTTAGTGGTTCTCATTCTTTAATTAATGGTTCTGGTGATACCTACTATTATTGTGTGCTCTTGTATCGAAGCATGTCTTAGAATTTGTTGTGTACAGGCTGCTGCCACCAGAGATTCTTGTGAAGATAAAATTCATGTCATCTCTGATAAATTGCGTGAAGTAAGTTTAAAATATTTTTTTCAAAACCCGACCTTGCTCCCTTTTCTTTTTCGTATATGTATTTAGAGGCCGCAATTCTCAAAGTTTAGTATTGGGTAAAATCTATTGTAGAGAAAAACTTTGGCCTCAATATTTTTTACACCTTAAGAAACACAAGACATAGTTTGACAAAATCTTTATTTATTTCCTGTATGAATGCAGAACAAGGACTTTGGTTAACCGATGACATAAAATGCTACCACTTTTATATGCGTTTTGTGTCATCCATGAATGTTTGGTGTGCACGAATTCACTCCTTGCTTTACGCTTTCTCCACTTTCTGTATATTATTAGATTTTTGGTACCATACACTCTCATTTGGTTGTAATTTGATGCACAGTCGTGTAAGTACTTCATTGTGTTGTTTGTAGTGTAGATAATGTGCATGATAGAATGTGTGTAGTTTCTAACAAAATTTTGTGTTTTCTTAAAAGCATACCAAAGAACGTAATAATTATTTAAGTAAATTCTCTTTACCTGATGAATTATTAATTTATTTATTTTCTACAGGAAAATATTTGAAAAGTTTGGTAACTTCTAAGGAAATAAACTAAACACAAATTTTAAGAAGAAGAAAATTTTAGAATGTGTTGAGAACAATTTAGATGAACGAATAAAGCAATTTTGTGTTACTTCAGATTAGGAAACAACTTTCAAATTTCTGAAAGTAAAGCTTTTTATAAGGATAACTGTCTCATAAATGTCGCGGCGTGAGGATGCACTTTTTTTTCGTTGTATTGCATGCATGTTATGTTGATGTCATACTGCGCCGTCAGAATAAAGCCTTAAAGCCTAAGTTTTACAAAAAATAGTGCTACTAATTGAAGTTTTTCATGTTTTCCTCTGATGTCATAAACTTAAACTGTGACGTCGCAGATTATTTTTTTTATTATAATTGTTTTTCTGGCGACATTGTATAAGAAAAATCATCTTTATTGTCTGACACTACTATTTAAACCGCTCTTAATGTTAATTAAAGACTGCCTTTTCACATTGCTAAGCAGTCAACGGCAAATAATTTGAACACCTTTTATAATACTAGTGTTAATTTTATATGTAATTGCTTGAATAAAATTATTAATTTTTTTTACGACAAAAGCATGAGCGTTTAGTAGACACACAATCAGACAATAAAACTGGTTTTTCCTTAAATGTGTTCTATATAATTTTTACATGTGGAAAGCAGAAGGAAATACACATAAAGTTCGTCAAAATAGAATTTGTAATTTTAAAAAGTCATGGCTAACGCAGCAGTCCAAAATTATTACGTCATAAGAAGAAATTAAAAACATCAGTAGCAAATTTAACTTTTGCTTGATACTTTTTTTTGTAAAACTTGTTATAACATAATGTTCCTCACCTTGTATGTATATTTGAATCAAAATTAATAATACCTCAGGTATCGAGTAATCTTTGAAAATGCAATAATTAATTCGGTATTTAGTTTTTTCAATACTTGGTTTTTAAATATGTAAAAATTACTAACTTATACTTTTCAAAACCTGTGTTTTTTAATTAATACCATTTCTATAATATTTTTACTCCTTTTTGTTGAAGTTGGAAGGACAATAATAATGAAACATTCAAAGCGTATTTTTAAATTTAAAAAGTAGAAAGAGCTTCCAAATTCAACAAATTGCGTCCGTTTTGTTATTCAGAATAATACATATATTTTTGAAATTACAGGCTGAAGCACGTGCTGAGTTCGCTGAACGTTCTGTACAAAAACTTCAGAAAGAAGTCGACAGACTAGAAGGTGCGTATATTGTCAATGTTACCATAATAAATAATTACTTGAAATTATTTTCTTTAATCATTTTTAAACTTTTGACTCTTGTTATTGGTTAGAATTTTTTTATTCATATAAAATGCAGAAATAATTTATCGAGTCACAATTTTACTGTCCAGTTTTTTCACAATTAGCATTTGGCATCCCCCTTTACACGCTTGTATTTTATATTTTATCTAACAGTTTTTTTTTTGTGTGCGTGTGCTATAACTAATAACACTTGCAGATGAGCTGTTGGCAGAAAAGGAAAGGAACAAATTGTTAGCGGACGAAATGGAAGCCACATTGCATGACATCCAAAACATGTAACAAATTAGAACAAAGTCGTCAGAATTCATCGTCGTTTTAAACATTCCTTTTACTTCAAATCATTATGTGCTTATAATAAATATTAATTTTGTGAACGCAAGACGTGAATCGTACGGATTGAAACTACTTTTTTTTCGCCTGCCTGCCTGTCTGCCTCCCTAATCTAGTTTGAATCCGTATGAATACTTTATTAGCACAGAATATTTACGTTGCGATAAATAATTGGTCTGATTTTTGGATGATCATTCTTCAGAAGAACGCATACGGTGCTTTCGCTATTAAAATAAAAAAAATCGCTTTTATTGTTGGGAGCATCAAATTAATTTTTAATGAAAACAATGCACAAAACTGAGTAGATAGGAATTATTTAATTTTTTTGTGTTTTAATATATCTAATAGAAGACGAACTCAAATTTAAGCATGTTTTGCATTGTACAATAAAAGCAAAGTCAGTTTTCAGGTGCAATATAATCAGAAAAAATCCTAATTTCTACTTTCTTTTAATCTAATTATGAGAGAAAAATAATTTATACACTACTCAAAACAATAGAAAACATTGTTGGCGTATTTTCGTTAAAGCTTAAAAATTTTAACTAATACTTGGCATACCTATAAAGCTATTATTTAATTAAGTTAATATTTAAGATTAATCAGCCCTGCTGAAATGACTATTTTTATTTTTTGAGAGGCATAGTAATTAAATTACATTTTGGTTTTTACTGTACAGTGCAGATCAACTTGTGACATTAACGAATCTTTAATTACAAGCCATATTTGGGTTGATCTCAGTTATAACAAAGGCAATAGATCAACACTGCCATAATTAAGAAGGAAAAAAAGAGAACGAGTTTCGTTAATGTTTCCACCTCCTTAAATTCACAATTCCACAATTTGGGACCATTTTGTTTGTATAATTGTACATTTTCACTTTAGAAAATTAGTTGAGTATGTTTTTCCTTTTTTTGTAATTCACCAGTAAAACCTCTGCTCTCGGGTACGATTGCTTTGAAACATCATATTTATTTATACATATTATATATAGATATATTTTTTTGTTCGGGAGTGTTGTGATTTTATTAATTTATGTATTATAATTATATTAATTGATCAGGTGGGTGGGTAAATAGTTCTAGAGAATAGCTTCGAATCTTTTAGAGCACGCGCATCCGAGGCACTTTTTTCTGAAATTATTGTTTTTCCTTTTTCCCAATTTAGTATTATACATACAAAGTCTTAATTTTGTAGTCGTGTTTATTTCACTTTGAATTTTATGTAGTTAATCTATACGGTTATATAAAGATTTTAATTCACAATTTCTGTTTGTTTTTTTTTACGTTTTGTGTGTTGCATGAAACCCTTATTGCTTGGAGTGATGCTAACAAAAAAAACCATGAAGGAATCCCCAAACACGAAAGATAGTGTAATCCACAACAGATAATGACAAGTTATAATTTATTTTTGGAGAAAACTAGTGTGAAACGTTTACGCGTAATCTAAGTTATCACTTTGCAGCAGTGAATATTTGGTTGCCTACAAACTGAATGTAATTTGTTAAATTCTAGATGAACTCGTAGCCGAAAAAGAACGCTACAAAGAAATTGGAGACGATTTGGATACCGCCTTCGTCGAACTCATCTTGTAAATCGCGTTCTCTTACAGCTCGTCCCTTTTGCAAGAACTATTTTATTATTCACCTGTATTTGTCTCGGCGACTCAATTACCATCTTTCCTGTTTTAATAATTTAGTTCTTGTAGCACTTTTATTTGTTTGATATTTATTTAACTTGATTTGTCAGTGTAAATGTTACATGTATATATTATATACAAAATATAAATTGAATTATTATTTATTGTCTTTATTTTATATTATCATCATTTTTATGTTATTGGTTTTGGTAAGTTTTATTTTATTTATTTATTTATTGTTAACATATACTTTAATATAAATTGAATGCTACTAATGTTTGTATTTTTGTATTAATGAACTAATTCACTAACAAAAGCTTGCATTTCAGATGAATTAATTCAAGAGAGATCGAAATTTAAAGCAATTGCAGACGAAATGGACCAAACGATGGCCGATCTTGCCGGCTATTAAAGAAGACGAACATAATGACAATATTTACACTTTTCAAATACTGCCTAAGTAAACGTCGACATGGAGATTGTACATTTTGGATTTAATGTAAAATAAAATCTACCAAATGAATTTCGCTCAAATAAATACTCCAAGTTAAAATTCATATTCCGTTAAAAACTAATAAATAACAAAATGTATAATTTCCAGATGTATTCAGTTCAAAAATGCAACATAAAATCATCAACAAAGTAAACTTCATTTTTTTATTATATGCCGATCAGATCAATCTGAGTTACGAATATTATCAAAATCACCAGAGTCCTGCGTCATCAATCACCGAAGTTATAATCGACAAATGTTTCAGTATTATTACCTTGTCAAAGGTAAATAAGAAAAAAAGATGGAGTTATGCTCTTTATGTGTTATGCAACACCAGACGCGTCTTATTTATGACACAGGGCTCTTCTTTTATGAAAATACAAATACAATGTGACGTCCGACT
Organism: Serrognathus titanus; assembly: GCA_039766575.1. Lineage (NCBI taxonomy): Eukaryota > Metazoa > Arthropoda > Insecta > Coleoptera > Lucanidae > Serrognathus > Serrognathus titanus. The sequence continues at coordinate 53,815,953 of CM077912.1, forward strand.
GCAAAATGTAAAAATTATTAAAATTAACAATCGGCATGTATTAAAAAAATACATCTAGATCTGGTTTTGCAAATTGTGCGTTGCAGCTTTAACACTACCGTGAGCAAGCAATTTAAAATTGAATATTTTTCCATTGTATGTACATCGTGTATGTAAATTTATAAACAAGCGAATTTTTTAAAATAAATTTTGCTTTATGTATGCTCTTTAAAGCTGCGTACATACTGAAGAAACGAAAATGTTTCCAGTTTATTTCTAAAAGCATTCCTCAAATCACAACTCTTTAACGTAAAAACGTTTGACTAACTCTTTTAACGTGCTTTGAAATACCATTCGCTCTGATGTGTTACGTGTGTTCGATGTTACTATATTTAAAGTATTGAAAAAGCGCTTTCCAACAAAATTAATTTATAAAAAATTGTTTTCGTTTCATCAAAGTGTAAGCAGCCTAAGTCGATTTGTAACACGTGCTCATAACAATTTTTTTGACGCTGTCCTTCCTCTGCATTTCATGTTTTTAAAATTATTTCTTTGCAGATATTGTATTATTTTGAATAAATCATTGAAAAGTGGATCATTTCTATTTTATACTGATAATTAATTGTGTTTGTACATTTTGACAAAAAATAAAATTACAGTATCATTTTTAACTTCAAATTAGAGTAAAGGATTTGAAGAATCTTTAAAAAAAAGAACATTAATCATTCTATTTGCTATTACACAACCTTTAAATTATTTAAAAATTTTGTTTGTTGGTTTTAATTGCAGTCATTTCTCTAGCATCCTCTGTACACTTATTTCGGCCCTCTTTGGGTCCTTGTCAGCAAAAGCGTAGCTCGATAATTCCACTTCAAACCAAACCGACCTCCTAGTTATTCGCAATTGCAATGTAACAGTAATGAAGTCTCGAACTACGCTTCTGCTGACGAGGCCCCGAATAGGGCCGAAACAGCTGTACAGAGAATGCTTGAGAAATCCACTGCAATCAAAACCGACTAGCTAGACTATTTTTAAAAGCTTTCAATATGCTTCGACTGCACGCTTGGACGCCTTGTATGGGATGACTTATTAAGTAGCAAACTGGCTGCAATTAGTCAATTTTCATACAAAAAGAGATTGCAAGATGTCGCATCTTAGACTTTTCTTTAAATTATTCATAATAAAAAAATATATATATTTCGCATAAAATCTAATTTACTTAATTCACCATTTAATTGACCGGTTAAAAATCCGATAAATGTAAATTATATAATTTACCGGTCAATTTGCAACACTATAGTCTGTTTTTTTTTAAGAAAAAAATAGTTAGCGCTGCGAGCGGGGACCGATTTACACTCGCAAAATTAATCGTGGGCGGTAAATTTTAATTAATTTATTATTTAATGACAATGTCTACGACTTTCCAAATTCATTATTCGTAAATAACTGAAAACAAAACAAACCAAATATAATATACATAAAAATATTCGATACATAAACTCAAATAGAATAGAATATAAAAATTAATTAATTTGAGAGATCGAATTGCAATATTTTCAAATTGGACATAACTTAACTATTTATTGTCAGCATGACATAAATCATAAAATAACAATCAGAACTCACTCACAAATCAAATAATTTATTGTATAAGATTCACTGATCACAATCTTCGTATGGGATCACCAGGCAGCAATTCCTGCACATGGAAAGGATAGGCTGAACATCTTTACATAATAATTTGTGTCACGTTCCCACAGAAAACTCAATGTATTGTGGTAATTGGCGGATAAATGTGTGAGAAGCATTTTTCATTGTGTCTTGCAATTTTGATAACTTTGGCACTACATTTTCAAGATTGATCTTTTGTTTTTCTTCGGAAAAGACCGTCAGTTTCACAAAACAACTATACACCAATGCAGATTGGTGATATAGTTTCGTTTTCAGTTATTGCCTGCAAACAACATACTCATAAGTAATCAATAATAAATAATAACAAAATTACAGTAATATCTATGAAAGAAAAATAATAACTAACTTGAAGAATTTTATCCAATGTTGGAATTTCATTTCTTTGAAAAAAGTTGTGCACAGTGCAACGAATAGATTTTTTTTTATCATCATCTAAGCTTGTAAATAATGTTGCACGAGATCTTTTCTTGGGTGGTGATGAAATAGTTCCCTCATTCTCTACTTCCTTGACAATTTGCCATACTCTGCTTTTTGAAATACCACTGTCTCTTGCAGTCAATGCCACTGCCTGAGACTTCGATTTTCCTTCAGTAGCCAAATGCTTGTTTTATATATATTAAATGCCATATTACTAATACATATTCCTTGTGCATTTTTTACAGGCATAAATGCATGTTTATCTTGTTCATTGACCATAGTTAAGAGGTTAACAGCTGATAAATAAAATATAAATGCATTACAACTATTATTGAATGTAAAATGGAAAACTTACCATAAACCTTCAGAAATAAGCAGCATCCTGAGAAGAACATTTATAAAGAATTAAAAGTAACTTGGAAATACAATTTAACTTATATAAACCTATGATAAATATTTTTATAGGTTATGACAAACAATCAGCTGTTTAAGCGAGTACTTATCAGGGATGTTCCAGGCCACCAATTTTTCGTATTAACATTTAGGGGAAAATTGTACTAAAAGTGGTAACCATTGTACTAGATTTACTTTATTAGTATGTTTTAACAAAAACCTGGAAAAATAAAGTATTCAATGTTATATAAGTACATATTTTATTCTGAAAAAAATTACCTGTCCATATCTACATAAACAAATAAAGTTTAAAGGTTATGATTACCTATGACTTTAGCCGCGCAGATAAGCATACAAGGAATTACCCAGTACCCACATATAAACATCAGTGTCAAGAAAGGACGCCATGCTGTTTGATACCTATTATACATGTAATAAATTAGTAGGTATCAAATGGCTTGTGCGCCAAGACGGTATGGTCAAGAGGGAAATTGTACTAAATTTTGCAAAGGGGTACTAACGTACTAAACAATTTCTGTTTGTACTAAATCTAGTACAATTGTGCACCATGGAACATCCCTGGTACTTATGCGGTCGCTTGCAGCGTTGCCAACCAAAGTTGGAAAGATTCCCTCACACAGAGTCATCAAATTTCCTCAGATCAAGGATTAAAATTGAGTATTAGACTTGGGAAATAGGGTGATGAACCAACCTCAATAATGAAGTTCCGATTCTTAAACCCTCACTCACTGCCACACACACAAAATCAGATATTTGCTTCTTGGAGCCGTTATACATCTACCAAAATTTGTATAAAACCGATTCAACCAATGAACATTAACTATGGTAGCCTGTCTCTTACTTTGCATAAAAATTTGCACACGATCTTGATACATGTAAAACGGCTAGCACAATTAACGTTCATTGGTTGAATTGATACTTCTTTGTCACTTTGCGCAAGAAATTGTAACAAATTTGGATAGATGTAAGAGCCGTTACATATATTAAAATTTAATACAATTTCTTATGAAAAGTGACAAGGAAGTATCGATTCAACCAATCAACGTTAACTATGGTAGCTTGTCTTTCTCAGTTTGCATAAAATTTTATATTAAATCTTGTGTATATAATACGGGCCTTAAACGGATTAGCGAATTAGAAACTAGTGAAATTTTGTCTTTTTCTTGAGACAGTCTTCTTATAAATTTTTATAGCATTGGCGATACTGTTTTAGAACATAACCTAAAATAATGATTTTTAACCTAACCAAAATTCAACATTGCAAAAATGACCGATCAGAAATCCAGAAAAAAATGCTGCACTTCTGGTGAAGAGAACCAACCAAAATTAAATATTTTGTGCCTACATGGTTACAGGCAGAACGGCGAAGTATTCAAGCAGAAAACTGGATCATTTCGGAAGATGGTCCATAAGTGGGCCCAATTCACATACATAACTGCACCTCATAAAGTGTACTTAGTAAACGACGTCTCTAAAGTCGATGAAATTGATTTACAAGAATCCATTGATGCAAGCAAGTATATAAATTTTATGTATTAAGTAACTAAATTAATATTTAATGAATTTACAGATCAATATGGTTGGTTCTTTAATAGAGAGGACCGAACTTACAGGGGAATTCGAAAAGGGGGTCCAGTGATAGGATTTGAAGAAAGCATCGAAATACTTGAAAGGACATTTAAAGAACATGGCCCATTTGATGGAATCGTAGCTTTTTCTCAAGGAGGATGCTTTCTTGGTCTTTTATGTGATCTTCAGCAGCGTAACAGTAAGTAGTGTTTCTCATCGTCACTATTAGAATTAGCATATCTACAATTTTTTTTTAGAACTTAATTTCAATTTTAACTTTGCCATATTTTTTTCATCGTTTAAATCTAACAGCTTACCACATATGAAGTATTATAGTGAGGAAATTACCTTACCAAGTTTGCATGTCTTTGGTGAAAATGATGATATAATTCCAACAGGTACTAATAAATATTGTATACTTTTTAATTGAATTTAATTAATTTTATCGTTTAGAAATGAGTGCAGCATTGAGAGATGCTTTTGAAGACTCTGTAACAGTGACTCATCCTGGAGGTCATTATGTTCCAGCAACAGCAGAGCAAAAACCTATGTTTCAGACTTTTTTCCAGCAACAGTTTTTACACAAACTGGAAAAAGTTGTCAAGGAAACAGAAAGTGATTTAAGTATAACAGGATAAGTTTTAGAATGTATTAGTGTTAGATAAATTTAATAAATACAAACAAATTTATCAACTCTCTTAGAGATAAGAAATTTCTTATGCTGCAACCTTTGTTATCTCAGTATGTGCTAGTTGTTATGTTTGTGGCTATCAAGAACATGTATACGTAATTAAAAAATTGGTTTTAGTTTTTAGTTCAGTTGAGTTTTGGTGTCTCACGTAAAAATGGAGCTAATTGAGGCAAAAATATCTGCGATGATAGCTCTTGGCTTAGGCAGTTTATTAGTTGGTTTACTCCCTGCTTTATTTTCAAAACATGGCAGACATCACTGGCCTCTTCTGTTATCATCAATGCTTTGTTTTGGTGCTGGAGTTTTATTATCTACATCGTTATTTCATATGCTACATGAAACTAGAAAGTCACTTCCTCAATATGAAGAATATGTCGAACTAATTTATTGTGCTGGCTTTTTTGTGGTTTACTTTGTCGATGAAATTGTACATTTACTGTGCGGAGTTGCGGACGGTCATCAAGGTACAAAATCTTCAGAGTCTTACCACTCATCATCTAGATTGAGAAGAAGACATTCTACAAATGGCAGACAGTCATATGATAGTGTAGAAACACAACCATTACTTTTTCAAGATTTAAGAGGAAGACAGCCTGCTTATAATCCTAGTTTTGTAACACATGAAAATATCACAGATGATGATATTCCTCCATCGCAGTTATGCCATGTGGGACATCAAGAGCCATGCAGTTCTTCACCAGTTGGAATTCTTGGCCTGCTTGTTGCACTTTCACTTCATGCAGTACTTGAAGGCTTAGCTGTAGGCTTAGAAAAATCTACTTCACAGGTATAAATTATTAATTATAATTACTCATAATCAACATAAATTTTATTTCAGGTTCTCCTTATGTTAGGAGCTATAGCATCACATAAATTAGTAGTCGGCTTTTGTCTTGGTGCAGAATTATCTTCTTCTTCCAGAAATACTCCCTGTCAACATTTTGTTTCAATTATAATTTTTTCTTTTGGATCTGTACTTGGAATCGGTTTGGGAATGCTAGTTGTGAAAATGCCACAGCAAATATCTAAAATTGCATTTCCAATATTACAGGTAATTATGATTAAATATTCCTTTCTTCAGTTTGTTCTTCAAGCAATATATTTTAGGGATTAGCAGGCGGTACTCTGCTTTATGTTACTGTATGTGAAGTGTTGCCTCGTGAAAGAGCCAGATGGCACCGAGAACACAAGCGCAAGTCTGCTGGAGTGTTACAGTTTACGTCCGTCGTTGCTGGTTTTGCCGCAATGACAGCCTTATCAAAATATTTAGGTAAAGTTTAAGTGCTTTTGTGTCTAGAAAATTAAATTTGTGTTTTTCAGATCGCTAAGTGTTTTAGTACATCAAACATGTTTTTGAACACTTACAGTCTATTTCGTATTTCCAGTGTAGCATTTAAATAAATATTTTTTTAAATTGAATTTAGTTGATATTGTAATACAAAAATTGCTACAATATCAGCACATCTTCGAAAGAAGTATGAGGCAGATCAGAAAATACTAGTATAATGCAGCCACACCTTTATTAGAAGAAAATGAGCCAGGGTCCTTAGAGATGTAGATACACTAGTTTTTAACGAAGTCATCTTAATGTTGGAGGCATTTGTCATAATATTAAAATCTGAATAAACAGTTACTCTTTAATTTGACTTACAAATTGACTATGAATATTTATCTCTAATAACAAATTGTGATTTAAACCAGTATAAATGCCGACGTTTCCATTATGTATTTGATAACTTCTTTAGGATAAAATGTATTTCCCCTTCAAGAAACATGTGGACTTAGTAAAAATAGCAAGGTTATTATAAAATATTAATTTTAAAACTGTATGTGAGAAGTAATTTTAAAAAGTTAAAGTTATTCCGAAACACAAAGATGGCATTTATTAACACTAAAAACAATGTGATCTTCCAAACTGCATATTCAACTTCGTATATGAAGGGTATCCTAAGATGAGTGGCCTATTAAAAGTTTTCGAGGAAGGGAATATAGAAGAAGTGATCTTTCACGGGAAGTTGCCGTTAACTTTCTTATTTTAAATGAAATGCTATACTTTTTATAACAAAGTCTGATTCTGATTCTTTTTAAATTAAAAGTGTTAAGACTTCCCTACACTTAAGTGTAACCAATTGTCTTTAAGTTTATTTAAAAACTTTTGGTAATATTTCATTTAAGAGACTGTATTTGCGATACTTTCAAAGATTCAAGTAGCATGTCATTTGAAAATATAATTTTCAGATTTTCGAATCATATTCTAATTATCCCTGAAAAATTCACAGACTGATCATAATGGTGTCAAATCTCATTATCTTTAGCTGCCCTAAACTCAATTTTTGTAAATGAAACACCTATAGGACGTACATTTTTACATCATAAGATACAGAATCAAATTCTACATTGATTATTATTAGCTATGGATTGTCGGTTTTGGAAAACTGTTTTTTTGACTAAATTTGTGATATTCGAAAACCGGTTTTTAAACTTTAAAACCGCATTCTACTACCAGGGGAGAGGAATCGCGAAATTCTACCTCAGAATAATGGAAAAATGGGATAAAGAGAACATAACATAACTGATGCAGATGTTTATAAAATAATAATTTGTTTAACTGATTTTCGCTCTTATTAAACATTATTTCTAAAGTTTGAGTTTCATTCGTCCTATTTCTAGTAAAATAATAATCAAGGAGAAAACTAAATTAGGCAACTTGCAGATATAGCCCGCCCAGAACGAGCACATGCAATTCGACATCCAATGTCGATCATACAGCAACTAAAAATAATGCGTTGAGAAAGTACGAGTTCATTGACGCCTCCACCACTTTCATTCTGCGCGGCCTAGAAAATAAATTTTCCTCTGTGGTAATAATCTAAAAATGTCCACTTCTTAGTACAAAATGAGGTTGCATTCTGTTTAAACTTTAAAGCCTTTAACAGAATGTAACGCCTTTACGCCCCGTTGCCAACCTATCACTTCAAAAGACATGCACAGATAAAGCGGCGTGAAACGTCATTAATCTAATCTAGAAATAGAACTTGCGCTACATAAGTTTCAGAATCCGGTTCAATAGTATCACTAAACGCACTCGCAGGATACCCATCTCTAATGTATCATCTAGAGATGTCAACGCGTAGATATATTCCAGAACGAGCACGTGCTATTCGACATCCAATGTCGGTCGTCTAGTAACAGCACCAAAAATGCCGCGTTGGGAAAGTACGAATTCATTGACGCTTCCGCCACTTATCCTGTACGACCTACAAAAATTTCCTCTCTGATCATTAGTATCAATTTCCGCTAAATGCCATCGTTTTCGCTCCAGGGCTTCAAGCGCATTAATAGCCGACTTCCTACATGTGACTGCGTTTGTTATAAAATCTTCCTGTCTCCGAAATGTGAAGAAGATTAAAATTATTAGTCTTTATAAAAACTTTTTTATATTTATGTATTATTTGCTTTGTTTTCTTAAATATACATGGAACTAAGTATAAAACGTTGACTTGTTTTATTCATAATAAATGATAAAAAAATGCGTTTGTTGACAATATGGTCAAATAAGGGGTAAACTGTTGAGGAATTTTGGTGTACACATTCAAGGAATTCCTGGATATTACTAGGGTAATAGTGGATATTATTTAGATGATATGGGAATTACTAATACCCAATTAATATAGAAACTCCAAGGAAATATGAAAAATTATGTAGCTACTACAGGAAATTATTGTACAAGGAGGTATTGTATTTAAGATTTAAGTCAGTGGTTTACCTCTCATAGCCATATAACCAACATCTTGTTGGTAATGTGGCCAGTTATCATTGCTGCCGACCGTAAATGTAAAATTATTTGAAATTGTCTCTTTGAGTCATGCTCAAGGTAATGTTTCAATAGTTTTATAATTCTTATTGTTATTGTAGTTTATTCATATTAAAATTTGACGTGATATAAACATTAATTACCGACTTGACAATAAAGTAAAATTAAGGACCGATTTATTCACTTTCAATTAATTTTATCTTCTGATTTATTGTCATAGTACCAATTGTACAAATAATTGTTACCATGGGAATAAACTGAAGGTTAAAGTTACTTGAAAGTGAATAAACAAGGCATCAATATAATAAAATAAGGAAATGTATTGCTACTAGATTTAAAAGTTGTCCTAGTTTTTTATGATATCGGTAGTATGTCAATCTTGTATACGTTTCTAATTTACATTTATTTGTATCACAAAGGCAATCAAGGTGGATTAAATAATATAAATTTAGATCCATTATTGATATACTATTCTTATTACGTACTATCTCTTTATGCATTTCATGCTTAGGGTGGCCATATTACCTACAAGTACCTTATCTCAAACACGGCTACATTTAGGTATAGGGAAGCCTTAACACTTTTTATTTAGATTTTAGAATAATGTGTAGAACCAGAATTTGTAATAAAAAGTATATTAAAATAAGAGTAATATTAAAATAAGAAAGTTAACAGCGACTTCTGGCATAACTGGAAGTAATATAAAAGTAAAAATATTTTAAACTGAAAGATCACTTTTCCCTGGGGCATCTAATTATTATTTTCAGAATTTTTGTATATTCCCTTTCTCAAAAACTTTAATATGGCACTGAACTTGGGATACCCTGTATTAAATACATTTCTAAACTGCAGGGTTACCAAAAATTATGTATGAATTTATTTGTGTATTAAGAATACTTTAAGAACCAAATTTCAAATTTCTCAAAATATCATTAGGAAAGAACAATTTATAAAAAAAAGTCTCAATAAAACTATTTCTCTTAAGTAGAATTACAGTGTAACTTCCCCGCCATCTTCAATAACTCCTTCCATTTCTTCATCACTCTCCTGCAAATCTTGCCTGATTGCTTCAGCTTCTTTACGTTCTTTAAGCCCAGCAGCAGGTGATCTTATAAGCGACAAGTCTCTCTGAACTTCTTTGATGTCTTTTTCATCTTCAAGCTCCCTGCCTTTACGTAACCTCTGCATGATATACATGTTCTGTCTTTTTTGTTTGATTGCATCGACTTTCTTAATCGTCTCCAGTGCTTTAGCCCAAGTCTGCCTGTCATATTTCAAGGGGACATTTCTGCGCTTTTCGAATTCAAATGAAGGGTCGATAGCCAATTCTTTGCCCACAGTTTTCCTGTACGCCTTCGTCCATTTGACTTTGCGCGGATTTTTCTTCTTTTTGAATGCAGCATGGCACTTCGAACGACAAAATTTAAATATCTGAAATTGAAAGATGACATAACCTAAAACCACGTTATAAGACAAATCGAAGATACTTGCTTTACAATCGTTCCTTACAAATTGTATGCCGTGGCCGGGGTAAATTTTTGAAGAGCAGAAGTAACACGTTTCAATACGCATATTTGGTGGTGCACGCACAAATTAAAACTAGCAAAAAATAATTATAACTTCCAACGTTGCCAAATATAATGAATGAAATGTTCAAATGTTTTTGCGAGATTTATAAATGATGCGTATATGATTTTTAATCAATCAGTAGAAATATTATAGCACAGTTTAAATATCAAAAATATATTTTTAAATTATTTTAAAAACATAAATAAGTATGAAATTTCTATTTCTATGTGTTATGACAAACGACAACATAGCAATTATTTTCCTCGGAGAAACTTCGTTTCCAACTTCACGTTACTGATTAGAGTAGACGAGCAGATGGAAATTCCATTGATTCAAACAAATTTCCAAGTATTGATTAAATGGATATAAAAAATTATTTTGTGATCGTACAGGTATTTTACATTCTTAATGTAGATACATCATTATAATTTTTTAAAGTAGCTATATTTTGGTAATTTACTTTTTTTACAGTTGGCTATATAATTTTGCAAAATTCTGTTGTAATGAAAAAACATCGAGGTCAGAGTATGTAATGGCGTATAGATTAATATAGGTGTCAAATATTATTCTTCTATTGAACAAATCGGTAGTAATTTTAAGTGTATAAAATATGGCAGAAGCTGCAGTAGAAGATAGGCCTCCACAAAGGTTTTACTGTCATATGTGTAATGTACAGTTTGAAAATGCGTCAACGGTATGTCAATTTTTTACCTAAACTGGGATTTTTCGGGCCTAACCCACAGTATATACATTACATGTGCAATAAATTTTTTTAGAACTATACATGCCCTCATTGCTCCAATGGTTTCATTGAAGAACTGGAATCCAATGCGGATAATCCAGAAGAAATTATAGATATCACTGATTCAGATGATGATAATTACCAAGTAGACAGTAAGTGTATGAAGCATATGAAAGTGTTAATGTGATTATTTTAGATGTTGAATTATGGACCTCTAGACTTTTTATCAATTCCACAAGAAGAGAGACATATTGGACGTGCACGTTATGCGTTAGACCCAACTAGGAGGAGAAGGTACGCTTCAGTTCATCCTCGCTCCCGGATTAGACCAAGGTTTGAAGTATACAAAATTCAAAATTGATACTCTGCATGCATTCTGTACTCTATATTGGTGGGATATTTCTTTTTCTTCTGCTTTTTTACTATGTATCTGCTTTATGCAACACACATTTTTGACAGGTAGTAATTTTTTTTAGTGAATTTTATACCTAAAACTGTGTGTAACATACTATACAATTTAAGAAATATTAATTTTGATTATCGTGTTTCACTGTGAGGCGAGGATGAAAAAAAAAGTAAATCCAAACTATGAGCATGTAATTTGTGTGTTGTAAAATCAATCTACATTAATCTAAGTGTATATCATTTTGGTATTGCTTTGCAGAACTTTGACAAGACTGGCTTCTACACATTTAAGGCAGCACACACCTTTTGAAAATCTCATACAAGAATTCATTGTGAATTTAGGAGTTGGAGTCAATTGGGGAGGAGGAGGCAACATGCAAGTTTTCTTAGGCAATCCTGGTGATTACGCATGGGGGCGGGAAGGTCTAGATGCCATAGTTACGCAATTATTAAATCAAATGGATACTTCAGGTAAATTTTTATTAACTTTATTAAAATTTTTAATGCTCATTTTCATAAATGCAAGTTAAATTTATTGTACAGTTTAATTAGTAAATATTGTAAAAGCAATAGTTACTAAGGCATTAAAGTGTACAGTAAATAAATTCATGTTTATATAATTTTTGTAATTTTCATTAGGAACATTCTAGATGTTTTGATTAGAAATTTGTAGTCAGTGTACACTTATAAAAGTTCACTTGTTTCAAGACACATCTTTACAGATTAAATATTTTTTAAATAACATGATAACATTACTGTTATCAAATTGTAACCTATCACAGTGATCAGTGAAAATATTAACAAGCAGAATCACAAATATTTATTTAAATTCTACATTTACTTGTTTAGAGTGACTTCCTTTGCTTTTAAACGTGCTTTGACATTTATGGCAACTGTGGTGTGTTATGTATTTTTTAAATGTTGAAATTAAGGAAGATTTATGTAATTTTAAAATTTATTTTTATTTCATTCATTTAAATCATAGCTGCAGAACGCCAAATGAGGCTCCAATTTAATCTTAGTCTTAAATCTTTTCCACTACCCAGTCATATAAAATATTTAACAGATTTACACAGAATAATATGACGTTTCATAAGCCTGGAATTTCAGTCAAAATTTATCTTTAATCTTCAGTATATGCCAATAGTAGCAATTACAGGCGTAGTTATTGCTATGGGAATAAATTGAAGGTTAAAGTTAAACTATGAATGAAATTACTGGGCCACATTGACATTTGTTTAAGTATTATTAATATACGACATATAGTTTATCAATCAGATTAATTATACTTTTAAGAAATGTAAAGAACCAAAAAGAGCATTGTAGTAAAGAAACGCGACACCTAATTTTAAAACTAAGGAAAGAAGGAAAAACTTAGTTTATGCAAGGAATGTTAAACTGTTTAGCTAAAACGTTAACAGATGATCATTGCAAAAAGAAAACTACAGTTCGCGAAAATCAGCTCATATTACATCATTCCAAAAGAATCCATATTTATGATTGCCACAAAGTTAAACCAGGAACAAGTCAAACACGTTTAAGAGACAATAATTTGATGAAGTGCCACTTTTGAAAAACCAACATATTCAACATCGTTTACAGTTTGCTAGAAATGATCAGTATTGTCCTTATGTTAGAAAATTTGCAAGGATGGCTTATCGACGTAGTATTCTTTGAAGTCAGTTAAATACAACTGCATAGTTTGTGCAAAATGGGCTTCTAGAAATTTTAGAAAACATAACGCTGCCGTACGTTGAAAAAGAAATGCCTTTAAAATAAGTTCGCGATAACGATCCTAAATTTATCAGCCAAGGAGGAGAGGATTGACTTATTGAACTTCTAATCTCCAGACCTTATTCTATAGAAAATTTGTGGATAGTCATTGAAGAAGCCATATTCAATGTAAATCCAGAACCCAGCAAGAATTATAGCAAGTTATACAGGTTGCTTGACTTTCAATTCCTCTACAACGTTTCGAACACCTAGTGGATAGTCTGCCTCGGCACCACAAAGCCATAATCAAAAGTCAAAGCTATGGAATTAAATATGGTGGTGTACCGACTACGGTATTGGCCGACTAGTCGACTACCGATCATTTGACTAGTCACTGAAGCCGAAATACGACTAGTCAGCCTCGAGCGCGCTTCGCACGATTTCGACAGCTACGGTCGATCAGTTGTCACACGTTTAATTTAACCGTTTTTGCGTAATCTCATTAATTTATGATATGATTCCTTCAAACTCCAAACACAAAAATGAATGTTGTTTTCATTATTTTTATTTACTTCTGTTTTTCTTTTACTTATAGTAAATATATTGGTATCTCGAATGTCCTTTCTCATTATAAGCAGTCGGCGACTAATCGCCGACTAGGAAAGTTGTCCGAAAAGTCGGCTTAACCGATTAATAATCGGTAAACGACACATCTCTAATTAAATAAATATAAAGTCTATCTTAATTAATAAATAAAGTCCTCAACTTTATTAAGCTTTTTTTTTCAATGGCCCAGTTTACACTGACAAGTATTAGGTTTGGTCTAGTCTGGTCATAGTGTACTAAACAAGTGGGGATAGTACAAAGATACTTTTATGTTGTCTCATGAATTTGCGTTTACAACGCAAATTCATAGCAAGTGTACTAATTCGATAAGTGGCGTTTCTTTCACAGCTCAAGTGCGCTAAGCCCCTGTTCCAATCACTAATGTAAGTGGAAGCGCGTCGCGCACTAGCAGTGTTGCCACCAGTTTTTTAAAAATAGTGCTAAACGAAATCATAAAATTATACTAAAATTGATTCACTTGTGCCAATTGTACCAAATAACCAAGAAAACACAAAATGTCCACATCGCCAACTGTTGTTTTTTTATTTCTGTCTCCATTTATTTTTAGTTAATACCGTCTCACTTGCTCATAATAAGAGTTACAACTCAACAGTTAACAGTTAATGAAGAGTTACAACTCAACAGTTAACCCTCGAGATTCGATTGTGTATGCAAAGTAAAATTTTCATTTAATGCAAAAAAAGTACAAATTTTTTATATATATTTGGAATTTGCTTGGATTATACAAAATTCGTGAATGAAGTACTCCTGTACTAAAAAAAAAAAAAGCAATTGCATTGAATCTAGTGTAATTATATTAAAAACGGAGCTGCGTACTAGAATTGTTCGCTCGAGATTCCGATAGGAATCCCTCATGTCCCGGACGCCTTGTTGATGTTGTTTGAATTTTGTATTCCTTTCAGAACAGTTCTGAATAGCACAGAACAGTTCCATTTTACAAGCGCATAGAGCTTGAAGCTCTTGAAAAGACTGCTACTAATGTAATCATAACTTTACAATCCGTATCTATAAATATGAGGCACGTCGATAAAATATTCTTGATATCATTTTTTACGTTATACAATGATGCAGCAGTTGCACATTGCACATTATCGGCCACGCATAATTACACTAGCGGTATGAATCATGAGAGCGGACTATTTTGGTTTAGTACTTGTTTTGAAATCTACCGAACTAAAGATGTACAGCTTGAATCACTTGGCGTAATATTTAGTTCTGATATGGTACTTGGTTTGCAATGTTTGCATACTAAACAAGGCCAATAATTTGAACAATATGCAGGTAAATATGATAAACTAGTATATTTTGCGTACTATCACGGCCTTAAAATTTCACACGATTCAATTTTCCGCTATAAATATGGTTTTCTTTAACGGCTTGTCAAAAATAATAACTTCAAACGTCAGTTTTCAAATATAATGCTAAAATTGTAGCATACGTGCATTCTGAAGGAGGGGAGGGTTTCACAATCGCAAAATTAGATCGTCTAATAACTTTTAACTTTGTTTATTAAGAGTTGGATATCTCCGCCCTAAGAATAATATATATTTTTTCTGAGAATTTGGCGACAGTGCTATTATTTTGACCGCAAGTGTACATAAAATTTTTTTATCGCCCTAACTTTGTGCCGAGTGATTTTTAAAATTTTTCTATCAACAAGCTATGAAATTCAAAACGTATATCTTAGCTTCAGGATAATAAAAATTGCTTGAATAAGAAGGAGTCTCAAGGAAAGAGGATGGCTGACAATAGGAATAAAGATGAGCTTCACTGAAAAATGATTTCTTTTGACACTAACAGTTGTTAAGACGAGTAAGAATTAAACGGTGACTTAAACCTTTATTTACAAACTAAATGATTTTTACACGAATGCAGAAGATTTCCATAACTCAATCTTACTTTCGTAATGGTATTCAAGAAAATGGTGATTGGATCTAGTCTCCAAGCTTGCATCGATGAATTTTGTGAAAAATTTTCTGCTGTTATCGATATTCAAAATTTACGTGTAACCATTACAAACATTGTTGGAGGATTTAGAAATACAGATAGTGTTGAACGCAAAAAGTGGAAGACTTTCTCTTAGAACTGCAGATACTGTTGAAGATGTAAGACAGCGTATGGATGATGAACCTAGAAAATCCATACGTCAATTATCCCAAAAAGTAGGCTTATCATACAGTACATGTCAAAAAAATCTGAACAAAGACCTCGATATGGATCCATATAAAAGTCTTCCACGAACTTTTGCCAGCATATTAGCAGAGGCGAATTTTATACCGCCGTTGGTTTGTTCAGACATTCTATCCAGACGAAGCATGGTTTCATCTTTCTGGATATGTCAATTCACAGAATTTTAGGCTGTAGAGTACAGGTAATCCTCACATTTTTACAGAAGCATCTTTACATCCAATAAAGGTTGGAGTATGGATTGCTGTTTCTCGAAGACGATTAATTGGCCCAATATTTTTTGAGGGAACTGTAACTGCTAAACGATACAGGAACAACATCTTAACTGTTTTCGTAAACGAATTATTGGACGACGAGTTACAGCATGGATATTTTCAATACGATGGGGCCACAGCTCACACAACAGGGGAAACTCTAAATTAATTACGCGAGTTTTCTGATAATCGTATCATAAGCTTAGGTTCTGATATCGAATATCCACCGCGTTCTCCTGATTCACCACCATTGGATTTTTTAATTTTTTCTTGGAAAAATACAGTTTTTAAAACTCCTGTTCAAGACCTACAACACCGTATTTCAGAGTTATGTATTGCTATAGCTCCAGAAACATTGTAGAACATTTTCACCAATATAAAACGTCATATGAACTTATGCTTATAAGCTGAATGCGACCATTTTCAGCAACTTCTCTACATCTTTTGGATTTTCTAACCACTTAAGAACAGCCCTTTGCAGGGCTACAAATTTGAAAACCAGGAGTTCACGGACATCACACTCACCTCTCTTGTTGCAACAATCTGTTTTAACGCCGTAGTGGACGAGACTGCATTCGATAAACATTTTAAAGCTCTTTTTGCAGGTTCGATTTCAAAAGCTGTGAGAGTAACAAACTTCAAGGAACGCACAAAGCTAAGACATGCTGTCTAAATTTCATAGCAAGAGTTGATAAAAATTTTTAAAATAATTCGGTATTTGTACAACATATTCAAAAAACTAAACATTTTTCGTATAAGGCTGTGTTCACACTGATGAAACAAAAGCGTTTTCGGACAAACATTTCATTTTATTGTGAAACATTTTGAGTAAAAGCGTTTTGCAACTGTTTCAAGGTGCTTTTTGTTTTGATGCATCAGTGTGTGCCTGGTACTATTTAAAGCATTCAGGAAGCTGTCTCTAACAAAATTAACGTTTTTGCTTCATCAGTGTACACGCAGCCTAAAGCACAGCTTCTTCCAATAACATAAGACAGCGTTTTAAAAGTTGCAATTTAACAACCTGTCTTTTACAGTAAATAAAATCTTCACAGTGAACCTCAAATTTGCAACAGCCTATGTAAAATACGTTTACAATTCGTATATTATGATTTCTTAAAATTTAGAAGTTGTTTATGTTAAAGTTGATTGGAATTCTTGTGGTTTCGTGTTACTTTGTTTACAATATCTTATCTATTATGTTCCTGTTTAGTAAATAACTAACTTTTATCTGGTAACAAGATAAGTCCCCACTTTTCTGAACATTTTTCTGATACACAACTGAAGAAAATAATCACGTATCCTATACTTGTTAGAGTAGAGCAAATTTGTTTGCTTTTTCCCGCAGAATTGATCTCTATTGGAACATATCTACATATTTTGAACCACTCGGTTAAAGCTTTATTTGAATCAATATGACGTAAACTTTTAAGTTTTTCCTTTTTGGAGCATTGTTATTAAATGCTTCCACTATATTGACTTTATTTATAACCAATATGTGAATATAGGGGCAGTATAGTTATCCACTTTCAAATAGCGCCTTGTTAAGTCCGAAACGAAATGTCATTACCGTATACACAGGGATTTTTTTCTTTTATGTATACAGACCGCCTATGTATAGTTTTAAAAAGAACATGTCAATGCATTCTTTTATTGCAGTACATAGGCAACCAACTGTGCAACTACAAAGTTGCAAAGGTTTCATTAATCTTTTCAAAGCATTTTATAACCTAAATGTAGATGAAAGTAAACTAAGAAACCGGAAAGAATGTAAACACCAGCATAGGCAAACCAGAAAGCAGATTTTTAGCATGTAACAGTAGATTGAAATTACTTACTGACGTTTCGCAGAACTGACTCTTCGTTCTGTCAAAGTGAATGACGATAAGACGATAATAAATAAAATCTGTTTCAGTTATAAGGCGTACTTGGCCGGTGAAAGGACAAAACGATGGTTAAATTAGTTTATTTGTTCATTCAGCTGACAGTTTCGGTTGAGTTTCCAACCTTCTTCATAATTTAAATTATAAATTTATAGGCTCTGAAGAAGGTTGGAAACTCAACCGAAACTGTCAGCTGAATAAACAAATAAACTAATTTAACCGTTTTGTCCTTTCACCGACCAAGAACACTTTATTACTGAACATAATTTTCAGGACACCATACAAGTTCAAAAATCTGTTTCCTTTTTCATATAATAAACAAAATTTGAAATCTGTTCGGTTGTAGAAAATATATTTATACAGCACGTGTGTAAATGTATTCTTTTTATCTCGTACTACTAGTTGCATAAATAACTATTGTAGTGTGTAATGTTGGTTGCCTATATAGAGTCGTTCCAGTGTAATATCTTAATAAGTACAAGTGTAATCTGTTCAGTTGATACATATTTTTTTTATATGAAATCAAAAGCTCTATTAAGCAAATATGTTTTTTCACTTCCGGTTTAACAGAAAGTATACGCAACTTTTGTTTTTCAAATGGTCAACTTCGATGCCAAATTAAAAAAAAATATTCGTTATTAGCATGCTTTAAAAGTTAAACCAGGGAAGTTATGTTTTTAAGTTTCTTAAGTAAGGATATACAAATTTGATGTGATTGAAAAAAGAAAAGAATTTTTTGCAATAACATATTCTTAAGTTGTCATTATTTGACAGTTTTCAGTGTATAACGTGTCATTATTTAAAAGTGTGAAATAACAAAGTTACTATAAAATAAAAAAGTCACCAGAACAAAAGTTCGTATTCGACTTAATAAATATTGCGATTTTCACCTTCTCCTTAATTTCAGGCGGAGTATCAAAGATTTCTTCCTCTTCATCACTGCTAATAAACTGATTTTCGGTCATTTTTATAGTTTTTCTTAGCGAAATTAAATTTCAAAATGATGTTTTCAAAATAAATTTGATAAATAACAACTTGCTTTGCCTTGGAAACCAGAAATTACAACAGAACTAGTGAACTATGATCAACATGACGTTTTTCTTTCGAAATTTATTTTAAATCTGTTCAGCTTAAGAATTTATTATTACAAAAAATTATGTATATAACTCGTAACAAACGGTGCTTTTTTTCGCTCGTGTTCTAAGCGGCACACTTGTGAAAAAAAAAACACGTCTTTAGTTATATAAAATACTATTATATCATATTTCATAAAAAATATCGTGCCATTTAAAAAATTCTCCTATACAGCGTAGACAAAAAAATATTTTAATACTTCATTCTCAAGAGAACAACGTCCTGTTTAAAAAAATTCTCGATAAAGTCATCACTCCTATACAGTGCAGACAAAAAAATATTTTAATACTTCATTCTCAAGAAAACAACGTCCTATATAAGAATGTATATACTTTATTGGATGAATAAAAATAAATGAGTTACGGCTTAGGGCCTTTATAATCAAACAGTCTGTATATCTGTATTCTGACCTGTAATTTTGTATTGTAATGTAATCGCAGCAATATCGCTGTCTCTTAAGCTACTACCCACGAGATGGCCAGTGCAGATAACAATAGCGTGTCATTAAAAACTTGCAAAATTTGGCTGCAAGTCGGCTGGATTACAATGAGGCCTCCGAGCATCCTCGGTATAGCTATTTCAGCCCTAATTGGTGCCTCATCAGTGAGTAGCTCGAAGATTCCATCGCAATCCCGACAAAAATTAAAAATCCCTGTATGTTTTACGTCGTCAAATCCAAGTTGTTTTAAGAAACGTAATATGCGATTTTTTTTATGTTTTTATATATGAGTCGTTGCTATCGACTTTCACTATATTATTTATTTCAATTAATAGGTCCACCTCCTCTCTCTAAAGATGTAATTGACGCCCTGCCTGTGGTAGAAGTGACTGAGAATCAAGTAGCGGCGAAATTACAATGTTCGGTTTGCTGGGAGGACTTTGGCTTGAAGGAAAAAGTTCGACAGTTGCCCTGCCAGCATGTGTATCATGAACCATGTATACGTCCTTGGCTTGAACTTCATGGTACTTGTCCTATTTGTAGACAAAATCTAGTTAATGGTGACCAACAGCCTAATGCAGAAGGAAACCAGCAAGGACCACCAGGTAAAATAACACTAAAATCACACAACTCTCAAAATTAACCATGTGCTTCTAGTTAATTTAGCTTTGCAACAATTGTTCCAAGTAGTTCAGCAGAATTCTGGTGGTGCCAGCTCTTCAAGTGGTTCAGATACTTCTGCATCGAGCAGTTCAAGTTCCAGTTACAGTAGTGATTCTACTATGTAGATTATTTATTTATTTATGAAAACCACACTCTACGCTTGCTTTTATTAGGAGTTCTTTTTAATTCAATTATAACGCTATCGAATCAATATATCTGAAGAATTAATTCAATAATGTTATTAAAATTCCCGGTGTTTCTATTGGATTCTCTATTAAGATCGCGTGTATGCCGATAGTGAAGCAAGGTATTAATAATACGATATCAGACTTGAATTGGAATTGTTTATTAAAAGGCTGTTTAAAATGTGTCACTAATGAAACTAATTACGCATGTTAAATAAATGAACAACACATTAGTAACATATTTTATTTTAGTCTAATTATTTGTTTAGTCAGTACGTTTTATTAAATATTTATATAGAATTAATGACATAATAAAACTGAAGAATTATTCTCTGTGACAGTTTTATTTTTTAATTGAAATAACACAATAGACTCGTTGTTGACAGCAATATTTTAATTTTATTTCTCATAATGTATTGGTAACATAATTCATTTGACTATGTTCATTATGGAAATTTTTTTTGCGTGTTTTGAATAAATTGAGCATGTTTAAATGAATCATTTCACTGATACAATAAGCAATACAATTTAGTACTAAAATATTCACTGCATAGTGTGTTCTGCATTGACAGTTATCTGTGACACTCATTTTTGTCATTAAATAAATGCATTTTAAGTGTAGATAGAAAAAAATTAGGATATTATTTTTGGTATGTGTTTAGTGTAAAGTCTGATTCAAAACAATATAAGATACTGAAGTGGAAATGTAAATACTAAATTTGTATATCAATTCATCATTTCTTTTTATTTCTATGTAAATATTGTAACTTAGAATAAGCTGAAAACGTGTTAATTTGAAAACTATTTTGTTTTTCTCGCAAAGTAAGGTACACTGTTAGATTATAATATTGTATGGTATGTTGTGACCACCACAACAGTTACTGAATAAATTTGAAGTTATGAGTGTACTTAAATTTATTGCAAATTCAGACTTAATAAAACACTATTCCAGTATTATAAAAGTATTTAATATGCAAGTTAGTGTTATAATTTGAGATATGTCTCACGCTCACAAAGCGTTTAAAATTAATGATGGAACAGTCGTAAATTCGTATGAGCAAGTGTAATGTTACTTTCGTTACATGCTTTTATCACTTCTGCATCATTGGTAGATCCTGAAGGACTTGCAATAAATCTGACACCACTCTGAAATAAAAGTCATGACATAAATGTATAGTTACATTTTGAATTATAATAAAACATACCAGTTTAGCTCGGTCTACATTATCTCGGAATGGGAAAAACGCATCAGAACTTAGAACAACATTAGTTAATTTTTCTATCCATTGTTTTCTTTCATCTTCTGTTAGATCACTAGGAACTTCATCATACATTGCTGTCCAGATATTTCTGTCCATGTCTTTTCCTATTGAACAAAATAATACTATGTTAGCGAAAATAATACAATATTAATTACACTAACACAAAAACAACAGAATAATTTAAAATTAGTAACTAATAAGAAGCATAACTTGAGTTGGCCGTAATAATGAAGACGAAATGATAATATAAAAAATTATCTCAAACGGACACTGGAAAATGGCACAAATGCTCAACGTTTCACTATCACTTGATAGCTTCTTCAGGAGTGAAGAAGCTATCAAGCCATTTTCCAGTGTCCGTTTGAGATAATTTTTTACACAATTTCACCGGGCAAGAACTACCTTAATTGTGAAATGATAATGATAATCATGAAATCACCCTAATAGATCTTAGCAACACAAACACGTCTTTTCTTAGAACATGTGATTAGTTAGTCACAATTATATCATTTTTCAGCAACTTTTTAAAAAATATATGATTTCTCATTATATGTTTATTTCTAAGTGCTTTGGACTTAGACAAATTAATTAAGAAACGACATTAAAAAAAGTCATGCAAATGTCCTATTTCTAAGATCTATGAGAGTGACGAAATTTTTAAATTACTTCAACCTCTATCCAGTTGAAAACAGACAAAATGTGCAAAAACAGGCTTATTTAGCAACAAACACAAATATAATCTTAAATTTGTTACTGACAAGATATATAAAAAAAGTTATCCTTACATACAAATAAATCCAGTTAACTGTAATAATAAAAACCGTATAAAACTTTTAATTAAAACTACTTCAAATATTACTAACCGATTGTGTTATTGACATAATTATCAATAGCATTTGAAATTTCTGCTCGTTTAACACCAGCTTTGAACTTCATTCCAAGCACTTTCGGATGTTGTCTCAACCACCAGTTATCAGCTTTTTCCCCAGCCAATCGAGTGCAGTGAATCCTCGACTGTTGGCCTGCACCAATACCAATGACTTGGCCATTTTTTGCATAACACACGGAATTGCTCTGAGTATATTTTAAAGCAATAGTAGCAACAATCAAATCTCGAACTGCTGAATCTGGAAGATTTTTGTTTTGTGTTACCACATTTTGAAATAGTGTTTTATCAATGACGGCAAAATTTCTGCATTGTTCCAGTGTCAGCCCAAATAGGATTTTCCTCTCAATCACGTCAGGCTCATAATTAGGATCGATCTGGAATGTTAGATCAAATAAAATTTTGAATCCAATTCAAACTGTTGATGGCATACTTGTAACACACAGTAACCACCGTTTTTCTTTTTCTTTAATAAATCCAGGGCTTCTGAAGAGTAACCTGGTGCGATAATTCCATCAGAAACCTCCCTCGAAATCAGCTTGGCCGTAGCATAATCGCATTCGTCAGATAATGCAATAAAATCACCAAATGAAGACATGCGATCTGCACCTCTAGCGCGTGCATAAGCTATTGCAAGAGGTGTTAATTGTTCTTTTAAATCGTCTACCATACATACTTTATACTGTAAACAAATAAAAAAATTATATGTTTTCGTCAGGAAAGAACATACTTTTCAAAATATGTTTTGCAAACAAATTGTGTTTATTATTTGGCAAGAAAACTTCTTATCAAATCCAGCAAACAAATATGCAAAATTGCTTAATATACTTGCGCAAAATAACTTTGAGTTCAAGTTATTTGCTTACATGTTGTATCCTATTTTAGAATTCTAGATTTACTTATTTATAAGATTTGAAATGGTTACATTACGATAAAGTGAAATATTAATTGGCATTCACTTATATTGTAAAAAATTCAAATATCTATGGTAGTTTTTAGCAAGCATTTAAAAATGTACATGCTGATTTATTTATTTAACCTTTCGTCTTCCTAGAAACACGATCAATTATGTATTTCAAACAATTTTTAGAGACATCAATGGAAATTAATTTTTTTAATTCAAGAATTCTATTGTCAAAAAAATCTGGGACAACTCTATACGTGCATTTTTGAGTTATTTTATTAGTTTGAATGCAGTTTTAAACAATTCATTGTGCTTGTTTTGTGGCAACGTAAAGAACAGAAACAAACGGACGAATTTTTTTTTTACAATAGAGTGTACTCTCTCTTAACGGGCACTCCTCATACGCAGACACCTCTATTAAGCGAACATTATTTTCTTGGAACAGTAAAAATTTATATGGCAAAACGCTCTCTCTTAACTGGACTCTCTATTAAGCGGACACATTCTCAGGGACTGTAGAGGTGTGCGCTTATGAGAGAGTACACTGTATATATTTAACTCGTCATATTTACAGTAGGATATATTAGATGTCTGAGGTTTTTTTGGCGAGCACAGTACAATGCTTTTCAACAAACTTTAATACTTTGGGACACTTGTTCTATTCACAGAAACACAAACTACTAAAACTAAATTGATTGTATTGATTCTACAATCGCAGAAAAGAAATTTTCACTAACGTAAAAAAAAATTATATAAATACCAAAAACAAAATAAATCAAAAGTGATGATTCAATAAATTTCTAATGGGATGTTAGCTATTTTTTTTATAGTGATCAGTGTTGTAAAATAGTTATTATCATTAGGCCAGAAACTGTCATTTTGCAAGTGCGAGCACAGTTTGTGAAGGCGAAAACACTTGCAAAGCAGTTTCGGGCCGTTTGATACACACTATTTTTTTGGTCCGACCAATTTTAAATTGTCTCAAAAGTTCCAAAAAAAATTCGAATTGTTTACGCTAGGGAAGTTACCTGTATTCAGGTTGGCAACACAATGCCCAACACGATTTCGAATTTGAAATTAAAAATCAAGTTACAGTTTTTACTTTTTTGACATTTAATAAAGAAGAATTTCACTTTGCAAGTCATATTCATGTTTGATAAAACAAGCTGCATATACATTTTCAGCTAAACTTAAGTCCAAATTTAAAAAAATCATTCAATACATCAAATATTTGCTACGAAATCAAACCCCTTGCCATTTAAGAAATGTCAACCATAGATATCAATATGGCCAACATTTGGTAAATTTTTTGATGGCCTAGGCCTGTTTCCGGACGATTTTGACGAATGCAATACCAACATTTCTGGCCGAAGAACCAAAATTTAAATTGTTTTTCATGATGTAAATGCCAATTAATATATTCTAATACAGTCGTTTCATGGCAAGAGATCAAATCAGTCGATATAACCATACATACCTCTTCATTGTTGAGAGGAACAGCTACAGCAGCACCTGCTGGAGAGACATGTTTGAAACTAGTAGCAGCCGGTACTCCCAGAGCTCTCTTTAATTCACGTACTAGTTGCCACCCATTCAAAGCATCACACAAATTTATAAATCCAGGAGATCCATTAATAACTGTAAGAGGCAATTTTTCCTGCATTGTAAATAATTGTGCAGGCTTCTGATGAGGATTCATTCCATATCTCAAAGTCATTTGGGAAACATTGCCAGAGTACTGCTTACGAAAATAATCAGAAATGGCAAAATCATACTCGGCTGTGTGAGTAAACGCTTTTAATGCCAATCTTTCCCTAAATGTAATTTTGATTAATAAAATACAGTCTCATTTGTTTTGAATATTTTACCTTGTAGATTTTTCAGTGTCTTTATTTTTGGATGCTTTAATTTCATTGATGACTTTATCATAATCATCGGGATCACAAAGAACAGTAACTCGATCATGATTTTTTGCTGCTGCCCTTAATAAAGTCACACCGCCAATGTCTATGTTTTCCACAGCATCAGCAACAGTTACATTAGGTTCTGACACTGTGCGTACAAAAGGGTATAAATTACAAACTACGATTTGTATTAAATCAATTTTCTGTGTTTCTAAATCCTTTAGATCAGATGGAATTAATCTAAAATTCGTTTCGTTTTCATGACTAGATAGAAAAAAATTAAGGTTTTTGTATACCTTGCTAGAATTCCTCCATGAACTGAAGGATGCAATGTCTTGACCCGACCTCCCAAGATTTCTGGAGCCCCTGATATTTCTGAAACATCTTTTACTTCAAGGCCGGCATCGCGAAGGGTTTTAGCGGTTCCTCCACTTGCAACAAGTACAAAACCTACATCTCTGAAGTCTTTCCCTAATTTCACTAAGCTTGTTTTATCCGAAACAGAAAGTAGGGCTACAAAAAATATATCAAATTCAATAAATATCATCACATCACATAAACTTAATTCGATTATTTGTGTAGTTTTACCTATTTTACGAGTTGATGCCATTTTAATTGCACGCTGTTTAAACTTCTATTGCTGATGCACGACTGCTTTTGTTTTGTTAAAATGTGGATTGAAGAAACGGCAGGGGGCAGGTTAAAAGTTCATTGATAAGTGATAATTGTCGTTTAAAAAATGCACAAATACGCTAGAATAGGAAAATATATTATAAACAACAATTAATTCCGCAATAATAAATTGGAATTTCAAGAAATGTGCTTAGCGCGTCATCTGTTATCAATTTAATATTGCAAAACAAAAAGTAACTATATGTGGTTAGGCTAGGCGCACACGAGCAATTTTCTATCGCAGGAAATTTTTATTTAATTTCTAGATTCTCTGCTCGGCGATTTTTCATCGCTGCTTTACGCATTAAAGATTTGATTGGTTCTTTTAATTCAATGAACCAATCAAATCCAGATTCAAGCTTCAAAATTTTTAATTAACGTGTTAAGAAATAATATCCATTCACGATCTTTTTGCATTCTAGTAGGCCATGTTTTTTTTCGTTATGTTACGTGTATGTATTTCAGCACCTCAGGGGTAGAGTGTATTAACCCTTAAGAAACATGACAGGGTCAAATCTGACCCCGTGGAATTTCAATTTGTAATTTCAGAGCCAATAGTTAGGTGGCGGTGTTCATTTCTTTACGTATTCGTCTAGAAGGTATACCTTTATGGTTACCACATACTTTATCAGTGCTAACTTATTCTTGGACGAGGAAATATCGATTTGGAGTCAGATTTGACCCTGCCATGTTTTAAACTTGAATTCGTGCTGGACCAGTTCGACAAAATGGCTCGTTTTTGTGGTAATAAGAAGTTTCTCAGTCAGAGTGAACTTGAAAATATTGCGCAGGATGTTATGAATTATGGTTTAGAAGAAATAGACACTGAATTCTCAGATGCTGAACATGAAAATAGTGATCACAATTCTGAATCAGAGCAAGAAATTAATTCGGAAGGGGAATCAAACAATAACATTAGATTGGATCCGGATAATGTAGACGATGAATTTGCAGTGGATTCTGAAAATGACAATGTTTCTGAGTCTGAAAGCACAAAGCATTATTTTTATGGAAAAAATCGATGTAAATGGGCAAGAACACCACCTGCTTCTAGCCGTACTCGATTACATAATATTATCAGCCACTTACCTGATGTAGTTGGAGAAGCTCGTTAGAAAAGACGAACCACGCCAATGGAAGCCTGGACATGCCTTATTGATGATGAAATGACACAAATACTAATTGATTGTAGAAACGCAAGAATCACAGAAAAGGCTGCAATGTACAACGACTCTAATCTCTTCTGTCAAAACATAAATCATATAGACGCAATAGAAATGAAAGCCTTTTTGGGACTGCTGTATTTGGCAGGTGTTTTCAAATCAAATAATGAGGATGTCAAGTCATTATTTTCAACAGATGGCACTGGCAGAGATATTTTTAGAGCCACAATGTCTTTGAATCGGTTCCTTTTTTTATTAGCAGCTTTATGTTTCGATGACAAAAATTCAAGACTTGACAGGATAAATAATGGTGACCCTCTTGCTGCAATATCAGAAATATTCAACATGTTTATTACTAATTGCCAATCAAATTATAGTTGCGGTGAATATACTGCAATAGATGAAATGCTAATTGCTTTTAGAGGCAGATGCAGATTTCGTATGTATCTGAAAAATAAACCAGATAAATACGGATTAAAGTTGCAGTGTCTGTGTGATGCAAAAACTCATTATCTTCTCAATTCATTATATACACTGGAAGAAATACTCACAGAAATAATCCTAGAAAACTTTCTACTCCTACTTTAGATGTTCTTTCCCTGATTCCGCTAATTGCCAATACAAATCGTAATGTTACGGCAGATAACTGGTTCTCGTCGTTAGAATTAGTTACTGAACTGAAGAAAAATAAGCTAACATACGTCGGAACATTGAAGAAAAACAAACGGGAAGTTCCTCCCCAATTCCTGCCAGAAAAGGGTAGACCTCCACAATCTTCTGTATTTGGCTTTACTAGAGATGAAACTTTGGTTCCTTATGTTCCCAAAAATTCTAATTCAACCGCACTTGGCTTGCAGACTACAACAGTTGTTCCTGCCCAGAGAATTACGAAGTGTTATCTGCAGAATAGGCAAATTTGACAATCCTGAGTTACCTGAGTTACCAAGGCAGCAGGAAGCTTTGAGAGGCTCCAAAAGAAGTAGATGTCATATTTGTCCATATTCTCAATCAAAACACAGCGCCATTTGTGGAACTTGTAAGAAATTTGTATGCAAGAATCATGCAACTACATCCACAAAATGTCAAACATGCAATGGAAGGTGCGGCCAATAACGTGTACGTTGAAAAGTTTTTTTTGTTACGTTGAGGAAATATAAATATTTATCTTTAAAAAAAATATTACGAAATGCATCACAATCTTGGTTCCCAACCCGGAAACCAAGATTGTGATGGACAACGGCCGCGGAAGCCCTCAAACCAAATTACGAAATGCATTTGCAGTAGAGAATTTTTTTGTTATAACGATGTATATGAGAGAAAGTTATTTTTGATAACTTTGATAATGTTTGAATTTAAATAAAAGTTTAAAAAGTTTACTTATTTGTATTGTTTTTATTATAAGATAGTTGAGAGAGGCATGCAAATAATTATGTATCATCAGTGGCAAGAAAAAAATTTCATATACTACAAGAAAAATTGACAGGGTCAGATTTGACCCTGCCATGATATGTAAGTACGTTCTAAATTTAAGCCATGTTACTTAAGGGTTAAGTTACAAAAATCAAATTTTTAAGGAAAGCAACTTTTCTAACATTTTATAAAATGTTAAATTAGTGTAACTGTCCAGAAACAAACGGCAAGGGCACTTTTTATGTTTTTTCCATAGGTGCATTTTTTTATCTTTCAAATCACAATGTTTAAGAAACAGGACTTTGATGTGACTTGTGTGTAGTTTTTCAAGAAAATGTGACTTAACACACTTTACCTCTGGGGTGCTGATTTTGAAGGTAGTCAAAATCTGACGTGGAAAAAATTATGACATTGTCACGTCAGCTGTATTGACTATGTTGCCAATAATTAAATAAACTTGAACTACAATGCCATGTCAATACAATCCTATTGAGATTGCATGCGGGTAGTGCAAAGGCTTTTACAATAAGCACATAAATTCGCAACCAGTATCGAAAGATAGGGTTACAAATTTATGGCGTGAGGCTCTTTCAAAATGTATCCCCGACATGTGGCAAAATTTTTGTAATCATTGTGAAAAATTAATTTCGGAAGACTGGACGAAATATATGGGAAATTTTTCGTTTGAAAATATTTCTCCTTTCATTATTACATTAGGAGAATCTGATTCAGAATCAGAAATTGTTGATGAATCAGATTCTTCTATGGAATCAATGGAAGGGGAATAGGGAACATTTAATTTGGCATCAAAATTTTAGAGTGTAGAAAACCCATGTATATCTGTAAAACTTATAAATATACTGCGACGATCCTTTTAGCAGTCAAAAGTAATAGCCACGAATATGCACAAATATAAGCAGATTTGCAGAATTCTAGTGTTAGCAGAAGAATCAGATGGTGTGCGTATTGTAGGAGGTAGTGAAAGTAGACAGAATTTTAAATGAGATCTAGCTTATGGTCTTCTCGGGAAAAATGATAAGATATTTTACATAAATGTGGCTATGGAAAAGTTCTGAGACATCGGCAACAGTAAGAAGATCCTGTTATTTAAATACTCCTTTAGCGCCACCTGCAGCGCACCTCTACATCATTGCCAGGCACCAAACTCGAATCCCCTTCAGAAATTCATCCCGGCCTCGAGTATTCACCCCTTCTGCGACAGCGAGTCGAAAATGGCCGCGAGCCCTATAATAAGACCATCCAGGGCCTGAGAACGACAGTTCTTCGGTCTGAACAAGTCCGAAAAAAAAACTCCTGGCTGAACAAGCCATCCTCACGGAATGCACAAGTCGATACACCTCTCCACCCGCTGCACAAGTAGCAAGATCCGTTTAGCCACACCACTGTGCATATGATTCTATGAAAACACAAACAAGCATACTGTCATTATTGTTTATTATCATATCTGGAGTCACATTTGTTAATAAAGAAACAAATAACAAAAAATACGTAATTCTCATTTAAAATCAAAAAGTGTCCTTACTTTTTTTTAACATTGTATGTATTAGGTTATACTTTGTCGGGCTGCGTACATTTGAGGAAAAAACACTAAACCTACAGCATTTGGAAATTCTTCCTACTTTTATTCAAACATGTTTTTTTTTCAAATATATGTTTTGAATTACTTGTTGCGACTTGCGGCATTGATTTATAACGAACGAAATGGCCACGCAATATTTGTTCTTAGTAGGTAATTCTATCGGGAAAAATACTACCGACCGTCAATTGTTGCGACTGCTGTGTGAGCAATCATTCTTAATTCCATGTTAAAAGTTATCCCTAATTGAGAAAGATTAATTATGTAGTAATTGATTTCATGGAAGCTTATATATTCTTTTTACTCCACTTAGATATGTTATGTCTTTTAAATATTCGTATGTGGTCATTATTTTATTTCCTCGTTCAAACATCTAAAATTCACCTGTAACTCAATTAGTTAAAAATGGTAAATAATAAATATTTACTTAGTTCTTAATGATAAATGTTAAGTAAGTTCTTGTAAATACCAAAGATTTTGATGATAATGTGTTGTAAAAGGATCCCACATGGAAATGAAAAAATACATTCCCAAATATAGACATGGATCTGAAGGAATTATAGTGAACAAAGCATCAGTCTTAGGAATCCAACCAATACAAAACTTACCCATTAGTTCCACAACGAAACATGCAGAGTTGCACTTTGGAAGGGCAATTGGAACAGACTACTATCTCAAAAAGTATCACACCAGAGTTATCACTATTTGTCCTGGCAACACCAATACTTCAATTTTGAACAGAAGTAATTTTTTTTGTGTGGACTTAGATTTATTGGACGAAGATCTTGCTTTATATCCGAGACAAAAGTAAATTAAATTAATATCTTCAATTTTCAAAAGATGGATATATTATCTACCTAATAATTCTACAACTGTACCTTTTCAGTCCTGAATCAGTGGATTGAGTTTATTAAAAGTAATAGAATCTGGAAAAAATGGATCTGCATGGGTGGTCGAAGGGGGTGAAGTTTACCAGTAACCGTTTGAAAACAGAATGGAAGTGCGGGAGAATATTAAAAAGGAAGCGGAAAAGAACAAGAAGAAAGAAAAGTAAATTATACTTCATTAAAAATAAATGCATTTGTAATCTACCTAGATGCGTATTGGTATAAAATTTCTCTCTAGTTGTCACTATTAGAAAAAAAAAATTTGAAAAATGTTAAATTGATCAACGCCAAGTTTAAGCCAGTAGCAAATATCAACGTGTTGTTGATTCTTATTTTTTTGTGCCCTATATACAGTATTTATTGTTTAAGTCCAGTCCTATCTACCTTAACCTAGTAAATCGGATTATCTGTCCGTGCGCTATTATCCTATACAAATTTATTGTTTATATCCCCAGTCCTAGCTACCTTAACCTAGTAAATCAGGTTATAGTAGACATAAAAGAGTTATCTGAATGTTATTAAAAAATACACTTTCATAAACTTGTCCCATTTTATTTGAAATAATACAAGTTTTTTATATAAGTTTACGTCTTTTATTTTTCCAATAAATCCTCACACGGACTGCTGCGTTGCATATCTCTGCGAACTTGAAAACGATCACGATATGGATATGGATAACACTCATTCGCTTCTGATATCCATACAGACCCATTCTGACCTTCCTTCAACATTTTTAAAACACACCTGGCACAGTTGCTTGGGCTAAAATATACAATAACTCTAGTTTCTATGATTGCTTCGAATCCCATGTTAAATACTTACTTTTGCACTTCAAGACCTTCAAATTCTTTTTCACACAGTTGCAAATCAACCACTTTCAATTTTTCTCTTTCAATAAATGGAGTTTTTGTAAGACCTGGACAAAAAGTGAGGACTTTTCCGAAAGTTTTGTTAAAGTAAAACTCAGTTCCAAATGTTTTTCCCATTGCTATTATGGCATTACTGCAAGCAGAATATACAGGCAAACTTGAAATTGGTGTAATGCCGAAAATTGAAGATGTGTTTATCACACATCCATGTTTATCGCTTTTATGTTTCGGAAAGTATTTGAATAAAGCCAGCATCGTGATATCAAGTGTGTTAATCTGTAAAGATCGTTATGATAGATCAATCGACAAATGTTGAAGTTGGATTTAGTGTTCTGCGATTTTTACCGCGCGATTTTTCGACGACTTCCAGATTGCTCAATTTCAAATTACTTCGCACTAAATACATATAAAATTCAAGGTGGTATTAATAATAAAAATTGCCCTCACAAATCGCCTCGCACTAAACTCAACTTAATAATGAGCGAATTTTCTTACATAATTAATTTGAATCATTCTTTCATAGTCGTGCTCATCTATTACACCAAAGTTGTTTACTATGATATCTAAATTTCCAAACGTATCCACCGGTATCTTCAAAACACCTGTAAATAAAAAAATAATAAAACTTATAAAAATAAGGGTTTTTTACATTCAGCGTGATGTCTCGGGTAAAGATCAATTTTGCGAAAGTAAACCTGTCCACTGCCAATATCCTTCAAATATTTGATAGAACCCTTAGCTTTAGTCTCGTCTATATCGGCTATGACTAATCCCTGTTAAAATGAGTTTTTTTAATTCTCTAAATTAGTAAAAAAAGTGAAAAAGGTAACCTTCAATCCATTTTTTAGTAAAGCTTTTGCAATTTCAAAGCCAATACCACCCAAACCTCCAGTAATACAAGCAATTTTTCCATTTATAGTATTCATCGTCTCAAATTTCGTATTTTACCTAAATATTGCTGGTTAAGCAGTCAAATGTCATTTTGTAGTTTTGTCAAAACAAGAGATAACGAGTGTTCAATTAAAGAACGGTCTAGATAGCCATGAATTTGTTCTGCGCCTCTAAGCTCACCTTAACTCAGAAAACAAATCAAAAATAGACGTTCATTACTACTCTTTATAAAATTTTTTACAAAAATTATAATAAATACTGAAAGTGTTCACATTCTTTCTGAAAACATTTCAAGGTTCTGTGCTTAATTGCGTTCATCAGGTTCTTTAAGATACCAGGAGATTCATTCTGTTCTTAAATTTTATTATCAATCCGCTGTCTCGGGTCATCAGCAACTGACATGGTAAATATAGTTACAATAGTTCTAATTCTTCAAAGCACCTTTCCACAAAACACGTCCAATTTCGCGGGAATTTTTTTTTTTTGCGAAATTAGACAGCGAGGAAGTCGATATGTGAATTCAACTCCAGAGGCGTTTACTCCTTATTACAAATCACTTTTAATTAACAATATACATTCCAAGCAAGCACCTGGTAGCAACGGCAAAGAGGATAAATCTAAAATTTTTATTTCTCTACAGGAATTTTTGGAAAAAGCATTTTTTTGTTTATTAACATTTGCTTTTATTTGATTAAATATCTTTTCTGGAGCCAATTACTTTTGAAGAAATTCATACTGAAATCAACTGCTGCACATCTAAAATGGTTTTAATTGAAAAGCATTTTTGTCTTATATGTGCTAGGATATATTTTGAAAAAAATATTTCCTATCATAAAAGACTGTTGTAATTGCAAAAATGCAATTTATTCATAAAATGAGGACGATTTGAATCACGTCGACAATTTATTTGTGAAGAATAAAGAATTCACTTCCGGAAAAATTTTATTGCAAAAAAAAGTTATTGTCTGATTTGGATCAAAAAGGATTAATGTTTAACATTTTAAATTTGGTAGGATCCATAAAATTAACGCCATGTGTCCAACCTTTACATATTAATAGATTAATATTAAAAAAGTTTATAAAATTAAATATATTTAACGTCACTAAGCAACTTAACAATGTTATGAAGTCAAAAGATAATAGGCCAATTTCAAAAGATGCTCCTTAACAAAGCCCGACAATAAGCAAAGTGAAAATATAATAAAAAACTGTATTTCTTATTAATTTTTTTTGCATATATCATAACGTCCGCCAAATATTCACACTGCCCGATTCTATGTTAAAAACTGTATTGACAAATATAATAACATGTTCGAAAAAAACGTGTAGTTTCCAAAATATAGCCCATCAAAGTTTTTTTAAATATGGCAACACAACGTAAAGAACACGTTTAATTTAATATACAGGTTGAATTTTGCAACTAGGTGGATAGAAGTAAATTCGTCGTAGAAGTCGTGTAGGAGTAGAGAGGGTTCTTGCTCTAGCGTGTATGAGTTCACGCCTCGAGTTCGAAGCGTGGAGAGTTGTTTTTGAGCTACATTATTATAAATTAAAAAGAATTCACAACGATAATATAAAAACATAATAAAAGATTCTCTTGTAACATAAAAACGATTTCTCAAATTGAATGAAAGATTTTATAAAATGAAGATAAAAATAAAATAAACAAAGTAATTTTGGTCAAGAAATAATAAATATATTAAATATTTTTCAAAATTTTTATTAATTCTGCGGATGGTTGTAGCAGAAGGAATTGGACGATGTACAAATTTTTCTCTGAATAAATTAATTCGTTAATACCACTTTATAATTTGTACTTTCTCAGGTACACTATAATTCATGCTGAATTTTTGAACTGAAGAAAAATAAAGAACAATTAAAATAAATATTATATTATAATAAAAAATATATTTGTAGCTCAAAAACAACTCCGCACGCTTCGAACTCGAGGCGTGAACTGATACACGCTAGCGCAAGAACCCCCTCTACTCCTAACGACTTCGTCCGAATTTACTTCTATCCACCTAGTTTTAAAATTCAACCTGTATATTGTTTAGTGACTACTGGTACAAGGCTTAAAATTCATAAAATGTAATCCATGAAATTTTATATTTTCATATGGATCATTTAGGTTTTATGTTAACCATTCAAAAATTAATTATTTTCTAATTTATTTAAATGAGGCAATGAAAACTAAAGAAAATACTATTACATTACAAATTTGTTGTACCAGTTTTTTTAGGCGACAACCGTACTTCTTGGCAATATTAGGTAAATTTATCGCACCTTACTAAATCAAAAATCAATTTTCAACTCTCAATAACTTCACAACCAGAGAGTTAAGAGCAAAGTGGTACAAATTTTCTGTACAGTTTTCAACATAGAATAATGTATAATGTTATTTATGAAGGCTTTATTACTCCAACAATTTGGAATTATGAATTTCTGTACTGTCGATAGAGATTTAAGATTTTCCAGATACTTGTGACAGTGGACAGTTTCAATTGCTTTCAATTAATTTCAAAGTAACTAAATTATTGTTCCGAAATTCAAGAAAGAGCAATTATTATCTTCTGGAATTATATTTGAGTTTGTACTCTGACAATGTTACACTGACTGATTAACGTTTACGTATATGTCTTAAACTGGATGAAATCGGAAAATCCTTCTGATCCTCTCACTGGTGATTATTAAATGAAAGGATTGTTGTTTAATTTGATTTAAAAAAATACTTCTTATGTATAGTTTTAAATTAATGTTAAAACCAATCTTAAGAGTAGATTATATATTTTAGCTGAGGAAATTAGGAGTAGATTATGTTTCAGCTGAGGAAATGGCAAGTGCCTCTACAAGTTATGTTATTTGAATTGAAAATTTGCTTCTTAAATGTGTATACTTTTTTCTGAATTTTGTAATGATTTCGTGTATTTGTAAATAATTAAATATAGATAATTTTAACCATATCTTTAATATTTTATTACTGAAGATATTAAATTATCTTATTTTTGAATATATAAAAATGTTCGTCCTGTAAATATATTTATTTCAGAAAACTAAACTATTTAGTATCTTAGGCATACAAGAATGTTGTACAACGTACTAAATTATTTAGTTTCTTGAAGAAAACATATTGCTGTGTTATTTTAGTAATATAAAAGACACCTGTATATATATTTGTTAGGTTAGAAATATTTCGTATTTATTTTATTATAATAATTTGTTGAAAACAATTTACGTTACCTTACAATCCTACAGAACTCAAATGGAAATTTAATTACTTGCAAATATTTAATTCAAATTTCTGTTTTACTTAGAAAATGTCAAACGAAGTGCTGGAAGTCTCGCTCTCACCAACAACAGAGACTTGATTTCATGAGAAGTTCAACGAAGTCTTCAATGATGTGGAGAACTTCTGCAATCTCAAGAACTGATGTCTGAGACCCCTTGTCTTGAGAAGCAGTTCCCCAGCACTTCAAAGAACCATTCTAGACCGATGACGCAAACCAGGAAAGTTGTTCACATTCCTCAACTTCACTAGAAGATGCCATCGTGGACAAGCCTCTAGAGTACTTCTTCAAAAAGAACGGTGGAAGGCGCGATGTAGTAGTAAAAATGAAGAATTAAACTAAAATAAAAGACTTTTCAAAATAAAAGCCGTACGGCTAGATTTATTTAAAATGTAATCATATAATTAGAATCAGATAGAGATTATTTAATTTATTTGAAACTTTAAATTTTGAAATTCATTCATTTAAAGATTTTACATTTTTTTAAATTTACGGTTAGACAGTTTTTGTCCATTTATTTTGCTATAAAGGGGAGAAATCCTGTGGTATAGGAAGTCATGCCAACTCTTCAAGCTGAACAGATCAGTCTTTAATAAGTAGTTGTGAAAGAAGTAAGACCTTCTGTTTAATAACTTGATTGAAAATGCATATTTATTTGAATTTAATTGTCTATGTAATTTAATTCGAATTTTAAAGTAGATTTACTTTAAAATTTATGATTAAATTTATTTCATTGTTAACAGCTTGGCAAAATTTTGTATTGTGAAAACTAATAAGAATTATTTTAATTTTGCCCACATACAAAATTTTTGTCTAAGTTATTTAAAGGCGTTATTATCAACAGATTTCTAAACAAATTCCGTGTGTTAGACAGGAGGCATAATCTTGTCTGTATCGTGGCAATTTGTTTAATTTTAAGCTTGAATTAATCAATTCCTTTAAAAAAACAATACAGATTGTATCATTCACATAAATGTTAATGATGCAATTCTGATAAATAAATTAAATTAATGTTTGTTAATTAATAACGAAATGAAAAACTTACCTATTGTAACAATTTTCATAACTATAGTTACTTCTGTTATTGCATTTTTGGTTAGTCCATGTATGATTTTACTAAAACAATTATTATTTTAACGTGTTATCAAATTCATAGTTAATGATAATTATTTTAAAAACAAAATAAACATTTCCTGTATATTTGTGTGTCTGACAAATTGCAATTTGATAACTCATTCTGTGTACAAAAAGCAAAATGATGTACAGCGTGCA
The DNA here is from genome assembly GCA_039766575.1 of Serrognathus titanus. Taxonomy (NCBI): domain Eukaryota; kingdom Metazoa; phylum Arthropoda; class Insecta; order Coleoptera; family Lucanidae; genus Serrognathus; species Serrognathus titanus. Next base: position 53,853,331 of record CM077912.1, read on the forward strand.
ATTTGATCATACTTTTACTTACCTATTGCAATTCACTTAACGAGACGAAATTATCAAATAAAATTAGTCAATTATTATAAACAAATTAAAGACAAAACTGAACCCCGTAATCCTAATTTGTTAGCTAGACAATTGGCAACCCTGAGATACCATTTCAATAAACAATTTTTTCCTCTCTAGTAAAATTATTGAGAGTTGAGTTTTCTTTTAGTAAGGTACGATAAATCTAACTAATACCATCAAGAAGTAAATAAAACGTATAATAGATTAGTCAACTAAACAATATTTTCACCATTTTCCCCCTCGGTTTACTTCTAATTTGTATTTTATTAAAGCAAATTCTTTGCATTTTGTAATTGGAAGGATATTGCAACTGTGTAAATGCCGACGGTTGCACAACAAAAAGGATATAATGTGTTATAATAAATTAATCGTAATGACCAGGCCTTTCATTCCTACTGCAGAAATTCAGGAAGCGTTAAAATTCAAGTTTAAGTGCGTAAGCAACAGTCTCAGTTTCCAACAAAAATGAAATAATGAAAAAAGAGGCGTGTATTCGGCCCAGCCCAGCCCTGCGTTCCAGGAACGCCGGGTAATTAAGGACCTATACAAAGCGTGCCAGCACGGCACTGAACCAGAGCTCGTCCAACGCTGCTGCCGAAAGGTCAGACTGGATGAAAGCTAAGTTAGCACTGCTGCCGAAAGGTCGGGGACTATCCCTGGCTGGTCTCCCGGTGGTGCTGTTAGAGCGACTGGATAGTTCCAGTCGCTCTAACATCACCACAGGGGTACCGTCTCTCGGCATTTCGTCCCTGCACATGTCGTTTCTTCTTTCTTCTCTCTTTTTCCTGCCTTATTCCTCTTCTTTCCTCCTCTTCTTCCTCTTCTTTCCTCTTCTCTTCCTCTTCTGTCCTCTTCTTCTTTCTCTTCTCCTTTTCTTCTTCCTCTTCTATCCTCCTCTTCTTCCTCTTCTGTCCTCCTCTTCTGCCTCATCTATCCCTTTCTTAGTTCTCTCCCTTTCTTAGTTCTCTCCCTTTCTTATCCTCTTTCTTCACACCTCTCTTCCTCTTTCCACTTCGTCTTTACATTTGGTTCGCATTATAGACCGCAGCATGTTCGTAACTATAGTCCATGTTCTGGCATCCTTCACTGTCAAATACCCAACATTTTCTTTTGTAATGGCACATCCCGCCTCCATCTCCGCCGTCAGGCGTTATTGCCTCCACCTAGGGCACACAAAAATTGTGTGCTCTGGATCGTTCGCCTGTTCCTCGCAATACCGGCAGTTTGAAGTATCCCGTTTCCTAATTTCCTTCAGGTATTTCCCAAATGAGCCATGTCCTGTCAGCCTGCGTGATGCAGTAGATCCCCCTCGGATCGCTGACACCAGGTCTCCACATTTCTTATGAAGACCTTGCCCAGCCTCGATACCCTTCCCACCGGGCTTGCCACTCCCGGTAGAGTTGCTGTCTTGCCAAAGTCCTCGCCTGCTGCCCTTCACGGTACAATCTCGTGCGTTCCGCTACTTGTAACTTGATGGGGGGGATTTCTGCAATTCCGAGGACGGTTTCGGTCGACACCGTCCTATACGCAGACGCCACTCTTATGGCTGCTAGCCTGATAACCCTAGCATTAATTCGTGGTGTCTGTATTTCATCGCCGCCTCCCAAATTGGGGCGGCATACAGTATGATTGAAGAAACTACCGCAGCCAGCATCTTTCTCTTCTTCGGTCCGGGTCCGCCTGCGTTTGGTATTAATCTTGCCAGCGCCATGTACGTCTTTTGAGCCTTTACTGCTATTTCCTTGACATGGGCAGTAATTTTCATTTCCCTATCGCGATGGACTCCAAGGTACTTGAGCAGTTTGCTTGACACAATTTCGCTTGCTCCTACTCTAAGTATATACCAATCTCGTCAGATTTCTCCTGCCCGTTGACATTGCGAATTCTGTCTTCTGACCCGCCAGGGTAAGACCCATGTTCTCCAGGGTCTGGCTCACTTTCTCAGTGGCATACACGGCCTTCCCCTCTAACAAACCTGCCGTTTTCGCGCAGATAACCAGCACGAGGTCGTCTGCGTAGGCAATTATCGTCGACCCGGAACCAGCGTCGACTTCCAGAACTTTGTTATAAAGAATATTCCATAGGGTCGGTCCTAGGACAGATCTCTGCGGGACTCCACACTCGATGTTTGTATGCGTACCATCTGGGGCTATGATTTCTCTTTCTGCCAGGTACGAGGATATGATTCGGATTAGCCCAGGGAGCACTGTTGAAAGCGTTTTTTACGTCTAATGTGACCATTATAGCGTACTCCCTGTTATGATCGGCCTTTCTCCGGATCTTCTCCACTATCTCCTTCACTTGCCCCAGTGCGCTCATGGTCAATTTTCCCGCCCGGAACCACTCACTGAGGATCTTCTTGTCCTCCAGCTCAGTGGAGGAATGGAATCGGTCCACCAATAGGCCGGAACTCTTCTGTATTTTCCGCTCTTTTAAGGGAGGTACCTATTGCATAATCTGGTGAGGATTTTAGCCAATTGTTCCGGATTCCGCTTCTTACTAGTGCTAAGTTTGGCAAAGTCTTTTCCGATCCGCTCGAGTCCTGTCGTATTAACTCTCCAGCCTACCACGAAGGCCTGTATAGTCGAGTCAACTAATACCACTCCAAGAATGTCACACCGACCAACTTACCAGTTGATTCCGCTGGACATCTCCGCGGCAGATTATCATCACGTTCCAGGGAGCGCCGTTCATCCCAAAGATTCACGGCTTTGCTTGGTCTGCTTAGGTGAGGAGATCGCATTTCGTGACATCGAATTATGTATAATATATATATTATAAATAAAGCATTTGTTAGTAGACCCATCTTTTGAGCACCAAGTGGAGTTGCACCCACTACGCATCCGCCACACCATATTTAAAAAACTTTGTTGAGTTATATTTTCGAAACTACATATATACATTTGTCGATACAGTTATGATACAACCTGTATATATACATTTTTGAACGTTTATGTTTTTAAATTTTTGTTATTAAATACACCTAATGTTTATTATTTTTATATAATAGCAATTTAATAACATTTTTTATTACAATTACTAAGTTTGTTATTATTTTACTTTATGAGTAAATATAGTTTTACATGTGTTTCTATTTTATTTCAATCTTTTAGCTATACCATTTACCGAAATTCAGAGACATCTACCGAAATTTCTCTCAACCATCTTTCGAAATGTAGGCTTGGTCGGTTGGCAGCACTGTTTTTACATTACATTTTGATGTCATTTGTCATCAAACGTCAAGCTAAGTTTGTGTTATTTGTTCGCATACAATAATTTAACATGAATAGATTATTCGGCAAAGGGAAACCCAAGGAACCTGGCCCCAGCATTACTGATTGCATTACAGGCGTAAGTCTTGCTTTATAAGACAACCTAACTTGCATAAATCCAACTTACTACAGGTTGATGCTCGAGCCGAAGGAGTTGAGAAGAAAATAGCAGCCCTTGATAATGACCTACGCAAGTATAAGGAGCAGATGTCAAAAATGCGTGAAGGCCCAGCCAAGAATGCTGTTAAGGCAAAGGCAATGCGTGTTCTTAAACAGAAAAAAATGTATGAGTCACAGCTTGAAAACTTAAGGGGCCAGTCATTTAATATGGAGCAGGCAAATTTTGCACATCAAACATTGAAAGATACACATACGACAGTTGTAGCTATGAAGGATGGCATGAAACAGATGAAAAAGGACTTTAAAAAGATTAATATTGAAGAAATTGATGTAAGTTGATATATCTACTTTTGTAGTATATTTGGTAATCGTACAGTTTAAGGCACCTATGAACATTCAGCCCTGTGTGCGCTTTATAATGAAGTGTTATAAACAATGTTAAAGACATTTTTCCACTATTAGCTTTACTATGAATAATTCTTAATTTTTTACGTATAATGTATAATGCTACAGCGATGGATTAATGTGTACGTGCACTTTGCTAGAATTAAACAAAATTATTAAATTATCTGTTCACTATAAATCATTCACATAAAATACTTGCACTGAAAAGTTTCATCTTGAAATATTTGCTAAAAATAATTTCATTTCGTTGTTTGAAACCTATTTCACACTTTCTTAAATTAATTATAAATTTAATATAAGTTTTGACTTTGAAATTTTTGACATAACATCCTAATTTAAAGACTCCTCTCAATTTTCTCCTCCTGAGTTTCATCAAGCAGTTTCTTATGTTTCTGTGAGCTACTCACTTCATTTCCTTTGTAAATGGAATACAACAATAATGTTAAATAAAGCCAAATTAGGCATTATCACCTGCTCATTGTATATTTTTTATAGGATGTTCAAGATGAATTGGCTGATATGCTAGAACAAGCAGATGAAGTTCAAGAAGCATTGGGCAGAAGTTATAATACACCTGAAGTTGATGATGATGAACTTGCAGCGGAATTGGATGCATTAGGAGATGAAATGGCATTGGATGATGACACCAGTTATTTAGATGATGTTGCAAAATTACCTGAAGCACCAGACACTAAACCTGAGGCAGCTGCAGCAGCCAACAAAAACAAAGTAAGCATTACTTAATGATATTCTTCTTGCTATTAATGTGACAACATTCTAGGATGGAGTTTTAGTCGATGAGTTCGGACTTCCCCAAATACCAAGTCAAAGCCGCAATTAGCTGTAGTGTGTGTGCTTCATTATGTATTTTCCGCACGTTCTCGTTCAAGTTTATAAGAAAATTTATGGTTCAACATTAATTTTTTGATTTGTAGATTTTAACTAGTTTTAAGCATTTACACAGATTTTTTTTCTATTTTGCTTTAATAACAAGGAGAAAGTGTAAAATAACTACATGTATTTATAAAAATAAAAAACACTGTATATATAAAGTCACTATAAAATTATGTATCACTGTTTGTTGGATTTAATCTTGATATGTTTAACGGTTTCATATTTTCTATTTCTTTGTATGAGTCAATGCATGAGTTAATTGTATTGCAACAGTCTTCGAAAAAAGTCTCTTCAAATCCAGGTACTTGCAAATAGTGGTGAACGTGAGCCTATAAAATTAGAATTAATTGTTTCCTCGAGACAAATTCATTTGCATATACTTTTTTATTGTACAGTTTCATAAACTGATTCCTGATCGTTGTGAATAATGAGGTCATCGAAGATGTGTTGAATAATGATAACATTGCAGCATTGTGACCTATAGGAGGTACATCACATAAACCAATTTTCATTGCACGAGCAGACCAAGTTGTAAAACAGGATTTCGATTGAAGGCGCTCTACATAGCTTCTCATATCAGATATTGTGTAGTCACCTCTGCCAATTAATGTGGTTCCTAGTATTACAGATTTTGATCCTATTTATAAAAAAAAATTAGTTGTACTTCTGTTTAAGTATGGCACTTGGTTGTTTGTCTTGCCCATGTTTCACTATTATTTAGATCTCTTTTTGTTTTGTCTGATAAATTAAGTAATTATTTAATTTAGTGAACAGAAAACTAGAAATAATATTGATTTTTAGAAATGAAATGAAACTAATACCTGTGGTATTGATTTTTAAAAGTTGATTGTTTCTGCTGCAGGATGCCATAAATATTTCATCTCGAATTTGTCTGAAATAGTACATACATGATACACAGTTCGATCAAACTGAAAATCAATACCTGTTTGACTTAGAAATGTTGATACCTGACGATATAGTTAGTGGGCCCATTCCGCTGGCTAAAAACTGCAAATTTGGAAATGGCACCATGTTTGTACTTAATTCATTTAAATCTATATTTAAACTTCCTGAGAATCTTGAGCCACTGCAATATGCAATAAATATTATAAGATGACACAATAAAATGAGACCTACCTTGTTAAGTTTAGTAACATATTAACAATAATACTATTCATATCCTGGAAAGGTTTACATTTTGCAATAAAATTCATTGTATCCATAGAGTGCAAATTTCTTGCTTGTCTGTTAACAATTTCTACAAGAGATCTGTTTTCCACAGGTATTACACAGCTAGCATGTTTAACTAATTCTTTAGTGGCAAGAGCAACATTATATGGACATGTTATCACATCTTCAGTTCCAGTTGGGTACACACAAGTAACAAATCTTAAATCAGTTGACATTATCGTATTAGCAAAAAGAAAATGTATACGTATACCGATCTATATTTGGAAAATGATCATCCAGTAATTTTAAAACGTAACTTCCTAAACCGGAACCAGTACCACCACCCACAGAGAACATCAATAAAAACCCATGTAAACTATCACATTTTTCCACAGCCTTTTTAATACTGTACAATATCATATCTTCAAAATATGGCCCATGATGGCAATAGCCTTCGGCCCAATTATTTCCTGAACCCGGATAATTAGTAACTATACTTGCTTCATCAAATAAATCCTTTAAAACACCCGTCTTGTATCTCGAAACCACACTTGTTTCCATATCAATGAGAATCGTCTACAATGAAATTATTCTGCAAACTAGTCGTACCATCTTTACCAATTACCCGTGCTTTAACTTCACATTTCACCAAGTCTGCGATAGTGCTAAATGATGTATCTTTATGCTCTGAGGGCACGTGAAAGAAACTTTGAAATGAATTGAGAAGGTTAATGTTTGAGTTTTGGTTGTTAACATCGTTTGAGCTCAAATTAATTCCGTATTCTTGAAGAGCAAGGGGCCAAAATTCGCTACCTATTTGATTTCCACATTGTCCAACTAAAAGAACATGTAGAGCATTACAATTAAAATGTGTACGTGCATTTAAAATTCACGTACTTTGTATGGTTATGTACTCACTCATGTGTACAAGTTAATTAATTTACTTAAAGTTTCAGGGTTTCATGAGCATTTTTCAGGAACGAAAGTTTAAACTTGAAATTTGAAATCTTTCACAAACTGTCAAATCGTCATTTGTCATCCATTTCCATTGTTCCATTGCCATATTTTTTTTTTTTTATGAATAACTTTAAATAATGTTGTATTGTCGTTTTCTGCATCCAGTGATCCAGATTAAGATATTTATAAGTTTTGTTGTAAAAACATTTTTTAATTAAAAAACAAGGAACAGTTGGGAAATATGGCATAATCATCATTGACAACCAGTGTCGCCAAACGATCAAAATTTAAGACACCAAATTAGCTGATAAGCAATCATCAGCTACCAAATGAAAGGCACCTTTAAATAGAGACGGGAAAAACCTTTGACAATTAAACAAGATAGACCGCGCAAAGGACCCTTAAAATGTAGCTAATATGTTCACTGGGGTGAAGGGGGATATGTTTATAGTGTTTTCGACTGATTGCTCCAGAACACTCTGAAAGTATCTGCATCCTATGTTATTACATGGGTTTAAAACAAGATAGAAATAATTACAGATTTTAGCGAATGTCGTGTGACATAACAAACTCATAGGCGTAGATAATATTTTTATCTCATGTATAGGTATTTAATGTAATAAATTCAATATAATTAACTAATTAAATGATTAAACAATTATTTTGTGTAATAATCTATTAATATTTCAATTATACATTTGGTGTTATATTCGATTTTTTTGTTTAATCGTTAAACGGAAATCGATCTGTTTGCGGAACGTTTCAAACGCTGCAGCGACAAAAAATACCGATATTTTGGAACATTTTGTTTACTGATCGCATTTGAAAAGTAAACGAACTACACAACGCCGCATAAAAAAAAACAAAATTAGTAAATAACATGACAGTTGTTTTGGTAAATGAGAAAATTTTACATAAATTACTGTAGGCTATTTATTTTAATATTTTTCCTTTTATTTAATTTTACAGAACGTAAAAAGTCAAAGTTTTCTTTTAATATTCACAAAAAAAGGTTGAAAATGAACTTCTAGAATCAATAATAAAAACGTTACTTTGATATCTGCATCATGAAATTAAGAAATTTGAATTTATAGACGAGCTGTAGTTCAAATTTTAAATTTAACCATTGCTTTTGAAGTTTCTTGAAAGCAGATTTTTGTAAATAATTTTTTTGCATAAAATTGATTAAAAAAGTTTTTCCTTTTATCAAGTCGATCTGTGGACAAGTGTTCCAACAGTGCGATATCGGCAATATCTCGATAACTACTGAAGATACAAAAAAAATTCAACGCATTTCTTTTTTTAACTTTAGAGGTCCACAACATAAAATTATATTCACAGAGTGAATCAAAACAGTGGCACTAGATACAACTTTTTTATTTCAAATGGCACACCCTATACGAAACCAAATTTGGATTACTCATAAAATTCTACACATTTTTCGTATACAATCGTCTATACCTAAACCCAACTGTTCTTGTGATATTTAATATTTTGTCTAAAAATTGTCATTTGCAGCCACAATTTTATTTCGGTATTGAAATTTTATTTATTTTTAATTCTAAGATAAAATATTTTTGGTACAGGTATAGTTAATACATAAGTTTATTATAAGCCATTATTAAATGTACTTTTATCGCTACAGGCTGGTGATGGTAATAAACAAATTTCAAAATGACAAAAGTTTATTTTCCTAAATAGCATGCACTATATTTTTTTATCCTAAATTCTTCGTTTAATAAAACAGCTTCATTTTTGTTAAGTATGTCTTATACCTATCAACCATTAATATTATGAAAACCGCATTACATTATCGATAGGTTACATTTGGCAACAAGTGTTGCACGCAATAAGAGTCAATTGTTTATTTATCGTCTACAAATATTTTTTTTTAACAAACAAATTAACTTTCTATAGATATTGCTGAAAATATTTTTGCAAAAACAAAAAGTACTGCGATTTTTTTTGAAAAATATGTCACAAGAGTATACAGAAAGTAGCCTAAATTGCGACAAGAAGCCTAATCTGGCAACACTGTAGGCGTGCATTTGGAACACGCCATGAATTTAAGATTGAAAGCCATTTTAGGCTGCCCCTTTTCTTGGACAAGATTTGGTTCAATTTCTGCAATAAGAAACTTTAAAGGCTTATTTACATTGGGCTTGTCACGGGTGACCCAATTTTATCGTAGAAGTATGAGTGCATGATTCTTGAGTGTCTACAAAAATTTTTAAAGATTGTGGCAATTACATGGTACGTATATTTATAGAACTATAGCATAAAATATTAACATTGATGTCAACTTCGTTGTCAATGATTTGTTACATTTATATGTGTTAACTGGGGCCATTTGTGGTTTATTGTCAATGCATGTGTTACGGTGGAGAATTTCGCTAAATTCATTTATAGTTTTTGGGTTAACCTGTATATTGGCGGAAACGTGGGCGCTTCACCGTTTGATCTTTTGGAGCTTTGATCGCCAAAGGAACCGCCTCCGTACACCCTTTCTTTGTTATATTGAGTCTGTCCCGGGTAGATACTCGTTTGAATTCTAGGCCTCTCTGAAACGTGTAATTTTTCTTTCCACCCCAAACAGTGCGCATTGTAAGTTGCACGACTAAAAGTTTGTGGCAGTCTTGTTGCTTGTTAATTGTTATTAGTTTTTTTTTGAGTTGTTTGTCATTTGTTTTCTTTTGTGAGTTGATTGTCATTTTTCTTGTGAGTTGATTGTCATTTGTTTTTTTTTGTGAGTTGATTGTCATTCGTTTTTTTTGTCAATTGATTGACGGTTCTTCGTATTAGTCTATTGTCTATTGTCTTTTGTTTTTTCTTGAGTTGATTATCATTTGTTTTTCTTGTGAGTTGATTGTCACGGAATCATTTTTATGAGTTGATTATCATTTGCTTTTTGTTTTGAGTTAATTGTCATTTGTATTTTTTGAGTTAATTGTCATTTTTTTTTTTGACTTAATTGTCATTTGTTTTTTAATGAGTTGATTATCATTTGTTTTTTTTTGAGTTAATTGTCATTTGTTTTTTGTGAGTTGATTGTCATTTATTTTTTTGCGAGTTGATTGTCATTTGTATTTTTTTGTGAGTTGATTGTTATTTGTTTTTTTAATTGGTCATTTATCATTTATTTTTTTTAATTCGTCGATCTTTATTGAATTATTAATTTTTTTATTAGTATCGTTACGCCACTGACGTCTTTTTTTTATTAGTCGACTGCCTTTTGTTTTCTTGTCAGTTAATTGACGTTTCTTCTTATTAGTCTATTGTCTATTGTCTTTTGTTTTTTTTTTGTGAGTTGATTATCATTTGTTTTTTTTTGTGAGTTAATTGTCATTTGTTTTTTTATGAGTTGATTATCATTTGTGTTAATTGCTATTTGTTTTTTTTTTTGAGTTGACTGTCATTTGTTTTTGTGAGTTTTTTAGTTGGTCATTTATCATTTATTTTTTTAATTCGTCGATCTTTACGGGACTGACGTCTTTTTTTTAATTAGTCGACTGCCTTTTGTTTTTTCTTTAGGACGAAGCAATGAGTATAGATCTTTATTATAGGTATAATTAATTTTTTAAGTGTAAATCTTTTAAAACAAAGTGGGCGTAGAGCTCTGTTTTAAATAAAATTTCTATGAGGGCATTCTTCAGTATAGGCAATTTTCCACTTAAATATCCTTTTGTACGCATTTTCCACTGGGTTTTTCTTTTTAATTAATTTTTTACGACATTTTAATAAAGTTCTTAATAACGTTTTACTTTGCCACCAATCAATTGATTATAACTAATTGAAGACATTCCTTTTGCTTTTCACTCTCTCCTATTATCAGAAATCCTTTTGATCAGCTGTATGTGAGATAAGTTGGCATAACTGTTTGACAAACTGAAATGTTGGCGACATTGCCCAAAATCAAGTGATTACATTTGTAATATGCATAGGTATATATGTATTGTAATAATTTAAATACACATTTTGTAATGAGCATCAGTCGCTTCTGAGAATGAATATTCCGTATCCTTCACTTAATTTGCATATTTTTAATCGTGTTTTAGTTGTTTTGCTTCAAGAGGGCTCCGCTAGAAACTAAATTCCCTATAATTAGGCGGAATTATTTAAATATACGTTGTCATAAGAACGCAATACTTACATAATATGCATATAACTTTCTACAAATTATCAATACTCAACAATATAGTGTTTAATTGAATTCTGCCAATATAGGTCTATGTGTAATGAGTTGAATTAATTTTCGTTGACTAAAGAATTAAATTATTTATTAACCGGAAATATCTAAGAAGGGAACACTTCGTGTGATTAACGGTAAAGCGTAACATATTGGGTTTCAGGTCTCGCGCGATAATGCATAACTATTACTGTAATATTAAAAAATGAAAGTCGTAACTTGTAACTTTCATTTCAAATGTTGGCAAGCATAAAGAAACTTGCTGTCGTAAAGTCATAGAAATGCAGTTATTTTCGTCGCCTTTAGTGATAAATTTATGTTATATATTCTCGTGATATCATATGGGCTTGGCTGTAATGAATGTTTGCATTAAACAATATTTACATCGTTCATTGGCATTCGTATAAAGATGGGTAGGTTCCTGTTTGTTGTCTGACATTATTTTGTAGCATTTGACATGAAAATTGTGTTTGTTTATGGTAATGTTGCAGTGGAAGCACTGGTAGAGCATGACTATGTAGCCCAAGAATCAGATGAACTTACCATCAGGAAAGGTGATATAATCAAGGATGTTATCAGGAAGTCGGGTGGTTGGTGGGAAGGAGTCCTGAACGATAAGAAGGGCATGTTCCCTGATAATTTTGTCAAGGTGCTGGAAAGGGATCACGGAGTGGTGTATAGAAGTAAGAAAGCACGTCAGTGTAAAGCTATCTTCAGTTACAAGCAAGATCATGAAGATGAACTAACACTGAATATTGGCGATGTCATTGATGTGCTTGGTGAAGAGGAAGAGGGTTGGTGGAGGGGAATTTTACACGGAAAGGAAGGAGTGTTTCCTTCAAACTTCGTCGAAGAAGTCGTTTCTACTAAGTCAAAACCGAAAGCTGGCAGTCGGGAAGACCTCAGTGGCATTTATGAAAATGAAACTAAGACCCCAAATCTTCCACCTAAACCAAGTAGGTTTTAATTTTTCTTTTATTTGATTATGAGTGAATATTCGTTATGTGTGCCAGTTATTTACTTTTAATTCTCATAGAGTTTGGGAACGGATCTTTTTTTTATTGGTTCTTCTATCGTATTATTCATATTATTCGTTAAGCCCAGGTAATTTTGATTTTTCTTCACAGCTCCATCCAGTGAAACAAATCGGAATTTAAATCCGTTAGCATCATTAGGTGAGTCACTGTTATTTTCTGATTTTTATGTCATATGGGACAAGAGTCATCAGTGTATCGTAGTGTTTGAGTGAGAAATCGAAGTTTCAATTCATGTACTTATTATTTAAGTGTGTAAGTTTGAAATTTGGATTAATATTGTAATCGTTTGTATTCATTTTCATTATACACATCACACATCATTTTTTTATTATCTGCTGATCGATCAGTTGATAATTTTAAGAACATTTATACAGTGTCTTTCAAAAATATGTAACGAATGGAATTTTTCTTTATTGTCGTTTTTTACTGAATTTTATTGATGCAGAATACTTCTGCAGTCCTTCAAATCAAATTGGGAAATGCTACTTGAAATTTATCTTTTATAGTGTATGGCATGAATACCAAAGAATGAAGACTTCTTAAGAGTAAAGTACCCTTATTTTAAAAGATGCAGGAAAATGTGTTAAGAAATATTGTTTAGAATGAAAAAATATAGTAAATATGTAATTCTTTTACAACTCTGTCATTTAAGATGTCACTTAGTTTAAATGTGTTATTTTTTCAATGGATGATAATGAATGCAATAAGAAAACACAAATTTTCGTAAGGCATGGAAATAATTACTCAGAACCAAATTAAATAATTGAGAAGCAACAATAAGATTAGCCTTTTTCCATTCATGTTATCTTGATGAATACTTTAATCCCACTGGTATTTGCTAATGTAGTGTGTATAAACAGTGATTCATAATAAAGGGTGATTTTTTTATTTTTGAGATATAAAGCTCTGATTCTAAACAACGTTTTCTTACGACATTTTCCTGTATCTTTTAAAATAAGGGCACTTTACTCTAAAGCCGTAAAAGATAAATTTCCTAAGTTGATTTGATCGTTTTGCATCAATAAAATATAATAAAAATCGATAATAATAAAAATCCTATTTGTTGCATAATTTTTGCAAGACACTGTAGCCATGGTATAGCTATCTCCTATCTAGCTATCATGGAACGGTTTAACGCTTGCAATTGGAGGTCACGATCGGCTTATAAAAAAAAATTACATAAGATTAACTCCAACTCATAAGGGACATGCATAGCGGTAATGAGGAAACGGCAAATGCGAGTAGCGCCATCTTAGAGAATCGAGGACGCTGATTTCGAATCTGAAGTCTGCGTAATGACCTTTTTTAGGCGAGACGCATTTTTTTTATTGCCAAATTATAAGTTATAAGCTATTTTATTAAAGTAAGCAACTCGAACTCGGTAGCGCAACGGGTGGTGATAACGGGCGCGTTTAATGAACGTAGCAGCCATTTTGTTACGAACCATTTTAATATTTTCTTCAGTATTACGTGGTCTTTAAGAAATAATACTGTTTTTCGAGGAGTTTGTGCCATGTATATAAATTAAAAATAATATTTAAAAAAGTTTTTGTTGCAAATCGGTTTTAATTGCAGTGGATTCCTCGAGCATCCTCTGTACAGTTGTTTCGGCCCTATTTGGAACCTCGTCAGCAGAGGCGTAGCTAGAGAATTAATTGCACTGCAAATCAAATTGACCTGTCCTAGAATTCTCGAACTACGCTTCTGCTGAGGAGGCCCTAAATAGGGTCGAAACAACTGTACAGAGGATGCTCGAGGAATCCACTGTAATTAAAATCGATTTGCAACAATTTTTTTAAAAACTTTAATTATGCTTTGACAGCACGCATGGTCGTTTTGTTTGGTGTGACTTATTAAGTAGCAAAATGGCTGCAATTTGTCAATCCTAATGCAATTCTAGGTCAGAAAACGATCGCAAGATCTAAACTTTTCAATAATATTTTAGGTTAGAAAATATTCAGTTTTTAGTCAAAGCCACTTGAAAAGCAGCGATGTTTTAGAACGTTTATTAAATCTCTCAGCTGTTGACCGGCAGCATAGTACAGCGACATTGTGTAGCGAATGCAGCAACTAACATGTTGCGTTTGCTAAACGCGCCCCTTAACTACGAGGGTTTGAATTTCCTTGCCACATTTTTGCTATTTTTAATTTTTTTTATTAAAACTTTTAACACATTGAAAACATTGTTTTATTCTAAAATTCACTTTTTCTTTATATATGATCTGGTCTGCAATAAGGGGCCTAATGTGCGACAATACGTTTTTGAGAAACCGGCCGATAAGGAAGCTACGTCAGTTGCATTCATTATCGCGTTGAAGTGAATTGTAGTTTATCCGACAAAACTCTGCGATTTGTTTTATTTGAAAGAGCATATCTTCTGATCTACGATAAGGGACCTAATGTGCGAAGAGATTTTCGAGAAACCGGGCGATAACGAATTTTATCGTAGATTAACCGACAAAACTCTGTTACTTATTTTATTTAAAAGAGCATATTTTCTTTTATCCGAATCGTCTAAAAAGTCAAAATCAATATTTTGACACATTAGGTCCCTTTTCGTGGTCCAGGTCAAATATGGGGTTTTATATTCTGTTTGTTATCTTTTATGTACTTTTTCTCTTTTAATAAAAAGACAAAAAAAGAGAAAATATGGCGAGGCAGAGGTTCGAACTTGGGTCCTTGTCCTTGTAGTCACCATTCACCATCACTAGCCGTTGCGCTATCGAGTTCGAATTACTTATTTGGCAGTAAAAAAAAGGTGCTTCGAAAATTGCGCTCTTCGTCGAAAAAAGGCCATTATACAGAAACAGACTTCAGATTGGAATCAGCGTCCTCGATTCTCTAAGATGGCACTGTTCTTATTTGCGCCTCCCACCTTAACTTCATACACTCCCCCGATCAAGTTTATGTCTGTATGAAAATGGAATAATTATCACTTTCATAAAGCTAATGTCTTCCTATCAAACAAGTTTATTCAAGCTAAAGTTTGTGTCAAGTTTGTTTATGTCGATTTATCATTCCTTTATGTTGAGGTTTTGTTTCACTTTAACATTCTCTATCAAACTCCATGTAACTGTGATGAAGACAAATTTACATAAGAGACTAATTCAATCCAAATTTTCTTTATTACTTATTTTTTTATTAATGCGCAAAGTATCAGTTTGCGGAATATTCCTCGTACTTTTGGGCTCCAACTGCTATGGTCATACGGCGATCGCTACTCAAATTTTGTGCCACAGGTATTCTTTATAGGAAGTAAAGCTATAGGAGATTTATTTTTGTTAAACTTTAGAAAAATAATTAAAATTGTGTATTGTATTTTTGTTAAACTTTAGGTTAAGATCAGCTTATGCTGAATTATTTCTCTAGTTTTCTCATGAATTCTAACGCAGTCAAGATATACAGGTTGTTCAATTTGAATTGTTTACCATTGCTAACTTTTTTATTTTTAAAGAAAGAAGCAAGGATTTTCTGATTTCATGCTTCACTTGTTTCAATACATACTATAAAAGGTGTAAAAGGTGGAGGAGTTCCCGAATTTCTAATTAAATAAACAATTGCTACTTGTCAAAATATTTGTATAACCGTATTTATTTTAATAGAAATGAAGCCATTTTTTTACTTCATTCAGTTGCAAGCATGAAAAACGGGCCAGCCTTGAAGCTTAAATGCCCAAAATCTAGCTGTGTGGTCGTACTTTTCGATTTCAAAAAAATGTAATCATCGTTGAAAAGTCATTATTACATTATTATGACATTACAATATATACAACAACATTTAGAACTGTCGTTTAAAGTTGGATAATATAAAATATGTTCCGTTCTTTGTGCTTGCGACTGTACAGGGTGGGCCAAATTCGACACTTTTAATAGGAAACTCCTATTTTTAGAAGAGTTAGACAAAAACTGACCTCAGTCCCTAGAGCTCAATTTTTAAGATAAAGTTAATGGTGAAAACCGCATTTCGATATCTCGTACCGCTTAGGAGCTACAGGGCGTTTTTCAAAATTCTACAGAATTCATTGCTCCAAATTATTTTTCTCTAAACTGCTTAATATTTGAGATACTGGCAAGAACTTTGATTTTTTATATGGAACAGCCTATATATTTTAAAGTTTTTGAAAGGAGTATAAAATTTCATTTTTAAAAATATGAAACACTTGATATTTTATTGAAACAGTTTTTTAAATATAGAGCTTCAAAGTTTTAATCAAAAATTTAATTGTTTCTACAGTATTGAAGTAGGCTATGGATGACGATAATTAAACGATTTAAGTTTTTGTAACTTCCTGTTAGGCCGCTGTCAAAATCTCTTACAGTATTTGCATATCTCTTGATTTTACTCACTCTATAAAGTGGACTTAGGGAGATAAGTAAACATGTACGAAAACTACTAGAAATACGACTTTATCATGCTTATACCAACTCAAGACTTCATGAAGTGCCTTTAACTTGTAAGTGTATGTATGTACTGAAGATGACAGCGTAGCTGCCGAAATACGTATCTACGGATACAATTTATTTTGATTTATATTTACGGATATAAACTTTTTTGATTTATTATTTTTAAACTGTCTTCTTTACTAATATTAAATGTTAAAGTGTTTTATAGAAATTGGCGAAAATTCAGAAGCAGCGATTAATCGTTACTATAAGTGGGATCCTGAAAGATGACAATCCTTCAGAGATA
Source organism: Serrognathus titanus (assembly GCA_039766575.1). Lineage (NCBI taxonomy): Eukaryota > Metazoa > Arthropoda > Insecta > Coleoptera > Lucanidae > Serrognathus > Serrognathus titanus. Next base: position 53,870,124 of record CM077912.1, read on the forward strand.
TATTCTTGAGATTTAAAAACAATTTAATACATTTAATACATCAAAACAGAAATAAAGAATTAGAGGGGGTCATAGTTTTGGGAGAAATTGAAAACGACCGACGCGACGCCAGTTGGACCAAACATCTTAGCAAGAACTTCTGCAATACGAATTTTAAAGAAACAAAGATTCTGACCTTATTGAATAAGAAAAATGCATCACTACCCGTCCTTGAATTAGTGATCTCAGCTCAAACCATAACAAAACGGAATCGTTTATGTTTAGTACAAAATGGCCGACAATTTGATACTTTATGTAATTTTTGTGCAATTTCGATTACATTAGTATTTATTCATTATAACTTCGTTATATCTATTAAAAATAAAGTAATATTTTTTCATGGCTCATTGAATCTTTAAAAAATATTTAGCTATCGTTATCCAAGCGTACTTGAATGCTGGAATAACCACCAAAATTTTAATTAAAACATGGAGGCTCTACAGCTCAAAAATCTTGAATAAAATATCAAGTGTTTTATAGTTTTGTAAATAGAATTTTATGCTCTTTTCAGAAATGTAAAAATATATAGGGTGCTCCATATAAAAAAAATCAAAGTTCTTGCTTATATCTCAAATATTGAGCACTCCGGAAACAAATAACTTGGAGCAATAAATTCTGCATGAAAAAGTGCCTTAAAGAAGTCTTTACAGAAATTAAAAATTTTCATAAATAAAAAAGTTATGAAGGTTTTTAAAAATCGTAGACTTTTGAAAAACGTCCTGTAGCTCCTAAACAGTATAAGATATCGAAACGCGGTCTTCACTATTAATTTTGTCTTAAAAATCGAGCTACAGGGACCGAGGTCTGTTTTTGTCTAATTTGTCTAAAAATAGGAGTTTCCTATTAAAAGTATCGAATTTGGCTCACCCTGTACATTAGATTACAGATAAAAGAGCTTTACTGTAATTACATTATCATTTGTTGATTATTTAAATAACTAGATTTTATACATGAACATAGCCTACACATTTGAAAATCATTTAAGAAATTTTGGTATCACTGTAAGAGAAAGGAAAAATTTTTAAATAATTTTTATGATAATAAAAAACAATTAAAATTACAAATATTATAAATTAATAAAAAATAATTTTTCTACTTATCTTGAATAAAGAATAAGAAGCTGTCAAATCTATAGCGAAACATTGACATTTATATTACTTTGACAAAGTGTCCGATCAATTTATAATTACACATTCTTTAGAAAATATGATTTCATTCATATTTATTGATGCATGATTTTCTTTTGTTTGTAGTTGTAACAAATGAATACAGTGTCCGTCAAAAAGGCAGCATGGTCGGTGGGGAAATGTTTTATTTTTGATTCATCAAAATAGCTATTTATGGTAATAATTTGTATTTGTTTTAAAAGTAACAACCTGTTAGATATACCGAGTGATGTTTACTTGTGTTACGTTAGAAAATAGCGTTTCTGGAAATTGCCAAAATTCTAAAATTGTTATTTTTCGGAAATTTTTTATCGTGTGCTAGCACGAGGGTAAAGCAGAATTTATTGAGAATAAAAAAAATCTAGTAGGCCGTGAAAAACAAAACATACAGTGTTATTTAGAACAACTCTTTATCTGTCATTTGAAATTTTTTTAAAGCGATATTACATGAAAAAAAATGTAATTAACCAGAGAGCATTTTCAAATCATGATTTATTATGATTTTAAAAAAGGTTTAAGCGCTTACGAGAGTTTAGATTCGGCTTTTAGTGAACAAGCACCTTCCTTGGCTACAATTTACCGAGGTATAAGGAATTTGAACGCGAAAGGAATTCTGTTCAGCATCAAAAAGAAGCAGGGCGTTTTTCTATGGCTGTTAGCGGCAAAAACATTGTTGCTGTTAAAACGTTAATTGAGGAGGTCAATAAAGCCACTTATGCATAATAGAGCATCAATTCAAGATTGGATCCTTAGCTGTTAGAACAATCATACACGATCATCTGTATTTAGAAAAAGTGGTCATATTGTGACGCATTACCTTTCTGACTTTTGCATTTACCACGAAACTTTAATGGCGGACCCTAAATTTTTTCCAAAATAGTGACAGGTGACGAAACTTACATTCCCTTTTTCGACGTATCTATTCACCAAGAGAGTCGTGTATGGATTCACGAAGATGAGGAAACTCCAATAATGACCAAGAAGCAGCAAGCTATGAAAAAAGTTATGTATGCGGTATTCTTCAGAAATACGGGCCTAGTAAAGGGAATTAAACTAGATGTAACGAGTATCTAAATAAAAATCTGGTCAAGTAGGTTGTGGTCGGGATTTTAGCCACTGCATGTATGTCGCTTCTAAGTTTAACGGCTAACCTTTCAAGTTAACGTCAAAATTGATACTGAATTATCATTTCCTTGTTAAAAGTGATTTTGCCGTAAAAGACGTGAAAACGTGAAATTTAAAAACGTTTATTATAAAATATGCTGAATGTGCCCACCCCCTTCTTGGTAACATTTAATAATTCTGTTTTTAATTTCATTAACAACATTTTGCAGTAAATCCGGAGAGTTGTTGATTTCTTGACACTTATCAAATATACGTTCTCTAAGATCGTTCAAATTATTTATAGGTGCTGAGTAAATGTTCACATGCTCCATGTTCACATGTTTTGTGAATTGACGTACCCATTTCTATAAAACCAGGCCTCATCGGTGAAGAATGTTCTATTTAAAGTTGCGTCATCATTTTGTAACATTTCTAAAAACCAGTGACAAAACTGAAGTCTTTGTGGAAAGTCAGTTTGTTAATAATTCAGGAAGCACAGTTATCCGGTAAGGATAAAGATGTAAATCCTTTTTTAATACTGTACGGCACGTTTCCACAGAGAGCTGCATTTGTTGAGATAGGTGACGAAGAGAGGTTCAAGGTGCATCTTCCATCTGATTGACTTCATTGATAATTTTCAGAGTACGTTTCATTTGCCTTCCGCTTCCTTTTTTTTTCTTGTTAAAGATCCAGTTTGTCGAAATAATGCCACATTTCGATTTAGACACTCTAGAAATTGTTTATAATCAAAAACAATTTCTGGGAACTGGACAAGGAATTCCTCCAAACAGTCTTGAATTGAATAGGACCAGACACCGTTAATTTTGCGACCGTTTCGAAAGTAACTTTCAATCATAAATGTCTTTTCTTCAATTGAAAAGGGCATTTTTTAGTAGTTTGTGAAAAGAAAAACTATTTTTAATGCAAAATCACTTTGACGTTACACTTGAAAGGTTAGCCGTTGAACTTAGAAACGACATGCATGCAACGAACAAATTTTCGACCACAACCTACTTGACCAAATTTTTATTTAGACACTCGTTATAAGAGACAGTTACAGCTAAATGGTATATTGAAAAATGTTTGTCTGAAGTGTTCAGCAGAATTCTAGACAAGGGAATTACGCTGCACCTGATAATGCATCGTCCCATACGGCAGCTTTAATTCTCCAGCTTTTGACTGAAAAAAAAATATAAAAGTAATAGAACATCCGCCGTATTCACCTGATTTAGCAATGTGCGAATTTTGGCTATTTTTTGGACTTAAAAAGAATTTACGGGTAGAAAGTTTTCATCAGAAGAAGAGATTACTTCGAGCACATTTAAAATAAGATCCTAGGAAATATTAACCGTGTCTTTATTCTCAATAAATTCAGCTTGACCCTCGTTTTAGCTCACAGAAAAATTTTAAGGCCAGAAAATAACGCTATTTTCGGTGGCAATGTGATTTGCTGTAGTTTGATTTTAAAAAATTTCTATAGAAACATACAAACATCCTCTCTTATGCACTAATTACAATAAAAAAAAATGCGGAGGTGTGACGCCTTTTTGAGAAAAAAAAACCTTTCAAAAGTTCAATAATGCGGCTGTCATACTAATGGGCATTCGTATAAGTTATACTTAGGGCCGGTCTTTCCATCACTTAATAATTTAGTGTCGTTTGTTCCTAATTCTTGACGTCAAGACAAAACGATGAGATATTAAAATTTTTCATAAGAAAGCGCCTTAACAATATCCGACTTAAAAATGCCTATTCCAATGCTTTTTTATAAAAATAAAATAAAAACGAGAATCGTGATTTTTACTTTTTGTCGAATATCTTGAAAAGCGTAAAAACTAAAATTACTGATTGAGACAAAAATACTCAACTTTGTGCCGATTTAACCAACTTCGTATTTCTTATTTTGACCTTATTCCACGATTGTTAAACTGGACCTTAAATTCTTTGTCAAAGTTACTTTTAAAATCTTTGATCATACATTAATGAAAATATTAATATGTATTTTATCTAATTTGTTTGTTCAATTGATAAAAAATTTCTAAAAACACTTACAAAATAGGTAGAAAAATCATTACTTGTTTATCTGGAATGCTTTCAGATAATTAACTTATTTTACAGTTAGAAAACGATTGCATTGCCTAGAAAATCTAGAAATTAAAAAGCTAAAATCCATTAAACCTTTACAAAAAATCTGCACATTTAATATTTAGTAAATGAAATGTGTTTGTGAGAATTACTATTAATAAAGAAGTTTTATATATAAAATTTAACTTTTATCTTGAATCAAGTATTTGCCATTTTATCTGTAACACGAATTGTTATCAGCAGGATGTAACTTTGAAAGAATTCAATCAATGATAAATATCGAAAATGAATATTCAAAATATAATCATTTTATTTATTCATTGCTATGCATAATGAAAAATTTTAAATACTGCAATTGCTTCCCATAAATGCAGCACTTTCTTCCCAGGTGAAAATTATCACTAAATTTGTAATTGTTGTAAATGTTAAGTACTAAGCCAAAAACAGAAGTTTAAGAAACACTAAACTCGTCAAAACCGATAAGATGTGATATTTTGTTACCTTAGTTTCATTTCCTATTACATAATAGTTTCAAAAAATGCGTACTTCATTGTATTTTACTTAAATCTTTTAATGCATTGGAATTTTGGAAAAAGATAAAACAGGAAATCATCCACTATCAGCTGCACATTTTTATGATATTATTTTGCAAAAAATTTCAGATTCACATAGTCTTGGTTTATAAAAGATCTTCAAACATGTAAACTTTCTCATAAGCCGCATGTAAACATTTGATGATAGCAGTGTTTACTTAATTCATACCTGTGAGTAATTGAAAATTCTAAGACACTTTTAATTAATATGTAGTGTAGATGTTTAAAGGCAAACGTCTCGTATATGCACCTAATCTGAAATGCTTCTGTCCTAAATTTCAGTGTTTATAATTTGCTCAGATTAAAATCGTCATTAATAATTTAAGCTGGTGAAGATAAGTGCGGTGAAGTTCAATTCTAGTAAGTCGCAATTTTGTTTGTTGTAGGGAAAACTCTGTGTGAAGTTCGGTATAGCTACAGAGCTCAGAATGATGACGAACTGTCATTAAAAGAAGGTGACATAATAACACTCATCAACAAAGATGGACCTGACATGGGCTGGTGGAAGGGTGAATTGAATGGCCAAGTAGGCGTTTTCCCAGATAATTTTGTTGTCATCATACCAAACGCTGAAGACAGGCAACCACCAGTAAAAGATGACAGAAAATCTTTGAAAGTTTCACATGATCCTCAACCTCTAAAACCCAGTGCAATTGTGTCACAACGAAAGTCACTTGAGGTTAAGGCAGAAACAGAGAGCAAAGCTTTTCCGCCAGTTGTTAGCAAGAAACCATCTTTGCCTCTGAAGAAATCACCAACAGGTTCGGGTAGTAGTTTGTTCTCTGGATTACGCAAGAAGGTTGTTGATGCAGTGGACGGTAGTGCTGGTAGTAAAACACAATCGCAACCACCGACTGGAAAATATGAGCCTAAAACAGAAAAATCATCAGACATGAATGATAATGATTTTGATCACATCGAGAGGAATTCATTATTGCAAGATGTTAGAGCCACTAGACCCAAAGCACCAGCAGGTATCAATGTTTTTTTTTCTAATTTGAACTCTAAAATGTTCGGTACTTCTTTCATTTTAAAATGTACTATGTGTCAGGAAATGACTGAAAAGTGTTTGAATTTTAGATTATTTTTAAAAGTTGATATTAAGCTCTGTACTATTTTACCATGGGCGTCACATGGGATAATTTATTTATTATTTTATCATTTATGATATGTAGGTGTTTCTCGTTTATCAATGAAAAATGTATGATAATTGATAACAACAATACATAGAAAAATAACGATATCAAAATGTAAACAACAGCACACTACTAATGAAATATAGGTCGAGCTCATCATATTCATCAGCAGTGTTGCCAGATGCTGTTGCGGAAATAAGAGTAATTAAACAGAAGAAACAATAAAAAGAGAAGTAGCGAGAAGTAATACCAACCAAAAGTCCAAAATTCTAATAATTTTACAGTTATTCTTCAGTACGGCCAACATAACATCGTAAAATATATATATTTTCACATTCCCATTAATCTAAATAATAATAATAATAAATACGTATCCATAATAATAATAATAATTAATAGTTTGGGTCGCGAGAAGTTTCAATAAAAACAATAACGCTTTATTAATGGTAAAACTTGTTTTCTAAAGCTTCTTTCTGGAAAGGTTTAAAAAATCGTCACAATTATAAGAAAAACGTAAATCCTTTTTTTCGCAGCAATAAAATGGATACAAAATTCGTCACATTGACGGAAAATCGTCACGTCGGGCAACAGTGCTCAGCAGAAACATCAACGTTATAAAGTGAAAATTACTAATAGACAGCGCGCTAAATTCAAACATCAAATCATTTCTGAACACACTGTATCATATTCTATTCATTTTTTTTAAATATGTATTAATTTTATTAAATGTTATTGTTGTTTGTCTAATTGTTATTATGGGAAATTAAGGGTTAACTGCGACTGAAAAACCAGGCCTTAAACATTTTAAATTTTCATAGGGAAACTTTAAGAAATTTATCATAAAATTAGATAATGTTGAATTTTTTTGTCTACGTCGAGTATTTTAGATTGTAGAGAAAACGACACAATCGGTATATACAATATTTTGATTATTCATTTTACCTCACTATGAATTTCATATTTTAGACCAATTCTGTACAATAAGGCTGCAGGTATTTTGCGCGATTTATCGTAAACAATAAAAGGCAGCGATATCGCAAATATACCTATCATTTTAAAGCTTTAAATAATGATTTTTGCGACATTGCTGTTTTATCGTAAATAATAAAATCGTACAGTGTATCTGCAGCCTAACCGTTAATTTTATTTAAAAATTTTAAATATAAGTGAGTAGTATTTTTATAGTATGCTACAAGAAAGCATAAAGTTTCGGAACGCATTGAAATAATCACTTAGAACAAAATGAAATAATAGAGAAATAAGAACATATTTCGTGTTTTCCTATTCATATTATTTTGGCGGACACTTTAAAATCTAACCACTCCATTAATCCATAATGCAGTGTGTATAAAGAGTAATTCACAATAATTTGTGACTTTTTATTTTTGATATAGGAGGCTGTAGTTAGCTATAACATTTAATACTAAACGACTTATTCTTATAACATTTTCTTGTATCTTGTAAAATAAGGGCACTTTACTCTTAAATCATCTTCATTTCTCGGTGTCCACGCTGTATACCATTCAAGATAAATTTCATCTAACATTTCCCAATTTGGCTTTAAGCGATGCAGAAGCGGTTTGCGTCAATAACTTTTTATAAAAATCGATAATAATAAAAATCCATTCGCAGCACATTTTCTGAAAGACAGTGTATATCTGTTTTCTCTTAATTCTTTTTATTAAAGTATTTATATTTATAACTACATTAATAATAATAATAACTTTATTATTTTTTTTTTTGTTAATCTATTTGCATCAGAATTTAACTTTTCTCGAGTTATTTATACACTTATACAGATTGTGTAATTTTTACCCCAGTCAGTCAAAACTAATTAGACATGCCGCTCTGTACTACACCGTAGTATCAAACTAAATGGTGCAATGTGCTTGCATAGAGTGTGGGGCAGCGCTGCATGTACTGCAGAACTTGGATTTCACTGACTAACAATTACACGTACGGTATATTTGAAAATAATTATTGGCAATAAAATTTGTTTTGTCCTTTATTTTATTTAATTCTTATTTTGCAATGATCTTGAAGAATATTAAAATAAAATATGTATAGTAATGTTCGCTTATTACGAACCCGATTACAACGAACTTTCGGTTATAACCAACCAATTTGAAAAGTATGAATTAAAGCATGTTGACCATAATGGCCCATTACTTATAACGAACCTGTTTTGGCATTCCCTCGTATTTCGTTATAAACGGACATGACTGTATATGTTTATTGACTCTAAGTAAGTAATGTATTAATAATGATGAAATTGTTTGCTTTAAAAATTCATTCTTTCCGCTTGTTATTATTACAAAAAAAAAAACTTCTGAGGATTTCATTGATATCTTATCTTTGATCACATGAATATAATCAGCAAATTATCTTATTAAGCAGGTACCTGTCTGACGTGGAAGTAGAAATTTTAACAAAATTTTGTGAAACATGGATGGAAGTAAGTAAATCATTCGGCGATATTTGTATAAGCCGCACATTTTTAATGCTTATCTTATCATTGTCAATAATAATTTTCCTGATAACTTTGTAAATGTTTTAATGTTTGTTTGGTGATAACAATTTCTTTATTTGAATATTTTTCGCTTGTTTTATGAATACAATTTTATTTTCATCATTCATAAAAAAAATGTTACTTATCAGTTTCAAAATAAAATTAAATATTCATTATTATGGCAGACTTGAAGAGAAGTTATTATTGTTTATAAGAATCTTTGTTTGATAAATTAGCATTTACATAAATAACTCTCCCAATGTATAATATTTATATTATGATAACAAATTATTTGTTTTTACTTATTTTATTAATAGAACTTTATTTTTATTGTTGAATTAATTAAGCCACGAAAAAGTCAGATATAATCCTTTTAAAAGTAAAGTCAAATACTCAGTTTTAAGACAAAGCCAATGAAGGAATAACAAAGTAAATCAGTTGTATGGAAAAATATAACTATTTGTACTCCTTTTTTTATACTTTATAATTAATTAACTTCAATATTTTTTTTCTTTTAGGTCGCAGATTACCTACAATAGTATTTAAAGAAGGTGAAGTGGGTGTTTTAAACGGCAATACAGAACACAGTAACCTGGACAGCACTTCAGAAAACACAACAAGTACGTCAACGGAGGAAGATGTCGCCGAAGTAAAACCCAAAGTACGAGAATGGGAGAAGCATAAAGCCCCGTGGTTAGAAGAAATGAAGTTAAATCAAGCCAAGCGAACATCACCCGGTCCCGAACAGAGCAAAGTCAAACTGCCTTCAGGAGATAAAAACGCATCACCCGATTTTGATGAAAGCAAAAGTACCAAGACTTCACCATACGAAAAAGACTCAAGTCCTGTTGATATGTCGAAGTCCATGCCTTCATTGGGTACCAAACTGAAAACGCCTCCTAACGAACTTGAGAAAAATAGCAATCCAATTTTGCTAAGAAACAAACCTATCGTACAACAGCCTTTGATAAGACCTCAAACGATATCTCATGTTTCACCAAATGCAGCTGATGCAGCGAAGCTAACAAATGCAGCTAATCCAGTTGGCCAGAAAATCTCTCCTCACCTTGGGCAAAATAGTAGGCCAACGGGGTCAGTGGTAAAATCCACAACTTTTGAGAAAGCTGATCCAAAAGCCAGTGGAGATACAGTACCAGATTCCAAGGTATTTGCTGAATTATTGGATAGAATACAGAAATTAGAATTAATATTTGAAAGACAGAACCAAGCTCAGTTAGCGGCCATTGAGGAACTAAGATGTAAGTTAAAAGTAGAAACCGAATTGCGAATTGCATTGCAAGCAGATCTCGAAAAGGTAGCGCAGTCTCAGGTCATGCACCTATGACCTCTTTAGAAACACGAAAATGCCTAATTAGTTGTAATTATTTTATACACACTATCGTAATCTTGGATTAGTAGTGTAAGTTGCTAACGTATTATTTACATCCCAAAATATTTTTGTTTTTTTATTGTTATTAATATTATTTATACATATATTTTTATTGTACAGTTATTTTTTTAGGAGTAAGCATTTTTGCAAGCTTATATCAGTGTTAAGGAATTTAAAAAATAACCCAACTTGTTAAGTGAAATTCTAAATTTGGATTAGAAAATTTCAATCACTTTGAAATAAAAATGTTGCTTGCGTAGTAAGAGAGAGTACAAAGAAGTAAAAGAAATTTAATTACAATCGGTTCACTCTACATACATAAAAAATTGTAGTATTTTTTGCAACTCCAAAGAATTTGTTTTCTTTATAAAATATATTTATAACAAACAATGAATGTGTTCCATATTCATAGTGCTTCCCCAAGGCTTCCTTCCAGGGACCCCTTAGAATGGGCATTTGTAATGCAACTGCCTTATTACAATTCAATTCTAAAGGGTCCCTTATTGAAGGAAGCCTCGGGGAAGCACTATGAATACAGACATTTAGAGTTTTGTCCCAAGGTGAAGGTACACAATAAGTTGCTTTTCAGAAAAAGAGAAATAAATAAAATGCGATTGCTTGGAAAGGCAAGTTAGAATTTGATTATGTGTTTTCTGAACTAATATATGTAGCCTAAAAACTATACCAATTCTTATAAAAACATATAGCAAGGAATGTAATCTTTTGAACCTACTGGAAAGTAATTATATGTATGTAGAGTGAATATTTCTTTATTATTATTATACAACGAATTAAACGCATTGTCGGCACAGAACAGAAAAAGATTGTTTGCTTATGTTTCCAATGCAACTTAGAGACCTTGTATGAAGTGCTGTTTGTGACTTGTATGAATAACATCAACAATTAAATTGAATTGAATTAAATCAATCACTTTGGTTAAATCATTGCTGTTGATGAGTTGCTTCCGTGTGAGTTTTAGTGTGTTTTGAGTGAATTCCTAACTTGTTATTAGGGTTTATGTTCAAGAGAGGTGTTCAACTATTGAACGCGTGGGTCACAGGGTTTCATATATGATTTAATGTCCAAGTAAGCAATCCCATCACTTACACAACTAACAAATTAATTTACAAGCATCGATGAAGGGAGGAAACCATTTGATCACTTAGGATCAAGAATTTCAGATAAATAAAACACAAATGTGATCCAGAATAAAAGTGAACAGATTTAAGATGACTCCTATTACTACCGAGGTTTCAACTATTCTCAAATCCCACAAGATCACTTAAATTGGGCAACTACACTCACACTTATGGTAATTACTTAAAATAAAATACCCCAATTGAAGAAATCAGTGGCGTAACAAAATTAATTTTGTTAGAAAGTGTTAAAAATACAATTTTAACGTAACTTCCAATAGTATATTATACCGAGTGGTTTAAAATTTTTTTTTATCAACTCTTTCCATGAAATCTGGACGGCATGTCTTAGATTAAGTGAAAAGTACGTCATTGCACTCCTTGATACTGTTTTACAGTAAAGCTACGACATGCCATCCAAATTCCATGGCAAGAGTTGAAAAAGTTAAAAATAAAAAAAAATCGCTTGGTACAAGAATTAAAACAAATGCTTCATAAGTATGAAATAATTTAATGTTTGTTTCAAACAAACAAAAAAAATAATTCGTTATAATCACAAAATACCACACAATCCTATGTTCACTTTTGTTCCTTTTTTTTTACTAATACGTTGGTGAGAAGCATATATCTAACGTCGCCAACTTGCATGAAACAAATTTTCCATGAAACGTACTTAATGTGGTCACGTGGGACTTGGGTATTGTTGAAAGCACGGTATATAATGATTCTAGTAAGAGTTACACATGCACCAGTAATTTTGATTAATTCAAATGTTTATTTAATTGATTAAATACACTTGATTAATAGTTTACAACACTGCCGCATATTAACATCTTCCTTATCATAGCAGATTGTTGTCTTAATCTTTAAAGATTAAAAAGAATTTGTTATACAAATTTTTATTGGACAGGAGTCTACTTTAATTAGAGATTGTTAACATTCCAAGTCAAATACCTATTCTAGATAGGTTGTGTTTGAATTTAGGAACAAAATGCTTAAATGTGCCAATATGAATTTTAAAATAAGAAAATACGAATGGAATATTGGCAAAATATTGTTGAATATAAAATTCAAAAAAAGAAACCATTTTTTCATTCATTTTTGTTAAAAATTTCAATTCCTGAAACTTCTGTTATATAAAGCTACTTAAAGTTATTGAATAGTAATGCAATTTCATTAAACATTTGCAGAAGCTTATTCTTCTATAGCAAAAATAAGATTAACCTAATTCATTACAAAAGAAATTAATTTTATTTGTAGTTGTTGTCTATTCACACACCATGTACAATAGTTATTTGTTATACAAGGCGGTAAAATTGATTTTTATCGATGAGTGAAAACGTTTAATTCACGAGTCGATAATTAAATTTTACCGTCGTGTGTAACATTCTATTTTTTTTATAGCGAACGTTATAGACAAAATTTAAACAATTTCGCAGAAAAATAAAAGGAGCAATCATGTGTCAAAATCGCGTTGTATGATCATGATCCCAGTAACTAATGTAGGTTGTTGCTATGGTTAAGTTGTAATATTTATTAATTCAAATAACAAAATTAAAATACTTTATCTACCCTTGCTGCTAAAGTGTTACTTTACCCTTGCTGTTAAAATTCCGTTTTATTCACTGTTTTGAGTTGGACAAATCACACTTTAACGTTCGCTATAAAAAAATATATTTATTTGATATAGTCGTCTGATGGTTAATACAAAGGCGCAATATTTTGGAGCAAATGTGGTAAAGATAAAGACTGCAACACGCAACTGTGGGAATACGCAACGCGCGAACCGACTTCACGCTGTTGCATCTTTTGTCATTATTACACTTACACAATATGTTTCCTCTTTTGTCTTGCTTATTATCAGACATTGGTGTTGATAGATTAAATTTATTTATATATAATATCATTTTTTTAAAAATTATTGTAATCTAAACATTTGCGCACCTTGCAAATGATTTAGTTGCGTTTAGTATCACGTAATTGATCCTTCTTAAACTCCAAGATTACTAAGTGTATTGCGACAATGTAATTGATAAGCATCTTCTGAAATTAAAAAAAAATTAAAATGTTACAAAAAAAATCAAATTTGCTATGACGTCAATTTTATTAATAAAAGTTAATAGGCAGCAAATAGATATTCACTGAAGAAATTGGATCAACTTTTTTTTTGAAGAAGTATATAGATATTTTTTTTGTTTTCATTTTATACATGGCCTTCATTTATTTCTGTATCTCACGTGATCTATGACGTATGCCTGTGATTAGTGGTTGGTTAAAATAAATTAATATTTCTCTTTACAGTGATGCAGTTACAGCTTGAAATTTCTATATATATTTTCGAAAGTATATCGACTTTATTGTACCTTTTTACAGATTTAATCAGATAAAATGCTTGTTAGAATCGTAAAACTGGAAATAGTGGCAAGTACAAACATAAAACAAGCAAAATATACAACCGATGTCACTGTCAAAAATTAGTATCAGGTGATTCAATAAATTTGCATCCTAGGTTGGCTGTGGAAAAAAGTCATGTCTTTGATTATACTTGAGTTACATGTAAATGTAAAATGACTGCCAGCAGATTAACTAATTCACCATATACTTACCTTCAAATTTCAAGACCTGGTCAGTGCTGCGGCATTTTGCCAACTGTTTGTCTTGTTAGTTGTTTAAAACCAATCATAACTTAGTCACGTGAGATACACGCATTCTCGAAGACGATATATTTTTATTATTAGTTATGATTTCTTTTCTTTAAATATGATGAGTATATTTCTAAAGCATGTTAGGTAATTATCAAATTCAAAAATTCTCGAGAAATTACATTACGAGTTGATGAATGAATCACACTTTGATAAAATGAAAAAAAAAAAAAACGCAGAAATGAATTGATTTTATTTGAATACTTTGGGTCAAAACATATTTTAGAATCTATGTGAATTCTGTAGGAATTTTTTGAATTTGACTATTAATTAATATCCTTCGTTAGTTCTTCTTTTTAAACAAATTCTTTGTCTCTGTCTTTACTTAACCATGTTATATGAGATTTTATTAAATTCAATTAAGCCAACCATATTGTATGAATCAAGTTTTGTCTTCATTATTAAAAAAATATGTTTCACCTCTCTAGGAATATGTTTTTTATAATTACATACATAACCATTATTAATTATTCGAGTAACTTTTTGCTATTTTTTTAATGTAATTTTATACTTAATGATGTACAATAGCATTAAAATGTCATATGACAAATCCTCATATTAGTGAAGTTGTATAAGGACTGATGTCTTTCATGGCCAAGAATTCATAGTGATGTCAACCTTTAGGGACAGTTGCTTATCAGCTTTATAATTTTTAATCTTGTCAATTTAATATTGTGATAATAAGAATTTTAATTTATTGCTGAATTTTTCACTACAGCTAATTTTTTTCAAGCATAGCGAAATTTGATTTCTTACTTTTTCATTTTGCAATTTATGAAACGGAAAGTTTATTTATGATGAGATATTGGGTGGATTTTAGGCGATTGATAATAACATAATGAAACATTTACAGTTCATTGGTTAGTTGCAACAAAATTGTACTTTTATGTAAAGCTAGTCATTTTCATGACTAGTGTCAGTCTTTCGATCGCTTAAAAGTCACCAGAGTTTACTTATTACTTGTCCAAATGCGTAGGTAAAAAAAGCATTGCAACCTTTTTGCTCATATTGTGCACTTAGGTATATTTTCCGTTCACTTACTTATATATTTATTGGCTGTTATTTATTTTTTACTGCGGTATCAAAACAGTTATTTGCAGTCAAACGGTAGTTTTAGATGAGCCTGTAATATACCATAAATATTTTTGTAACATGCACCCAATGTGTCGATGAATCACTGTTGACGGTTGATTTTGACTGAGAGTCTGCTGAACTGTATTTTGTGATACGTTATAGATAAAGCAGGAAAGATTATTTTCAAAATGTGGAGAGTGAATTGATGTACAGAGCCAAATCACATGGAAAATAATCTTAAGTTGTTTTACAGTGTCGGTCTAATATTTCATGCAAGTGGCTTAAATTTAAGTTTGGTTGTATTTTTTTAATAAGGTCGGAAATTCTGATTTTTAAGTTACAACTTTTGATTAAAAAAATCTGCAGATAATATCTCATCTTCAAAAAAATAAAAATATTGTCTTATTATGTCATTTAGCAACAAATTTAAGCCACTTTTTATTACATTTATCATTATTATTATTATTATTATTATTAATGTACGTTTCTGTATTTAACTACATTTTATATATTTTATCGAATATTTGCGGTGCATTGCTTGTAGCTAAACAACTACAAAAGACATAATTTCAGCGTTTGAGGTTCTATTTCGATGTAAAGCACGCAAATGTTATTTATTTCACTTACACATAAATTTTTATTTGACATTAATTTATTTTTTCACAAATATCCGAGTATTATTTCCATGTTAGTATTTTTAATAGTTAAAGCTGTAAACATACAAGGTGATTAGGTTTAAAACTAAATAGTTTGTAATTATAATGATAACGTACCTTTTGGATGTAATTAATGCTTATAACAAAGGTAGCTAACTTTTTTTTATTTGTAATTTTTATACATACACTTTTACGTCACTATTTCTTGTGATACGTTTGCGAAAGTGTTCTTTTTTATTAGGGTATTTTAAGCCATATGAATATGATATACAAACATACATTCGTAAGTAATTTTGTAAATTTTTAAATTGAAATACGATTATAGAGCTGCCGCCCCGAAGCTGCGAGTTTATCTGTTGTGAACATTCCATTTAGTCAGCTTATATGTGTACATATTGATTATGTAAGTATTATATGAGAGAACTGTACTTAGAAGCATTGTTGTCATTAACAAATAAATTATGGTCAATTTTATTTGCTATCATTTTCCTTCCGGTTGTTTTCATATTGTTGTGTGTCAAAGAGAAAATAAAGATATTTGTTATTGTGTAAAATGATTTTCTTTGAATAATCGAAGAATTCAATACAAGTAAAAAAGTAAAGACGAAACAAATTCAGGTAATGCGTAGAGCACGTAACGGTCAGTCCTGACAACACCTATCAGGTCGCGGATGATACGCTTTCATGTGAAGAAGTCAATTTAAACAATAGCCCCGGCTGATCATCAGGACTGACCGTTGGTTGCCTGTGAAACGGGCTATAAATAGATGCAGCACTATAAAACAATTTTTATTGCGGAATACATGGTAATAAAGATTGTTGATGAAACAAGCATCAACTTTACAACTTACTAAAAAAATTCAATTTAATGTATTAAATTTGTTTATATCAGAAAAATAATAAAAGCTAAAGTTGCAATGTTTTTCAACAATTGTTAGCTTAAAGCTGGATTTATATGGTGCGTTGATGCACTCGATGCTCTATGTAAATCCAACTTTATTCGATTTCAAAGTTGCCTGACTGAATTTCCAGATGGACAAAAATCGATTATGATTTATGCCTAATTTAATTTCCAAATAATATTCTCGAAGACCGATTGTATATGACGTAGCCACTTGAGTAAAGTAGCGTTTCATGTAAAGCCTAGACACTGCGAAATACCAGATAATGTAATGCCCAGCTTTAGCTACCAGCTATTAGGTTTATGCTTAATGCCGTACAATTCACTATCGGTCCAGTAATTTTAGGCACTTCAACAAGTTACTGAAACTATTTAGACCACTGAAAAAGCTGTAGGTGATGGATAAAGTAGTGTTTATTATTTTTACATCTAGAGTAAAATTGGACTGAATTCTGAATAAGATAAATTCTTGAATAATAAAAGTATATGTAGATTATATGTTTATTTATTGACACAAAGACAAAGACACAAAACAAATTGTTATGACATCTACTGTTGCACAATACTTTCATTTTCTGTATTCGTTGTAATGCTCTCATTAAAAAATTGAAACTAACTTGATGAATTGAATACTCTAAGGTTCGCATGCATAGTCAGAGATCAAGCATATGCATGTGCTTAAGCAAGCGCTGGGCAACAATTTTCCTATGGAAACTGCTACTCGGCGCATGGGTAAGCAGTGCTTAAGCTTGAGCTCGACTATGCATAGGGGCATTAGTTACTTCTTAAACATAATTGGGGAATACCCTAAATATAACTGAATTAAAGTGAAAGTATACTTATAGCTTACTTTCAGCAATGTTAATTTCTTCTACAATGCTTGCCATCTTTTATACAAGGCTTTTTATTAGGTTTTTGCAAGAGCCATCAAGTTTCTCATAAATTCTAGTCATTTTGTTCAATTTACCCCAAATTGGCAATGAACTACGATGAGAGAAAGCAGAATCAGAAAAAACACGATCGTGCAAGATCCCGAAGGAATCACTAGTCACTTCCACTATCCGCATAAATAACTCTGGTCACTTCATGAAGTGTCTAAAGTGTACTGGACTGATGGTGCAGTTGTTTGGCGTTACAACATAAGCTTAATGGCCATCTCATGAAGAGGCTAAATATTTCAGATAGTTAAAGCAGGATATGTCTGCATTTCGTGAAGTGTATAGACATTGCACGAAATGCTACTTTATGTCAAGTGGCTACGACATATTCACTTTACGATGTACAAGTGTGGCAAATGTGACTAAATAGATGCAACAAGGCATTTATCAGAAAGCAAAATTTTCTGGCGTTTTTCAATGTTATTTTGGTGGTGCGAAAAGTTAAAATTTCTCTGTAAATTTGAAAACTGGATCACAAGGTAAGATATTTTTCACTGAAAGAATGGAGGCAATTTTCAGCAACTGAAGTGCTTTATTGGTATAAGTACTAAAGTAATCGTGACAGGAATTTTTTTTCTATATTGTACTACAAAAATGGAAACATACTTGTGATAATTGTTGTAGTTAAAGCTATATATAGTTTATTAAAAAATATCTTGAATAATGTATTAAACAAACACTGTCATTGTATTTATATAAATTTCAATAAAATTACTAGAAGAAAGAAATTAAAGCACGTAATAAAACACTGACTTTACTTTATACATAACGAGAAAGTGAATGAAGTCAGAAGTAAGTAAGTAATAAAATCAAGTTTTCTTGCCAGATGAAAACTATGAAAATCATCTGGCAAGAAAACTTGATTTTATAATTGTCGATTTGTTGCCTTAGTAATATCAAATATTTTAAAAATGTCACTTTTGTGATTTTACTAGAGAATGCAATCGCTTCCTTGTATATTTTGCAAAAGATTTTCATATTTTTATCATTAATTCTTGTTCTTGTTTTTTGGGATTTTAGAAATTCAAAAAATGGGTAAGTTTTTCTAAATTTTTCAATAAACCAATTTTTTTTAAGGTACATAGTTCTGATGAGGCCCAATAAGGCTGAAATACATGTATAAACTCTTTCCTAACACTTTCTATATTGCCAGTTACACAATTTTAGTTAATTTTCATAAGTAAGTAATGCTTAGACAGTTTGCAGATCTAGGATAATCAAGAAACAGAAATATCAGGAATATGCGCAAAACAAAAAAATATCTATTTTGTGAAAGTGTTGGTTATAATACTAATTGCAAGTACCTACCTATCCAGTTATAGAAAAACGATCTCATTTTCACTTGCTTTTCTAAAGGTTAACAGTAAATAATACCTATACATGTACCAATTTTACAAGTACAAGTACTTTCAGCTTTGAGTACTTAAACACAAGTACAGGTATTGCCAACTGTTGTATGTATTTAAACACAAGTATAAAATCTTAAACCTGATTTAACCTTCGGATGACCAGGTCAAATATGAAGCACAAACGACAAAGTTTTAGTAAATAAATCGACATAATATTATTACAGATTAAAAAAAATATTTATATTAATAATAAAGTGTTAATACATCACAAAATACCTGTACATTGCCATGTAAATATTTTTTTAGAAACGGAGAATTTAATTTCAAACATATATAATACCTAAATTGCAAATAGAAATTAAATGTTCACATAAATAAAATTAGTTATTTTCTTCATTGCATGAAGTACATATGACGTTTTTGGAAGAGCTATACTCATATTTGGATAAAGGTGAGACCTGTTTAGGCCTCTTTTTGGATCTCAGCAAAGCATTTGATCTTGTAAATCATTATGTACTTCTTGAGAAATTACATGCATATGGAATTAGAGGCGCAACATGGGATTGGTTTCGCAGTTACCTCCAGAACAGAACTCGATATGTTGTACTTAAAAGCTCTAAGTCAGAAATTTCCAAATTAAACCGGGAGATCCTACAGGGGTCTGCTTTAGGACCTCTTCTATATATATTGTATGTAAATGACTTTCCTCTCAGTAACGCTATAATTTTTGCTGATGACACGTCTTTATTTATTCATAACACTGACATCCACCAAACTTCTTCTAACGCAAATTCTGATTTAATGCTAACCCATAGTTACTACTCTAGTAATGATTTAATTCTTAATACTAACAAATCTGTGTATATAAATTTTAGTGCAACAAAGGAACTTAATCGTAGTTTACTTATTCGATATAAAAATAATAGTATTAAACAAAGTGACGATGCCAAATTTTTGGGCATTATCATCGATAAAAATTGCAGGTGGATCAAACATATAGATACATTATGCAATAAATTAGCTCCGGTTTGTTTTACGCTGAAGTATCTTAGAAGATCTGTAAATTCCAATATATTAAGAATGTATTACTTTTCAAATTTCCACTCGCTAATTTCTTATGGGGCAATAGTTTGGGGAGCAAGTAGCGAAGTTGAACGTGTTTTAATACTACAAAAGAGAGCACTACGTTTCATGGAAGAAGTAAGTTTTCGAACTAGTTGCAGAAATATTTTCAGGAAATGGCAAATAATGACAGTTACAGGAATTTTCATCTTTCAGTTGCTAAATTATGCAAGAGAAAATGCACCTCGGTGGAAAAAACTTAATTCATACCATAGTTATGAAACTCGTAATGGCTTTTCATTTGAAATCCCTCGCCATAAACTATCGTTTTACAAAAAATCACCGAAGTACCTAGCAATTGTTAGTTATAATAAAATCCCACAGAGTTTTAAGATTTTAAATGATAAATCATTCAAGATAAAGCTAAATAAGTTACTGATTCAGAAGTCCTACTATACTTTCAGTGAGTTCTTGGATGACAACTTTTTTCTTGAGTAATTTACATTTCTATAATATTTTATATTTTTTATTCTATATTTTATATTTTGTGACTAATAACTTATAAACAGTTATAATTCTTTTTTTGTAATTCTCTTTAAATGTTTTGTAATGTCAAATACTATGTTATGTGTATTATTTTTGACGGATCCTATATCATGTTACATGATCTACTGGATATAAATAAATATTATTATTATTATTATTATCTTTGATTTCACTACTGACGACCACGTGGGGTAACAAAGTGACTCCTACCCAAAAACTTTTTTCAAATCAGTACATTGATTTAAAAAATAAATATATTATACTTTGAGTAATGTCAAGAAACTCAACTAAAAAAAGTATGAAGCTCTAAAATTAAAAACAGAAAAATATAACAATAATATAATTAATAGTCATCCAAAGGTTAAGTAGAAGATCAATACGTAGGGTTTTAAGCCATTAATTTTATCCATATAAAATCCACCTACTTCAGAGTTAAACGAAGATATTTGTGATCGAGTAGAATTTTGTGATAGTGCAAATAATGGAACAAAATTCCAACTTTTTGTCTTCTGTGGTATTTACAAATGAGTCTACATTTTACTTAAATGGTTTCGTGAATAGACACAACGGCAAGTGACAATTCACACTGGATGGAAAAAGTTAATACGCAGCATCCACAAAAGTAAATATTTGGGCAGTGATTGTCAATAACCGTATCATAGGGCTATTTTATAAATGGGAACCTTACTGCTGACCGGTACTTGTAGTTACTACAAGAAAATATCGTTACCCAACTCCAACAGCACTATCCCAATTATGAAATAATGTTCAGCTTGACCATGTGGTACCGGCAGGACGTACCACCACCACATTATAGTCGGTAAGTACACGTTTTCTTAACCAATGTATTTCTTGGTAGATGGATTGGACTTAGAGGTGCCCGTTAGGCCGCCTGACTTAACTCTGCTCATTTTTTTTTCTTATGGGGTCGTTTAAAGTGTCGTGTTTATGAAAACAGAACTGCTAATTTAGAATACTTAAAGTATCGTAATAGGGAAGAAATAGCCAACATTGCTCGTATTTCTTTAAAGTACTGCCTCCAAAGATTTTAAACAATGACTTTATTATTGTCACGAAGTAAACGGAGAACAGTTTGAGCATATTCTACAATCCAAGTGCGAAGGTCAAGCTGAATTTATTGAGAATAAAAAACACGGTTAATATTTTCTAGGATTTTATTTTAAATATGCTCGAAGTAATTCCCTTCAGCAATGATACATTTGACCATCCTTTCTTTCTTTCTTTCAACCAATCATCTTTCAGAATACCTTCAAAACAAGCGTGAGCTGCGGCATCAATCTCTTCTTCCGACGAAAACGTTCTACCCCGCAAATTCCTTTTAAGTCCCAAAAAAAAAATAGCCAAAAGTAGCACATTGCTAAATCAGGCGGATACAGTTGATGTTCTATTACTTTTATATTTTTTTCTGCTAAAAACTGGAGAGTTAAAGCTGCCGTATGGGACGATGTAATATTGTGATGCAGCATAATTCCCTTGTCTGGAACTCTACTGAACACTTCAGGCAAACATTTTTCAGTGTACCATTTAGCTGTAACTGTCTTTTGTCCATCTAGCTTAATTGCCTTTACTAAGCCCATACTTCTGAAGAATACCACATACATAACTTTTCTCATTGCCCGCTGCTTCTTGGTCATTGTTGGAGTTTCCCCATCTTCGTGAATCCATCTTGGCGGCTAGGTACGTCGAAAAAGGGAATATAAGTTTCGTTACCTGTCACTATTTTGGAAAAATTTGGTGTCCGCCATTATTTAAGAAATTCGTGGCAAATTCTTACACCCTCTGCTTTTTGAAAGTCAGAAAGGTGAGCGGCACAAAATGACTAACCACCTTCTTAATATGCAGGTGATCGTGTATAATTGTTCTAACAGCTGAGGATCCAATCTTGAGTTGATGTTTTATTACTGCATAAGTGGTTTTGTTGTCCTCTTCAATTAATTTTTTAACGGCAGCAATGTTTTTGTTGATAACAGCCGTAGGAGGACGTCTTGCTCTTTTCTGATCCTGAACAGAATTCCTTTCGGGTTCAAATTCCCTATAAAGGATTTTCCAATAGGGTCGGGTCGATGTTGAAATTGAATTAAACAAGCTGTGTGTGAGGTATTAACGAAATTCTATTTTTATTTGAAAGGCCCATGTATGTCATTATGTATGGAATATGACATCGTCCAAATGTCCGCCGCGGCTTCACATGGTGGAACGAATCCTAAAGGTCTAATTTTCAATGACTCTGCCGCATAGATCCGGCTGAATTTGAGCGCTGGCCTGGGTTATATTGACTTTGAGGTCATCGGTCGATTGCGGACTATTGGCATAGAGCTGCGACTTCAGAAAACCTCATAAGAAAAAGTCTAGCGGGGTCAAATCGCACGATCTTGGTGGCCAATTCACGTCACCTCCGCGAGAGATAACCATACCCTCAAATCGTTCATGTAGAATGTCCATCGTGGCGTTCGCTGTGTGGCACGTAGCGCCGTCCTGCTGGAACCACATGTCGTTCACGTCCATATCGTTCAATTCGGGCCACCAAACGTTGGAGAGTCGACTTTGAAGGGCCACCGCGTCTGTCGTAAAATGGGCGCAACGCGCGTAACGTTTGCATAAACGAACACTTATTTTGATAATAAAATTTTATCATTTGAACTGCTACTCAAGAGTGTAACTTGCCATGGTGATTTGGCATCAGTGATTGAATAATAAACAACAGATTTGACAGACGCCCCCAAAACAACAAGGCTGCCATAGCCTGTCAACATCGACCCGATCCTATTGGAAAACCCCTTACTAATGGTAAATTGGAACCAAGGAAGGTGCTTATTCACTACAAACCGAATCTAAATTCTTTTTGCACTCATAAGCGCTTAAACCTTTTTTAAAATCATAATAAATCATGATTCGAAAATGCTCTCTGGTTAATTAAATATCTTTACTATTAATATCATTTTAAAAAATTAGTAACTTGGGTTCTAACGAACATAACTTCAACAACTAAACTTCAAATGACAGATAAAGAGTTGCTCTAAATAACACTGTATGTTTTATTTTTCACGGCCTACTAGGTACTGTACCTTATTATGTATATTGCTTCAACTTTAAGACATATAATAAATAGCATATGAGGACATTTTAATTGAATTTCGGCAGATTTATTGGAAAGGTATCACGTTCGCTATCTTAAAAATGCTTTTATGTATAACGTCTCGGAATTTTTATATGACCATTTACACATTTAAATGGACTACTACATTAAAAAAGAAGCATGTTGGCGTTGGATCACAACAATAGGGCAAGATAAATTAATAATGTAGGTCTTATTGATTCTAAAGCACATAACAAATTTCATTCAGATACGACTAACAGTTGTCGAAATATTAAGCTGGTTTGCTAGTTCCGTATATACTGCTTCATTTCTCACCTATATAGCCCTATACTTGAGATTCATTCATGGAAAGGTTTTGAAATGAGCTTTCCAACGATACTAAAAAAGAATAATTTGGTTAAATGGTTCCATTTATAAAGCCTAATGGTTCGTGTATGTCGTGCTCAAATCTATGGAAAAAAACATCAAGATAAATCTAGTGACTAATGTTTATAAAATTTAGATATTGTGACTATGACTTTTACGTCACAGGTGACATTTCATGACGGGGACAGAGAGATCGCCGTATTTATTTTAATTAACATAACATGATCTGAAATTTTCTTTCTCGTTTGGCATTTTACAATTTCGAAATCAAGTTTTGTCAAAGTGATAATTACTTTGCAATGAAATCTAATGACACGTATTTGGTTAGTTTGAAAAACCATCATTACAAAGCACAAAAACAGGTGTTTCCATTTTTTCGGTCGCAACAGTATAGTTGTTCTTGCTCAATATAGTTTCCTTGTAAATAGTAGTGAGGAAAATTTGCGTTCAATGAAATATTGCCCAGGGCGCAGCCGGTTAAGAGTTCTGTCTCGTGAAGTCTAGTAGGTCGTGGATTTGAGGGACCCATGTGATATTTTCCTAATTATTGCAGGCGAAATAAGAGGTGGTACTCTCTCACGAAAAGAAAAAAAAATGGAAGCCTTTCTAAGATACGTTGGAATCAGAATGTTAAATGAGTATTGGTAAAGATAAAGACGTGCATCAGTTAATAGTTAAAGCCTGTTTAGAACAAATTAATGTAATAAAATGAAATGAAGAAAATTACAGTGTTAATTTGTGTTCACAATGAAATACCAGGTTTTACTATATGTAACTTACATTTATAAAATCTGGCTTATATTAATGATAGTAAGTTACAAGAAAGTGTATGTGCGTTATTGTGGGTTCTACCACAGGTAGCCAGTTAGAACTGCTACAGTTCTTTCCACGTCCTTCTTTTGATTTTCGTTGTTTTTGTTGATTTTGATGAATTGAAAATTTAATGGAATTTGGATTTTTCTTTTTGTAGGTTGAGATGTCGAACTGGAACCTCTTAACGGCTGAGAAATATCCATTGTCCTCAACGCTCTCTTTATATTAATAGAAAAAGCTTCTGAAACAAGAAGAGAAAAACTTGATTATGTGGGAAATATAATAGAATAATCATAATTATAAAATTAATCAATTTAAAATATTCTATTTGCCTAGGGCCCAATTTTTGAAATCACTCGACCAATGTTGTATGCGAAAATGACGCAATTCCCGAACGATTTATATAATTTTATATGAGAGTTTACGTCATTTTTACGCGATTTTTCCACACGACATTAATCGAGTGATTTCACCAATTTAACCCCTGGTACTTCTCTTTTAGCATTTAGAAGGTTCAGAAGTTCTTCTTCCCGTGGTTTTAGTGCAATATTTTTGTTACCTGTTGCATTTTTATCTGTCTCTTTTTCAGTTCTCCTTTCATGTTATTTATTTTTTTCTTAATTTTTCTTCTGTTATTGTTTGCTGCCTTTACAGACGGAACCTGTGATTTATTTAATAAAACTGCTTCGTCTTTCAATAACCAGACAAAAGCTAGTTGTGTATTGATTTCGCTATCATTAATATCAGAATCAGATGACGAAGAATTTTATTTAAGTACTGTGCTTTTTTAATTTAAAATTCAAGTTCTTGTCGGGACACCTTTACAAATGTCAGTTTATCATTGGCTTACAAAATATGTGTTCTTCACGCTTTTAATGTGTTGAACAAGTTCCATAGGATTGTTTTTGGGTCTCTTCTAGGCAACTGAATTAGAAAGGACAGGAGTTCTATTATTAGCCCTAAATTAATTTTCTTGTAATTTCGTAAGGTTGCCAGTAAATTACAAAAAAAAATCCGGAATCCGACACCAGTTAATCAGCGGAACGGAAAAACCCTCCTCAAAGCTGTCTTTCATAAAATCGTTCATTCTTGGGTGTAGCGCACCTGTTGAGGGTGAATTCTAATGACGTCAAACGACGTGTACGCTCGCAATGATAGCGGTGAGGCTGGTCGCTATAGTTACGTATATCTTTTCGCATCCTGCAAAATGGGGGGATAAAGCTCAGTTTCAAGTCCGCAGTGCTGGTGAGATGTGTGCGGGTGGTGTTGTGTTCGTCACGTGTTCGCAAATCTCCTGAACATGAAACGCGTGTGTGCTTTAAGTAATAAAAAGCGTGCCGCGTTAGTTTACCTGCGTGCATGTATGCTGTTAATACTGGTTTTCAGTTTCCCTCGCCTGAAAACGATGCTCATAATTTCGGTATATTTGATATGTATGCTTTAATTATAATTGCAATTACTGCAAAATTATGGTAGGGTTGTAATATCGGCCAATTTTGCACCATGTAGAGCGCGCCATAAATTAATTATGTTCGAAGGTTATTGCGGCTTAATAAAGTGTAATGAGAGCCTAAAGAGTAATGAGAGCCGATGGGTTGCTAAAACGATACGTTGTATACATATGTATGAGCAATATGTGCGTATCGTTTTGATTAATATATTTCTTTTTATTTGTAATTAATTAATATTTTTATTTTATTTTAAGGCGTTATAAATTTACAGAAGTATCTCAGAAAAAAGGCAATATTGCATAACTTTACAATGTAATATTATTATTATTATAAATATTAAGGTTATTAAAAATGACTTACAATTAATAACATTAATGTAACTCAAATTGATGGGGTTGTTTTCTGGTTAACAAAATTCGCATCTAGCACAAGAAGCCCTTAAAATTTCATAACAGGTGCGAGTTATTCTATATTTCAAATTTTCCTTGTCATTAGACTTTTCAGTGTATTAGATTAGATTAAGAATAAAGAAAAAAATCCGTAAATATGCCAATAAACAGTTGCACGTATACTGGTTTTTTGAGACACACTGTATACATATTTCGGAACTCATACCCAATGGATTTTTGTTTTTTGCTAGTTTCTCTCTAGCTTGAATTGTTTCTGAGGAATTGCTTCTGCAAATAAAATTATTTATAAAACGTGTTTTAATATACTGAGTGTGGGATAAAAGACATCTCAAGATATAACTTTGATTTGAATAAGCAATTTTTCATTTGATCAAACCGGATTATAAATAACTATAAATAAAGAGAGGTACTTTATCTCTGTATAAAAACTGTAGCTCTTGATGGTGTAATAGAATTGCGTTAATAGAGTATAGTGGGTTTACACAAAAAATTATCCGATTGGATAATAGTTTGGATAATAATTTGCGACTTGTAACGCATTGTATGAATAACTGAAGAAGTGTAGAATACAGTTGTGAGTAGAAACGCAGTTTTGTAATATTTTTCGGAATGTTAAATATCAGGGTGTTTGATACCATCTAAATTCTAGTGTTTATAAGAGTTTTGAAAAAAAATAAGTTAAAAAAGATTTTCTTTATATATAGGGTGATGCAACGTTCATAGGAAAATAAAGTTTTATTTATTTATCACCTAAACAGGGTGTTTTCGAAAGTGTGGCTGAAAACAGAACCTTAGGTATGTGATTGAACACTTTGTTTTGAATTGAATTGAAATTGAAAACCAAATTTAATGTGAATTTTTTTTTGTATTCTACCTTGATCCCGGCGGCACTGGTAAATAAATTATTAAGAACAAAAAGATAATAATTCTTAGAAAAACTCGTCGTTCGGTTTTAATTATTAAATTTGAAACAAAAAACTAATGTCAACACTTACCAGGTAAACTGTCACAATTGTCAAAATATGGAAAAATTAGTAAAAATTCACAATCAATACCGCGTACGAATTTTTGGTAATTTATGAAAATATTTTCCTTTCAAAATGGACACAGAAAAAAGAAAAATAAACCTACTGTTTTTTAGATTTGTTTCATATTTATCCCGATTCTTTTTCAGCCACACTTTCAAAAACGCCCAGTATAATCTATAAGTACTTTTTTTTCCTCATCGCCGTATAAGTTCTACCCAAATAAATAAATAAATAAATGTCTTTATTGGCGATGTTCGGCTATTAACCGCTCTTCCACCTAACCATACATAAATTAAAATAATTTTATAAATTTAGATAAATTTAAACAAATGTAACAAATAGAACTCAAAATTAATGAGGCTTATTTAAGAAATAGGCGTAGGAGGATCGTTTGAAAGTTTGCAGAGATCTATTCCGGAGGTGGTTTGGTATTTCATTGTAGACTTTGCAGCAATTATATACAAAGCTCTTTTGATAAAATGCAGTAGTAAGTTTAGCAATACTTAGTTCCTTACAGAACCTGATATTTACTTCGTGAAGCTCATTTCTAAAATTTAATTTATCTCTAAGATAAGAAGGATGATTTGTTGATAAAATTTTATGAACCAAACAAACTAAATGATGCCTTCTCCTGGTAACCATATTTAGCCAGTTCAAATCTTTCAATGCAAATGAGACATGATCATACTTTCGTAGGTTGTATATAAAACGAATGCAGTTATTTTGAACTCTTTGAACTCTCATACTGTTAAAACTATCAAGGAAAGAGCCGTAGACAATGTCACAGTAGTTAAATTTTGATAAAATTAGAGAATTAGTAAACAAAATTTTCAATTGTTTAGATAAGTAGTCTTTATGAAAATATAAACTTTTCATAATATTAAATGAAGATTTTAATAACATATTTACATGATCAGTAAATTTTAAATTAGAATCAAGTATCAGACCTAAGTTCTTTAACAATTCACTATTGGAAGCACATCATCAATAGCAATTCTTAAATTCTCAATTGTACTCCTGTCATTTTTACTGCCAAAGAGCATTACAACGCATTTGTTTTTGTTTATTTCTAGATTATGATAGGTAGTAAATTCGATAAAATTATGTAATTCCATATTAATAATATCTGCAGCACGTGACAAATCAGAAGGAAAAAAAGAAAAATAAAGTTGGCTATCATCTGCATAGAACTGAGTTTTCAAATTTTTTGTTAATTTATTGAAATCAAATGTATATATATTATAAAGTAAGGGCCCCAGTATCGATCCCTGAGGATCTCCTGAAGAGATATGTTTGATATCTGATTTCATTTTATTCAAGCTTACAATTTGCGATCTGCCAGTAAGGTAACTGTCAAGAAAATTACAACTTGAGATGTCAAAACCTAAGTACTTTAATTTAACAAGTAGGAGATTATGATTTATGGTATCAAAAGCCTTGGAGAAATCCAACATTATTAGTGCTGTAGCTTTTCCTTGAGCAGTAGATGATGAAATATCATCCGTAATATTAGCTAATGTAGTAGCGGTGCTAAATAGCTTAGGAAAACCAGATTGCATTGGTGGGAGAATATCATTAGCATCGATATAAGTTAGGATTTGTTAGGCCCTTCGGGTGATGCATTTCAAAAAAAAAACATATGGCTTTTTAATTCACTCTTATTAATCTTTCTCTTTTGTTCTCATATTCTTATTACTAAGGATTACACTTTTTCTCGAGCTTTTTGTAGGTTTTCCTGTTTTCCTTCTTCCTATCTTTCTCGGTTAATCAATTTTGTTATGTGTATTTTTCCCTTTCCTGTTTTATGTGCGCGGTTATTTTCGCGTAATTTTTGATTATTTGAAATTTATATGGCCTTTCTAAAAACATTTTTATACAAGGCATACAAAATTGTATTCCATTTTATAAATTTATATAATTTATAAATTCTAATTAAGGCCTTAGATAAAACAGTGCACGCTAACTTGTAGCCTACATTCTGTCAATCAAAACAATGAAAAAGAATATCTTAAATATCTTATTAATACTGAGGTACAGGTTGTTAATCCTACAAACTCCCGGTATAATAAATTACAAAACCTTTCTGTTGTGTATGAACAATGAATGAATTGTAACTGTTAGGTGATTCTAGATTACAACAAAAATTTGTTTCACATTCAATTTTCTCATAGTCCTAACCATCTTTAGCTGGCGCGGTTCTTCTGTCGATGTTGATGGTAGAATTTGCTCAAAATATAATTTAAAATTTGCGATACACATAAATTTGGATCCGCCTAGGATTAAGCTAGCTGCAAATCAAGGGTACTTTCCAACCAAATTTTAATTTTATGCATTTTAAATTCGATTGATCATTTTTGATAAAGCAGTTCGCGTACTTGAAGTACATATACTTTAATATTATGTATATTCGCTCGATCTAAAGTTATTTTCTTTTCTATACTACAGATTTACTATTATATTTTAACAATTTATATGTCGATTCTGCTCGTAGTAAGATCTGTAAACCTGTAACTTAGTTATTAAAATTTCGAATTTTGAATTTCTGTAGAAGATATAATTTCTCTTAGGTCTCTAGCATTACTCGTAAGTCTCTGTGATATTCTCTTAGAGACTTGCAGGCTTATAGATCTTACGGTTGCTACAGATACGGTTGCAGAATCGACCCATTAGTATGTTGTACAGTGTGTTCTTCAACTTGATGCAAAAAAATTAATGGCGTATGTGGTACGAAATATTCTCCCGAATGCATCAAAATTGAAAGGAAAAAAAAATAAAAAAATTCATACCGACATCCGGTAATTCCCTGTGAAATGTTTAGAACCGCAACGGACGATGACCTTCACTCACAATAAGTGTTCGAAGTTCCACCCCTGCGCGAGACGTAAACATATGTCGGCTCGGCAAAGCAGGGATTCAGATGCGTTACGGAATTGGTTCTGTTTTCGAATATTTTCCACCGCGTGCGTCGAGTTCGACTATTGCATTTACTTCTTCGGCGTACTCTAGATTTTTTAAATGTCCCCACAGATAAAAATCTAATAGATTAAGGTCTAATATTTTCTAATATTTAAATTTACATCCTCTAGGAGTTTCGGCAAATTAGTTTACAAGAAACGTAAATACACCATTTCGTCCAAGCGATTAGGTAAAACAAATAGACCGATTAAAGTGACGTTTAACAAACCTGCACACAGATTGACCGAAAAGCGTTGTTGAAAACTACGGCGCCGCATTGCATGAGGATTTTTTTCTGCCTATACTGCATTCCTTGTAAATACTGATTCGTCGTAACGCTGTACATACAAACGTCTTGCAGCCGACGCATTTTTACCACATTCGCCGTAAATTAAAATCATGTCCACAAGAACAGTATTGGAAAATTCGGCCATGTTTTCAACACGACAAAGTACAGCGGACAACTGACCCACTTAACAGCCGATGCTGACAACAAATTTCTGCGAAGACGTAATTACGTCATAAAAATAAACCAGGGACTATCAAACTGTTTCATCGTTCGCCAAAAACATTTATTATCTCTAATATTTATTAATCAATTGTTATATAAATACTGCTTCATTCTATCGCTTTTAATGTAAACTTTCGCTGGTTTCATTTTTTGTATGAAGTTAAGAAACACCTAGTATATTTGCTACAGACTACGGTGTACACATATTTATTTAAAATTTGAAGATGTAAAAAAGGTTTTTGGCCAAAATTTATGTGCTTTTATACAAACTGTAGTCGCTAATAATTTTCTACTTTAAAGGGCTAGATGATCGTTCGTCATTCACGCATAACTTTATAATTGTGGAATGCTTAAGAAGAGATCAATTTATGAAATAATGTTAAATTTAATTATTAATCACAATTGAAACATTAATAAAAAGTTAATAGATGATGAATTTTAAAGAATTTCTTCAAATTTATTTTCACAGTATCTGAGTAATCGTTTTTTTTTTAAATTCCAGTTCAGCCTATGAAGGCATCGAAGATTATCGACAATCCAACTTCCATTTTAAACTGACTTATACAGAAAATAATTATTTCATTTCACCTTGTCAGCATGAGATTTCATTTCGTTTGTGAATATTAAACTGAATTTATTTATGTTTCAATACAATCGCATTTTTGCCTAAAAGGTAGACATTTATTGTCAGCGGAATTTTAACATTTCGTTTTACCTGACGTCCTTTTACGAAATAAATGAATCGAGATGATTATCAAAGAATCAATACTACATCAAAGCTTTGTTTACTGCTTTTGCTTTCGGTTTTGTTGAAAAAATGAAGCATCTCTCGATTTTATTTTTTTATAATCTTTGGTTTTGTGCGGATACATTTATTCACCATTGTAATTATAATTTTTCAAATTTGAATTTTAAATTTTATGATTTGACTGTTTTGGTCGATACGTGGTGGAAATCCATTTAAATGTGTTTGTAGACGAAAAAAAAACAAGATTTGTTTTTTTACGTCTATTTTATGTTTAGAATTAGTTTTCTTTGAAAATAGAGTTACTTGTGTTTAACTAAATGGACAACACGTGAGGTAATTCCTTGAATCAAGTTCGCTTCGTTCAATCGTTACTCTCCATTTAGTAAACTTGAACGTACACTAGCGGAAAATTCGTTTAATTTAAAAAAGTGTGCACGAAGTGATTTACGTTTCCTTCCCGTTTAGTTTTCGTCGTCCCAAAGCGAAAAATTATAAGTCGAAACTTAATAAATCGCCACAACTCGAGTTGATTAGTTTTGTTCTCGTTGTTTTTCTTTGGAATTGTAGTTCACTCAGTTTGCTCTTAATCTCTCCGCATGAAATATTAATTGTCTTTTATTTAATTTTGAATTTCTTTGTACAGTCGAGTTTTATGTTAATTCGTATCCAATTTATTCGTAAATTTGAAGTTCTCATTAGGGTTTCATAAAAAAGAAGAAGCAATTTTGGATACTTTAGCTTCTAGTTCAAGCTCACTTTAATTTTTTTTAATTCCCTGTTTAATCCATTTAATTCAGTTTAATTAAATTGGGAGTTTCGAATTTGGTTTACAGGGTTTTTCGGTGGGCGTGTTATAAAGCATCGCCTACAGTTGCACTCACGCACTCTTACTAAAATTAAATTAGAATGCAGACTGCATAATACTTTCTACCGTTACCATTTTGTAACCTAATTTAATTTAAATATCTTATTAGCTTGTTACAAGGTTAAGAATAATGACTTCGTGTAAGTCATTTTAAATGTTTTCCAAATGCAAAATAAGATAATTTAACTTGGAGGCTTCCGCGGCCATTGTCCATAATTGAACCGAAAGTCAATTCAATTATGGAAAACGAGAGAATTTTTTCATGAAGATAGAAGGAAATAATTTAAAGATTAATAATTGTTTATTATCTAAGTTGTAAAAATGAAAATTTAGTAAAAATAAACATGGGAGAACCCGGAAACGAAGAAATAAAAGGTGTGAATGAAAAAAATAGAAGCTATAAATTAAACGACGAATAAAATAAGGGAAAGTATCAACTTATTTTGGAAAGTGAAATATTAAAAAAAAAATCGAAGCACACGATTGAATATAAAATAAACGGAGAAGTTTGAAAGGAAATACGTAATTTTAGTAAATTTTGTAAATACGCCTGCTTGTTCCTGTAATGGTGTAGGGGATCTAAATCATATATTTTTTTCATGTAGTAATCATCGTCTGGCAATTGAATTTCTGATAAGAAAACTTATTAGAAAGCAAATTCAACTTTCCATTAACATTTGTTAAGTTTAAATAACAAACCCTTTTTTGATATTCTGATAAACTTCATATATCAAGTTTATAGTATAACATACTTAAGTCTAGTTTTCTGTTTTCTGTGGCTAGAGGTTTTATCCAAAGCTAAAAATTAAACTAACAAACAAAAGAGAAAGAATGAGGAGAGATAATTGTCATAAATAATATTAATAATAATAATGCTGATAATAACAGGAAGAACCAGACAGAATAATCAACAAAGTGAAAAACGTCACAGGAAAAGAGAAAAAAGAAATGATAGAGAATTTAGATGAAAAGGTAAAAAAGAAACTAATTGTTTTATGAAAGGATATACTCGTAAAGAGAGAAATATCCTATCATTGGAACACTTAAAATACACCTTTATCCGATGGAAATTTGTTTAACAAATTATTTTTAATCTTTTAACTGACCTTTAAAAATTTAGTGTTTCACTATCGGTCAATAAAGAAATAAAGTTGTCAAGAGAAAATCTTTAACAAATTCACTAAAATGAAAGAATGAAATTCAAGAAAAAAATTGTTAATTAGATTTTTTTAGTCATTTACCTTCAATGGAGCAAAAGTAAAACACAGAGGAATGTTTTTTCCTGTCGTTGTGTTGTTTCTATTTGTGTTATATTATTTCATGCTGCGAACAAACATTTTATCAGTTACGTTAATGAAGTTTGAGTTTTCCGCAGAGAACCTGCGTTAATAATGAATGCAACTGCCACTCTGAAGCTATACACGATTTTATTACGTTTCCGTTAGGAAGCTACTCTTTTGAAGTTTTTGTTCATGTTAGTTTATTTTTGCAACGAGTTGTTTCTTACGCAGAGATAAATCGGCAGCTTTAGCAGAAATTTTTGTTATTGAAAATGATTCTCTAGTTTAATGCAGATTTTATTTCGCTAACCCTTATCTTGACGGGCTTGTAAGAGCCAAAAAAATCATATCATAATAGTTTATTGAATCAAAGTGCAGTTAATAATTAATTACAAACAAGAAAGACAATTTCTACTATCTACAGGACAACAATAGATCCTAGCACAATCTGGCGTTCACTTTGAAAATTCTCGAAGAAGTTAGTTAGTGTGACAACTCTAAAAATAGCTTTGCCGACGAAACGGAATGTAACAATAAATTAAAGTTAAAAAAGCAACGTATAGTAAATAGTCATAACAGAATATCGAAATATGGATGTTGCTTCACTTTCATTTCAGTATTCAACAATTTAAAAATATGTATATCGGACACAATTTTTATGTTATGTACGCAAAATAAGTATTATTTAATATTAAGGAATACAAGACAACAATTTTATAGCTGCTGACAGTTCCTTAGTTGACATAATTTTCAGATCCAAAAAAAAGAGAAATGGTTCTTCGGTAATATACTTATCGCAACATCTGAAGCGAAATAAAAGGTTTGTGGTAACCCTAGAAATAAAGAAGTTACAACAATTACCTAAGCCTTAAACTTAGAAATCACATTATACTAAACGAATTACGTCGGACGAGACTCGTTCAGGGTTCCTTTATTTTTAATTTTAGCGCTCGTATTTCCAAGAGGAAAGTAAAATCTTAAAAAATCCTGCTTTTTCCGGAAGAAGTTATATTTTCTATAACTGATGTCAAAATATCTAGAAAGAAATTGCAGATGTTTTAAATAATAAGATAAATCTAGTATAGATAGCAGCATAACCATTTCTATTAATGTCACTAAATAAAATTCATTCGCTCCTGAAATCTTCACTCAAGCTTAAAATTCTGGAAATGTCGCTGCGAATATTAGGCAAATGAAACAATTATTATTATTAAATACTAGGGCCGACTTCGGTGTCCTTTGTATGTGGTGAATTTGCTTAATATTCAGCGAATATTTGACTATTCGACCTATTCCGAATATCTAGAATTTAGTTTGTGCTGTTATTCGTCGTCTCACTAAATTAGTTGCGTACATGCATAAATAGTGTAATGCGGGAATTAGAGTACGAGGAACAGATAGAATTCACAAAAAACGAGGTCATAGGCGCAATAAAGATGCCGAAAAGAGGCAAGGCAGCAGGTCATGATGGGATAACCTTTGAAATGATCCTCAACCTAGGAAACAGCGGGTTAGAAGTACTAATTCATCTACTTAATATTTTGAAAGCAGGTGTGATACCGAAAGAGTGAGAACGGGGTATAATAATACCAATACACAAGAAATGTAATAACAGGAACTGCAGTAATTACCGAGGTATAACACTGCTAAGCAATGTATCTAAGGTTTATGAAAGGCTACTAGAGAATAGATTGAAAGTAATTACAGAGGCACAGTTAGAAGAGTCACAGAGCGGATTCAGGAAAGGAAGAGGAACGCAAGACCATATTTTTACAATAAAGCAAAGGATGGAGAAAAGCAATAACAAAAATATATATCTAGCCTTCATAGACCTCGAGAAAGCATTCGATAGCGTTGCAAGAATCACCGAATGGGAAGTCCCTGGAAAGAAGAGGAGTGAGCAAGAAATTAATAAACAATATAGCTAGCCTATATAAACGTACAAGGAATTATGTAAGTAAGTAAGTAACCCAGAAACAGAAGAATTTGAAACCAAAGATGGATTAAGATAAGGTGGCGTACTTAGCCTAACACTTTTCAATATTATTCTAGATGATTTAACTAAGGAAGTAAAAGACAAAATTAAAAAAGTTCAAATAGGGTATAGAAACTTGCAGCCAATATTCTTAACAGAATGCGCCTTCGCTGACGACTTAGTGATTTGTGCAAGCAGTGTGAAAGACTCCAGGAAAACTTAGAGCTATGGAATAAGGCACTTAAACAGAAAAACCTAAAAATCAATATTGAAAAGACAAAAACAATGGTGATAGGAAAAAACGGCACACATGTAGGAGTAAAATTAAACAACGAAAAGTTAGCCCAGACGGACAGCTTCAAATATCTAGGGATAGAGATACAGAAAGGAAGAGGCAGAAATAAATAACAGATTGGGAAGCGCAACAAAATCCTCAAAAAAAAGGATATCACAAAGAAAACGAAACTAACAGTGTATAAGAGGTTATTCAAATCAATACAGATGCGAAAGTTGGGTACTCACAAAACAACAGAAAAGTAAAATACAGGCCATCGGGATGAAATATCTAAGAGGCATCAAGGGAATAACAAGAAGAGACAGGATAAGGAATGAAACAGTAAGACAAGAATTAGAAGTAGAGGCAATACTAGATTCTATAGAACAACAGCAGCTGAAATGGTTCGGACACTTGGTGATGATGAAGGAAGAAAGACAAGCGAAGAAGATATGGCTCGCAAAGACAATAGACAAAAAGACCAGAGGACGACCCAAGAAAACATGGAACAAAATGATAGAGGAAAACCTGTGACGAAGAAATATAACATGGAGAGAAGCCAAAAAATTGGCAGCGAACAAGAAAAAGTGGACGGAATTTATTTACGGACAAAGATTAATACCTTAACACCTTACGATACACTAAGGTTTTGATTATGCTTATATACATGCATAAATAAAAAATTGAATTTTATGCTTTAATTTTTCGATAGTTAAATGGCAAAAGAAGCTATCTGTTTTTTATTAAACTGTACCGTAGAAGTAAAAGAAAGTTTCATTTTATAATTATTGCTTTTTCATAACAATTTTTATTGCAATGATGATTGATATTGATGTTGTAATAATACATAAAAAACTATTATAATGGGAATTTCTTTTTATTTTATACTAATTAGAAAACACTTAGTTTAGAATTGTAATAGAAATTAACAGAACAATATCTTCTGAATCACTAAGTAGGTGAGGAACTCTTGAATTCTGTAGAAGGTTTCTGTAGAAATTATGATTTTCTTCTGGAATATAAGGTAATAACGAAGGCAAACTTTGGATTTTCATACGAAATAGGAATTTTTTTTGCAGTATTATTGGTTTATTTGACTTACGAACTATTATTAAAATATGAGGATTAACATCTTTTATAGATTTTGATAACTCGATAGACAGAGGCTTTCTTTGATGACTTTAATATATTTTGAGTCCATTGCAGGAGAACTCCATCATTAAATTTTAAGCGTTTTACGTAAACCGAATTAGAACACACACTCGGACATTTAAAGTTCAAAAAATCTGAATGTTACCAACATTTTTTCCTTTTTCCAGATGGAATCGTGTTGTACCATGTTGTACCAATCACGGGATGTAAAAATACTAATTTCTTTCGGTTTTCCTTTCTCAATTTTTGAATGGTCTGTATCACACTCCGTGTGTGTGTGGTTCGGTCCCAAAATATTGTGTTCTATAGTTTGTTAGTTAGGTTTCACTTTTATAGCTTATTGGTACATCAGAGGCAAAGTAAAATTACGATTTATAATTGTCGAGCACTATATTCATTATGTCCTTATACCAAATGAAAGCAATTTCATCAGAACCACGATTTCCATTTTACATAAAACACGTAACTTGGTTAGTTGCCAAGTCATGAACGGTTAAATTGAATGTAGACAATTGTTTTTTATAAAATGCTTTTCTTCTAGTCAATAAGGGAGGTTTCAAGTACTTTCTGTAAATCTATAGCTTTCATACAAATTTCAGAATTTTTACGTGTTTTTTTCTGTGTCGCTTCTTTTTTCTTCATCGGCTTCAGTATATTTTTTTGCTTGATTGTACTTCTTCTTTTTGTGTTTGGCTTATGTTTCTATTTTTATGTGGTTGCATCTTTAATCTATATGTGTCACTGCTTGGATGTTTAAAAAAAACTTTTGTTGTTTAAAGACCTTGCAATATGTTTGGTGACAATTGGGTTGTCGATTTTCTTCCATACATAAGTCCCTATACTGGTTACATTTTACTAATATTTAGATCTGGATGTAAATATTTTTTTTTGTGATTTGCTTTTAGAATAGTGACTTTCAAATGCAGGATAAGAGTTAATAAGATTTATTACGAAGTGCATATCAGAAGGTGATGACTTATTTTTGGATTCGTGCTTACCTCGTAAATCAGCATATTGTACAATCTTAGAGGTCATTTTCTTTTTAAGGGCAGTTTGTACTCTTTTGCGGCTTATCGATAATGTGTTTGTGAACATTTTTACACTTACTCTTACATTAATATCATTAACTTTTATATAATATGCATTTGATTGTTTCTTCTTATTTTTATAAATTACTGTATATTATATATGTGTTTTACATGGCATTGTTTCAATAAGAGACAAAATATACTGTGTTTGCACAGTATGATCCCCGAGATTCCAGAAATTTGTAAAAATGTGTACTTTGTCTTCATTAAAAAAATTCCTAGGGCCCTTATATTTTCATCCATTACAGGGAGTTCTCATCTTTGGTTCTTTTTCTTGACCCTTTCTATTGAAATGTGCCTTACCTATTATTTTCTGTTTTTATTTTTTATTCTCAATTGAAATACGGTTGGTGATCCAAGCTTTTTATGCTTTCGATGATTCTGTTGTTCACAATATATATTATGGACTTCACTTACTTTATCTGCGTTATTTTCATTGGATAAAACGTTAAATATATCATCTCAACTTTCTTGAGGAGCATTTAAAATACATCAATCGAATCAATTCTGGGTGTTGTGGGCAAGTCACTACGTTTGTGTCTTTAAAAAGCCTATCATATTTTTCTTCAACTGTAAAACCATTCCAGTCTGAGTTGCACTCCAATATACTTCATGTGAAGAAATATATTGATGAACTGAGATCTGAATCTGAATCTAAATATGAAATACCAATTAAACGTTGCTAATGATGAATAAAAATTGAATAAAAATATTCACTTTTTTTCTTGTTCCATATTATTAAAATAAAATTAAATCTTCTATGATTTGATAAATAATATAAACACTTCTTGTGTTACAAATTAGATTGTAATTAAAACGTCAATCGCACAGTAATCGACTAATTTACAACCAGTACAGCATAGCAACGTATTAACTACTATTATTTTCTATTTTCAATCAATCGTGACAATTATTAATGTGACGGTGACTAATGTCACTTCTATTAAACATTAATAAAGTCAAATTTCGCATGAAATACGAAAAAATAGTTTGCATAATTTCGTTAGAAAAGTGTTCTCTAAACTCGTATGGTCTTTTAAATTACTCACTCGCTACGCTCTCTCGTATTCAAACAAGCCAAAATCTGTTACGTTCAAATTCCATACTTTGATATTTTCTTTTTAGCAAGTTCGGAAATAAATAAAACGAAAACAAATTACGTTAGTTTTAAAATTTTTCTCATACTCGTTATTCTAATTTCCATTTAAAATAGTTAGTTCGATCAAGGCTATCGTATCCCATCGTTTTCTGGGGTCGTTTGCATCGTTTTTCAACTTGTCTTGGTCCGGCCGAAGTAAATTCGGAGCGAGGAGATTTTTTTTAAACGTGTTTCCGTCTGTAATTGTTGATAGCAGAATATTCAAATTCCTGGTTTTGATTTTATTTTCGATTCTATGGTATTTTAATGAATTTGGATGAGTTTTTTTTGGTGATCGATTTGGATTTTAAGCCAGATAATTTATCGAAGCACGTAAATTCAGAGCATGTGCACCTTCTTCGGAAGGATCGTGAAGTTTTGCTTCATCAAATATTTCAGGCGACGAGAACCAGACCAACAGGTTCTTTTTTTTTTGAGAGTTTTGAAGTTCTTCTTCCTTTTGTCGCTACTATTTACAAATTACTGAATTTGCTATTTGGGTTCGAGTTTTGCTTGGAAATCTACATCGAGGACGTCAGGATTAGCCACTCAATTCCGGAAGTGAATAGGAGTTCTGTAGCAGATAAGTTTTCTATAATAATCACAATAATTAACCTAAGGTTTGCGATACATGTAAGCCGCCCAGATCTGAACGGTATC
Organism: Serrognathus titanus; assembly: GCA_039766575.1. Classification (NCBI taxonomy): domain Eukaryota; kingdom Metazoa; phylum Arthropoda; class Insecta; order Coleoptera; family Lucanidae; genus Serrognathus; species Serrognathus titanus. The sequence continues at coordinate 53,910,342 of CM077912.1, forward strand.
GAAAATTTGCTTTGGAAATATCTTAATGTTTTAATTGTTTACAAGGAACTTTATTGATTTAAAGATTCGCCTATACTAATGTTGCGAACATTTAAATTATTCTAATGTTAATATATTTGGTTTATTATTGAATTATACAAACATTCAAATATTTTCGTTTTTTTATTTTATTTTATCTTGGTTTGTCTCCAAAATTCTGAGGAAGAGCAGAAGATGCCAACTCCCTTCTCCACTTAGTGGCCGGAGCAGTGTAAATGTTCTGTTGCAAACTTTAGAAATTACACTACAATTTTTTTATTAACGAGTAAATCTTTACCTCCTTGAAATTTACCGTTATAAATCTTTTAATAAAACTTCACTTTTCTAAACTCGTTGCGTAATATACTATTGGTACGTTCTTTCGGTTTATTTTCCAAAAACATTTAATTCAGCGTACATATTGCTGATATGCGTCTGAAAAGAAAAAGAAAATGTTAAAAGGGACACATAAGTAGAATAAATAGTTTACCTGTTATTTCTTGTACCGAGGCGATCCAGCCATACACTCACATAAGTATAAGTGATGAGAACAAGTTGACAGACGAAGTGAAGGAAATGCATGGTCGCTATATTTTCATATAAAAATTAGTATAAAGCGAGAGTAGCGATTTCGGTTGTGTGTTCTGTACTGGGCTGTACTAATCGAACGGAGAGCATTTCGGATAAATATGTCACCAGCGAGTCAACGTATAAATTTATTTTACATGTAAATACCGCAATATACACCCATTCTACTTATTCCACGCGTCCACGAAGTGGGTAATTTGCACTCCTTACTTCTTGTACCCTCCTTGTAGAAAAATCCCTGTAGCCCGCGACAAATTAATGGAAAAATTTTTTGTGGAAAAAATTGTTTGGGTGTCGATTGTGTGAACGCGTTAGGTACTGGTTATCTTACAACAAATGATACTCTCACCATAAAATAAACAAATTTAAACAAGAGGGAAGGTCACGATTGTGCGAACTTGGTAACTTAGGCCACCAAAAGAAAGGATTGTCGGATATTAATGCACCAATGGAAGAAGTGACGCCAATCGAAGAATACGTTTTGTCAATTACTTTGAGGTTTTGTGTAGGTACCTATACTGATATTCACTTAAACGGACACGATTAACACTGAGGCAAACAAAAAAAAAAAAAAACAAAAGCCGAAGAGGCTCCTTACCACCCATGATCTCTGTTAAGTAAAATACTATTTTTCAATAATTCTCGAAGAGTCCTTATATGTTATTTGGTCTCATTTTCATTTACTTCTGTTTACGTTCTCGTGAAAATTCAGATACAGATTAATTATAACTCTTGAATTTCAATGAGGCTTTATTATGTGGAGAATTTATTTAAAATTTGTTCATAATTTACGCTGGAAATGTTTGAATGATATTCATTTTTGCTTGGTGTTTGTCGCTTTTGCGTTGGCGAAAACATACTACATAGACCTAGGGTGTATTTGAAATATCGTCCTCGATAGCAGCTGCTTTTTCGCTGTAAATGTTTTGTCGTGTTTCGTTTTTATGCTTGCCGTATGTGCCTCTTGTTGGCGTTCCAACTTCAAATTAAAATTTATTTCAAAATTTAGAGGCGTTTTTTTTTTATTAAATTCGCGATTGTCAATGACAACTGAAATTCTATTTTTCATGAAAGAATCTTTAATTATATATTTCAACGAAAAATTTTATTATCTGCTTAAAATATCGCGTGAAAATAAATGAATTATAATGAATAAAATTTTTTTGTGTGAAATAAAAGCTTACAGAATAAACTTAAATACAATAGTAATTCTTTTTAGTTTTGCAAAATTACTAGACGCAGGCATGCAAACAAAAAGTAAAATTGAATAGTTTATAAAAAAAAAGTGTTCCGCAAGCATTGGTTTTAAAACGTCTACCTTACATATGATTTCAGAAAATATAGTCTAACCTTCATAACTCAAATTTTAAGAGACCGGAAAATTACCTCGAGCTATAGAGATTTCAAGTTAAAGAAAAAAAATCAAAATTCATGGCAATTATACACAATGTGCAGGGAGCATCAGTAAATATCGGTTTACACAAAATTTTGAGTTGTGGAGGTTCGAGTAATAGAGATGCGACTATACTAATAAATCATATTCTGTTCTTCTAAACAATAAATTTATTCAATGATGTCTCTATTAAATTAGATAAACAATTTAATATTTGTGATTAACTATAATCTAAGATTCTCTGAACGTATTACTAATCTTATCCAGAAAAGAAACCTAAATTTTCCGATCTTTTTTAAATTCAGAAGACACGATTCTTTATTAATTTCATCTAATTTAGATTACTAACCACAGTCAGTCTATGGTCTACGTATAGATGCTTCAGATAAATTACGGCTTCAAAAAATTCAATACAGTTATATTAGATCTATATTAAAATGTCCCTGGACTTCTTAAACTGGTTGAATACGTATAATAGAATAATATAGTAATGTTTTTCTTTAGCCTCAGATGTCGACTGTACTCTATTTAAGACTGCACTCTGCTTAAGACTATACTCTATTTAAGATTTAAGATTATAACGCTCTCTCTTTGTATAATGGCCTTCCCTCCGACATGGAAAAATTATCTGACAAACAATTTACAATAATTATCATGGAAAATCTTTTACTAAAAATTCTGATATTTATGGTTCCAGACCAGTTTCGGCTTATGGCGTTAACACGCAGAACATACATACAGTGTGATTCAAAAGGACTCCACCATCCCTTGGGTGGTCGTTAGAACCATACATACAGTGTGATTCAAAAGGACTCCACCATCCCTTGGGTGGTCGTTAGAACCATTTATTTGTTTTCGAAAATGTAAAGAAATATTTTCTACTAACTTTCTTTTCATAGATATAGGCTTTGAAAGATACGAATTTGATGTTGATTTTGTATTAATCAGATTTTATGTTTTTATTAATGAAAGAGCGTATAAAATTTTCCTTGTTATTAAACATAATTAATATTAAGTAATAAAGCAGAAAAATCTCAGGAAATATTTTAGATGTAAGGTCGGCAGCGGGGCACCAAAAATTATGTGTCACTTTGGTTCCCATAATCTGACGTGTGACAATAAATGGGCGTTATTGTCTTTGATTTTATAATCTGTTCGCTTTGCTTCTTTTAATTTCGGATTTTTTTAAATTCTTTGCAAGTTTACCGTGCTTTTTGACAAGCATTATTATTGTGTCGAAATTCATTTCCAAACTATACAGTGCTTATTCAGTTGTCAACTAAAATGAGGCTACCTATGATATAGTTTCAAATTAGTAAGTGCAGCTACAAGGTACAGCGTTTGCCTATTTAAACCACACCATAAAAATATGCTAAAAGTATATTTTGTCACCTTACTTTCAAAATCTCATAAGTACATTTTTACAAACATGAGGTTTTAAAAACTTTGGAATTAATAGACTTCTTATTTTCGCCTATTATAAAACTGCAGGCACATTGTGCGTCTTGTTCACTATTAAAACCTAATAAGAGGCTTTAATAACTTATTTGTTAGGCTTTATTTTATCCAAAGTTTGTGAAGAACTTTTTTATAGACTTAGAAGGTTTTGAAAATAAGGTGCCGATTTGTGCTTCTATTAATGTTTCCCATCACCATCTCAGTGGTGGTGCGATTCTTTTGAACTTTACTGTATAAACCTTCAAGTAAAAGAAAATAATACAATTTTTCTTTTTCTTCATGACCGTAACCCATCTACAAAGGATGCACCGAAGGCACCGCATCCATTTAGGCTTATTGTGCTCGCCCTGGTTCTCGTACCGCAACCATTCACTGAGGCATGTCACCTGTACCAGCTGGTACAGGTTTTTCACTGATTGCGTGTTGAAATTTTCGGGAACTACCATGAGATGTCCGAATATACGTTGTCTGCGATTTGCCAGCGCATCACATCTATACAAAATGTGCATTGCTGTCTCTGGTTCTCCATTGCAGACTCTGCATTGAATTTATAGATCCTCCACAGATGCTCCTTAAAAGTCAGGTGTCCTGTTAGTAACTCCGTGGTGATCTTGAGTTGCGCCCTGCTCAAAAGCAAAAGTTATGCAGCTCTCTTTTTACAAGGACCTCTAAGGAAGGTCTTGCTGTGGCGATGTTCTGGTCTGCTTAGCCAATATCTGTTATGTTCTCTTTATCCAGTCACTAAAAAAGCCCCGAATAGCGTTCTGGGTTATACCTAGGACAGGTTCAGGACCAAGGTACGTCATACTCGCACCCCGTCTGGCTAGTTCATCGGCCCATTCGTTGTCGATAACACTCCACCAGCGTAATGCAGTTGTATTCCGCCAGGTCATTGACCTCACTTAAGCACTCCCACACCAGTTTGGAAGAGACTTTTGAGCTTACCAAAGCCTTCAAAGCCGCCTGGCTATTGGTTAGGATAAAGATCCACTTATTTGTGTAAGCCTTTCTTTTGTTTTCTCGCTCACATTGTAATATGGCGTATATTTCTGTTTGGAATACGGAGGCAAATTGGGGCAACGGGAAGCATAACTTTTCCTTTGGTTTATGCCCGTATATTCTAGACCCGGTACCAGTCTCAGTTCTGGAGCCATCCGTATACCAGGAGGAAAGTTCTGTTCAAGTTCCCGATGCTCAGCAGATTCATCAATTTCTATCTTAAAGAGCAGCTTATGTTGCACTTGGGAGCCATATAGTCCGTCCTCGTATTGAGTAAAGGACCCCTTATGCTGCCAATGAGACTTGTATGACCCGTACTTGTACTAAGTGGGTAACATGAATGCTGCAATCTGTAGTCTTCGTCTCGCCTCTCTCATTATCACAATGTGTAATGGAGGGAGGTCTAGAAGGGTTTCCATTGCAGCGGTGGGCGTTGTGCTCATCGCCTCCGTTATGCCTAGACAAGCAAGTCTTTGTACCCTGCTCAGTCTAAGTTTGGTGATTTCCTGCTTGACCTTGGGCCACCACACCTAAGCCGCATAGGTTATTGTGGGTCTGACCGTTCTGGTGAACAACCATTGCACCATACTTGGTTTTAAGCCTCACGTTCTGTCATAGGCTCGTCTGGCCACCATAAAAGTGGTCATCGATCGCCTAACTATCTTGTGTAAGTGTTGGTTCCAGGTAAGTTTGGAGTCAAGAAACACTCCGAGGTTCTTTATCTCTCCTGACAAGACTATCTCGTTTGCACGAAGACGCAGAGGACCTAAACCCTCTAGGTTTTAATAATACAATATAATATAATAATATTCGTACGTGGATAAGATCTGGCTTATAAACTTAATTTTAGTTGTATTCGCTGGTGGAAGTGGCCAGGGCAAACTAATATCTTCGTCTTCAGAATACGTTAAAATAAATTATCCCACTTCATTCACTCCTATACATAATCTAAATGTTCTATTTTGACAGCTTCTGCGATAATCGCAGTACCTGGACAGTTTAAACTACGATACGTACTTCTGTTTTCCAATACTCGAAGTACTTTTTAGTTGAAAACTCGATATATTTATAGCAAAAAAATAAAATTATGAATTCATATTTTATTTTCATTCCGATTTTTTTAGAATAAATATAAAATAATTTTGAAATTAAATCAGAGAAAGCTTTGATTTGATGCAGAATATGCATATTCTTATAAAACCTACTTAAAGGCGTTAATTGACTGTAGAAAGATGCACAGTACGTAAAACTTTGTAGTATAAGGATATATTTATTATTATCGGAATTATTTAATGAGTTATAAATGACTTATAATTACAATATCCGTTATGAAACGGATACGATATGAAAGTCTAATAATTAGAAATCACGATGCAATAAATCTCAATTCGAATGGTAAAACGTAATATAAATTGTATTTTTTCCATAATTCTAAAATATTTCCAGGAATAAGGAGAGCTACAATAAATAAGAGATATGTTTTAGTTGTAATGCGTGTGTACAATGTAATTAACCAGATAAGATAGAACCGACGATATGCTTAATGCTTAATATAAATTATGTAATTTTAAAGCTTCTATTATTAGCAAAACAAATATTACGTTTCAATTACGGGGCAGTCAAACAAGCCGCTTGCGTGTTTAGGCACTTATCATAATTTTTTGGCCTCCTTCGGACGGAAGTTCAAAATACCAATTTCACCGTCGTTGAACTCATTAATTGGTATGTGTGCATGTGTGTGCCGAAAATAAACAAATTAATGAGAGAGCATTTTAATTTGAAATTCAATCACAGTTCGGATAATTATAAGGCTTTTGTTTTACGGTTGAGTTATCTTGTGCCATTTATTTGTTCGACGGATATTTTATGGGGTGTGTTTAACTTCTTCATATGAATATGGTAGGAAAAATAATGAGAAGTAAACAGAAATAAAATGGACCTTCTAGGGTATCATTAATGATATGAGTATATTAAAATGAAATATGATAAATATTTTATCAATTTGAAAATTAAAAAAAAATGTTATACAATGAATATTTGATTCGATTATTTTTGTAATAAGTTTACTTCTTATCGTTTTCTCATTAATTAATTAATTGTTTTCTTTATATTAACTACATGATCGCAAATTAAGCGAAATGTATTACATGTAAGCGTATTTAGATCAAGCGAGCGAATACTCACTCTACCCCCACTTCGTAAAATTTTACTTGAATCGAGCATGCTATTAATGGTGCTTGACGAGTGGGAGCAGAATGAGCATTCGCTCGCTTGGTCTAAATGCGCCTTTAGGAGTAATTTTCTTATCAGTTTGTTGCAGAAAAACCAAATATTTACAAGGACAATATAACATTTTATATCTTCTAGCTAGAGCAATGTTTTTTGCATTGCTTTCCGTTCTAAATAATGAGATAATGTGATGGTCTGACATCGGATCTCTAGGCAAATAATTTATTCTGCGAATCCTATCGGAGCTCTAGGAGGGCACTTCAATACATACTTTTAAGATTAACCTCAGATATGAATTACAAAGTAATCCTCTGCGACTTTTCGTCTCATCATAATTTCATTCATTCTGTGTCACTAAGGTATTACAGTGCATGAGGAAAAAAGAAAACCTATTGAACTCGATTAATTGACATATTATTCCTTACTTTTAAAATTACTTTGTGTACTTAAAAATGACGTTTTGTTTAACTATTATGGAACTACTTAATCTTATATTGTTTGGCATCCCCTAATTGTTTCGAGTTGTGCAGTTTAATCAATGCATTTAGGTCAAGTGCTTGGTTCGACCCAGTTACTTAAATAAGGACGCGTAAATCACAAACATATGTGAACATTTATGCAGTTTTTCTTTCAGTTAACCGCATTTTTTTTATCTCGGTTCCCGTTTCCTGCTTTCAGCTTGTTCGTTGAATCGTAAAGTCGTGCATTTAAAGTGTAAACGCCGTGAATGTGTTGATCTCGTGATGTGCTGACCGCGAGGAACATACAAAAATAGTGAGTGATTGAAAAAAAATGAACAAGTGCTGTTTGGATCCTGCCTGTTCTCACGCCGTTGTCGCTGCCGCAACGAAAGAAGCAGTAATGTTGTCAGATGAAGAACGCGGAGTCATTTTAGATGTGCTTCGAAGAAACGAACAGCTCCAAAGGGAACAACAGCAGCGTGTGATGTAAGTAGGGCAGGGAGCAAAGGGTTTATGTAACCGTTCTTAAAACAACACCAAGGGGGACTGTGTAACATAAATTTAAATGGAATTTGAGACTAAATTGTCTCTAACACATACATTAAGTTGTAAATGAATCTTGGCGTGGAAGAAATAATTAATTCTAATATGAGCAGAATGACATTAATGTAAAATAATGCAAATAATAATCAGTTTGTAAAATTCAATTATTTCAAGTGCATTTCCTAGATTACTAAGTCATTCTGATATATAAAATTGAAATGAAAGTGGAATAAGATTATAATTTCTTTGTCAAGTTGATTAATCCATTTTTTATTCTTTGTGAAACTATAAAACTTATAATAATTAGATCTATTCTGTAAGCATTTCATGTCAATTGTTATGCTTGTAACGATTGATGTGTAACAAGCATAACAATTGATTTCCTAAAAACCTCTTCAAGTGATTATTACGTCATATTGAACAGTCATTGGTTAATTGTTGCGGCTGCTTTATTTGTAATTGAAATGAGTTGGTGCTTACAGAATACATGCGAATGAAAAGAAAAAAGTATATATCAAAATGCTTTTGCAAAGTACTTTTGCTTTCGATTTGGTTTCTTTGCGAAGTATAAACATTTTGACATTTCTTAACACAGAAACAAAGCGTTTTTAACGATGTTGAAGAACCAATTCGAATATTTAATGGTGACAAAACTAATTTTAGAAAAAGTTACTATTCGGAAAAACATTATTAAGATTCTTTGTTATTTATTAATTTCTTCGTTAGGGGTTACACCAAATAAATTGTTAGTTGAATAATTCACATCAATTTGAAAGTTTTAAGCAATGAAGAATTTAAAAGTACAAAATAAAAAGCTGAAGTAAATAAGTCAAAAAAATATAAACGGTGTTTCAACTGTGGACATAAAAATAATACAATGCAATTGTCACAAGAAGAGTTAAGAATGTGTTTTATCTGCAATAAATTTGGACATATTTAGTCAAAAAATACGAAAAAATAGACCCCAAATGGTGTAATATTTCAGAAAAAAAAAAACTTCAAGTAAAATTCAGTTGATGAACAATCACTTCGATGTAAATTCATGAATTGTGCTTCAAATTAATAATTCATGCACAGGAAAAGTTTTTCGAACAACCAGGATTTAAAATTTGAGATTAGGTGGTCATGAAAGTCCACAGGAAACTTATGTAAACCTAAAGAATCCTAAAGAAATATTATTGACAAGTTTAATATTAATTCAATTAATATTCTAAAATCTAATCATCTTTAAGATTGAGAAGTTTTATATTGAACTTTCCAAATTAATTTCCAACAGAAGAGAGTAAAAGCGCACCCAAATATTTGCAGAGTTTAAAGCAACCTTCAAACATTGGTAATATGAAGTAAAAAAATCCAATTAAATCTGAAAGTATTCTTGCTTCCCTGATATTTCTTGTCTTAACACAATAATTTATTTATTTATGAAATTAAACTTCAAAAACTTTTTCATTTGCATGTAAAATTTATTGTTAGCAGGGTTAGCAGAAATATAACTGTTGTAGTTGAGCACAAAAAGTACACAAAATAATGAGCTGCACATTTCTCTAACAAATAAAGGTGAATTTACATGGAACAAAACGTTGGGCGTACTGTATTCTCATTGGTCGGTGCTCGTTAAACGCGTAATGAGCAGCAACCAATGAGAGCATAGCATACCCGATGGATGCACTCAACGGTCCATGTAAATCGGCCTTAACACTATTTTAATTCGAACTGAACGTTATAGTATTTAGTTGCTGTTAATCTCACTATCGTTCTCTAAAGGCCCTTTGACACTACACATATAAAAATTTTTGGGATAAATTGTTATCCTCTTAATCGATGTTATAATTTGGATAAAGTTTTACCTTAAAAGCTGTAATGTTTAGTGTTATTGTTACATTTTCCCGACTAAAATGTGCGTGTAAATATAAGTATTATTAAAAAGGTGAAATAATTTTACTTCGATAAGCATAAACTCAACTCCTGTTTAACACCGTACAGTAAACATATTTTCCATAATTCGTTAATTCAATAAATAGCAGATAAGTTACACTAAATAGTAAAATATTCTGTCTACATTGGTGAAAGTCATCACCGTATTTAATTCAAAAAAGTAAAAATGTTATCCTAAAGGTGCTTGTTCACACTGATTTACTTTTTGTCTATTGGTAAATTAAGATGTATGATTGACGTTCTATTACAAGTGAAGACTAGTAAATGCCTACCAATTGCGGTGAATGCAGTAAAAATAGTGTAAAAATATTGAATTTGATTCATATATAATTCCTACATCAGAATTAAAAAAATCTAATTTTCGTCGATCTCAATCAAGAACAAAACAATTAATCTCTACTTATTACAAGCAAGACATTATACAGGTGATTTCTAAGATGAGTAAAATTTTTAATAGCATGTAGAACTCTTTAAAGGAAACATTAAAAAATTTTTTTAATGGAAAGGATATTATATTATTTTTGTAAATAAAATCATTCAGGTAATTTTGATTTTATTTATTTACTCTTGGGTAAGTCATGTCCAACTTTGTATGAATCAGAATGGCAACCACTTTCCGACATTGTGTATCCATTTTTATAAAAATTTTTATCATAGATACCTGTACAAACAGTCCCAATGTGCGAGTCACAACACCTGTTTTTTTTTACTAAATGGCTAAATGGCATGCGGGAAATGAAACATGGACATAACTCCAACGCCATCTTTGCATCTGGATATAAACTATTATTTCTAAGTCTAGCATTTAGATCGTTTCATGAGACATTGGCGATGGCACATAGATCGCATTAAAGAGAAAAAGTGAAAACAAAAAAAAGGCACTTAGCACCTTTGAAACTTCCACGCTTCAATTGCTCTTCACTATTTATTTCTATGGCATACACTTCATTATTCATAAACTCCTAAGATGAAAAATATAGAGGAAAATCAGGGAAATTTAGTTTCGAGCATTAATAGAATGTTATTGTATTTTTAACACTTTGAAAAATGCTTACCTGTAGTTGGCTCTGAAATTATGCCCTCTGTCAAATTAATATTGCAATGATTTATTCAAGTTTGTCGTGTTCCTGATTAAATTTTTGTTCGATTCTGTTGTGTGCCATTATTTAAAATTGCTTTTAAAAATGGTTCTCTACACGATTGAAGTACCAATTCTTTTCTTTGTTACATTATGTTATTGTTTTTAAAGCTCATGTCGATCAAGTAGCCATTTTTTTGTAATGAGATGTTGAAGAGAAATAGATTTTCTAGAAAAACATTTCAAACTTTAATATCCTGTATCTTGAAAACAAAAGGCAATCGGACATTAGTGTATAAGACATTTTTTTAATTATTTTATGGTCCTTTATCGCGTGGTACTATGCATTGTAGTTTTTTCAATGTCACCCAGTATAAACACTGATTAAATCAAAACGGCAAGTATATTAGGAGCACGGCAAACAGCTATATAATAACAAATGACACCATAGTTGTCATAGCTTTATTTACCGGGGAATATTGGCAAGGACTTATGAAGATCTTTATTCCACTTCCTCCACATAAGCTTAATATTCTAGTGCAATAAGGAAATGAATTATTTCCACACAAAAGAGCCAGGAATGAAAGATGCATTCCTCTCTTTGGAATACTTAAAATATAAGTTAAGATACAAGTGATAAACCAACTCCTTTATTAAGGATAGAAATGCTTGATTATTCCTGGATAATATTAATTCCTTGAGGGCTATAAACTATTATAGTAAAGTAAAGTAGTAAAGTAAGTAAAGTCTCTCTCTTTTCTTGGATAATACTATCTCGATAGAAATGATAGAAATAACTACCGCAAGAGTTAAAGTTCCACTTTTGAATACAACCTTAACATCCTAACTCCGTTTATTTCAACACCAGTAACGAATGGACGCGAGTGAACGCCGAAAAGGACTTGAAAAAGTGTTAGAATTAACTCCAGACTTTTATATGTACCCTATTCCTTGTATAAGATTTGGTTCAATTTCTTAAATGACTTAATGTATGTAGCAAACTGTATCAAAATTTAAAGTGAAGTCAAAAACTATTTGGAAAAATAGAACGTATCTGCAGCTCAAAATTTTTATTTTAGAAATTGAACCAAATATTGTATAACGAATAGTCTAAAATAACAACTGATTCAAATCTGTTGTCTTATTCTGTTTATACCGGGTGAGTTTTTTATCTTGAGCCAACGCCATATCTCGAAAACTACGCATCGGATCAAAAATCGTTGTGAATACAATTTGTTCGACCCCCTACCTGTGGGTGAGGCATGGGACAACTTTCAAATCGTAAATAGGAACCACCATTTTTTTATTGCAGATTCGGATTCTACGGGGAAAAAGTCGTATCTTGTATGTCAAACATTTCATCAAAATAATAATAGCATACGTTATTAAAATTAAATTAATGTTATCGCTTTTTGAATGCTGCGCTCCCAATATCTTTGAAACAGCTGTTCAACAGTTCTCCACCGAGGGAAGCGTACAACCCAAAAAAAGGACCCGCCGAAGAACAATTGCTGGAGAAAATAATGAAATTGCGGTATTAGCTGCAGTGGCTCACAACCCACACGTTAGTATTCGACGCATAAGTCGTGAATCGGGACTGAGTCAGACTACTGTTTGCCAAATATTGAAGCATAGAAAATATCATCCGTTTCATGTTTCCCTGCATCAAGAACTTCATGGCGAAGATTTCCAGAATCGAGTGATATTCTGTCACTGAGCGCTCCAACAAATACAACTAGACCCCCATTTCTTTGCTCGCGTAATGTTCTCTGATGAGGCGACTTTTACAAACCACGATACGATTAATCGACACAACATGCATTAATGGAGTATCGAAAACCCACACTGGTTATTCCAACGTGAATAACAGCGCCCTTGGAATGTGAATGTTTGGTGCGGAATATTTGGCGAGAACCTCATTGGTCCATTCTTTATCGATGGTGAAAGATATCGAAACCTCTTGGAGAACGAACTTCCACTTTTGCTTGAAGACCTTCCCTTGGATGTGCGACAAACAATGTGGTTTCAACATGACGTTATTCTGCAGCAGCACGGGATGTATTAGATCGCGTCTATAATCGTCGGTAGATCAGAAGAGGTGGTCCAGTACCTTGGTCTGCAAGATCGCCAGATCTTACTTCGCCCGACTTTTGTTTGTGGGGTTACTTGAAGGGTGAAGTTTATAATGCACTGCCAACAACGCGTGAGAACATGATTGAGCGAATCACTAATGCCTGTCGGACGATTACACCAGACATACTTCTCAGTTGTGTCCAAGCATTCCAACTGCGGATAAATAAGTGCATCGAAGTAGATGGACATATTTTTGAGCACTTATTGAAATAATATTACAAACAACTCGATGGTGAGAGGCGAAAGGACTTACCTAAAATAAGCACCCCGATGGGAACAGAAACCTACTACGTCCACGTCATTGTTCCTGGGTAACATTAAAAGTAGGTCTTGCAAAAATTCAACGTCATCTGTCAGGAATCCAAAACAAAGATTCGGACAAACCCTACGTAGTTTGAGGCGTAGAATCCGAATCTCTAATAAAGATAGTTGTTCCTATTTGCGATTTGAAAGTTGTACCCCGCCCACCCACTGGGGGTGGGGGGTCGCGATTGGCACAACGTTTTTTGATCCGATGTGTAGTTGTCGAGATATTGCGTTGTCTCAAGATAAAAAACTCACCCTGTATAGCAAAGGTCCTTCTGCTTTGGAACATTTTCCTAAAACCTGCTACCATCTGGAAAATGATTCGAAAATTCTCGAATCATTGAGAAAGTATATGGGGTCACAATTCTAAAAATAGACTGTCGACGCACGGAATATAACAATATTCACTTATTTTTACGCGTAATAACCTGATGTTATAATTTAATTAATTCGGGTAAAATGGGGATTCGTTCTATTTTTGTTGGCCAGAACTGCTTCATTGAACAATCAAATTAAAAGGTGTGATCACACAATCAATTTGCGGTCGATTGATTTTTGATTCAATGCGAGTTGACCCATGTAACTCACCTCCGAGCTCAATAGTGTTGCTTTCATCGTTTCATATTCATAGAAAATAGAAGTTTTTTTTTTTCATCTAAAGATTTCAAAGTTAAATATTGTACTAGTTAAAATGCAATTTTATTTTCGTAAACTTTGTTAATTTGGATATTAAAATAAGTATTGTAATATAATATTTTTAGAGAACATATCAACTTTGTAAATGTTTTAAATGGTAAACTTTTCATTTCAAATTTTAACAACAGAAGAACTGAGAATTTTGACGGAAGCGCCGGTTATGTAATTGATTGGGAATATTGGTGAAGGCGCCGGTTATGTAATTATGTTAACGTAATTACGTAGGTAATGAGTTTTATGACGAGTTTTGCTGTGCAAAATTCATTTCGAATTTATTAGTAAATTTTAAAATGCCGAAAATTTCTTTTAATTTTGATAGATCTCTGAATAGCTTATTACACCTATACCTCAACGACTACAAAAATTGTCTAGAGAATATAATTGTAAATTTGTTTGATGACTTTTTAACAGATAACTTTTTAACAGAAATATCTAAATAAATTTTAACAAGAAATATTCACGCACTCGAATGCCTGTTGAAACTTTAAATAAAATTATCGATAATAGTTATTTGTTATACAAGACGGTAAAACTGACTTTTATGGATGAGTGAAAACGTTTAATTCACGAGTCGATAATTACCGTTGTGTGTAACATTCTATTTTTTTATAGCGAACGTTAAAGACAAAATTTAAACAATTTCGCAGAAAAATCAAAAAGGATTCACATCTCAAAATCGCGTTGTATGATCATGATCCCAGTAACTAGTGTGGGTTGTTGCTATGGTTAAGTTGTAATATTTATTAATTCAAATAACAAAATTAAAGTATTTTATCTACTCTTGCTGTTAAAGTGTTACTTTATCTACCCTTGCTGTTAAAATTCCGTTTTATCGACTGTTTTGAGTTGGACAAAGCACACTTTAACGTTCGCTATATAAAAAAAAAGAATTTAAAAATTACTTCGAGAAAATTTAATGTTTTACCTTCTTTTTCTCCTCAGAAAAAAATTCTGACTAATAAATTCCTTGATTTTTAGAATGTTAAATGTATGTATCAAAGCTGACGAATAATTAACAACTTGGGTGCCTCAGCAAACAGGGGTGAATTTGAAGAGGGTTTAGAAAGTTATTGAGGTTAATACGAATATCATTCTGCCTTTAATTTAGATTATATGTTCACTTTATATTGTGTTTAGGATTTGATTTATTTAATATGTACGTACTTTAATTTGAATAAGTTGCCGTAGCAACTATTACGTCACGGTTATTAGTTAATGAAAATTAAAGAAAAGTCTCCAAGAATGCAAGTTCTTTTTTGAATTAAACTCTTGGTAACAAATAAATTAACTAAGCATTTTTTTTTCGATTGTATCAGTGCTGTTTTGGCGAATATTTTTTGTACGTGCCTTTCAAAATGATCATCAGGACATAGATGGAGTGATAAGGAGAAAGTCGCTTCGTTTAAAATATTTCTAATTTGTTAAATGAGACATAGGTACAAATAAAATTCTTAGTCATTTCTGTAACCTAAAACAAAAAAGTAACTTAATTTTCTTCTTCTTAGGAAGGAGCAAGGTAAATCTTTTCCCGAGCAAGAAAATAATTTGTCATTTTAGAGATCAATATCAAATCCCATCTCACTATTGTACTCCCAATTATAAACCGATCTACCCGCAATAAATCACCGCCAAATTGTTTTAGCGATCAAATTCCGGCACGGCCCTAAGCAATCCAATTTAAAATTAATAAACCTAATGGCGCTTACGGTTGACACCATTCCAATTTGTCTTAATGCAATTTTCTCGTGTCGAATTAAAACTTTGCAGAATCAGTTCGGATCCTAGAAAATTTATTTGAAAGAAACAAAGGTGGGTGAGTGTTCCTAGCCGTATTTGTGTGATCTAAGTTGGTTGAGAGTAGGTGTAACAATGCTGCTCTTGCTGTGACGATTTCCAATGTCAAATGGTCGAGGAAAGGTCGGTTTACATATGATCAATTTCTTCTTCTTGAGATATGGTTTGGTTTTTCGCATATAAATATATTTCTTTATATAACTAAGTATGTACACATTAAAATAATATCTTGATTAGCTAAAATAGCTGTGCAGTCAGAATTACAGTTACATTATATTTTAAAACTTATTTCTGAGTAACCAAATCGATGTTTGCCTGCTTCTTGTAGAAGATTTTTGACGAGACGTTTGATGAGATATTGATAGGAGATTAAGCAGAAATAATGTATAAATTTGAATACTCTGTTCAAAGATTCACCAAATAAAAGCTGCAGAATTATGAAAATTACGCTCTCAATTATTATGTTTGTTTTCAATAGAGTGCACGTGCGGCAGGCGAAATAAAAGGAATCGTGTGCCGTGTATAGATATTTGCTTTTGTTAAGGAGGGAAGGTATTTCCCTAAGGCTCGCTAAAGTTGTGTTTGAAAACAACAAACAGGACGTGTAAAGTTTTTTCGCTCTCCAACTCAGTGGAAACATTTTCTGAAATTTTTTTGTTAAATCAATCGATTTATGAATGAGGAAATAGCTTTTAGTCTTGCCGATAACTGGAATTAATATTAAATCTTGCAGCAGTACCTGTCCTGAAGTACAAAGCATTGATGCATAGTAAACCGTTTCAGGAATGCTTTTGTTGGGATATCTTCCTCTGAACTATCTCGTATAATACCAGAAATGTCACGCATAAATTTCATTACGGGGAACGTAAGAGCTGCATTAATTCGTAATTTTTATGGATGTTTGTGTCTGTTTGTCGAAAATATTTACGTAATATCGCTGCCAGTAGTTTACTCTTATTATATTATATATTCTATTTACATTCTAACTAGTCACTAGTTATTCGGAAAATGTAAAATTACACAACAATTATAATGCGCTTTTTATGACTAAAGGTAATAAGGGGATAATTGTTTCTTAAAAATTTAAGAATACGTTAAATTTCAAAATAGAGTCTTGTGATTGACTGTTATTGCGGTAACAAAATTTAACAACCGTTTCAATTTACGCCCTTGTTTACTAAATAATTAACTAAAAGAAGTAACAGTAGTAACAGATTAAGAAGAAAAATTCTTTGTGATCAATAATTTTTGTACAATAAACTATTCTGTGTATGTAAATATTTTAATAAACATTTTTGATTTGTTTCCAAGAAGTGAATAGTTAGAAACGTATTATTCTTGCATTACTCCACGGCGCTATCAATAATACACGTTTATGCACACGCCGAAGTGATTCATGTTCAACCTTGACATATGTGCGTGCCAAATGTAAGCAAAGCTATAAGATTGTTAACATATCAACTAATTAGAAATTACCCACCGATATATTCGCCTAAGCACCCGATTTCTAAATAAAACTTCAAGGGCAAGTTTGCATGCGTGCCCACGACTTCCAACACAAGTTATAAGTTTTAATTAAATCGTGAAACGTGTGCTGAAATTTTTACGCTTCATTCCACTTTTGTAAGGGAAACTTGAAATGCGACTGCAGTAAACTTCTGTGTCAGAGAAAACTCAAAGCGTGTCCAGCTTTAATTAGAATCAAATTCTGAAACTACTGTCTTCTGAAAGCATTCTAATTGAAGTAAAGCTTATTAGTAAAGTTAACTCAAGTTTGTAGATACCGAAAAACAGTAATTCTTTACAATTTTTAGTGAATAAGATAAAGTTTTCTATTCGAAAATAATGAATAATTCTACTCTTGCATAGAGAACAATGAAATGCAATTGAAAGAAACTTCTTTTGCGTGGAAAATGCAGCATTCTAATTGACTGAAACGATGTTTACTGTAATACATATTCAAATAACTGTTACTGTAAAATCGTATGTGTATACATATGTAAATACGAACACCTTTTATTAAAAATTCCTCTTAGGAAAATTTTTATACTTTAATTCTATGCGGCATGTGTTGAAAGTAGCTTCTATTTCTGAGACCCTAAAGCGTGGAGAACGTTCAAATTCTGAAATGATTGTTTTCTGAAAGCCTTTCTACTGGAACATTTATTTTAATGACACGGCAACTTTGCAATATTGTAATGCCGTAAAACTACTTGTGCATATGTAAATGCAAAAACTTCATATTATTTGCCATTTTTATTTTAATAAAATAAAGGTCGAGGACGTTTAATTGCTCGTAAAAGTGCAATACATGACCTCAATAGTCCGGAACTTCAATTAAGAGTAGAAACACATCAGCATAATTATTATTAATGGGAAGTGTTTGGTTTACTGTTTGCTATTTCTGACAGCTTGTTCTCTTTTTATTTCCAGCGGCCAATTTAATTTTTCAATCATCGACAGATAATAGAGCAGTGGAGCTGGAAATTCATCGTCTTTACATAATATGCGTTGAATTATTTAAAAGGAACGTTACTTGATTTCATTTCATTTGATCTCTTAAACCGTAAGAGATACGCTTCTCTCAAATATCTTTTTTGCTGATGCCTTCTTTAGGGGTCCAAATTAATGGTGGTCACTGGGCTGTTTGCCAATGGAGATTTTACTGTAACCGGTATTAGATTTCGCATTGAACAGGCGAACTACAAATTTCAGGTCCAAGCATTTGAGACTATATCACGGCAGACATTTTTTGTACTGTAATTCACTGGTTTTCAAGAATAAATTCACGAGTGTGCTGAATTTTCAATTGGTGCATGAATGACGACGATAGAATAAATTTGGGTCTACTTTGCGCCCCTCACGAAACAATGTTTGCCATTTAAACAGTTTAGCCCTCGACAACGTCTCATTGTCGAACCTCTTAGAGGTGGTATTCACATTCGAGTTTGTCCGGAGAATCTATCCAATGTATTTATCTGGCGTATAAATTCGTACGTGTGGACATAGAGAAGGTTAGATATTAGATACATTGTTGGTTGGATTTGTATGCCAGATAGATACAGTGGACAGACAGATCCTCCGAATATACTCGCTCGTGAATTCCACCTTTTACGCAATCTTTTGGACAGAAATCCTTTGTGTAATTACATAATGTAGTTCTGCTTCACTCAAGATGAGTGAACTTCAGCAAAGCAATTGAATCATGCCAAATTGTGCTATTCTGTTTAATTGTCGTGTGCTAAGGTCAGTTGTACAATGTCAGTTTAACTTTAAGCCAAGGTTTAAAGCCTTAACAATTGTAGAAATATTCGTTGTTATGGCTATTGTAGTATGGAAAGTCTCCTTTAAATTTGAACCATCTTCGAACGTAGATATTACATTTTGCATAAAAGTTTAAAATGTGTCCCTATTATTATTAAATTTTGTTAATGAATTAATTGGGAACGTGTAAATACAGAGAGCCCAAAAATAAATTTAATAATCCCATTACAAAACAAATATTTAATGGATGAACATCCTCTGTAATCAGAACCGTGACTGTATAAAACTAAATAAATTTATTCATCGGGGCGTTTTATTCAGTCGAAAATCAGCCGAGATAATTGCCGTTGAAAAACGATTTAGTGCACGCGGTAGCGTTAAATTGTTGCGCAAATATTTAATTGAGTACCCATCGTTTAAATCACATTGTTATTTTTTTACTTACACTATGGAGTATGCACGTCAAAGTTGTGACGTAATGAAAACCTGATAATTAGTTTAATTGTACTGTCAACTGAAATGTGATAATTTGGTTGGTGATAATGATATGCGAGTACGGATTTGGCATTATTAGATCACAGAAAAATTAAGAGATTAGTGGTTTCCATTTATTTTTTCTTGTTAACACAATAAGTTAAAATTTATTTACATATTTTCTAAATTAGCTTTTTATTTTTTAAATCATATATGTTAAAGTATTAGAGTGTTAGAGAAACGAAAATATTAGGTATGGAAAAGTCTGTTAATTTAGAGAGAATGTTTGGAATCAAACAAAGTTTGCATCAAATATCCGCTGCAAATCTTAAAAGTCGCATTTTACTGTCTGTAATCAATAGCTGCTTCATGTAGTTTCTACAGGCAAATGAAGGGGTGACGTAACAAGGGTCTAAGTGCCAGTTTAAAAAATAATGAATTTTGTAAAAACCGCTCGTACATTAAGAAATAAACAGGCTTTATCACTAGTATAACATCCTGTAAGTTGATGTCATCACACTCATCACATGTATGCACCAGGTAGGTGTTTATTCCTCTAGAATCCCTAATATCAACCCTTCAGATGTTTAAAAAATATATTTAATGAATTAGAATGAACTAAAAATTTACCACAGTGAAGTTCATAATAAAAGTAACAAATATTCTATAAAATACATATATTCCTATTTTTGTAGTACAATACAAAAGTGTTCAGATTGAACTTTTCCTGTCACCAATATTTCGTACTTATAAAGTACTTGTACTTACTGTATTTATTAATAATTGAATACATAAGTACTGGATTTGTTCTTGTATTTATCAGAGTTATATGAAATACACTTATATGTACTTGTATTTTAATATATTTCTTCTTTTTGTACTTATACATGTACTTGCTGCATTTAGTTATTGGTTGGTACAACTCTAAATATATACTGCAGTATAGTGTAAAATAATGTAATGTAATCAACGAATTTAACAAAGCAAGAAATAATTAGGAAATAAAAAATCAAAAAACATTAAAAACACATTCACTTTCCGTTTTGGTTGAAGCAGTCAAGATTCCTTTCTTACGTCAATAAATAATAATGAAAAGTAACATAAAATTTGAAATTAAGATTATATTATTTTAAGAAATCAGGAATAAAAATGGAATAAAATTAAACATTACAACAGTGTGGCTAAATAAATAAATAACCCATTCATCTACAGAGTAACAACATGTACTATTCTTTTTACGATTAATTGTCCTTATCTCGCAAACCGCAAATTTTAGATCAATAAAAACTTATACATAAAAGAAATTCATCTAGTAGGCTGCGAGATTTCCATGTAAAAGATGAAATGGCGCTCTACTGAATTCGGTTATCTACAATTGGGCTAATGGGTCGATTTTGATAAATCCCTAAGGATCGTAAGGTCTGTAATCCTGTAACTCAAAGATTAAAAGGTAGAATTCTGTTCTCAGTATGATTTCTTGTAAGTCTCTAAGATAATATCGCGGAGGCATACGAGTAAACCTAGAGACCGAGAAGAAATCATATCTTACACAGAACTTCAAAATTCTACTTCCCAGGTATAGGTTTACAGATCTTACGATCCTTACAGATATGAATAGAATCGATCCATAAATTATGACTGTCATTGCCAAAATGCGACATGGGTGATGTGCGAATTAACGATTGATTGATCAATATGATGTAGTAACGCGGAATGTTCAATGACTTCGTTTAGGATTTGCAGCCGAAATTGTTGCTTGGTCTGCATTTGGCATTTCAACTATTTTCGAAAACTCCATAGAAAAACCTTAAGAAATTTATCATAGAATCACAATTTATCCAAATATGTAGTAAGATCTAAAATATTGTGTTCTGCGATAACCTTCTGAAAGTATTTTTGGTTTCGTCAAACAACTGTTTTGTATTGTACCTGAAATGGACTACTCACTTATAAAGCCCTA
This sequence comes from Serrognathus titanus, assembly GCA_039766575.1. Lineage (NCBI taxonomy): Eukaryota > Metazoa > Arthropoda > Insecta > Coleoptera > Lucanidae > Serrognathus > Serrognathus titanus. The sequence continues at coordinate 53,931,671 of CM077912.1, forward strand.
GGGTTGTCGATATTTCGTTCTTTGTTACAGAAGAACTTCTTTGAAGTTGTTAGTGCTGTTTTGTTGTCGGTGCTGCTGTTTCCTTGTGGCTTCGCGTTGTAGAGATCCATGTCAGTCGCATAGTAGTGATAGTAGCAAGAAGAACAGCAACGACAGCAAGAAGAATAGCAGCTTTAGCTCTGAAGAAGTTTTACTATAATGAAAGACGAAATGTCTACAGAACAAGTACGTGGTACTGGAAACCACGGAAATTAGTTAGAGGTTCATTAAATGTTACATATTTTGAAAATACAGATACTGCGAAAGGTGCTTTTTCTGCAAAGAAAATCGTGAATCGCCTAAAGTAGATACAATAAGAAATAGAGCAGGATAAGGAAGCTTTATGAAAAATACTTAAAAAATAATACAACAGAGTAAAAATTGTATCATTATGAAATTATTTCTTCTTCATCTGACAGATATTCAAAATAATGAAAAGACAAACCGAGATGTAAGAAACGTAATAACAAGGTAATATGAAAGAAGACGACAAATTGGAAACCGCATTAACGTAATAAAAATGACAACGGTGACTTGAAAGGAAACTAAAACGTCTAACAAAACACTTAGAAGAAGTGTTTGAAGACGAGAAACAAGAAATAGAAGAAGAAGAAATTGTTTATAAGTAGTATTTCATTCAAACAATAAACCAAATACATAGATAGATAGTTTCCAAGTTCCACGTTGCCAAATTAACTAATTTTAATTTTCTTAGAAAATTTGTTTCGCGCAGATATATGTATGCCTGCCACTAAAAAAAGTAACTGAAGTAAACATGGGGTTCCCTGGTTCGTGTGTGATAATGACGAATTATTTTTGTACCAAACATTAAATTATTTCATATCTGGACTATACCAGGTGTTCATTTAATATTCTGGTAGCATTACCTGTGGAAATATTTTGTTTTCGTAAGGCACGTCGTAGCTTAAGCTCAACGCTCACTTTCCTAATTCCTTATCATTCAATGGAATTATACTCCCTGTCATCTCGCAATATAAATACCTTGGTACGGTTATTGATAAGAAATTATTATGGACAAAGCATATACAGCATATTAAAGGAAAATATGAGAGAGGAATTAATATGCTCAAATGAATAGCAAAAGGAATTGGGACTCAGATCCTAAAATAGCTTTGATGTTTTATAAATCTTACATTAGGTCTTATTTTAGATGATGGTTGTGTTGTGTATGGTTCGGCATCCAGAACTAATTTACTGGTTTTAGACCGAATTCAAAATAAGGCCATCAGAATATGTATTGGAGTTTTCAGTCCGGCCATTTTGGCTGAGGCATCCGATCCTCCATTGAACTTAAGGAGACAATTTATTTCTAATAAATACATGGTCGGTCTGAGATTTTTGGGCGAAAATAATAATTTTTTGCAAGATATATATAAGTTAACAATAAATAATTTAATAAATAAATATTGGCGTGTTAAGAATAATCCTCTATTAGCAAACGCGTCCGTCGATGTGAGATCTTTCGAAACGGCGCTGTCGACGCTTAACTGTTCAAGAATCTCCAGTATTGATTATGGGGTATTAGTTAATAAATTATGTGTTATTTTTCCTACTTATGCCTATATGTCCGTTAGTTAATGTGAACATTCTATATTATATGGCAAGAAGAATTTAACTGTGATATATATACAAACGGATCGAAATCTAGGTTTGGTTCGGGCAGTGCCTTCTGTTGACAGTTCGATATACACTTTAGAGGCATATGCGATAGAATAAGCAATATTGTGGATACTTGACAACGAAATCAAAGATGGTGTCATTTTATCAGACTCCAAATCGGTTTTGGAGGCCATTGATCAAGCATCGACAGCTTTAAATAATCGTTAATTCGTAACATTAAAGAAATGTCCTACAAAATTCTTGGCTGTGGGAAAAGTATTAAATTTATTTGGGTCATGGGACATTCAGGAATAAAAGGGAACGAGGTAGTGGATAACATGGCTAAAGAAGCGTCGCCTGTAGGCGAGAATGTACGTGATGTAATTTCTGACCCCGATATAATTACACAATTAAAAAATAAACTTTGGATCAGATGGAACGAGAAATGGAATAAGTATGTTAAAAGTTCTAATAACTCCTACGGTTTGATCCATAGTACTCTTCCAAAAACTATCGCACATATTTATAAATCATTATCAGATTTTATAGTATCACTATCACTAGATTAAAATTAAATCATGGCAAGATTCCTGCACATTTATATCGTTTGCATCTTATGGATTCACCGACATGTTCTTGTGACAGTATTTGGTATGGAGATTTAAATCATGTTTTTTGCGTGATTAAATCACAGCGCTGCCATAGAAACCCTAAGAAGAGAATGAATTAATATGCAAATTCAAATTTCGGTAAATTTTAATCACCTATTAAAATAAGAAAAACATTTTTGACGCAATGGTAAATTTCACATGTCAAAGTAAAATAGTTATATGTATTGGATTTTTTTTTCTTTTCTCTATGGCTACAGGTTTTTCCCAAAGCCAATCCTACTTACATACCTACCTACCTACATTAAGCTCACCGCGAAGAAAACAGTCACTAGTTCATTGGTCCTATCAACTATCGAGTAAGTGTTTTCGTGTATGTTGATTTTATAAAAAAAATAAGTTATTTTTAGAATTCATTTATGTTCAACGAACTTTTAAAAGCATGGTAACCATAACGACCCATTACTTATAACGAACTTGTTTTGACAGTTATGTGTTTCGCTAATCATTACAATAGATTGAGCTTTCTGTGGGAACGTGCCACAAATTGTTATGTAAAGATGCAAAACTCTATCTTTACCGCATGACATTGGTGTAAGAATTGCTGCCCTGTGATCCGAGTGATTGTCTTTCTATAAATTTTATATAATAAATTATTTAATTTATGAATTATTATTATTTTATGATTTATGTCATGCTGACATTAAATAGACAGGTTATGTCTAATTTTAACACTGCGACGTTTTCCAACACAAAGGTAATACTACCGGATTATTAAATGAACACATGTCTGTTAAGACAAATGCTCTATAGATATGAAACATTTTATTGTTTGTTACAAAAATAATTCGTCATGTTTATACATTTTATCGGACGTCACGTTAAAACTATACTTTTACATTTTCTGGCAAATTAATTTTGTTACGCTACTGATTATCCTAAAATTGTAATTGGGGTATTTTAAATAAGTATAATAATTAACATTCACTTTGTATGTATTGATGACACTAAGTATTTGTAACGAAAACTAGTTTAGAAAAATACTCTAAAAAATCACAGACTAAGTTGTATTCTGCAAATTATTATTTTGTAATTTCCTGTTTTAAATAAACATTTTCCCATCCTACATATTACCTATTATGAGTTCTAAATTTAAATGCTTAGCAACCGTGAGAAACACGTCTAAGTATTCTGTAAAAACAACAATTCATGAGAAAGGATAAGTTTCAGCGAACAAAAGCCGACTTCCTTGTTTATGTTGTAATTAAATAATATTAAATTTCATGATGATTTAGGCTGAGTTGCACCAACGTTGTTGTTAACTAATTCTATATTAAACTTTCTTCGTTTTAATTCGAGATAAATTTCAAAGGATCACGGTGCAAATGGACATTAGTCTTTTATTTAAATTTTAATACAAATAAAAATTTTGGTTTATGAAAAATCAACAATTTAGTTTTAAAAACCGTTGTTTTTGTAATGTAAAATTTAAAAAGAAGTTTGAATCTTAAAAGCCAGCTGAAAATCGTAACCAATCTTTATTCGCTTGTTTGAACATTAAAATGTGATTAATGTTGTTGCAAACTGAGAAACAGAGGTGTAAATCAAAGCAAGCTTTTTTATGGACGACATTTTGCTTTGTTTTCAAGTTTACAACCATTTAAACTTCAAGATTACAGGAAATCTTATATTATTAGAAATCTAAACTAAAAGGGTTTAGTTATAAAATTAAAACGAGCATGAAATATGAATGCTTCTCATGTTTTTAATGTTACCATTATAATTTCTGTTTTTTTTTTAATTATATGTCTTCAAAGGATATAAGTGTCTCGACAAAGATTTAGAAATGATTTATTTGTTGTTTCGCATTGTAAATCGTGCGACTTCGTTTCATTTAAGGTAATTAAAACCTTCGTTTATTTGTTGTTTGTTTAATTCGCTTGACCTTAGACTTTTCGCAGTGCTATCGACAGTGTGTGTTCGGATATGAAACGTATGATTAGTCATGCTTCCGAGTCATATGGTGGCAATTGCCATTTTTACGAAGCAATCACTTGTCTACACCACCTGTTTCTCAAATTGTACTTTGTAAACCTGCCTTAAAAGTTGAATAACTGTAGTGGAGAGCATGCGCGTTGTTCTACACCTTGAGACGAAGCACTACAATCTCCCAAGAAATACAAAAGTGAAATTCATCAGTAGGCGAACTTCTTTCAGGAGAGGTCTAGTGTGTAGCTGCTGTGTTTAGTTTAGGTAATTTCTCGTTTCAGTGGGTGTTTGTGAATCAGAAGTGAGAGGAAATGCGTCTGGATTTATTGCATTAATCAGTGCTGGAAGACTAACTTCCACAGTGTATAATAGATAGTTTCGGGTTCGTGTTCTGATCCATCATCGAATTCTCCGAAATTATGTTCGCTCGCTTAGGACGATTATTCGCGTTAATGTTCGGGCACGGTCACGAGAATTCTCGGAAATAGATGACTCCGTACCGTTATTTTTATAGCGATTCGAAAAGTGTTCTCCAAATTATATTTACTGCTGTTTACAGAGAGAGAGAGTGCTTGAAGATTTTATGTGCCTATGCACTTGGTATTACCGCAAGTAAGGTCAATAACCCGTCATATATCATACACAAGAAGAACAAGGAAATGTATCCACTAAATACATTGAAAACAAATGTGCGTTTCATAAACCTAATCGGCTTTTTGCTGTAATACAAATAATGAAATGCATATTTCCCCTCCGGTGGTTCTTGTAGCAAGTTTTTTTCTTACTTAAAGAAACTATACCAGTATTTTATTGACCTTCGATACGCTGATTGGCGCCGACGCATTATTAAACTAATTACCGCATTAATAAAAAAAGGAACTATAACAATGCGCCGCATAAATTTTGATTTGTTACATAACGAGGCGCGGAGAATGGACAAAATTCGAAAGTATGTCAACCACCGGCAGTTTTAGATTTTCCGTTTCGTTTCGGAACTGCCCGTTCTTTGTCTGACTCTTTGTATGTACAACAGTCACTCTCTCTCTGTCTCTGTTTTTCTCTTGTTCTCACGCGCACTCTTGCTTTAATTTATGTTGTGTAGGACTGACAACTAAAATGTAGCACTTTAATGGTCTAGTAATAAACGTAACCTGGACTGGACTTGCATGTAAAGACAGTGCTGAAAGTAATTTTCTGGATGAAATGAAAAACTAAACATGGCAGCACTAACAGCTATTTTAACAACTGAAGATCGAGGGTAAGTAAATGAAAAACACATTAACCATAACATTTTGGGAATAACCGAATTAATAGTCGAATACCCCGTAGTGTCACATTTTGTAAATTGAGCAGAACCAAATCAAAGAACCAAATCAAAACAAGATAAACCTGTATTGTATTTTAGTGATAATGGAATCAATAAAGAAAAGTTTATGAATGTTGCCACAAAGAAAGAAAACAAAAATAAACAGGCTAAATGAAACAGTTTTTTAGTAGTAGTTTTCGTCTCTTGCAAATACAGAATAATTGAATTAAGAAAAAAAAATGCTTACTATTTCACGTGTAACAAAATAAAAACAAGAAAATTAAATTCAATAATTTATTTGATAAGTCTTCCATTAACTAGTGAGCATTTCAATGAATCTTTATATAGAAAAAAAAAGTAAACAAAAGAGAACTAGTACATACAGATATGACTGTTTTTCATATTTTTTTGATTTTCGAAAATTCGAAAATTTACTCGATCTAGCAAATGAAAATCAGTTTTGTGCAATGAGAATGCATCATTAAAAACGAGACAAATTTAAAGTTAACAATTTGGATAAGACAAAATGGAAAGTAAGTTTAATATAAAGGTTCTTCACTTTTTGAAAGCGGAATTGAAAACCTTGAGTTGTACAGATAAACTTGAGTCTGGTTAATTATTGAATCAATATACATATGACCAGTTTATTTCAATAAGTTTTTAGACAAGATACAGGGTCGTACTTACGACATATTGTTGCTCCATGATTGATATTAACAATCATAAACTAAATTGTGAAAATTTAATTAATTTATTTATGAAAATTTGAGCAAAGGACATTTGTATTTTTCTTTTACATACTTTTTTGCTTTTGTAAGATTTATTAATAAAAAATGTAAATAAAAACAAATGGAAAAGAAAAATAATAATATATGAAAGGTTTTGGCAGTTTTGTTTAAGCACAACTAGAATTAAATTTCGGACAAATTGTTGAGGCATTTTATTTCATACTTCTTAGAGATTGTAATCTTCGTATAGGATTCTTAATTTTTTTTTAGCTATTCTGCGAGCTAACTAAGCATGACTTATTTCATTTATATTAAGTGATATCACAGCTCAATCAATTCAGAGTTGTACATATACCATGCATTCAATTAAATTCCTAATTAAAGTAGGCCATGACAGTGTTTTTCTTTTAAAGGTTAGTAACACTGACAGCTGTCCAATTAATTGTTTGTGCTAACATAACCTCCCAACACTTGGCAAACGCGTTTGTGCATTCAAGATGAAGGACATTTTCAGCGTCTGTTTTAAACGTTAATCTTGTTTTGAATTGAATTAATTAAGTGTTTTATTGAATTTTGAATTTTCGCATTTTTTTACATGATGTCGTGATTAGATAATATGACGCTGACAGTTATTGATAACTGTCCCTCATTCTTGTATTGAGCATCGCCAACTTTATAAAAAAAATCACTTTTTAAGAGGAATTTAAAGATTCCTGAGTATGCCAATATCGTTATTCTTTTTGATTTAAAAATTAGGCAGTTCTCTTTTTGAAAATAATTTTCGTGCTTTATCGAAAACCTATTTTGTGAATTTTAATCGATAAATTTCAAGTAGTTTAAAGTTTTGCAAATAATGAACAGGAGAAAGTTGTAAAACATTAAGTTTGAAAGTACAATTTATCAATTTTGTCAAAAAATCATTTACACGGTGTCCATTTAAAATTGTGACATCTTAATATTAAAAGATAGGCAACTCATTCTACTTATGCTCGTTCAGTACATTATTTAATAAATTTGTGACTTAATTATCTAAAATCATTAGGGGTCACGATTTAAAATAGCCACCTATATGTATGTATGAATCGAATTTTCAAAGAATTTTGTATCCCATGCGACCTATGATGCAGATAATCAACTTCCTAATAACTAAAGCAATGTAGAGTTTCAAAATGGCGTTTTCTTAATTACTTTATTTAAAAAAATAAAATATAAAAAGTAGATGTTTTCATTCAGTATTCAAATGCGGAAAAGTAGCCGGTCGCGAGTTCTAGTTAGAAACAGCCGATTAACAACGCGTTAACTTAGAGTATCATTAAATCAAGTAAAAAATTATATTCTAGTGGATTTCATGTCATTTAAGGCTTCAAGTACACGTGTTGACTATTCATGGAAATTTACGTCATCTTTCATCCAACTCAAGCAGTGGAAAAAATGTGAAACGTTGGTGGCGAGTAAACACACAGGTTAAAGACAGACCTAAATCATCGTCACAAATAACGCCACCTGTATACTCGACGTGTAAGAATTAATTCTTAAAATGTGATTGCTTGTTATAAATACTACTTTTAGAGCTACGGTTAAACCAGTAGTTGTTTAGGACTTTGTACCGAACAACCACTTTCAAATTTTAATTCATCTAAAAAAAAAAAACAATTTACCTGGCATTGACCGAACGATGACCATAATATTACCGCACACAATAAACGGAGGCCGTAATAGGCACAAACATCCGACGGGTGTGATCAGTAAACAAAATTGTTAACGTCGATAACGGTAATGCCGTTCTGTGGGTAAACCGGGAAGGAGAATGGACAAATGTTGAATAATTAATCGATTCATTTTGCACACCAATCGTTCGCTAAGTCTTTCACCTTGGCGAAATTTTTATGTTGATTAGACATTATAATTTTACGGCGACCAAAAATGAAATTGACCGAAAATGTAGGCACGTCATCGGCGTGGCGTTCGCTAATGAGCAAGCATATCAAAATTAACGATGAATATTCAATTTGTTCATCTTTATTTTTAATTATTGCAAAGATTTCAAAGTTATGAGGAATGATTTATTTATTTAATCTCGACTACAATCACCTATTACAGATAAAATCGCTGTGATATTATTTTTTTGAAAATCAGATTGCAGAATCCAGGTTTTTAAGAAAACTCAAAATATCTCAAGAATGATGCAATTTACAGATAGGGAAATTTATTGCAATTTCATGTAGAATTCAAAAACGTGACAAAAAATGTAGCATCTCATTTAAAATAAACGAGTTGATAGCGACCTCCGGTATAACCGGAAGCGACTAAGAGTCAATTTTATTTTATTTGAAAATAAAATAAAGGAGGAGAGATATTTCAAAAGGATTTTTGAAAATATCCTTTTGAAATATCTCTCTAAACTTCTTCCTTGAAAACTTTTAATGAACCGTTTGCATGAATAACCTTGTACGTGTTTGTAGCTGATATAAAAATGAAATTAAAAATTCTGTCTGTAGTCAATACTGGAATATCTTTGAGAAAATTAATATATCTAATTTGCTTTGTTTTTTCACCATTTAAAGTTTCTTTGCAACATACAAATACAATTGCAAAAAAAATGAAGAGGAGATTCCTGGGCTCATTTTAAGTCAAAAGTTCCTATAAATATGTGATATAAAATACTTAGTTTTCGATATACAGTGTACTAAGTTTAATTTTTGTTTTCGTTTTTAAATTTATCTCATTGTTTTGTAATAATTGAATGAAATTTGGCATAAAGATAGGTTATATGTATGAAGAGATACTTTGATTGACAATTTAGGGTACAAATAATTGTTTAAGAAACAAGTTAAAGTGAGTGTTAGAAATTATCACCGCTTGCATCGTTCTCTTTCGCAGTGAATTCATTGAAAAATTCCTGGACAGTTTTGAATAGTTTCACATGCTGCAATTGTGACGAACTATATTACCCTGAAAATGAAGTACATATTTTAGAGCAGATGTTTATAGGAACATTTTTACTTAAAAAAAAACAGTTACGTCCTCTATATTGATAATGATTTATTTTATTTTTTAAGGTCCGGCTCAATAAATACGAATTAAATTCACTCTTCAGTTTATTGTCTTACTAATAATAATTGTTACTTGTTCACTTTACGAATGGGAAAAATATTTGCATACGGCCAGTTTCATAAGCGCAAGTTAAATCTAACTATCTGCTTATTCTCATAGTAACAATTGTTTTCACATTGTTCTTGACGACCTTATTGAAAATTTTTTCCATTCGTAAAGTGAATGAGGATTTTCTTTTTTACATAAATCAACATTTTTTGAATTTCATTTTTAAATTTGAACAGCCATTTTAGAATTTGTTTTTTCATTTCTGTTATTTCGTGTGCTTCCGGTCGACCTTCATAACCGAGACATATTTGTCGTTTTCTACTTGTTATGTGGCAATTAAAAGTAATTAATTACATATGTAAATTTTATTTTTTCCAATTTAAAAATAAACATAAAATCATCTTACAGAGTTACATTAATATTCACCGCATAATTTGTTGAGACTCATTAATCAACAAGTTATTTGATTAACCAAATGACTAATTAATAATTGAGAATCATATTTTTCTAAGAATATAATTTTTTATTTCAGCCATTAGGTTAAAATATTTTTACTTCAAATATCCTTAAAAACCAAAACAGTCTCGTGATCTCTTCTAAAGCCGGATTATTTTAGGATTGCTCCAGATATTTTAGCTATATCCAAAGTTATACATGTATGTAGCTCACAATGCTTTGATAAATAATTTTTAGATTTGAAATAGGAGGCTTACTGGTTTATAATGTAATTCCTTTAGATCAGGTGCTTGGGTGGAGGCTTCCGCTACGCTCCTAACGGAGGAGGATTGGGAATTTGCCGGCCATGTACTAGGGAGAGAAAGTACACTCTGAGCAATTAAAACCATTCACCCCTTTAAATCGCCAGGATTGGATGGTGTTTTTCCCGTTCTCCTCTAATGGGGGCTGGAAACAATTTTACCCTACCTGATACCTATTATACTCTACCTGATACATATCCTTAGAGGGTGTATCGCTTGGAGATACATCTCAAAGAATTGGAGGGAAATAAAAGTGGTATTTATACATAAACCAGGACGAAAGGACTATTCTTTCGTAAAATCCTATTGTCCAATTAGTCTCACATTCTTCTTTTTAAAGACTTTGGAGAGACTATGCGATAGATTCATAAGAGAGGGGGCTTTAGCCAACAAACCCCTACATCATAACCAACATGCCCACTTAGTAGGCAGATCCACAAAATCCGTCCTACATTCTGTAACTGGGCGGATAGAAAAAGCTATAAATAACAAGATGTTCACCTTAGGAGTATTCATAGACATAGAGGGTGAGTTTGACAAAACCACCTTCAACACTGTCGAACGGGCACTGCGTGAACATGAAGTAAGCCACATTCTCCCGGAATGGATTTCACAGCTCTTGAAACATAGAGCGATAAACATTACTGAAGGAAACTGGGAACGGTAAGCAGAGGCTGTCCTCAAGATGGCGTTCTGTCACCCCTACTATGGAACATAGTAGTGGACAGCTTCCTCCGTCGACTTAATAGAGCAGGCTTCTACACAGTAGGATATGCAGATGACATAATGGAAAATATGAACAAGTGCTGTGCAACCTAATGCAAACAGCACTCACACTGAACGAAAACTGGTGCGCAGAACACTCTTTGGCAATTAATCCCTCAAAGACGGAATGATTCTGTTCACAAAAAAGAGGAAAGTTGAGACCCGTAGAGTCCCAAAACTTTTCCAAATTGAATTAACCTTTTCAGACTAAGTCAAATATTTGGGCGCCTTTTTTGACCGGAAAATGAATTGGGGTGAACGTGTTAATGCAAAAGTAACAAAGGCATGCGTCGCTTTTTGGCAGTGTCGCAGTGCAATGGGCGGAATTTGGGGACCATCACCAAAAGCAGCCCTATGGCTGTACACTGCCGTAATCAGGCCCATGCTTTGCTATGGAGCGTTGGTTTGGTGGCCCAGAGCCCGACTATCGACAACAGCATCGGATCTTTCGCACGTACAGAGGCTGATATGCATGAGTGCTACCGGTGCGCTGAAATCCACCCCTACCGCCGCCTTAGAGGCCATCCTTGGCCTCCCTCCACTGAACATATATGTGGAGGAGATGGCACTGGAATCGGCCCTTAGGCTGCGGGCAAAAAAAGGTGTGGAATAATAAAGGTCTCCGAGGTAGACACCATCTCTTCCTGGAGGAGGCTCTACAAGAAACTCCTCTTTTTGGGGTGGTGGTCGACTCTCTCGCACCTACATATATATTCAAGAAGTACTTCAACGTTCTCTTGAACGCTGAAGAAGCACCCAATTCCGTTATGTCCATCTTCACTGATGGATCTAAGACTTTGGAAGGAACAGGCGCAGGAATTTTCTCCGACGACCTGGATCCTCACATGAGCATAGCACTTGGCCAACTGACAACCGTTTTCCAAGCAGAGCTAGTTGCCATTATAGAAGGTGCAAGAGCAATTCTGGATATGGGTGTCCAGAATAAAATCGTTAGGATAGCTAGCGATAGTAGGGCGGCACTCTTGGCTTTAAATAGCAACAAAATATCCTCAGGATTAACACTCCATTGCCATGGCACACTAGAACAAGTGGCCAAATACAACACCCTGCAACTCACTTGGGTTAAAGGACACGCTGGAACATTTGACAACGAGCAGGCAGACGAACTGGCTAGACAGGGCTCGGGGCAGCCCTTTTGGGGCCCCGAACCGGCCATAGCATCGTCATCAAGTCTATTTAATGCCTTACTGAATCAAAGATCCCAGGACCGACATAACGACAGATGGGTCACCAAGCAAAAAAGGCTATAACGGCCCCCTCGCTCAAACTGACATGATTCTGCATGCAACTACCTAGAAGAAGACTACGTTTACTCGTAGAAATACTTTCAGGACATTGTAAACTAAACAAACAGCTGAGCATATCCTCTGTGATTGCCCCGTACTCGCCTCGATCAGAGGTCCCATATTAGGAGAGTTCTGGCCTGACATGGCTGGAATTCGCAGTGCCCCTCTGTCGGATGTACTTGGCTTCACCGAAGGGGTTGGATGGCTCGAAGAATGCTGACAGTCAAACACTGCTGAACCTGGGGGTAATACTGTTGGTTTTTTGGGAGAGCCACGTCGTGGGTTCAGATAAAATAGAAATATAGGGCGCCACTGGGTAACTGTTAATGTCCCGGGGTTGTACCCAGTCAACCATTTGATATGATCTTAATTTTTAAATAAAAAACTCCGGTAAATAAATTATTTAATTAATAGGAAAAAGTTTGAAAATGTAAGTTTAAATTCTCGTAGGTCATAGCTATGCCCCGTGCTCACACGAATTGATATTAACACTAATCTTTGAAATTTATAATCTAATCTAAGTACACTTTTAATAAAACAAATATAATTGAATTGAACAATGAAATTGAAATTAATCAAGCGATTATCGTTAAAAAATAGTATTTTGAAATTTATACAAAAGCGTCTCTACTCCGTAAATTAAATAAAATGTTTATAGAATTTGAATTTAGTTTCATTCCTTGGAGAGCGTGAAATAGGGATAAACAATTCGCAGAAGAAAAACGTCGGAAATTGTGTGGTGTAAGAAAAACCTTTTCTCTAACGGGCTCGTGCCACCCTTGGCAGGAAGAAAAACCTGATGCAAGGTTCCGTCCGCGCCTTTCCACAAAAACGGGGTTTTTGTTACCGAAACGTGACTGCCTTCGGAGACTTTTTAACAAATTTTCTCGTTAACTAGGAGGGGAACCCACACAGGCTTCCAGAAAGGGTCTAAAGAAAAAGATGAAAAGAATAGCAACCCCTTAAATTTGGAAAACTAAATAAAATATTACCTCGGTCAACACCTGAGACCGTAAAAGACCGTTTATCCTCCACCGGTCACACACACCATCTAAAACCCTCTCGCTTTTCCGTTGCCCCACAAACTTTCCCCACCACACATGTACACTTGGCTGCCCAAAAATTAAAACAAAGCTAACTAAAACGCTACAGTACAATGGGTCCAATTGTGGCCTAAGTGCACGTGAATTCTTATTCACCCCTTCACCAAATCCAGAATCCAATTCCCTAGTTACTCCTATTGGCTTTTTGTTACCATTTTCTAAAGCTTTCTCGTTACTTCGCATTTGCTTTCTTTAAATAAACAATTATCTTTTTTTTAAATATTTCCTCATGTTGCCAAATGTCTCTGTAGCTTCTCTAATTACAAATTTCCTTTAATTTTGAATATCTCTTTATCAAAATAAGAGATATCGTGTGGTATTTGCTCTGCTTTTCTATATGATCTTTTTTCACATCAAAATATACATTTTTTGTTAGATCAACGATGATTCAAACTGATGTGCCTTAATACCATAATCAGCGAAAAAGGCGTAATACTTCAATGCTAGATCGCTAAATGCTGTTTTGTTCTGGCGGAAAGTGACCGTTTCTGAGAAATGGTTTTTATATTTTTAATTGCCAAACGCGGGTCTCATTTGAATTCAATAGAGAAATTACGGAAATATTTCCTAAAACGTAAAGGATTATCCATAATATTAGTGACTAATCAAAGTAAAATAAAATTGAAAAATGTATTTGCCTTAAGTTACTACAAAGGGAAATATTTCATTTGTTCCAGATTTGTGTTTTCTTGTTTATCGTAACTTTTCTCTATTTATTTCGTTTCAATGCTCTAAAACCGTGCTAGTATTAACCTATAACGACCGGACCTTCTGTAAAATAACCAATTATATTAAAATAATTTAAGTTTGCCTGTTGGTAGAATAGCTTTTGTTTTTTTTGCTACTACGTAGACCACCTTGTTTAAGAGCAGATCAATGTTGTCCAGTTTATTATTCCACGGTTTTCTTAGAAAATCGAGGTAAACATTTTTAAAGTAGATTTTTGAGTACGAAACTTTGTACCTTTGAAAAGGCTTCTATTCGATAAATTGCTGTGTTGTTTTGGGTCGTAGAAATACGTTCAAACTGTCAATTAGTATAAAGATACTGAAGAAGTCAGTATCTTTTCAGTATAGGTAGACATTGTGCATGTTTCTTTCACTTCTCATTTTTTAGAAATTTTTAGACTTCCTTGAATTTTTTAAGAGCATCTTGACACTGAATGCATATATGGTGATTATGTTACAAATTATTTTGGATTTTTACTTCTATATCAGACATGATGAATCAAGTAGATTTATTTTGGCGCTTGCAATAAATTAAACAGATGGTACGAAACTTGTATGTTGTAAACTTACTTTGCGTGGAATTAGAAATAAATCATAAGAAGTTGGTAATCATTCAGGCGTATCTAACTCGTTGACAAGTTGACAATCCCACCAAGAACCAGACTGATGGTCGTTCAAGGGAAAATGAATTTCGCAATTTCGATTGCTTCGCTGTGCGAAATGACCATGAACGTTCAGTAATTGTTTAAATGTTATTATAGGTCAAGCAGTGGCTCGTTTGGCAGCGCTAATTTCATGGTATCGTCAAGTTTGAGTGTCATTCTTTTGTGCTGTCTTTAGTTGAATTCTTATGAAAGCGAATATTTGATGTCGTCGTTTGCTTTTAAAAAAAAGTGTCGAAATGTGGCATGATGGAACTGAAATTTGAGATTCTAAAGAGTGTATGACAAGGGAAATGAAAAAATTGTTAATAAGTGAAGACCATTGTTTAACTTATTACAAGAAATCTTTATAGAGATTTAAAATTAACAGCCTAGAAAATATTTTAATTTTATTGCGAAACTCTTTTTTTTTCTTTAATTTTCTTGAACTCGACATTACATTCTGATAGTTTTTAAGAAAAAAGAGTAAAACTTTAGTACAGGTTTGAGATATGTTTGTTCTATAGAATAAAACGTAGAGAAAGTGTGTGATTTTAAAGCTATCCGTGCAAAGTTATTATAGAATATTATACAAACTTTCATTGAATAATAATCTAATGTATATATTTATGACTGATTGTGAGTTCATACTTACCCCACACTATATGGTTTTCCATGAGAAAGATGTCTTACTTTTGTTGGCCACTGTAGATTATAGTGAGATATTATGCAATGAAAATTGAATAGTTTATTAACGCTTCAAGAAAGTTGATAAAATATTTTCATGCATGAAGGTAACTAAAATAGTATATTTTCATTTTGTATCCTGAATAATAATAAATTACCATATTGATAACTAAATTAATGACTTGTGAAATCTCTTTTTCATATCCCCGTTAGAATAAATCATGATTTGGCGCGTTAAAATAAATTAACAAATACGACGTTTCTTAAATTGCTCATTTTAGAAGAAAGATATCTTAATTCATTAAGGTAGATACTTGATAACGTGACCGAAGATAATTATACTTAATAATAATCTTGTCGGTAACTTTCTGTTATCAACATTCTTAGCAACAAAAAGATGTTTTTCATCTCTCAGCAGCAAAGATCAAAGAAATGTCGGCGACAAAGTTGACGCCGTATAAACGCACCTTAAGGCTAATTATCCTTCTTGAACTACATTTTAAACTGAAAAAAGTGTAATTAAATAAAAAATAAATTCGCTCAGTCACCTTTCGTAATTTCATACCGTCAAAATTTTTATGTATTTTGTGAAGTCTGAAAGGGAATCGATTTTATCTGCCTTTTATGTGTAAATGTATAGGTATAAGCCTTGAACCCAAGAGTAATTAAAATAAATATTACGCAAATTTGCATAAATTGACTTGACAACAGAATAAACTTCTAATGGGGAAAGGAAAACATTATTTACATCTTTCCATCAACCAACAGCGTTGATAATTATTTGTTTTGATGTTTCATATCTTTTTTTATATCTATATATTTCTTTAAATAATGCCGCATGATCAAAGAACGATCAAAATTTATTTTCTTTTGTATCGTGCATTAAAAATTATAACCATAAACCAATATTCCGTCTATTTATTCCACATTGAAAATTCAAACCTAAGAATCTTTGTCGGACAATAAATAAGAAACCTATGTTAGATGTGGAATCTGAGAAGCAAATAAACAAAACTAAATGTGAATTTTGGATGGACTTTAAAAAAAATCAATAATTTTCTGGGAAACAAAAAAGATCTAAACTACATAGATCTCGTGAATGATATGCTAGTATAGAGTATTTTCCTGAAAATTTGGGAAAAGTAAGTGAAGGGAGCGTCTGCACCAAATATGAAAAAGTTGAAAAAAATATCAGTAAAAATGGAACAAGAATATAATGGCCGAATAGCGTTGGCTGTTGAAAAGAACTCCAATAGGGATAAGTAGTAAGATTATGAAAATCGAGGCGTCGACAGTTTCTTTATTACAATTATTTAGGATTAGGTTTTGTAGGCTAATATAAAAAATATAATTTTTCCAACTCTAAAAGTTACATAATTAAAATAAACTCTTGTCTGATGAGAATTTGGTATACAAATACTCATTACAAAAGCTTTATTTTTTTATTTGTCCAAATTTTTGATAATTCTTGCCCAAATTTGTTACCAATTCAGCTAAAATTACTAAATCTTTAGTAAACTTGTATCAAAATGTAGACCGGTGTTATTATATAGAGTTTGTTTCAGTACGTTTGATGATACGTTTAATAAAAGCATATAGTGTGAATAAAAAGTCCGAAACACTTTAAATATTTGCTAAAATATCGCAAAAGATCGCTTGGATATGTTGATAGTACTATAAATTAAATTTGCCACATTTTGTTGTGTGACGTACCATTGGTATAAAAATAATTTTAATTTTTTGAAATTGTATTTATTTAAAACAATTCCTTATGTGACACTATAAAATGTTTATGTTTAGTCCGTTTATTTGACATCTGGATTGTTAGTGTCAAAATTTGAACCAAAATCTTGATTTTGAGTGTACTTGTACATTCAATCACTAACATGTCAGTGGATATAAACCAGATTAGATATGGTACGACGTGTAACTAACGTTAGAAAATATTTGTTTGCTCTTAAAATTAAGGACGCCTGTCTAAAATGTGTTAAATTATTATGCCAAGTAAATTGACTTTAAGATACATTAGAAAATATGGTCTTTTGGAAATTGTAATAAAAAATTGGGTTTCCATTATAAAGATTAAAATTAAGTACTGCAACGATACACATTTGTTTCTTTTTTAAGAGATTTTTCGAAGGTATCAATTTTGTTATACTTCTAATTCCTTTTTATGATTCTTCTGCAACAGTACCGCTAATTATTTATCATTGTCTCTATATTTTCTACATTTTCATTGGGTAATTTTTCTAAGAAACAGTAAAATATATGTCAAAAGGTGTAGAGGCTGAATCTATAGTTCGTCTCGAAAGTATCCGAAAAAAAGAAATAACACTGCGACTTTTAGTTTTTGAGTTTATGAATGAGACAAGTACAGTAGAGGAAAACGATTCTAGTTATTTATTTAAATTTTAAAATTCCGGATACTTTCCAGACGGTCTGTTATTGATGTTAAAACAAGTCAGTGCATATATAGGATGTTCCGTGATGTAATGTTACCACTTCACCTACGCGATAATCAATTCAAACTAAGTAAAAAGAACTCTAATAAAGTTTCGTTCTAAAGTGTTTAATATTTAATTTTTTATTATTTTTTTTTAAATTTTAAAGGTTATCTAATCATTTATTCGTTTACCTAATAATCAATTCCAACTAAAAAAAAAACTTTCTCTCAAAAGGTGTTCAAGGTGTTGTTTGCTAAACACATTCTAGCGCGCTTCAAAAGATATTTAGTTGCCTTTTATAACATGTCATTGTTATTTTTAATTGAAAGGCAATTAGATCTCTTTTGAAGCGTACAAGAATGTGTTTAGCAAACAACGGGGGTCATTTTGAACACCTTTTGAGACAATTTCTTTTTAGTTTGAATTGATTATTAGATGAATGGATACACGATTATATGAACTTTAAAATTAAAAAAAAGAAAAAATTGAAGAGTATTTTTGAAATGGATTACTTTAAAACAAAACTTTATTAAAGTTTTTTAATAACAATAATAACTTTATTGATCCTCTTGGCTACAGTGCTGGATGGCACATGTCAGGTACACATAGTAACAATAAAAGATATGCACTAAAAATAAATAAAATAACATGAAATAGTTGTAATTGAAGGACTCCAACCTAAGTTACATAAAATTCATTCAGATAATAAAAACATTTTTCATGCAAGAATCGGTACTTTCTCTAATACTAATAGATAGGTGATTGTAAATCCTTAGACAACTATAATTAGGGCTGCGTTCAAACATTGATGAATGGTGATTCACCAAGCGAACCAAAGATCTATGCCGTGTGTTATGTTCTTGCAGGCTTCCAAAGAATTGAATTTTGTTAAGTTTTGCCTTACATATAGTGCGCATTTATAAATGTCAATAGATGGCAGAGTTAGTATTTTGTTGCTAAAGAAAACTTGCCTGCAAGACAGGGATTAAGTTGAAAATCAGTCTAATTATTCTTTTTTGGGCAATAAATAATCTTATGATGTGTGGAGAACCCCATGCAAGTACGTTGAACTGCAGGTGACAGTAGATGAAATTGTAGTACATAAGATTTCATTGTAAGTATTGCATAGTAAGATTGGTTAACCCTAAGCACAGATTGCTGACACGTTTTCTTCCCTTTTCAGATAGAAATTTAGTTGATTTTGAAAGATTAATATTAAGATTAGAAAATAATGTATTATCTAAGCCTATTCTATAGACCGTCTAGAAAAGATTTATATCAATGTATTGCTTATTATACATATTATATTATATTCTCGATATCTTAGGATCGCAGTATTTTTTATAAAATCTTATTTTCAAAGAATCAAACAAAAAAAGTGACCACAAATGTCGAATGCTAACAACTTTAAACAAACAGAAAAATGCGAGTAATTTTGTCAAATTGAAGAAAAGAGAAAATTGATGGAATATATTTTCAACAGAAGAGTTTACAACTAGAGAACAAGGATTTGCAAAGTTATTTCAACCAAAAATGTAAATAATAGTATCAATATTACATGCATGAAACCAAGTCTACTCAGGATATAGTTGAACGTTTAAATATAATTTTCAAGATTGAACAGAAATTACATAGACAAATAACTAGAATTATTTTTCTGTACTGTACTTATTTCGTTCATAAATTCAAAAACTGAAAGTCACACTGTTATTTTTTTTCCGGATGTTTTCTAGACGGACTATATAATAAAATGCATTGTAATCGTTTTATTTAAGTTTACCAACAGGTGATTTTTTTTATACCAATCCTGGACTTCATTAATAATGACATTGATATTGTATTCCGCAGTCTGTGCTGTCGTATCGTCAGCGAACATACAAAGGTGACCAATTGATAAGCCCTTAGATAGGTCATTGATAAACAAAAGAAACACTAGTGGTTTCAAAACAGAACACTGAAGGACGCCCTTACATAATTCATAAGCATTTGAAGTTTTATTATCTAATTTGGCTATGTTTTGTCTATCTTGGAGGAAAGATTTAAATCACTCATTAGCAGAGACCCTTGACACTAGATCTATCCAGTTTAGTTAAAAGAAGTTCAATATCGACAGTGTCAAAGACTTTGCAGAGATCAAAGAAAAGTCCAGCTACAAAATTTCCCACGTCCAGCTCCCTGTGTACGAAATGCAAAATCGAGACGATGGCTGTTTCTATTGATTTCCCTAATAAGAAACCGTGTTGCTTGTCGGCGATGTTATACTTTTGAAGAAACGATGTTATTGTTTATATATTAGTTTTTCAATAACTTTTGAGAACACCGGTATTTGTCCACACTAGTTAAGTCACCTTTTTTTATGAATCGGAATAATTGCACCAGTTTTTAACACTTTTGAAAATCTACCAACTGATAGGGATAAATTTATCAATCGAGTTGGAACATAGATAATTTCATCATTCAGCAGGTCTTGATCACAGCACGTACAATATTACCACTTCCTACAGCATTAGACTTGAGGGTGACAAGTTTACGTGCCAGTTCAGATTCATTCACAGCAAGCGGGATGAAGGAACTTGATAATCCATCAAAGTCCAACAGCGTAGCAGTAGGGACATTTCCAAATTTAGTGCGTATTTCTGTAAGGGGACCATATGCGAAGTGAGCAGTAAAGATTTCAGCAACTTCCTCAGGCTGGGAGATTGGTCGTCTTTCACTGTTATTTTAGAAGAAGTTCTAGCAACGGAAGAAATTTCATCTTTGATGATATTCCATACATGTTTGGGGACGTTACTATTACGAAAGATTAATTAATTTATACCCTTTTATATTCGGCTTTTAAGTCTTTATAGCTGTTTAGTAAGTTGAGACTAGGAATTGAGAATGTAACCAACAGAGATTCTTCAATCTTAAAGTCAAGGTTTTAATTTCCTCCGTTATCCAGTCTCTGCTTATATGTTTTTTCGTAATTTTTCTTTCAACGATATAATTGGACTCCTTAAAAAGATATAATCAAATATCAAAGAAGGCAGTAAACGTAGTGGCATATTAAGAAGTTCCGCCCAATTATATCCAGCGACATAATTTTTTAGATTGACTAAGCCTTTTCCTAATCTGTTATGTTTTATTAGTAGACATTTGATGACACTGTAAGTTGAATTGGAATACTTAAGCAGAGTAATCGGAACTGCCAGGATTAAAAACCCTTGCATTTGATAAGGTAGCTATCCTTGTGAGATCTTGCAGCAATTTATAATTTCTTGGATCATTATTAGCGTCAACATTGAAGTCTACGCATAATATTACCTATTGACCGGTGTGGTCATTCAGGACAGCGATAAGATTGTTTAAAATCCATAAGAAGTTTCCCTGGGGTGGACGGTAAACACCAATCGCAAGGTTTTTCGCATTACCACTTTTACCGCCATTTATTTTACATTAGTAAATAAAAAAGAAAAAAAGTTCCCGATAAACATGTAGAAATGATAAAATAATAATAAAATTATCCCATAGTAAAACAGTGCAGGATTTAGTACCAACCTTTAAAAATAATCTAGCAAGCGGGAAAGTCAAACGTCTTTCAATCATTTCTGAACATACTGTATTTCGCATTTAAGTGACTTTTAAAAAGGTTTGGGATTGTTAATTAAAATGTCTTTCGTTTGCTGTAAACTGGCAAAAAGCATATTTTTTCCAAAAAAGCGGGACTTTAAAACTCCGAGGAACAAATTGTTAAAAATCGAGATTGTTCCACCAAAAGCGGGACCTTATGCGTATAGTGCATCCCAATCGAAAATGCTAGTAGTCAATTTTACGATGTATTCTCTCACTTTCTTCCATCACGTTTTATATTAAGTTTTAATATAAGTACATACATACATTAATGGACATTTGTTTTCCTTTTATATTATACGTCACTTCAATCGGTAATTAAATATATATGTTTAATAATTTTACCTCAATAGATCTTTTATCCTCACACGTCAGCTAGCGATCAAAAGATACGGTAAAGTAACATTTTAATTGTGCGGTGCCAATTAAAGTTAGTAAATCTCTTATTAAACACTTTTACTGCGCATACTGTTGCTATAATTATTAAAGCCAACACCTATCAGCTACACCCATAATTTCCTGTCAAGTATCGGTTGACACTCCTACAGGTGTATTTCACACGAGGCGATGACGAGAAACTTTGTTATCACGTTTTCTGAAAATCCCCTGTGCCACAGAAAATTGCATCCGTATATTAAAACTATATGACGCCTAGGTAATAAATATAATGATGATAATATTGATTTAATTATTATTAATTATTTAATTATTAGTTAATTTCTTTGATGACACATTGGTCAAGCGAAAGGTTCATTTTCGAACGAGTTTGTAGCTTTTTGTTTCGTTTTTTGTGCTGGCGATGGTATGCACATATATACATGTGGATTAGTAAACTTTTTAATTATTAGGACCGACTTTGGTATCTGTTTTTACCAGCATTGAAAGCAGTTATACCAAAAAATACGTTAAGGCTCCAGAGAAGAAGAAAACTGCTGTTTTTCACTCTATATTTTTCATGAAAATTAATTAAAATTGTGTAACTGGCAATATAGAAAGTGTTAGGAAAGAGTTTATACATGTATTTCGGCCTTATTGGGCCTCATCTGAACTCTGTACCTTAAAAAAATTAGGTTTATTGAAAAACTTAGAAAAACTTACCCCTTTTTTGATATTTCTAAAATCCCAAAAAACAAGAGCAGGAATTAAAAAGGCCTAAGTTTTTCTAAATTTTTCAATAAACCAAATTTTTAAGGTAAAGAGTTCTGATGAGGCCCAATAAGGCCGAAATACATGTATAAACTCTTTCTTAACACTTTCTATATTGCCAGTTACACAATTTTAATTCATTTTCATAATTTTCATCTGGCAAGAAAATTTGATTCTATATTTGTCGTTTGTAGATTTTATTATTATATTGTTATCATTAATTGTGTATACTTTCTAGAATTGTGTATGTGAATTTAAAACATTTTGTTTGTTTCTGTTAAACTACAGGATTATTCATCCAAACATTCCGATAAAATGTTGAACTTCCACGAGAAAATTATGTCTAGTACTTATTATGATTTGGATTTTAAAATTGCTTTAAGCTGAATTTTCTTAATTTAATTTTTTATTTTTTGAGAATGAAAAGAATGTAGACATAGAAACAAAACATTTTAGTCAGTGGTATTTTGCCAAAGCGCATCATCTAATTTCCGCATAGGTATAGTTAAAACGACTGACTTCTAAATTACTTCTTATTTCTGTTTGAAAAAATATATTTTTGCCTATTAATTTATAGTTTTTTAAATCTATGTTGCCGTTTTTCGTCTTTAAATAGTATGTTATGTTATATTCTCATACAAAAGGAATGTGTAGAAAATTGATATACATATTTATTATGTACAGCAAAATAAAAGAGTGATTACAATATACGCCAACTTTACAAAACAGAAACTTGACGCGAAAATAAACGGCCATTTCAGGACTTCCTGAAAAATGTCATGGTAAAACTCACATAGATTTTGTAGTTTGGCAGTGTCATATACATCAGTCGGTTTATTTACAATATCCACTACACTTTGACTGAGAAAAACCGGCGGAATAGTTATTAATTTCCTCTTCCTTTTTTCTTTAATAGAAACAGAAGCCCTCGGCTCATTATTTTTTGCGCAGAGTTCTGTAAAGAACGCGATTCTATTTTTTACGGTGTTGGGCTCGATTATGGATGTGTCCATTCCCATTTTCGCTTCTGTTTTATTACACACATTCGTCGTCTTTTAGTGAATAAATGCGTTACTTAGTGTACATCAGCGTTCTCCATTTTAGCGTCATTTAGCACCTGTGAGCAATGTTTTATCACTAAGTAATCGTCAAGGCCAAGTATTTTACGTACCTATTTGGCCAAGAATGATGATGACTCCAGTCACGATGTTCTTCTAGGGGCAGTTATAAAAAGAAGTTGGAGATTCTGCAAATTTATAAAAATCCTTAATTGGCTAATTTATTTGAGAATGTGAAAAAACTCATTATATCGGTTTAAATATAACTATTCTCGTCTATATCGTAAATTTACCGCTTAAGTTATGATGTAATTTATTGGACTTAATTATACCATTAACGTTCTCATGTCGGCGCTGATAAAACGTCAGCTAATAATAAAATTGAAAAAAAGTAAATCTGCATTTGTATTTATTATCAGGTATTTGTGTTATTGTTTTCAGAATATTTAAAGGCACTCTTTAAGTATGGGAAAGGAAGTACTTAAAATTTAGTGTCTGAATTAGTGATGGGCATCAATAGTGTTTGATATCAAGGGAACGAAATTATAAACAAGTGTACCTGATCATTCTGACCAAATACGTTCTACATTAGGGCATATGTTCCCAAACTTTTTGACAAAAAATTTTCAATTACAAAAATAAATTGAGGGAAAATATTAAATTCTAACGCAGGGGAATGCTCGTCCCCATATGCGTTGCAGCAACTCAAAAGCGGCCAAATTGGGTTTCCAAATATTGCCACATTGACCATATTCACTTGATTTGGAACCTACTGATTACCATTTGCTTAGGAACTTAAAGACTTTTACGTGAAACGCATTTCCAAGTTGCGGTTACCCACTGGAGCGGTTACCCACTATAAAGGCGTGAGTTTCAAGTTAAAGCATCGGTGGCAGAAATGTGTGAATTTGCAAGAAAAGATTATAACATAATAAACAAAATATTTTGAAATAAAAGTCAAGTCTCTTTGAGAGAGGCAAAATTTTTCTCGGTCCCCTCATTATAATAAAATTCTCTTTTTTAAAGTATGTAAACTGGAGTAAAAAATATCAGATATTTCCTTTCTGATTCCAAGATTTCAATTATGTTTTTTTGCTGCTAATAAGTGCATATCTTATCTGTCTCAAGGAAATGTGTTTGCAGTTCAATAAAGCATGACGGTTTAATTATAATATGCACACAAGTGTACAGCATGGCGATGAACAAGTATACAAAGTTGTGTACAAAAACTATATCATTATTTCCGAGAAGCTCGATAATGACAGTTTACTTATCGGAAAGTTTATTTTTAAATTTGATAATTTCCATTCAAGTTACATATTATTGCATTATTCAATAAAAAAAATTCTTAATGCCAAAAATTTTTTTGTTCATTTGATAAAATATGAAAAAATAATTTCTTAATAATTGAAAATAAAAAAAAATCCCATCATTTGTACGCTTCGAAATTCGAGTTTTCACTGCCTAGAATCATAGTAAACTATAAAATTACATCGTGTTAAAATAAAAGATTCTTGCAATTTAACAATTACCGGCTTGTAATTAAAAGCATTAAATTACCGTTAATTATCATCGGCTTTAAGTCATCACAAAAAGTTCTTTGGACTTACTCACGCCAATGACATATACATACTTCTAGTTTAAATGCACTTACGCACTTTACATAGTCACAAGTAAGGAAAAACTGGTGATGAAGGTAATGATGGTGCAGTGGCATGAGTCGCTTGGAATCTACTTACCGTGGAGCTAACATGTTGCTGTAGTTTTAATCGCACTTATTTTATCTGATTGTTTTGTTTTATTGCACAAAAAATATCTAATCTTATCTCATTACATGCAAAATCAATTTTACTTAAAAAATTAGCACTTATTAAGAGTATCTGAGGAGGCATCATTATTTTAAATTGAATTATGAATTTTGGACCTCAGTGACTCATATTGTACCTATAATTAAGAAAGAATGCATTCTAAATAAAGATTTCACAGCTTTAGTAATAATTTATTGACAACGTCCATTCGAAAAGCTTTTATTTACCTGTACACTTCTGATCAAGATTCTTTTTTGCTATAGATACGAAATACAAGCATTTGATTAACATTTTATACATTTTTTGGGGCACAGCCATCAAATTCTGATAGGGCTTGGACCTGAAGGCTAAAATCTTCATGAGCCAAAGTTAAGACTATCATAGGCGTATCGTCTGCAAAGATGGTGATATGATTAGTTACATCAAACTTTATATTTTTAAAATATAACAACAAAAATATTGGTTTTAGTACTGGCTTTTGGAGTTGTTTGTATAATTGCGACATCTGACTATCGAGTGTTGAAGGTGAGAATGGTACTCGGAAATTCTCACAGAAACTGTGTTTTTGACTAACCGTTTCAACTAATTTAATTTTGATATAGATTTGCATGAATTTAATTGAGATGGATTCAATTTAACACATTTCGTTAGCTACCGAGGCAATAAAATGCGCTAGCTATTTCGTCAAGTCTTTCCATTTTTTCAGTCTTCTTTTTAACAATAATAATAACATAACAAAAATATATATATTTACTGCAAAAAATTTTAATATGAAGCTTATACAAATTCTTTTAATAATTATTAAAACGGATTTTGCTTAAAATTATTGTAGAACACAATCTTTCAGTAATTGCCCTCTCTGAAATATCGGATTAATTATTCAGCTGGACTGCTCATATTAATCAATCGGCTTTAACTGTGAAAATTGCTAAAGTTCTATATTCGATTTGCAAAAATATTTGTTAATGTATGTGATTTTTTCAGGCGACTGAAGGCAGAGCTACAAAACCTTAGGAGGAAAGGAGCTCTGAAACCGTCGACGGATTTTGATAGCACAGGACCCGATCCTGAAAGGTCCTGTGGAAGGTGCAGGGTTGAACTCGGACGGGTTATCAACAGGGGAGCATACTGCCGGGCTTGTAGGCTGAAAGTTTGTAAGGGTTGCAGAGAGTATTCGTTTAGGACGACGGACTGGGTTTGCACAGTCTGCCACAAACACATGTAAGTCATTAATATGAACCTAGCCTAAATCAAATTTAATTTGTCTTATTTACACTTTATGGCCAGAAAATGTTTTCTCTTCGTTGTTTTCGTATTTTCTACATTATATTACTGCGTTTCAAATAACTACTTGCTACATTATCTTATTTACGTTAAGAAAGAAGATTATAAGAAATTTTTGACATTCAATTTGTATTTTGCTTTAAGTCAAATTAAAGTGACGAAGAAAATCAATTTTGGTAAACGAAAGTCAATTATCAAACAAACTAAAATAAATAGAAAAGAAAAATAGTTGAAGAATGAAAGTACATATTTATAATATAATAATAACATAATAATAATATAATAATAATAACATTTATAATATGGAAAACATAATATTTTCCATTAATACTCTTCTGGCGTGCTGTCTGTAAGAGTATAAATATAAACAATAAGGAGCTCTAAAAAAAGAAATTAAAGATAAAAAAATTATACAGAAAAACCGGACAAAATTAAGGGACCACCAGTAAAATTCAAAATAAATTTAAAACAAGATAACGAAATTTAATGAAACGAATAAATATACAAATCTAAGTGTTTCCTTACAGTTTAGTTGATTTAAGGGCTATTAAATTTAACAAACTTTAAAATACTTGAAATCTTTAAAATGCCATTGGTCTTCTCGTGAACTTTATCCTAATTTGTAACAAGTTAACAAAACTAAAATTATTAATCACGTGTATGCCCTCTTCTTACAGCAATACATGCTGCTATTCTTCTTGGCATGCTAGAGATTAAATTTCGTATACTTTCTGTTTCGTATCTGTTCCCATTCTTGAACAAGCATGTTCGAGAGCTCATCAGGTGTTACTAGTAGTCTCGGTGCGTTTTTAATTTTGTTGTCCAATTGATCCCAGAGATTCTCAATAGGATTGAGATTAGGGCTTTTGACAGGCTACACCAAACTTTGGATATTTGCATCTCTCAGCGTAGCTGTGACAATGTTAGCTGTATGAGATTTGGCATTATCTTACATAAAAATGAATCCATTGCCGAAATTTTCGGCAAATGGTTGAACATGGGGTACAATAGTCTCGTCTCTATATCTTTTTGCTGTTAGCGACCCATTCCGTATCAAAACCAATTGTGTGACCATTAAATTGTATGCCACCTCAAACCATTACAGACCCCCCACCAAATTTATCAAATCCTCGAATGGAACATGATACATGCTCGCCTAGTCTTCGTATGATAAGAGCACGGCGATCATTCCTGCTTAGAAGGAATCTGGACTCGTCCGAAAACAAAACGGAGTTCCACTGCCTCTCGTCCCAACCTTGATGATTTTGACAAAAGTTTAAGCGATTTGTTTTGTGCGTAGCTGTGAGAGTTGACCCGGTTGCTGGTTTTCTAGTAGACAAATTGAGCTCTTTTAGTCTTCTTCTTGCTGTTTTGGTAGAAATTTCTTTTCCAGTGACTAATCGAAGATCATTTTTTAATTCACGAGATGCTACAAACCGCTCAAACTCTGAAGTTCGATAAGGCGATCTTCTCTGCGTGTTGTTTTTTTTTTAGCACTTTGTCCGCGTCTTCTTTTGAAACTACCAATGTTCTGAACCGTGCTGCGGCCCTCTGTATCACAGATTTGTTGGTACTTAGAATTCCACAAACTTTTCTCTGTGAATATCCTTCACGAAGAAGAGTAATCATTTGGATTACTTCTTCTGATCTACAATGGCGTCTAGACATATTTAATTAACTTAATGCAAACAAATTCACTAATTTTCGAAACAAAATGCACGCTTTGTTAATTAAATTACTTAAAAAGGTTTCAACAATTAGGCCTTTTTGTTGACTTTTCGTTTTCTAGCAGATAATGCCTTGCTATTGTTAATAAATTGTTTCATGGCACACTATCTGAATTGTGTTTAATAAACGTCAATTTATGACATGTGAAAAGTCTATTAAAAATAATTTCTAAATTGGAAAAGTTTAGTTTATTTGGTGGTCCCTTAATTTTGTCTAAAAGTGTATTATAAGTTAAGGGTGTCGGATGGAATACATGTAATGTAGAATTAGGAATTGCTCAGAGATCAATACTTTATCTCGTCATTTTTCTTTTATTTATTAATGATCTGTGTCAACATGTAAGAGTTGGATTTACTATAATTTTAACAAATGACACGCTTTTCTTGTATTAGGCGATTCTTCCTAGGAACTCAAAGATACCATCCAAATAATCTGCGATATCGGTGCACGGGGAATAAAGTTATAATAAAGTCCAACAAAAATATATCTGTTCAATTTTTGGATATTATCATTCTCGCATTTTCGAATAGCGCAAAATTTCTTGAAATTAGTTGATGACTAAATTGGTCAGAATAAATTAGACGAGTAGTGGAAAAATTTAATAGTGTTTATTATCAAGGGTGAACCCAAGGAGAATATTATATTTTCTTTAATCTTAAGCGAACTGTGAACGAGAATATTAAACTGCAGTCTGTTACAATTTGGCTTATAATCATGTGTCTTACAATACCATGTGTTAGGGTAATTGTAAAACCGCCTCTCCTATATTTATTTATGCACTGAAAGAAAATAATTAATAATATTAATAGCACAGACTTGTTCGATATGCATATACCTCTCAGTTCTTTAGTATAAAGTACCTACAAAAATCACTCCCTAGTAGAAATTTTAGACATTAGTGGTCTTGACATTCCCTTCAATAATTCTACTTTACTTGATAGAAGCTTTGCAAACTTTTCATCTAAAATCTATACTATACTATGTGAACTATGGCTGCTATCGATAAACTCTTTTATAAGAAAATTAAAGAAACGCATGCTTTCTGTAAATTTGAATAAAAATAAAATTCCTAATTGAATTTTGAATCAAATTATACTTCTCTAATTTAGATTAAAAATTCTAGAAGTATTAATCTAAATTAAAGAAGTTAAACAGGCAAAGAACATGAAGCAAGGGAACATATTGAATAGTTGATTAGGTAAAAGCAAAACCAAAAATTTTATAACAATAAGAGAAGAATATACATGAAATATTCCGTGTGTTATACTATTTAATTACTTTACATTTATTACATATTTCATAGTTCAAGATAAGCGTAAATAAGTTTCAAACTAATAAAATTTTATTTGTAAAAATACGTACGTATGACGTATGACCTCATGATATGCTAGACATGTACACTCTTTTTGGAATTTTCCGAAGAATTACTATTACAAATTTTACAATAATTTTCAGCTGACAAGAAGTGTTTCATTTATATTTTTATTGTGTATTATTCAGGTCCATGAAAAAAATATCTGCAGACTGGTAATTTGTTACATTTAATGTGGTTGTAAAGATAATTTTCTCATGAGTATTTTTCTGCACTTTCAAAATGGTATTCAAACATTGGTAAAAAAAGGAAGTTAAAAATTTGCATGATATATTAAACAAAAATGACATTATCATTCATTTTATGCACCAAATACAACGCGATACGTGTTAGCTATACAAGTAAATGTACTGGTGGTGTCATCGTATGCGTAACTGTATGCAAGAGGGCATCTTTCTTTGAAGAAAGCGGGCCAGTTAACAGGCCAATCGCTGGCCCGGCAATTTTCAGGGACACCGTGAACTCCACGACAGCAATACTGATCTGTATCGAAAGCCAAACAAGCAGATTTGCAACCAATAGCCCAACCAGCGCTTCCATATAATCTCAATTCAGAAGGACATTCGTCGTTGATAAGGTAGTTACAGTAAGTCTTTCTGCAACTGTATTGGTCTCCAGTTCCAGTTCCGCCGATTGGTTCCATCTGAAAAGTAATAATATTAGGACTAGCTAATTAAAAAATGGCTGATATGACTTACTGAGACTCTGATATTGAAGCCGTCCACAAGCGAAATGTCGTAGTAGTCGAGACCTCCCCATCCTCTCAGAGTGATTTCAGCTAGAGATGCAGGTGGTGTTCCGCCGTTTCCACCGCATTCTAAGCGAAAACCACAATCACCAGTTTCGCAGTGGTAATTATCCCAGTTGCACCAGGTTCTAGCCCAGAAACGTCCGGCCCAATCATCAGCAGTGTACAGTGACACCTAAAAATAAAAGAAAGCATTATTTTAAGTATAATTGAACCACTAAATGCTTGATGTTACTTTATGTAAAACATAAATATAGAATCCAAAACGAAAATAAATTTTAACCCAATTTAAAAGATCTGGTTAAGTTTTTAATAAAAGATAGTTAATTGTAAATATGTTCATTAGTAATCATAATAACACAATATGGATTATAAAAACCATATAGAAAGTCGCATTAATGCAGCAGAGAACAAAAATAGATAAATAAAACTTGTCTAAAATATGAAATCTAGGACTTAAAAGCAAATTAGAAGAAATTTAGAGCAGAATATTTCGTAGATAAATTTAAGGCACGACGTATAAGAGGAAATAAGATATCAAATCGTGAAAGATTGGATGTAATAATGAAGGAAAAACCAGTAAACGAATAGAAAAGACGGTGAATTCGAAAAAGAGAAGGCGAAAAAACAAAAGTCAAACATATACGAAAACCATGAAAAAACTTCGACACACCTCGAGGACGAGAGATGAAGAAGCTTGTGATAATCATAGTTCAATACTATTGGTATTACGATCCTAAGCGGTACACGTAATGGAAATGTAATAAATAATGAAAATTTTGTAAAATAGAAGCTAGAAAAATCTACATTTTATTTGTTATACTTATAATTATGAACAATAGATATAACAAACAGAATTAAAAAGATCTTTTTAATACCACGTCATTACTTATATTTTTGATAAACAGTTTAATAACTGTTAAGTAAAATGTCGATGCAACAATGGTTTTTATAGTTTGGTTTATTCTCTGCTTGTGGTTTATTTTTTGACGGACATTTGCCTTCACTTGAATTTAAGATTACATCATTCATTTTCAATTAAAGTAATATGATGTGAAATAAGAAAATAAGAACATCCCAGCTAACGCGTTCTAATAACCAACAAAAAATGCAGAAGTGCAAGAAATGTGTATTATTTAAGGACAATATGAAGATGTAGATGTAAAAATGAAATGGAAGGACATTTTTTTAAATTAGTGGAAACATTTGAATAAGATGAGACCGAAAAAAAGGAAAGTAAAGAAGGCGCAAAAATTAAAAAAAAAAACAAGCGAAAGGTGATATGAAAATTTAGCTTTAGAGAAAAGAAAATATTGGTGAATTAAGAGATTTTTGAAGATACGAACTAAAAGGTAGAAGACAACAGTGTGGGAGATTTCAAAATTAAATTTAATTTGCTTTCTACTTTAAGATTTTCGTTCTTGATATACTCTATCTTTTTTGATAAATTAAATAAAAGTTTTGCATTACATACATATTTTTAAAATCCAGATTGGGGATAACGCAACTATAACTTTTTTACCTCTGTGTGTAGATGTCGGTTATTCAGTACCTTTTCTGTGGAAATTAAAT
The DNA here is from genome assembly GCA_039766575.1 of Serrognathus titanus. Taxonomy (NCBI): domain Eukaryota; kingdom Metazoa; phylum Arthropoda; class Insecta; order Coleoptera; family Lucanidae; genus Serrognathus; species Serrognathus titanus. Next base: position 53,963,821 of record CM077912.1, read on the forward strand.
AGCTTTTATCTTTCAAATTGATTGGTTCGAAATTAACTTTCATGTTTTCAAACGCACCTGTTCTCCAGCTTCAAGATTGAACCCGCCGTTGCGTAAGTGTTCTCTTCCAGGATTACCTTGAATTCCCACCCAAATGGGACCAATTTCCAAGTTCTGAATTATGAATTCCACCCCTTGTGCTGCTGCGAGCACCACCGTCAATACCAACAATTTCACAAACATGGTGATAGTTCTCTGAAACCGCAATAATTGCTCGCGAGGCCTATATATACACAAGCAGTTAGGGATAAGTACTTTCTAGATAAATCATCAATTCGAGATTGTTCAAAACATATTTTTGAAGTTACAAATAAAATGAAGCACTTTATAACTTAAAATGATAGAGTAATATCAGATCTTATGATATGATGCTATCTGAAGCATGCAATAATTATTTAATTAGTGTTAATGATCTTCCGTTCTTTGAAATAAAATTATTTTTATTACATTGCAATGGCGCTTTCCAGTTTCATAAAAAATATTTTGAAAGAGCATAAAACATGATTTGATATTTTATCTTATAGTAAGATACTTTTTTTTATTAAGTATATTTTCCATCCAGGTATTTTCCGTTACATGAGATTCTATTTTCTTGCTTCTCAAACGAATTACGACTTTTTCTTTTTTTACAACAAATCAATTCTAATCTTTAGATAATGGAATTTTTTAATAAACAACGAACGTGCTATTCTAAAGACATGCCCACACTGAGGTAAGAATGAAAACTTCCGGTGCTTTATTATCAATAAGTACAAAGTATTAAAACAATACTTTGTCTATATCAAAGCAATATAACAGAGGAACATTTAGATTTTGTTTTTGTTACAAGTCTCCTATAATCCTAGTAACAAATTGTCCGTACCTAAAATGAAACAGTATGTTTGTGGCAGTCATGAAAACGATGCTTCTTCAGAGACTTGGGAGACTCATTCAGTACATTTAGGAATTTAATTTTCACCTTGAAGGAACAACGTGGAATTTGGAAATAACCTCCTGATTTCTTCACAGAAGATAGTCTTCTTTCACATTTCTCCATTTATATTTATTTTATTTGAAGGCACCCGCATACTATCATGTTTTCTAAATTCTTCAATTAACTTGATAATTCGATCATTATTCAATATTGCAGATATTGTTCTAGTACATGTAATATCTGAGAATTCAACTATAAACCGTAATACTGGATAAATCTTTTTTCTAGTTGCGAATTGTTGCAGTGTGTTGCTACGTCTTTTATGTTTACCGTTCTAAACAGAAATAAGGAACAAGCGGCGACATTTGTCATTGGCACCAGAAATATAAAGGAACGTTTGGTAACAATCGACAAGTTTTCTAAGAAACATGGTACATCAACAAAAAATTCTTCATTGTTGCCTCAGTGTGGACACGGCTTAAAATCAAAATCGTGATTATAAATAAAGAAATATTCAGGAACCTGTATGGCAAACTACTTCAAGCTAATTGTTTGTTGACTTCACTTGTAGATTGTAATCTAAAAGCTAAGAATAGCGTTTCAAGCAGTTACGATCGCTGGTGCGTGATTTGGCCTCTTTGTATGTCACTGTTTATCTTCCGCTTCGATTTTTAAATAGCCTTTTTGAGTGTGCGGTGAACTTAGCTCGAGTGGACAGTAACTGTTCTAATGTGGTTAAAATTCCCGGGCTCTCCATCTGTTACACGTGGTCGATGTCGATTAATAAAAAAAGGGTCAAAGTATTAAACGAGAATACTTTTGCGTTCGGGAAGAGTTTCATTTTTTTTTCTTTTATTTTTTTTTCTGAACTCTGTTTTAATTTCAAAATGTGGACTAATTTGTTCTAAGATTTTAGAAAATAATGCTAATAACTCTGTGGCTCTGTAGTTTGAAATTTCATCCGTGCTACCTTTTTTATATGCAGGTTCTGTAGATGCAAGCCTTAGTTTATCTGAAAAATTCATAATTTTTTAAATTTATTTTTCATTTCTGCAAATCCAACTACAGAAAATATACTTATTAGTTAACTATACACGAATCTGGTCTGTCCAATTCGTAAAAATGTTCGCTTATATAAAGAAAAGCTTTATTTGCAGATGAGATTCGTTTAATCCTTAAGAAAAACGCAGCGTTTTTCCGATTGCTGTATTTTCGCCGCCATGCTACTAAGTAGAGGAGGCTTTTTGTTTATAAACGTGTTAGAGATTGTGTTAAGTATGTTAGTAGTAATTAAGATGTAGTGGAACAAATATTATTATTTTATTGGGTTTATAAAAAAAAGCATTGTTTGAAGTTTCTAGATTCATTTTTTCTTAATCTTCTAAAATTTGAGAGGACAATTTAATTCATATTGAATGGTTCGTTCCTTTTATAAATTTTGAAATGATAAGGAAAAACTAACCCAAATTCCGGCTGTATCGTGCTTTAAACATACTTACTTTTTAGCAAAAATTTAAGAATAACGTATGTAACCAAAGTTTTGGGAAAATTTTTCGTATTATTTATTTCCTATTACAAAGTAAAGCAAATAACTTACCATTAGATATGGAGAATCTGTCAAGTTTCCTCTACAGCTTGACAATACATAAAATTGTACAAACTAGAATTGCGTAAGAAAAGGTATTTACAATTTGATTGGCCAGATGCCGTGATCTCGTCGTCATTTATACAAACCAAAATATTTCTAAGGCTACTTATCGAGTCATTAGGGAATGTGAGGAAGGTTTGCCGTGCATGAATCTTCCCAAGACGGGTAGCCTTTGAGTTCTGAATCATCCAAGGCTTCAGAACTTGATTGAATCTGCAAAAAATAGAAAAGGAGTTTCAACAAGAAGATTAGGCCGAAGATTTCACGTATTTCATATGACAATCAAAAGGGAAATTAACAGAAATCATTTAAAATTTAGAAAGCGACCAAAGTGTCCAAAATACACGGCTGCTCAGTTGGAGAGAATTCCAAGGTGACAAATACGTTTCAGAGACAATGCCACGATAATTTTGGACGACGAAAAATATTTTACATTATTTAACTCCGAAATAAAAGGAAACGAAGGCTTTTATAAAGATAACACTGAGGACGTTCCTAATGACGTAAGATGTAAGAAAAAAGCGAAATTCCAGGACAAGATATAGTATGGTGCGCCATTTCGAAAGACCTTATGTTGGGCGAGTCAGGGGTGAAGCTGTAAATGCAGGCGTTTATATTAGAAAATGTTTCCCTAAATAGGTAAATTTCATTCAAACACGTCATGTTCATGATAATATATGTTCTGGCCGGATCTGGCATCGTGCCATTATGTAAGAATAACTCAAGATTGATTAAGGTAATAAAATATTCCACGTGTACCTAAAGAGAATAACCTTCCGAATGTCCTATAGAAGAGTTTTGAGCTTTACTCGGTAGGAAAGTTTACAATGGTAGGTGGGAAGTCCAAAATGAAGAAGAGCTACGAGGAAAAATATTCCAAAAGTTTCGAGAGTTTAACCCACGTACCGTCCAAGGGCTAATGAGAGGCATTCACATTAAATTGTGAACCATTGAAATCCATGGCCATTTAACTGCTATGTAATTCATTATAATTTTTGTTAAATCTTCACTGAATGGATTTCTTAAGTATAAATTTAAATAAAATAACTACAGTTTGTATTATTACCTTTGGAAAAATTTCCCAAAACTTTTGTTACAGACGTTACGTTAAAATTCAAAATTGTAACAACTCTTTAAAATTTGACATCTTCGATGCAGGGTATGTCCTTTAAAATATTAATATAGTTTTATGACGTCTCACTTTTTAATAGTGTTTTTGAATTCGCTAACAACTTAGTAAAATATCAAAATTATGACTGACAAGGAAGGACCTCCAAGTGTTTCCCTCCCGATTTTTTATTATTATTATTCATACTCAACAGCATTGCCCATTATGGTGTTCAACGAAAAAGTTCAGCAATAAAAACTTAACAAATGCAACGCAGAGCAACATCCTTAATTGATTAAGAGAACAAATATTGATATCAATTTTCTCCGAAATTACATTGTAATAATTTGCCATAATGTAAACAGGAGTTCGTTTTAACAGATTTGTGCGCGCTCGGGGGCATTTGAAGGTATCCTTCAGTCGAGTGTTAACTAGTATTCTAAAATCAATCTGTGATAACATAAATCATCAAAAATTTTATTATTTAGTAGTTTATACATATTTGTCAGTGATATAATATAATTCTTCGTGTTTCCAGACGATCATAAGTGAATAATCGCAGCAATTCAGAATAAGGCATGAATGAAGGGTGTAGGCTGGTTTTTTTTTTAAATAAATATTTTAAACATCTGTTTTGAACATTTTCAACTAATTGCTTTTGATAACCGTAATACGGAAACCAAATCAAAGAAGCGTATTCTAAGATCGATCTCACCAAACCAAAATAAAGTACCTCAAAAGTATCTAAATTGATAAATTCGCGACAATTTCGTATTATAAAGCCAAGCATTTTAGGCCTCTATTAATAGTATGTCTAACATGTGACTCCAAAGTGAGTTTATGATCGAATGTTACACCCAAGTCCTTAAAGCTCGCGTCTCTTTCGATTGAAGAAGAAAGTAGTTTTTCTAGTGTAAGAAACGACTTTACATTTATCTACATTTATATTCTGTCTATTGGCTTTGCACCAGTTTTCCAACTTAACAAGCTGCCTCTGTAAGAGCTTGCAGTCATTATCATTTTTAATGCATTTGAAAATTTTTCCATCATCAGCAAATAACAACATCTCGCTTGTAATTATTTCCGGCAAATCGTTAATAAAAATCAAAAACAAGTTTGAACCTTGTGGTACTCCTGATGAAGGTACATAAGGAGTTGATTTAAAAGAATTAATAACCACCAAAGATTGTCTATTCAATAAGTACAACTTAAGTAGAACGACAAGATTAGAAGAAAAACCCATTTTTAGTAATTTTTGAAATAAAAGATGATGATCTACACGGTCAAATGCTTTTTCAAAATCGGTATAGATGACGTCAACTTGTCCTGCATTGTGCAGTTGATTTGAAACAAACTGCGTGAAAAGGTACCTTTTGTAATTCTTATGTAATCTTATTCGATTTGAAAGAGTAAGGGCAACCCCAAAAGCGATTTTAAAATATTTTATGAGACAAAGTAGGACCGTAAACAATTAATTGTAAAATGTTTTATATGATTTTTCTTTAACTATTCATAACTCCACTTTCTGCTCATTTTGCCTAGTTTTCTCTATTTTTTCTTGACGTTTTCTTCTTTGCCGTCTTTGAACTAAAATAAGTATCAAATATAATAATTTCTAGCAGAAACGTTTAAAATTTAATATTTCAACCTCCAGTATTATTTTTACGTACGTAATTGCTGTCATCCTCAGTACATAAATAAATAAATTCATGGAATCTTTGGCTGTTATAATCGGATGATATTCTCTTCATCAAAGTGGAAGTGATCTTTACCTATTAGGGAGGCAGTTATATATACAGGGTGTCGCAAAAGTTCCCGGAATTTTTTAAAATATTTAAACAGTCTATAACAGCTGTGTAAGTCAACGAACTAACAAGTTCAAAGAACAAAACACTTTTATTAAAACAATATTAAGAAATAAACGAAAATTTTATAATAAATGTTCAAAATTGCCTCCATCGACTTCAATACATTTACGAAGACGCTTTGGGAAATTGTGTATGATGGTCGCACACTCTCTCGCCGTAATTTCGTCCCAGGCGCGCATCAACGCCGCTTTTAACGCTTCCACAGTATTGTAGCGCCTTCCCGAGATCTTCTGCTCCAAGATGGACCATACGGAGTAATCCATTGGGTTGAGATCTGGCGAGTATGGAGGCCAAGTATCTTTGCCCCAAAATCCGGGAAACAACTCCTCGCAGACGGCGATGGTTGATTGGGCCGAATGCGCTGGCGCCCAGTCCTGTTGAAGCGTGAATCCTTCTTCGCCAAAGTAGTCCACCGCCCATGGTTCTAGTACGTCGCGGAGAACTTGCTGTTGATAGTTAGCGGCGTTGATTCTTGCGTTTCTATCAATGAAGATCAGCGGCGTCTTCCCTGTTGCGCACATGCCGGCCCAAACCATCACAGAGGCCGGAAAATGGCTGCGAGCGATGATATTTGCAGCTGTAGACTTTTTCTGACCCTTCTTGAGTAATTGGCGGTGATTCTGGCGATTGTGGAGGGGCTCAATGGTAAAAATCTTCTCATCCGTAAAGAGGATTTTCTCCAAACGATCACCAGCGACCAGGCGAAGCATCCGCCGAGATTTCTGCAATCGTTTGAGCTTCATCGTGTCGTTGAGGAAATGGGCGCGATCAATCTTGTAACTACGCATTCTAAGCTTCGTCTTGACCATCCTGCAAACGCTGTCCTTACTGATGCCGAGCTGAAGTGCCGTTTTTCGCATTGAAAGTTCAGGATTACGACGAATTCGGCAGCGCAGCTTGTTGACGTTTTCCGGCGTAGTTGCTGTAGTAGGTCGCCCACTCCGAGGACGATCCGCGCTTCCACCAATCTCCCTGAATCGTTTCACAGTGTCGTAAACAGTAGATTTCTTAAAACCCGTAGTCCGAACAATGTCAATCGTCTTCATTCCTGTCCTGTGTAATTCTATAATTGTGACACGTTCATTTTGACGTTCCATAGTTCGCTTAAATCAAAATAAACAAACAATTTAAAAACGCACTCTAGACCAAAACTTCATGAAAAATTCAATAGAATTATCAGTTTTTAGAAAAATCCACAAAGAACATCAAAAAATTGAATCTAAACAAAATTCCGGGAACTTTTGCGACACCCTGTATGTACTACATCCATTAATCCACGACACTCGTTTTTCTATTTCAATATTATCGTCAGGTATATAAGTGATGTGGAAATTCGCATCTCGATTTTTAGCTACACCGGTAATGTCCTAATTATTCCTAAGCGACTCAACCAGCACCAATAACATTTAAGTTATTTTCGCTTATGTAATTCTCTAAATAAGATCCATTCAAAGAAGAGAAGAAAGAACAGGAATATAGTAATTAAAAAAATATAGCTTCTCTAATTTAACTGTGCAGATTTAATGCGACTTTTCTTAAAGAAGACAGTTATTGCAACTAATTTCAAGAATTACATTCAGTGAACTAGCTAGATATAACACCAATATTTTCATACATTATGTATTATTTTTAAAACTACCTTTGTAAAATAAGGTACACTAGCCAAATACGCCAGCCCGACAAACTTTAATGTTTAGGACAAGTGTGGGTGTTAAATTAAAGAGAAATGGTTGAATTTCTATGAATATGTAAGTAAACTAATATAAACCGGGAATAATTCGATTAGTATTGTCCTTTTTTTTTCTTGGACGAGATGCAACGTGTCCAAGGAAGTATGCAACAAATGGAGAACTTGTTTATTATATATATCTGAAATAATTTGACTCTTTATAAAAGTTTTGTCTACAATCCATAAAAAAGAAAAAAAGAAATGACATACCACTTTAAATAAACAAAGATATAAGTATTTTATTAATGTCTTTTAATTAAAATTTTCGGATGAAGTTACAGTCCAAATGGTGTGTAGCTTCCTCAGAAAACTGTCGTTGATATTCAGTTGAGAATCAAAATTTCAAAATTAAATGTTAAAATCAATATTCGCAAAAATTCATTGTCTGGTGCGCGGAAGAGAAAAGTATTGGGCTCTATTTTTTCCGACAATCCTTAAAAACTGAAAGATTAAGACATTTTACCTTTAAATAGAAGGCGTTTACGCACCTGCACATAGCATACGTGCAGTCATTTAAACGAGCAATTTCCTCAAAAATGGAAAGGAAGATATTCATTTCCACCTAAGCTAAATTTTCTAGATTACTTTTTATGGGTGTAGTCATAAACAAAACAAAATGAGGGATGCTATAACATGTTCAATTAGTAATACAAATATTCTGAAGAACATTATCAGAAGAAGGAATATATATATTGACTGATTTTTATTGAAATTGTGACTATTAAATTTCATGCTTTAGAATTTTGTAACGATTAATTTATTAGTACAATTTTCTGAGAAGTTTTTAGGTTTTTTTATGGGTTTTAGATAGACCACAAACTTTTATAAAGAAAAATATTTTCTGAGAAATTAGTCATAAGAAAGTTTTCGATTTGTTGCATACTTTCTTGGACATGTTGTATAATAGATATGCAGTACAGTCACAATTAAAAGTAATGTCACCCCCAATGATATGTAAATGCATGGTATTATCCATTCTGATCACAATAACAAGCAGGCGGCCAAGTAAACATCGACAAGAATTAAATGTTATATCTTTATGTGTTATAGCGATTAGAGGTGATTAGTGATTTACCTTTTCATTGAGGAGACTTTATTTTTAATTTTAACTGTACAATATATAATCAATTTATTTATTAGTAATTTTACTACTTCAGACAACTTTAAGAAATATTTCATAAAGAAATTTGATATTTTCATTTTAAATATACACACGCTTCTGTCGGTTCAAATTTAAATCATACATACAGAATACTCTGGACACATTTTTTGAATGAAAGCACATTTTACATTGATGCAAATATTTTTTTTGTTGATTCAAACATTTTCTATTTAAATTCAAAACATAATGGCTTTTCTTTCAAATAAACAAATGTATCCAACCAAAAATTAGGTTTTTTCATTTTTCTTGTCTCTCTGTACACTTTGCAAATTAATGCAATGTGGTCTATTAATGTCAGATTAAAATCACGCTATATTCGCGCATTTGTACGTGCTATTCCGTCAGTTCAGTTTTTCATTGTCCCATAAAATAATAATTAACTACAATAATTTGTAAAATAAAAAGTCGCTAGCAAATGACACTACATTTCCATTTCGAACTACAGCCAGAACTCTAATGAACTCGGTTGTATATGAAGTAACTTAAATAAAGTTATCGTAAAGTTTACTTTATATTCCTGTGCGACATTAATTATACGTTATACATACAATATTATTGTATGTATGCATATAATTTTTTTTAGCATTACACACACATTTAGCTGTTCAAACAAACCTTACCTTAACATTGATCTCTTTCTTTCCGAACGTTCTCTTTTTATATTCGGTATAGAAGTAAAACTCTAGCCAGTGCTTAATTTGGATAAAGTTTTTTTTTTGTTTTGATGGACAGAATTTAGGGTATAAAGTACAGTCAGAGTTAAAAGTAATATCTCCTTAATAAAATGTGAGTTTGTGTCTTATGAATTTTGATCACTATAAAAAGCATCAGTTCTTCATTGATATAAATCATACTAACATTGAACTTTATCTTGAATGATCTAAATATTTACGCAAAAGGGAAAATTTCAATCAAATTATTAATCAAGAAAATTAATACATTTTGTTTTATTTGAAACGCAAACTCTTGCTCCACTTCTGTAACGCTTGGAAAAAAACTCTTGAAAAAAAAACAAACGAGATTCTTTATAGCTAAAATTCCGTCATTTTATTCTTGTTTTCTTTCATTTCTCTCTTAATTTCACAAATTTATGCACTGCTACTATGTATTCTTTTAAAAGAAGACAAACAAATGATTGAGTGATTTTTTCTAACTAATTGTCTCAAGGCAGTCCAATTATTCGTTAACCAATTTCTACTCCGAAATTTTATTAGTTTGAATGCAGCTTCAAACAATTCATTTTGCTTGTTCTATGGTAACGTAAAAAAGCTCAGAAATACGATTTTTTAACAATATTTAATTCATCGTATTTACAATAGAACATATTACAGATATTTTGTCGGGCGTAGTGCATATCTATGTATGTACGTCAATCTCTTAATTCATATTTGAAATAGAATCAAGTGTAATTTATAAAATGCGTTGTAAAACTTCCCATGTTTAGAGTTGGCCATGATCTGAGAAAGAAGAAACATTAAATATCTTTACTTATTGCGTCCATAACAAAAAGAAATTGAGGTTAACTGCTGTTAAACGATAAGAGTGTATAAGTGGACATCTTTGCGTAAAATTGTATGAAAAGTCCCCACAGAGAAGTATAGTTGTTGCGGTAAGAGGCGAACAAGAGTATATGGCACTTTCTGATTTATTCCATGTACTTGAACAACGGCTTCACTTTTTCGGTTGTCTACCTCTTTTTTACAGTACCGCTCTCACGAATCCTCGCTACACATCTGTTTAAAGTTTTCACAAAGTGTCAACGCACAAGAACATTATTTGGACATTCATTACGGAATTCTTCAATGCATTTCTCTACTAAATAGTTCCAACTCCATTAGCCTTTGTTCCATTGCGAAAGTAACGGTCAATATGAAAACTCTAGTTCTAAAGAGAGACAGAGAGCAACGATTTTTACCTAAAATTAACAGTTTTTAACAAACTAATAGCTTTCACAGGAGAGAAAATTGGAGGACTACAACAGCATTACTTTAATCTTAAAACGGCAACAGTGAGATCAACTGGTTATAAGTGTCATGACTAGAGCACCGACAAACATTAACTTAACCAACGCCAACTCCAAACGTAAGAGTTTTTCAAACGCATGTTATAAAATATAATGGTCCTGATGAGGTAATAAAAACATTACGAAATATTGACCAATAAAATGGAAGTATTTTTATAGCCGTTAATCATCGACAATTAAAATTAGACTTTGGTTTATAAAATATAATTTGATAGTGACATTTTTGCGTTATTAATAACTGAGTTGAAGTATGTATTGACATCATTGCTCTGAAGTACCTATAAAATAACTTTTAATTTTTTTGTTATGAACTTAGAAACCAATGCATAAACTTATAAAATTAATTAAATCAGTTAACCACGAGTGACATCGCCTGTTATTTAATAATTGCTAAAGTTGTTCAAACTACATAAGAAATGAAATCGCTTCCATTTATGTGCTGATTTTATTTTTGTTTGTGAAGTACAAATTAAATATGAAATGAGGATTTATGTACTGCACGTAATGTAAATTCTTATTGACTAATGTGTCTGAATCTTACAGAATGTTTGAAATACATGCACGTATGTAGTGATCTCACTTACACCCACGCCCTTGGCAGTTAATTAGCAAATGATTAAATCATATTATCTATGAATGTGAAATTGTTTATTTAATACTCAAAAAACGAGATTTCTGATACATCAGTGGAGATCTATTTGTTCTGATTAAAGTTATTTATAATTAAAAACATACAGTTTTTTTTAATTTAAAGCTATTTAAATAAATACATACACAGGCTGTATCATAACGTCCGACAAATATTACACCAAGCGATTCTCGGTATCGACAAATATACTAACATTTTCTAAAAAAAGTTTCCAAAATACAGCCTATCAAAATTTTTTTTTTAATATGGCAACGTAGTGTAAAGAACGGCACATTTAATTAAAAAATCCCATTATTCATTTATTATGTAGGTAGCGTCGTTTTTTAACAACCTGACTTTCAGTAAGAAACGAGAGAATTCTGCGAAAATACACTTCAAATTTGATACTAACGACATTCAAAGATATCACGAATTTTTAAGTTATCTTGGATACACATCTACACACTTGTAACATCCTCCCAGATTATAAAATCCAAAGAATTTGCTTTAGTAGAATACAAATTAGAAATAAACCGGGGTACAAAAAGGTGAAAATATTATTTTGTTGACTACTCTATTGCATGTTTTGTATATTTCTTGACGATTTTAGGTAGATTTATTGCACCTTATTAAATCATAAATCAATTTTCAACAACTTCACAACCAAAGAGCTGAAAGTAAAGTGGTATTATAATTTTCTTTATAGTTTTCAATATAGAATCGCATGGTGTAAATATTTGTCGGACGTTATAATACAACCTGTATAGGTTTTTTTAAAAGAAATTATTTTTCTTTTCTCCCTTCGCGTTCATGTTCAATTTTTTCTGCATTCAAGAAGTTGGACGTTTCTATTAGAGAAACAAAATAATCGTGTACATTTATTTACTTATTCACACTAATTCAACATTTTGTAAACGAGTTATTCAAGGCAAATGCCTTTGATATCAAAAACCTAAAAGTAGCCATTGTCTGTATGTAGCAGTAATCAAATGAAGATTTGTCCTGTGTACTAGTCTTACGACCGAATGTTTATCGATTGTATCTAATCTTTTAAGGAGCTTGAATTTTTGATATTCACTGGGGAGAAACCGAATTATCTGTGATTACATGAATGCGTCATCTCGTAAAGCAAAGAAACTACGAAGTATAAATGATTGCATATCCTTTTTTCTTAAATAAATATACAGATTGTGCACAGCTCCGAACGTCAGTAAGCGATTATCCGAACGCACCTGAGCAATGCTCATCGCGGCATGTTGTAGGCGATCCGTGAAAATGCCAGCATTAAACGCTTCTAAGACTGCGATGAAAAATATTCTAAAAGCTAAGAAGAGGAGAAATATGTAACTTACTGCGATGCCTCCAGGGCTAGGAATTTTTCCGCCCCTTGCAAAACTATTTGGGCCCCTCACAGACAATGGACTTGTTGTGCAACAATTCATAGATAATTTTAATGTTTTAGTTTAAAGTTGGTGATGTTCATGATTGAGTTATTCTTAAAATTTTTTATCAACGCTTGCTATGGAATTTGGACGGCATGTCTAAGTTTCACTGTAAAATAGCATCAAGGCGTGCAAAGACTTACTTTTCACCTAAGCTAAGTCATGCCGTCTAGATTTCATGGCAAGAATTGATAAAAAAATTTAAAAATATGTACTTAAGATATTTAGTTTAATTACATTTCAAACAGTACTTTAACAGCTGCAAACTCTTGCACAAGTTCTTTATATTTTAAATATTGAGCCAATTCGTATTCAACAGTAAGTGTAGCTAAATTAATTAAACAGGACTGGATCATAGTTGATCCTAAGCGTAAATTTTAAGTTATTTTTAACTTAGAAAAAGAACGCTCTGCACTCGTCCACTGTTACTGATAAACATAGTAAAATTTTTAAGGCTATTAAATTATTTGAAAATTCATTTTGTTTTATGGTAAGAAAAACACAGAGACAAATACAAACAGTTAATATTTGCAAGATTATTGCCGACCCGAAAACGCATGTGACCACCTTAAAATAAAAATCTGATCGTGAGTTAAAAATGCAAAGTTAAGTAAGAATTTTATGTGTAACAAATTATCAGACTTTCTAGAACTAATATCGGTTCTAAATTATTCTGTAAATTCTATTGTGTGTAGGTGTATGGATACACGAATTCAAGAAACAGAATATACTGACAAGAACATTTGTTTATGAGATGGGTTTTCTTGAATGGGTAAACTGCGTTTATTAATTCTATCTTGATTTAAACTAAAAATTGTTCATGAATGAAATTAAATTTGTATAAAATTATTAAAATAATAAGTTTGTCTCCGATATACTCTCACCGGCACAAAAAGCGACTCACTAAATTATCTGAGAATACTTTATGTCCATTTTGTTTTCTGCTCATCGGTGAATAAGACATTTTCAATAATCGGTAGAGCCATGATCATCATGGTAACTAAATTCTCTTGTTTAAATAAATTATTGAAAGTATCTACGCCATTGTCAATATTGTGTTGCAATTGATTTTTTGTTTTCCAAACGTTTCCTAAAGACTTAATAATTTGTTTACATTTTGTCATTAATAAGTTGTTTTCATGACTATTAATGCAGTGGATGCAGCAAGAGTAATTGCTTTGAGTCAGGATGGTCAGTCTCAACGTTACGTTGAACAAGTTCTTGGAACTTCTCAATCATGTGTCTCCAGAACGTGGAGGCGATTCTTAGAAACTGAGTCTTACAATCGACGCCCTGGAACAGGTCGTCAAAGATCTACAAGCGCTAAAGATGACCATTTTCTTACCCTAACGATTTTTCGCAACAGGAACTTGACTGCTGTACAAGTCAGAAATCGCCTTGCAGAGGTTCGAGATGTGCATATAAGTAACAGAAGATCAGAAGACGCTTTAATGAAGCTAATTTAATAGCAAGAAGACCTGCACAAGGCCCAGAGCTTAACACACAGCATTTGCTCGTGAACATGTTCATTGGAATATTGGGCAGTGGAGTCAAGTACTCTTCACTGATGGGTCCCGCTTCTGCCTACGAACGCCAGATGGTCGCGGAAGAGTGTGGAGAAGGACCGGCGAACGATATTCTCAATGTAATATTGTTTCCAGACTATCTTTCAATGGAGGTTCGATTATGGTGTGGGGCGGTGTTCCTGTGAACGCACGTACAGACCTTGTTGTAACAAATAGGGAACTTATTAATGCTCAGGGGTACATTGAAAATGTTCTTCAAGATCATGTGATACCCTTTGTCGCTTTTATTGGCGATAATTTTATGTTGATGGACGATAATGCATGGCCACATGTCGCCAGAGTTGTTAAAGAACTTCTTGATGCTGCTAGTGTTAACCAAATGCAGTGGCCCTCGAGAAGTCCCGACATGAATCCCATCGAACATGTCTGGGACATGTTAGGAAGGAATATTAGAGCTCGCGTCCCCGCCCCAGCTACCCTAGTAGAATTATCAATGGCGCTTCAGCAAGAATGGGATCAACTTGACAATTTAGCGATTAGGCCCTTGGTGGAGTCGATGCCACAACGTGTGCAGGCTGTAATACAGGCTCGCGGAGGCAATACTCGATATTAATTAATTAGGAAGATTGAAATTTTGCATTTTTCTTTAAGTTACAATTTCAGGTTTTATTACTTTTATTAAAATCTTGTTTGTTTTATTTATTTTTTCCTTATTTGTTGTACTCAACCAAGAAAATTATAAGTAACAATTATCAGTCGAAAATTATATTAAAAAAATTATTTTCGCATTGAAACCTCAAAGTGAGTCGCTTTTTATGCCGGTGAGTGTATAATAGGTTTTCCAGAATTTGCTAATTTGTTTTACATGTTTCTAATATTTAAAAAAAATTAGGCCAAATTTTTCCGCCCTTTAATCGTTTACCGGCTTTGGATACCTCCCATGACGGACACTTCTCTTAGACGGACAGTTTAATTCCTCAAATTGTTTTATATGTAATTTATATGCACTGATACCAATATTAACTGGACACCTTTACACCTTTTTGGCAAAAATTTAAAATCCTTCAGAATTTTACCCATTTATCTTTTTCGTTTACTTCCAAAGCCGACGGTACCCGTTTTGTTTATTTAAACTCGAACGAGATCTAGACCCAAAACTAGCCCCTAAATTAAAAAGGAAAACTATGTTGGTTCCTCTGATGCTTTGAGTTCCAATTTCGGTGACCTTCAACACGTCAGTCGTAATCTTGGAATGTAGAAGACGTATCAAAATGTGAACTGCAACTATAAACACGAATTGAAGTGAAATAAAACCTAGAATATATTCAAAGACATAGCAATTTAATTATTTTGTTCATGCAAATGATTTGCAAAAACAAGATTCAGTTGGAAACAAACTAAAATTTGTAATTTTTTTCACAATGTCATCAATGCCGTTTCTGTTTATGCATATAGTTATGTTAATATTTATTCTAAAGTTTTGAATTTAGCGATTACTATCAAAGTATGTAGGTAAAATTATTTAACTTAAACAGTTTATTTAATTTAACAATAATTTTTAAACCTTTTATTTTTCGGACACCTTTAATAGGTGTACAATTTGCCTAAGAAAGGTTTTCCTGTATACTGAGTTATTTCTTTATTTTCTCACAATAATCACAGCAGGGCATTATTTTAACAAGTTAATTATAGGTCTTCAAAATCTAAACGTTTTGTAAACAAATCAGGCATTTCCGAACATACCTATATATGACATTTTTCGGTCTAGTCTAGTATTCATAGTTTACACATTTTGTGTATAATCATACTTATTTTTCAATAGTGATTGGTAATTTTACTTTAAACATATACAGTGCCTTTCAAAAAATTTGCTACAAATGGTTTCCTTTTTATTATCGATTTTTATAAAAATTTATTGAAAGAACATCACTTAAAGCCAAATTGGGAATTGAACGTTATACATCATGGACACCGAGAAATGAAGACGGTTCTGAGTGATTATTTCAATGCGTTCCGAAACTTTGAGCTTTTTTGTAACATTAAAAAAAATATGATACATTTAAACGAAGTTAATTAATATTAATATTTAATGGTTTCATTAAATTCGTAGTGAGAACTCTTATTCTAAAAATAACTATAACAGTGGTTCTTATTTTGTTCTGATTTTCATGTTAAGCAAACAATTTGTTTTGAATTTAGGCAAATGTTTTATTATTTCATCATTTGTGATATAATAGCGTTAATCGACTATATTACAGTTACGAATGTGAATTTATTTCACATCCCAAATTTTTAAATTCTGAATTTTTTAATCTTGTTTTACTTCAGATTGCAAAAATGAGATTTTAATTGGTACAATTGTGTGTGTCTGTGTGTTATTACCGTGAAAAAAGAATGCGTAATCAGTAAACCGTTAGACATGACCTTAGGGAATCGCGCTATAGATCTTAATTTAATAATAAAAAATTCTAAGTAGTAGTAAACAGATTTCTAAAGACTAAATAATTCTTTGAAAACTCTCAGAAAAACTGGAGAAATAATTAATAGAATTTCCAACGGGACAATGTTATCTTTCTTAATAAAAATGACAAGGAAACCAATCCGGTCGGTAAAATCGTAGATAAGATCTATATAATCCGAAGTAATCCTAATTGTTGGATTTAATGAAGGGAGCAACTTCTCAGAAGTCGAAACTCTGGGTTAATTACGTAGTAATTAAGTTAATCATTTTTCTAAATCCGGCTTAATTGACTTACATCTTTAATAAGATCAGTTTCAGCTTTATCTAACCAACTGTAAATTCACATCACGATCTTAATGTAATTTTATAATATTTAATTTAAAGCAAAAATGTTACTACGCAGACAATTATATAAGTATTGGATCCTAGCGTCTTACGAAAAAACATTATGATTATTATATTGTTTTTATAAAAAAAATTGATTCTAGAAATTTAAAATAAAATCTAAAGAAAAGCAAATAAAAAATTGTATGTTCATTTTTGCATTTTGTGTCCTTTTTAATTAATTTGGGGTGTCAAGACGTCATCTAGTTCGAATAGTAAAACGCAATAGATTAAATTCCTTTATAACGGATATAAAAGGGAATTATTTAATTTCATAATAAAAACATACAAAAAAACACTAAATTTGCAAAATCACGTGAATTAAAAATGATTTAATTAAAAATCATTAAATTAACACGCTATTGACGATAAAAAATCATAACACGCAGTAAATTAAGTGTCATAAAAATGGACATGAAAATTATAGAGTCATGAAATTGTGATATCATAACATTATTGCTTATAATAGTGAGTCGTGTATTCTGAAACGTGTTCGCTTCGTAAAAACTCTTAAGCTTGGTTACTTTACCATTTTTCTACTTCTTAAATTATGCACTTACAAAGTCTGTGTCAGTCTTACATATTTTTACGTAAGAAATTGTTCTTTGTAGTATATATGTTGACTCATCCTTTATTCATACTCACTTGATATTCATATCAGGTGTCTCGTCTGTGATGAACGAGAGTGTAGTAGAAAGGCTACTCACATATCAATAACTGATGGCAGACAGCTTATTTCTATAAAAAAAAATATTATGAATAATCCTTACTACTAGACTTTTTTTTATTCTCAGACCTCTACACACGTACGTATATACATATGTAGATTTGACTGTCAGTTTTTAATAAAGTAATAAACTATTCCTATTTTTTAAAAACGATGTACAGTGTGTAATCAAATAAATTGCATTTACTGTAACCATTATTGATTAACAAGAAAAAAGCGAAGTTATGGGGCATACGAGTGAGGCAAAGGTCAATAATAACTTTTTACAAAAATAGTCAACAATATTTATAAATGATATTTATGATTTGTACGTCAGAGCTTATTTGAAATCAAATACTGAAAGGGTTACTGATTTTACATGAATTAATGAAAAAGGTGACAGCTATAAAGTGTCAATCGTCAAACTATAGAAAAAATTACAAGAGTTTAGTATGTTTTATTGTGGCAGTAAAATATTTTGTCTCTTTCCAGTCGTTGTCCATAGCACAATCACTTATGTATGTATATGTGTAATGGTAAAGATCCACAGTATATTTGATTCTTCAAATAAGTCCACAAGCGACTGAGGGTCTCACACAATATACATACAATGTGTGCACGATTTATTTACAAATACGACAATATATTTCATTTATGGAGGTTTCATGCAGTAAATATTTTTACAGGGAAATTCAAGCAACATCTGGTGAATGGATGAATGAGTTCGTACGGAGACCCAGCAGGAGACGAGACAACCGCGTTTATGTTCCCGCAGCAGATATTATAAAGCGTACCATCCGCAGATCATGGACGATATCAAGTAAGCACGTAAATATGAAACAAGAGACTTTTCAGTGATCGTTTTATTGCAGATCCTACGCCGAGGTGGAATGCCCTAAGAGGTTCGCCTGAATTGCGTCCTTACAACAGCTTACCGAGAGGGCAAGACATTAGCAATTATCCTTCATTAGCCATTCATCAAAGTGTTCCTAGTAATAAGGAAGCCGCTCAGGTGGAAGTCGGAAAGCAACATCATTCACCGAGAAAGCGTTCACCTGCCAAACGATCACATTCCGAAGACGTATACAACGAACGGAGGACGGTCGAAGCGGAAAATATCGTTAACAACCAAGGGGTGGAGGAAGAAAAGCCGTCACCTCGTATAAATCCTTTAATAAAATTTGCTGCGCAAAAAAGGCAAAGCCTAGAAAGCGCCGGTGTTAAAGGCGAAAAACAGACTAATCCCTCGACGGATCTCCAGGAAACTAATATAAGAGCACGTCGCCGATTACAACACGCTAAAACTGACAGCAGAGAAAAATCGCCGAAGACGATCATCGTTGAAACAAGCAAGAGTTTAGACACTGAAGTTTCACCTTCGAAGACCATGGTCGAAAAACGAGTTAGCTTCGATAATAAGAGTCCGAAAAAACTGACTACCGAAGGCAAATCGAATCTCATGAAGCGGAGTGAAACTCCACGCACTGTGAAATCTCAACCTCCAGATAACCAAAGCAAAGAAAATAAGCTTCCGACAAGCATATCACGTCCTACGTCGGGGGAGAACAGTGACTGTGTTCCTGCCAACGAAGAGAATGGAACGACGGAAGCACATTTTGCGAAGGAAGAGTCTACCCCTGTAGAGTTGTGCGACATAGAACCCCTCAGCGGGACGGTGTTTAGGAAAGTGACGGTGCGTAGGCGACGTCAAGATATGAGGAAAATGCACGCCGTTGATAACGGTATGAAACGTTTTCCCCACAAATTGTTAGAGCTTTTGTGCTTAACTTTCACATTATTAAGATTAACTAACTGATCGTATGCCATTTTTTAATGGTTTGCTACTTGTTTCTTACAATTTAAATTGAAATAATTTTTCGAGACACGTAAAGAAATTTTAATTTTACTTTGCAACTGGAAAAGCGAAACTGATTTATTCAATTTTTTTAAATAATAATTCATTTTTAATACAATATATAACGAGACATTCAAAAAGAACTTCAGCAAAGTAGGTCGAGGAAGAAAAGGACGTATATCTTTTCTTAATTGTAAAGAGCAACTAAAATTTCAGGTATATTTTTGTACCCTCCTTATTTAAGGGGTTCCAATGACCTGTTAAAATTCTCAATTTTCAGAGCTGCTATTTCCAAATTTTTTATCATTTTCTATATGAGATGCCTAATAAGAATTTAAATAATAGTAAGTAAAACACAAACACAGAAAAACATTTAAGAAGAAAAAACGTTTTGAAAAAAGAACAGGTTAAATAAGATAACATATTCGAGGTCTTGCTTTAATAAAGTCAATTATGTGTTTCATTAATCTAATTTTGTTGATAATATGTAGCTTAAGTCTTCCATATCATCATCTGGAATTTCAAAGATTAATATACCTAATTTCTATTGATTTTATTACCATTTTTAAAATAAATTTCGACTGAAAGGCGTTTTAGCTCTTCAGTAAACGTAAATTTCATATTTTGACGTCTCTCACACAGTTTAGCTTCGACGTGACTGCTGTGTCCTATCATTCTCGTTTATGGTCTGCTTTGACGAAGCCTTTTTTTGAATGTCTCGATATATGTTTACATATTTACTGTCTAGACATCTAGAGCTTTCCCAAAGTTTGTGTTTAAGTAACTTGATAAATCTATAACTATCTACAGTTCACAGAATGCCATTAATTTTATGTACATAAAATTTATTTATTCAATATTATTCATTATGAGAAATAATTAATAATTTTTTAATGAAAATGAAAGAGTATCGTCACCTACTTCTTCTGTGTGTTTTAAAACAGAAATTATCAACTTCTTTTGTACTCCCTATAAGCGAAAAAAAATTCCATCGATCTCCTCTCAAACTTAATTTTCACAGTAACTCTAAAATGATTTGTATATAAATAATTAAACTAGATTCTTGTCCAATGAAAATTTGCATAACAATTTCGCTGTAATGCCAATAGACAGTATAAAAATCAAATAAATATCAGTGTTTTGCTGTCGATGTTATTAACGAAGCTGTCAAACTACAGCGAAACGTCGAAGTTTATTTGATTTTTATGCTACAGAATTAGAGTTGTGCGTAATACAAAATTTTAAAATAAATACATTTAGCTAAGAAAAATATATAAATAAATAAATATAATACAATATAGATTTTATTTAATCGACTCCTGGTCGACCACTAATAGTTCGTGGAATCCGAACCGACGCTCTTTCATTGACTCCGAGGTCGATGTTAATCCTATTGGAAATTCCTGCTTTAAAATGATTCACAGGGGTAACGAAGTTCATCTTCGGAAAATTTTGAAAGCCGGAATTGCAAAATGGTTTCAAAATTTTAGCAGCATTTCTAAGCAGTGCTTATCGTCAGAGTTATAGCACCCAAAAGCGAAATTTTAAATTCCATTCCATAATTATATGTCAAAGAATCGCCAGGCGATATTACGACCCTAATCTGTTGATATAATTTAGATTCAGATTTTAAATTAAACGCTGTCGTTACAAAGATACATATATATAATAAAGTAATTCACATAAAAAATGCAAAACAAATTAAAAGAAACCACAAGAATGCATATGATGAAAAATACTGCTTCACGGCTCTATATTTTTAAAATTAATTTCTTATTTTGAGAAATAGAACAGAAAGGCTTTAGAAGAATAAAGGCTACCACTAGAGATTGTCACTGTCTCTACACGGTGTATTGCAAAATCGAAACAAGCAAACTAAAATTACTAAAAGGCACAGAAAGTCTGTCCTCTTAAAAATCACAATGAAAGTAATTCTAAAATATTCAAAAATGATCTTTGAGTAATTATTACTTCATAAAATGCCTTTATACTTTAAATAACTGTTTTTTTCAAAATAGCATCCAATGTGAGTCCGTTAAAAAAATTAGTTCGCAGGTGTTCCGCAGGGCTCCAATATTCGGCCCTACTTTATTTTTACTATACATTAATGACGTAATTACCATCAATAATTTCATAGACATTGTATGTCGACGACACGTCTGTGATTGTATCAGATGAACCTCTCTCACAAACTATCATTAAATGCAATAACTTCTTGGCCGAATCTTATAATTGGTTCTGAGATAAACAGTTTATTTATCAATTTGTTGTTTTCCCCAACCGACAACGTAACAGACTCTTTTTTAAACTGAGCAGCTTACATAAAATGCCTTTAGTTGATCGTCGTTTGCGGTACGGCATCCGTTTCTGGGACACATCGACTTCATTTCAGGAAGTTCTTTTCGCACAAAAAAAACTATGTGTTCCCAAATCCGTTTAATGTCGAGAGATCTTCAAATTATGACTATCTGTCACTTCGCTTTATATTTCTGAATTGTGGGTTTATATTTTTGAAAATAAATCAAAATTTGTGAAAAGCAGCGATATTCATTCGTGCAATACGGGAATCGATTTCGGCTACCCTTCAGCAGGCTAGACTATCAAACTATGTAGGTCTTGAGTACTTTAATATGCTCCTGATACGTATTAAGACATAGTAAACAATTTTAAAAACAAAATAAAATTTTTTCTTCTAAGGAGAACACTTCAGTTTCAAGATTTGTAAACGTCTGCTCCAGTAAAGAATGTTAACAACCCTGTCAAGGCGCTCTAATGTTGACCATTGTATAAGTAGTGCAAATACATACTGCATATGCAACATCTTGCTTACTATTCTTCCTTAACATTAAATGCAACTTTCCTTAAAATTTCTGCCTTTTTTCCAATATAAGAATGTTATTTAA
Source organism: Serrognathus titanus (assembly GCA_039766575.1). Classification (NCBI taxonomy): domain Eukaryota; kingdom Metazoa; phylum Arthropoda; class Insecta; order Coleoptera; family Lucanidae; genus Serrognathus; species Serrognathus titanus. The sequence goes on from CM077912.1 coordinate 53,986,216, forward strand.
AAATACAGAACCGTGAATTCCTAGTTTATAAAATGTTTGTCATCTTTTAAAGAAAAAGGAATAAGAATTTTAGTTTACTTCTAAACGTTCTGAAAATAGAGTTAATAAAATTAGAAATTTATTATCTGTATGTAAATCTGTATGATCGTGATTTAACTAAATTAAAAAAAATTCTATTAACATTTAGATTTTACCAATTAATTTCTTAATAATTAATTTTTTATTTCGGCTGATTGAGATCTTACGAAAATTAAAACTTTTAAACAAATCGCGGAATTAAAGTGTCCTTGTTGTAAATTTCAATCACTTCGATATTCTATTTGTTTGTTATTTATGTAACTATTAAATAATTGAAAAGCAATCACTACAAATTCGTTAACATCAAATATTCTATTGATTCAGGGCAAGTACACAATCGGTATATGTACCCTGCCTTCAAATGAATTCCTCATTAAAGTAAGCTGTGATTTTTTTATAAAGTTGGCGATATTCAATACAAGAATGAGGGACAGTTGTCAATAACTGTCAGTGTCATATTATCTAATCATGACATCACAAAAAATGTGTAAACCCTAAATTTAAAGAAACACTTAATAACTTCAATTCAAAACAACATTAACTCTTAAAACAGATACTGAAAATGTTGTCCTTCATTCTGAATGCACAAACGCGTTGCCAAGTGTTGGGAAGTTATGTTAGCACAAACAATTAATTGGACAGCTGTCAGTGTTACTAACCTTTACGAGAAAAACACTGAAGTGATGGCCTGCTTTAATTAGGAATTTAATTGAATGCACGGTATAAGCTTTCAGGTGTTTGGTTAAGAGGGTTTTGTATTAAATAAATAAATTAGTGTATGTGCCCGTGTTCATGTAAGAGGGATGAAAATGTTATGAAAAAGTATCCGTTTGTTTAAAAAAGGTTAAAGGAAATTTCAATGTATTTGGAGTGTCGTTATATCTGAGTTTCTTTGTATTACTAGCAATTATTTCATTTATAATCATAATAATAATTATGAATTATTTAATTAACACTCTGTGTGTTTTCAGGAAGCATTGGTTTAAATAAAGAAAATATCAGAATTTTACTCAATAAAGTGCTGAAAGAAAAACTAAAATATTGCCAAATTTAAATAAAGATGATTATTTCATCAAATTCTTTATTTTATCGATATACATGTTTTTGAAACATTAATTGACTTCAAATTTAATTAATAAAAAAAGTATTTAAAAGTGTTAATCAACTGTAAATTTATAAGACAAGCTTTTTGGTAATAAAAAAATGTTCTTTATAGCATATTAAATGCAATTTTTTTGTCATCTAGAAACATTATAAATTTCTGTTTGTTACGTACTTTATGAATGACACTGCATGTTTCTTTCGTATTTTCTTTTTTCTTTCTTTGTTGCACACGTCAATTCAAATGATCAAAAACAATTTTTCCGAACTATGTGTATTTATAAATATACTACGTTTATAAAGAAGATAGAATGTCCATTTAGTATGCAGAAATAAACGGAAAGAGTTATTTTCATCATTCTCACTCTCCTTTTGATAATATATTTATTAACTTCCCATGAGCTGATTCAGGAAATGAACTTAACATTTCGAATTTTTATAGGATTGAAATATTTGTAAGTTATGGTGTTTCACAATATGAATATAATTTAACACCAGTTTTATGAACGCGATAAGTAATACATCATTTAATTTTTGAAGCCTTATTGGGCTGTCGTTTGCCATATAAATTTGTTCAAAAATGTTTTCAATCCATAACTAATAGTTTATTGCACAAACGAGCTGTCTACTAGAGCTCTTGTCGACTGAGCGTTGGCTGATTCTCTTATGACTATTTTCTGCTGTTCCTTTCCCTGCTTTTATTTTGTCTATTTTTTCCTTTTCCCAATTTTATTATTTATTTCTTTATATTCTGCTGATTTGAATAAGTTTAGTCGTCAATATTTCACTATGTCATGTGTGACATTTCTTTAACTTGAAAGTTTTCCAAGATTTCAACTCTTTGGTTAATATTGGTGGTACGATTTTTTTAAACAGGCTTTTTTATTTAGGAATTTTGTTTATGACTGTTTACTTATCTAATCAATTACTGTTTACCATCGCCTTTCTGAATACTGTTGGAAGTAAATATCGTTTGTTGTTGTTAACACAATAAATTTAAAAATTTTACATCTTTCTTGGATTCATAACATTCATTTTTATGAAAATTAATTAAAATTGTGTAACTGGCAGTATAGAAAAGAGTTTATACATGTATTTCGGCCTTATTGGGCTTCATCAGAACTCTGTACCTTAAAAAATTTTTGTTTATTGAAAAATTTAGAAAAACTTACCCCTTTTTTGAATTTCTAAAATCCCAAAACACAAGAACAGGAATTAATGATAAAAATATGAAATTCTTTTGCAAATTATACAGTTACACAATTTTAATTAATTTTCATAATTTTCATCTGGCAAGAAAACTTGATTTTATTCATTTTTATAACTGAAAATTTTACCATAATCAGCTTTTATAACAAAGTTTTTTTGTTTTTATCTTCACATCACACCATAATTTTTCTTGAATTGTTATTTTCAATAATTTTTGCATTTATAGCTATTTTATTTTATTAAATAGGGACGCGTGATGTAGGTATGGAATAGCATCAGAAAAATTATTTTGATGATGATCGATGATCAGAACGAAATGAAACGTTTTAAGTAAAGTCTAATGACATCATCATATAAGTTTATATTCTAATTCTCCCTGAATTTCAAACTTGTTTTTTTAGTTTGTGTATCATCGTTATTTGAATATCTTTTAAAGGGGTAATAATTTTTAATTTGCTTAAAAAGAGCCTATAAGAACTTATTAATTTTGTTGTGATACCTACAATAATAACTTATTTATCTAGAACGAAAAGCTGCGTTTTAAAGCATGAGCAAGTTGTTTGCAACCAGGCTGAAATAACTTATGAATACCTTTAAAGCTCGTTTTTTTGTTCGAGATAAATAAATAAATATAACTCTTATAGTGTAAAATTAGAGGAAATAAATGTTGAGATTTATTTTACATAAATAATCTGTAATAATTAAAGTGCGCGTTAATCAACTTCCATAGCAACCGCATTATTTACAAACGTCAAGCGAATTAGTCACGTCACGTTTTGCTTTATGACGATTTTAATGTCCTAGGACTTTAAAGATTTTTTTTTTGGTACTATAGATGGTTTGAAAAACGTCATTTTAGAAGCCAGTATGAAATAAAAATAAAGAAGAAAATTACGTTTTTCCTTTTTTTTTTGAAAAACTACAAATCGTAGAAGATTTTTCAAAACGGATTACTCAGTATCAAAATACGCAACTAACGTCCTAATTTAACCGACTTCGAACCTCTTACCGTTTTCGAGAACCCAATGGTGTTTAACTAATAGTTGAACAATTAAAAGTTAGCAAAGATTGGGCCTCCTGTACATTTTTGAATAAAATGGCAAAAAAATCAGCATTTTAAAAGGCATTAAAGCTGCATTTATTTTTTCAAGTACACTAACAGTTTTCTTTCAATGTGATAAGAAGGTATAAGAAAGCTTCGGCAAGTGTACGAAAAACGAATCAACATATGGTATATAAAGTTTATGAAGCTAGTCCGTGCTAGCGGAGTAAAATTTGAATTTCAGTAGCAATATATTTGATAAATGGTTAGAAGATTAAAATCATACTTCCAGAAGTTTGTTTATAAATGAGCCTTCAAAGAATGAAATCTTTCTTAGAAAATGTGACTTGGATCTTATCTTTTACACACACTAATATATTTCTGTCAGATTTGAACTTTATTAATTAGTTTCATGACGGGAATTTTTAATTCTGTCTTCTAAGTTTGTCAATTGCGAATAAATAAGTTTTAAACTCTGAGTTTTAGAGTTCTGAGGATGAGAGAAACCTCGAAACAATTATAAGTAAATTAGTAAATCCACAGAACAATACAATCAAAGTTTACTTACTTACAATTGAAAACATGCCTCCTGCAATAATATTATTAATATAATTTATTTTGAGTTGGATGTAATATTATATGAGGCTCTATGTATTATGCTTGAAAGTGCATGAAGTGCTTGAAATAGTTAAACTTTTAAACTTTTAGTGCGAACTTTTCAATTAGTTTAAACAAAACTAACACTATTAATGAAGTAATTACAAGTCAAGTTGTTGAAATATGTATCTCTTGTCTACTAAGTTATCGGTGTTCATATTTTCTAATCATTAAATTGAAAAAAATAAAAAACAACAAAATTATTAAATTGGAAAAATAATTATTTACTAATTATGCTTTCATAATCGTACAACTAAAAATTAATTAAAAAAAACTTTTAAGCAAGTTTGTTTTTTAAAATTACTTCGATTTTTAGTTTCTTCTTTCTACTTTATTGTTTATTCTCTCTATAGATTATAAAATATTATTAAATACTGGTATTTGTAATTCGTTTTTGTTAGCCAGTACAAATCAAACAATTCAGATTTCTCTTTAATTTAAAATTAACTTGAAATGATATACCTAGGAAGTAAATAAATTTTCTAATAAACATAAATGTCATATCCTAGATATTCCGCAATTTCATACTCTAGATAAACGAGAATTGGAGCGATTTTTTATAATCGCATGCTTTAGAAATTACGTTTTGTATCAATTTAGATCATTAAGCAGCTTTTCTGATTTGCGAATAGTTGTTCGGCTTATTTCAAATCGAATTTGCCCGTGCAGATTTATCGTTTTAGGACAGAAAACAAACTGACCCTCTTAACCAACTTTTGCCTCCACATTAAAGTACAGCCGTGAATACAAATCAGTATTGATTATTGTCCTTATATTCTCTTTGAATTTGAATTCTTTTAATTATGTTCGTGCGAATTTATGTCAGGCTTTCAGTTTGAGTAAATCTTAGTCTTAGGAAAGACTTCCTAATAAATTCGATGACATTATTAAGTCAACCGAGTAGACGTAATCAGAATCAACTAAAATTTTAAAAAACCACATAACATAAATACGTCGAGTTAAATTAGTTAATAATAATAAAAGCAAAAGGCTCTTTGAAGGATTCGATGATGTTACTCGTAGGTTAATCGGAAGTTGATCAAGCGGACACTTTGAACTGTTTAAATACATTTTGATTTCTTCTGAACAACTATGAAAGACAAAAAAAAAGAATTGATTACTTTCAATCATTTTTTCAGTGATATCCAAATAATGTCAAAGTAGATTCTTATAATTCTTAGTTAAGGTTTACCTTGAATAACATTTGTAACACCTTTGAATTCCTTAAGTATCCTTTCCATTAATTTCAGTACCTAGTGTTGCATTACCTTAATCAACTTGTCTCAGCTTTTTTCCGTACTTTGTGGTACAGGTTTCAAATTATAACTCTTACTGTTTTTGTTTACTTTTTGCAAACTGCCATATAACATTGTTGATATTTTACCAAAAAGGACATTTACAAAGTTAAGATCATAATTTAGACTTTCAAGTGTAGAATTACACAACCCTTCGCTCAATTTCTAATAAACTTATTTAAGAACTGAAGACAATAACAAAAAAATATGATCTTCAATCACATACTTTAAACCATTGTATTATTATCGAGCTTAAACTCCTCTAAATTCAAAGGAAAAAGTTATATGTAGCTTCTATTAAAAAAGTAAAATTGAAATCTGAAATTTGTCAGAGAGTAAATTCAAAAGAATATGCGTTAAGAAATAATTAAATAAAATTTTGTCCCGTGCAAAAGTGAAACGCTTGAAATTATAAACTAATATTTTCTCATTTTTTTTGTTCAATTTGTCTCTAACGGGCCGCACTGCTTTAACCCAAACAGTGGTCCCAGGTCTCGTAGTAATACGATGACATCAGAAATGATTTCAACCCACGTGACCAATTTGAATGGGGTTTTGTTTTCTTAGATTTGGCAACATTGAGAAAACTGAAATCGCTGTTTCAAGTTAGCGTATATTTGTCATTGATGTTCGTGGCTGTAGATGTTCTGTTGTGTTTAACCAAACATTTCCAGATGCTGATGTAAATCGAAGGCACTACATCCTCCAACAATTTGACACAGTACACATTTGTACTCTGCCGGTAACAATGCAGTGCTATAGCCTACATGGCGGGGTCCAGTGAATTGAAATAATTTCTGATGTCCCTGTATATTATTATATAAGTTGAATATTATTTTACAAGTTGAATAACAAGACTTTTGTAGCACGAGTGAGTTTGGAGTACGACGAGTTCTGCGTCATTTATTTGATAAACACAAAAATTTTGTTTTAAAGATGAACATAATGTCTAGGGAGTTTTGATTGCAATATGTGACTGCATTGGAAAACTAAGTATCTATATTGACATTTGATAATTGATGTTAATGATTTTGTTTGATAACTTGACACATACAATTTTTTTAATACTGCCCCTCTCATGGCGTTTTCGATTCACATGCACCGGTTGCACACAGTACTTGCATCTTCTTTTTTAACCCCACGTAATAACACGAGATGAAGATACTCTGAGTCTGAGTGCAACTGATGCAGGTGAATCGAAAACGTTACTAGAAACCAAAATTTCATCAAAAATAGTTTCAATTATGAAACAGTTTCTGATGTCACAATAGGTTCATTATAAACACAAAGTAGTAAAATAGAATTATTTAAATGTCTATACCATTAGTTGAGTTATCAATTGGCTACGGTCTTACAAAGCTACTGATATGTAGGTGTAACAACATCATGCTTTCAATTATTTTCAAGTCTCACATGATTACTCAAATTAGGCAACCAAACTCACACTTATGGTAGTACAATAATAGGATAACCACTGGCGTAACCCTACAAATTAAATATATAAGCAATGAACCTTAAATATATTATAAACATACGAGTACATCCAAATTTCAATGTAATTTATTAAAAAAGTAAATAAAATCTACAGCACAAATTCTACAATAATCTTTAATGTGGTGATTACAAAGTAATACATAGAGTCTACGTTCACTTTGGTTACATTTTTTAATTACACGCAATGTGTTACAGTGTTGCCAATCTGTGCAATATAAATTTTCTGAGAACGGTAGTTAACGTAGGCACATGAAATTCGGAAATTGTTGAAAACACGGTATACGTGTTAAAACAAATAGAATCAACTTAACTTAAGCGTCACTTAGAGTATAAACACCAGCTAAATTTAAGCTCAGCTCAAGTGTTTGGTGCAAATGGCCAAGAATAATGGAAATTTTATTTTTATGTTATTTTAAAATTAAATTTTTAGTGTAACTGAAATACTTACTTTTTTATTAATTTTTTTTAAGTTGCGTTAAATAAGAACATTTCCTAATTTTTGTATGATTTATTTTTAACAATTATCAAACCTTCATTAGGTTGTTAAACATCTGAGAAATAAATAAATTATCATTGAAGAAAAGAGATTAAAATTGAAACTAAATAAATGTTGAAAATTGATGATAGTTAAATTGTAGTGTGAGTGTTATTGTATTATTTCTCAGACGTTTAGCAGCCTGATGAAAGCTTGATAGGCCGAAATCGGTAGCTGCTAAGAATAATCGTACAAAAGTTAGGAAATATTTTTACTCAACGTAACTTCTATTTAACCTAATTCGGATATGTCACTATTTATTTATTTTACTTTAACCTTTTTAATTTGGAGAATCTATTTATGTGAACATTCTATTCTCTAAAGCTTCAATAGTTCGTAAAAGTGTTTTTCATTTTCTCAATAAAAAAAAATCTAAATGGCTTATGCTTTCTAATTTATAGCCTTCTTGTTAAGTGAATATTCAATGTTTTTAAACTTAATCTTGAGCTTTTTTCTTTCCGTCGTCGATTTTTATTCTTCTATGTGGGTTTCATTTTTATTTTCCCTTCTTTGACCTTTTTAAAATAATTTTTCTTTTATATTTTTTATCGCTTAGTCTTATTTGCGAATAACCTTGGACAGGTCGGTTTGGTTTGTAGTGGAAGTCTCGAGCTGACGAGGCCCCAAATGGGGCCGAAACAGCTGTACAGAGGAAGCTCGAGGAATCCACTGCAATCAAAACCAATTTGCAACAAAATTTTTAATTACATCGTTTTTAAGTATAATAATAAATAAATTAGTACGTAATTTATATATAATAATAAAAAAGTTAAAATTAAATTAGAAAACACACACGTTGTATTAGAAAGTATACACGAGGGTTAAGTATATGTTTAAATATTTTAAAATATCAATGAAAGATGAAGTTAATACTTTTTATTAATTCTATAATTTAAAGTACCTATGTATATATTATTTTTTTAATACTCATCACTTAAATTAATTCAGTTAATATCACTTATAAATCTCATTATTAATTATTACGTTAAACTATAATAATAATAATATGTAATACAGGGTGAGCTACTGTGATTGATACGTGCCGGTTTGACTTTGACAATTTTGGGAAATAAATATTGGCAGATGAATTATATTTTTGGGTACAAGTAAACTGAGCTACAATTTCGCATATATTGCTCACATTGTATATTTTCGTCAACTCTGGTGATCAGAACTACCGTGCATTCAATTAAATCCCTAATTAAAGTAGGTCATTACTACAGTGTTTTTGGACAGCTGTCAGTAGTACAAAAGGTTAGTACTTCTGACAGCTGTCCAATTAATTGTTTGTGCTAACATAACTCCCCAACACTTGACAAACGCGTTTGTGCAATCAAGATGAAGGACAACATTTTCAGCGTCTGTTTTAAGCGTTAATGCTGTTTTGAATTGATGTAATTAAGTGTTTCTTTGAATTTTAAGTTTACACATTTTTTTTATGTGATGTCATAATTAGATAATATGACATTGACAGTTATTGACAATTGTCCCTCATTCTTGTATTGAGTTTCGCCAACTTTATAAAAAATCACAGCTTACTTTGATGAGGAATTCATTTGAAGGCACGGTATTTACAATCGGATAAAACATAGGTTCCCAAAGTGTGGTACCCCACATCGCCTTTTAGAAAGACGGTTCTGGGTTTAGAGGCAATTGGGAGGCATTACGGCGGTCTAGGGGTCGGTGGCGAAATTAATAATAATTACTTTAAAATCAATAAATCTCGTGAATTTGCAATCGGAAAATTTTTGTCTTGCAAAGTTGGACGGTCTTCCCGAAAAGCTTGGAAATCTATCGGATAAAGTTTTCATGACACAGGTAATCAAAAAGCAAGTGCGTGCAACCTAAATTATATGCAGAGCTGAGGCTGAAACTTTCAACGCAATCGTTAGACTACCTGTTGAGCACTAGCGTTTATAGAATAGTATACGAAAAGACATACTTTTCTAAAAGTTTATTTAGTTCATAATTGATAAATAAATACATACAATGTTTCCTTTTTGAATTATTTAGAATATTATTTCTTTATTAAATAGCGTAATGTACAATGTGCACAACATTTTTAAAAATTTAGAAAATTATTGAGTAATAGCGAAAGCATCAGCGCCTGAAGCTGGGAGAGTGAATTTCTACATACTTAAATTTTGTTGACATAAAACTTTTTAGATGATTTGATTTCAAAATACTAATGTTTAAAATGCAATTTAAAAATAGATTTACTTAAAAAAAAGATTATTCTGATTAAAAAAGGAGAGCAATGACATTTTTAACATTGAAACTTAATAAAATGATACGTAATGTTAATTAGTTCTGGCTTATAAGTACTTTTTTCTGCAATATCCCGTCATTTATCTCTTATAAATTGAGTTCATGCAGATGTAAATGAAACCATATAATGACTACTTAAAAAAAAGAACTTAGCATTTTGACATTTTTAAACAATGAAACTTAAGTAAAGGTTTGCATAAGTAAGTTTTGCAAAGATCCGGGTTGGTGACCTCGTAGTAATACGAGACAGCCAGAGGTCATAAATGTATCTTTGTTTAATTTTTTTTCTATAAAATTGCTAACGACAAATCACTCGGAGAAATAATGAATGAGTTTCAATTTTACGAGGTAGCAATAAGTAGAAATATGTCTCAAATTTAGTCCAGGTGTTCACATAATTAAAGTGTTATTCAACGTCAACATGCGATGGGGTAACGTACCATACACTACGTTTTACTACAAACGATTGTTATGATCTCATGGTTATTTTAAGGCATCGTGTTCTTTTTTTTCGTGTGCAATTAGGTAAAACATTATTATTAATCTGTCGATTGTTAATTGTGTTTGCTTTTAGCGGTTTTGGTTAGTCATTAAATGAGGTAATTATTAATTACACTAACTGCATGCAACTCGGGTAAAGGCTTATAAAAATGTAACGTGTATGTTGGAGGTGTACGTGTTCTGGCTATCTGCATATGTCCATAACAAGCGCCCATGTTTTAAAGTGGGTGCGTGGGTTGCTTGTAGTGGAGGGCGGTGACTCTAGACTTTAGTTTCTGTTCTGACAGTATATATCGTGACTAGGTTGGCGCAGAGGTGCCGATTCCGATCTCTTGGACATTCTCTTACCAGAGGGTGACGACTACAAGCTCGTGTTCATAAGTTCAGACAGTTCATCTAAGGAGGAAGACGTCGACGACAATGACAGCTCATCCACGGCATCTAGTTTTCCGATCGACGAGTGTGATTGGGATTATTTCGAACCCGGAACGACACCTAGGCCTGTTTTAAATTGGAGTTCGCCATTTGGTTCACCGAACGTGTATAGAAAAACCGCGTTAGAGTCTCCCATAGGATCTCCTTTGGTATTTCGCAGAACCCGCGAGTCGGATGAAGATATCACCAGGCTAGACAGTGGATCGCCTGCGTCTTCCGATAGTTTAAATTTCCTTGCGAGATCTCGCGAAAACGACGATCAGACTGAGGGATTGCGGAATGAACGTGGTGGTATGGAAGACGCGTCCTTGCAATGCGTTCACCAAAACGAAACTGCAGAAATTCCAACACAACGATTCTCCTGCCAAAGCTGTGGAGCTCCCACTCAATATGTTCCTATTCCTGTGCCCGTTCCTATACCAGTACCTGTACCTGCATTATGGACTGCTCAAGATTCTCTGGTTTTGTATAACCCGGAATTGCTGGATTACTCTTTGAGATCACGCCTTCGTGTCCTGCCGCGATCTCTAATACCGTTTTTAAACCAGGCCGCTCTTATCTGGCCGTTGATAAACGAAGGTGATGCGAACCTACTTTTATCTGCGCTACAAAACAGTGAAATAAACGAGCGTGCCGCGAACACCGGTGCCAGTATGCCGGCCGCAACGGAACGGAACAGTGCACAACCTGCAGCAGGTAATAATGCACAGTTCAACAAAGTCGATGATGCTGTAGACAACGCGAACGCGCGCGAAGACGGCGTTAAACCGAGCGAAAACAAAGAAGAAACGCCGAAATTGAACTTGCGCGAAAATGAGTTTAATTCTGCTATGGCGGTAGATTGTGGCGGTTATTTGTTATCGGAGTGTAAAATTGCTACGTCGTCTGATTCAGATTCGGACACAACAGATTCGAATGAAGACGGACAACCGCGTGTAAGAAGAACTTACAACGTCACAGGTGGTGACAGTAGAGAAAGTGACGACGCTCTACCAAGCAGCGATGTAACAGACGAAGACGAAGAAGACGACAGGATGTCTCAAAGCTCCGTTCACGACCTATCGTCTACAGAATCCTCAGACACCGAGAGTGACGATACCGGTACCGTGGCCGACAAAAAATCTAAGCGATTCTCTTGCGTTTACGTTGTTAATGAAAATCCTTCGAAATCATCATCATCCGATAATACGGACCATTCTTCTTCATCTGATGATGATGGAGAAGGCGGGATTGTGTTGACGTATATGAAGCAATTATCTGAAAGTAAAGAATCCGACGCGAATCAAGTGGTTTGCGATGAACCTGTGATATTACTAAGGCATACCGAGTGTGATAATGTAGATAATAACGATAATTGTGATAAGACTGAAAATAAAGAGCCGTTAATAACAAGTGAAGCAGAAAGTAGAGGTATTTGCGAGCGAGTTTCTCCTAATTTAGACCACGAGCGCGAGCGCGCGCCTTCGTCGAAGTCAGTCGAGGGTGAAGAAGGCACACTTGACTTGGAAGATATTTCAATTAAAGTGTTTAAAGAAGCGGAATACATGTCGAGTCCTGGTTTGTCCGACGTGAGTGCTGAGTCTTTAAATTCGAGTGATGTAGAGCAACTCCGGGAAGATCAATACAATCAGGGGCAAAATGAAGACAAGCTGTCTGAATTATGTGCGGCACTTGTTGCATCGGAGTCGAAGGATAAGGTGGTTGGTATTGATGCGCCATCGGCGGACAATGAATGGAATATGAGTGCGGCGATCCGGTCTGGCGAACCCGTTAACGTAGTGGGGTCGGAGGAGGACACGCGCGGTGAGTGGGCAGGTGTGCCAGTCAACAGTGAGCCGGATAGTAGTGTAATACGCCATGCCGCACGTTATACGAGTCTCGTAATGATAACACAAGAACCCGCCTGCTCGTATCCTCAAGTTAGTGTCGTAACATCCGATACAACCACCCTAGTGCCGGACAGCGACGTCGTTGTGCAACACACAAACTGGCAAGACATCAATGAAAAAACGGAAAAATTACCACCAACAGAACAAGAATTAACAGGTTATTTTACGCTTACGCTGGAGAATGGATCCACGTGTCCTTCGTTGCCAAAACAAACAGTGCTTCCAAACGCCAATCTTGACAAGAAAGACGACGTTGCTGTAATAAATCAACAACACGTGGACGACAATAATAAACAATGTGTAGAAAGCGTGACGGTAATAACTGGCGGGGATACACTATCGGCCGTCGTTTGTCTTGAAGAAGGCCTCGCTGACGATGACTCATGGGTTGAAAATTTAAGTGCAAATGAAGACGACTTTAACGGCAGCACAGCAGACGACTCGTCTTCAAGTGAGGAAACCTCTTTAAACGGCGACCAGGAAGACGAACTCCGAGGATACCATCGCGCAGCCATCGATTTCACTCTGCATACCATAGTCGAAGAAAGCTGTGAAGAAAGTGAAGTCGAACAAACTCAAAATAAAAAAGGCAGACCGATTTCGGCTACTGATTTAGAAAAATATTTCTTCTTTGGCCTTGGAGATGGAACAATTCCTTCGCTTAATTCCAATCGTGAAGATGCCTTTTCGGAAACCAGCAGCATATGCAGCGAAAGTATGGATTCAATTGGTGGAGGCGATAAAACACCTCCGAACGAATCCGCGGATCCTGCAGAACTGGCATCTTCAAGACTAGAAAAATACTTTCTGAGTGGATTCATGGGTTTCACCGCCGAGAGACGTGATTCAGATGGCAGCGTCGGTAGTGATAGTGAAGGCAAACCAAGCCCGGAACAAAGAAGAAAACGTTTAGTCCGAGCCAGGGGAACTGGACGATCTCACTCTTCTTCACTGGACAATCTTTTGACAAATCCTGATTTAGCAGGATCAGAACAACCAACGGAATCTCAGATTTGTTCAGAAGATTCATCTAGCTCAGATACGGATTCTTACGACGATATTAACAATTTTGAAAAATCAGACGGGCAATTTGACACGGTGAAGAAGAAAAACAAAAAGCAAAAGAACTTAGCAAATGGTACTATTTCGCCAGCAGATGATGCGACGCTTTTAGAATCCACTCACGAAAACAATGCTTCGGAAGAAGACAAACGAAAAACTCCTCAGCCAGAATCTCACTTGACCATAAACTCAGATCGAAAGCAGCAACGAGATAGCGGTTTTATTGGAAGTTCCGATGATCTAGTTAAAGACCAAAAAGAATTAAGCTTAACGAATGGGACAGATACCATTCAAAATAGAAACGATAAAACAATCGCGGAAATTTCACAGGAGAAAAAGCCCGATGATAAAATAACGAATATTTCGTCTGCACCTCCTACCACAGCTTTGACTAGAAAAGACAGCTTTAATAATTGGAGTTCGGACGAGGAAACTAATCTTATGATGTGTAAGATGCGTCAATTTTTCAAGACTATGGTGGCAGCAAATAGTAATAACCAAAGCAATCCGTCTTCCAAACCAACGACCCCAGTATTGAGTAATCACGGTTCACCTAAACCGTATTCTGCAAGCCCACGCATGAAGAATCGAAGCAAACCCCCTCAGCTAGTTTACTTTGAAAACGAATTAACTCGTCTTATGAAGACGGTCCCGGGTATTCGAGACGACCAAGTGCGTGAAATCGTCGAGTATTTAAGTAGTGAAGACACATGGAGTGATTCTTACGATTCTTCCGATTATACCAGTTCGGATCTGGAAGGTACGGCTGCATGTGGTAAGTCCACACTTCAACAACAAATATCGGATAGCTGTCAACAAATTATAAATAAATTTGACACCAGCGTAGACGATGAAGAAGGAGATGAGGGAGACGGTGGCATAATGGAAGATTCTCAAGGTCTAAGCAAGGAAACTGCGTTTGTTTACCAAAAATTGGTAGCATCATTTGAGAAGATGGCGACTGGAGATAACCCAGACAAAAATATTCCACACAACCCCCATAATTCTCCGCCCTTAATTGCGAAGGTAATGCATCACATTGGAAAACGTTTGGTGGCATTAATGCACGAAGTATCCAGCGGCGAAAGTCACTGTAGTAATAGTCCAAAAACCAGGCATTATCATCGAAGATTTCAACAGAAATTGTATTCTGCATCAAGTACAACGACTGAAGATGACGACAGTACTTCAGATAGTAACTTACCTGATAAATTAAGTGCATTAGAAGACACGGTCGCTGCGTACAATTTATTACCGAGAAGTCGATCTCATGATTTATTGGTTAGTGAAAATAGGAACTTGCACCAATCCAGTAGTGGTGTTTCTGACATAGCCGAAGAGCCCCAGACTAGTGACTGTGAAAGATTTAGCTGGCGTGGAAGCTTTGAATCTGCGCTGTTAGCCACAGATTCGCGCAATAAATTATCGCTAATTGGGGGTGAGGGTTCTGCGTCTGCGTCAGCTTTAGCAATTGCAGCTAAAAGAAGGTCGGCAGGAGATTTGTTATTTTCGCACAAAAGCCTAAGTCGAGAGCAACTGGATAGGGTGAGAAGTTGTGGTAGCATTGGTGGTGGAAATAGTGAGGATAAATTATGGGTTGCGTCTTCAAGTAGGCCATCGAAACGTAGGTCTAGCGTTCCGGATACCACTTGCGGTTCTGGAGATTCTGCTGATGGTGAAGATGATGATGATGATGAGGATGAAGAACTTGAGAGCCGTTCAACTTTGCCTAGAAGCCTACAGAGCGGCCAAGCGACTACGAATTCTCTTCCGCGCCTTCCAACGACTACACCTCCTGCAAATATGCACAAAGCACATAGCATGTATCACTTCTTACAACAAAATGTAAAAAGTGCGCGTTACCGTCCTCCGGGTTTCAATAGACTTCCAACGACGACTGTGCCTAAACGCGCCGTGTCTGCCCCTGGTTTGCAACCGACGCATCAACGACGTGGACGTAGATCTCAACAAGCGCTGGTTCCCAACGGTAAGTTAAACTTTTCTAATTTTTGCGCGAATTTCCGGCGGATTATTTACGGAAATCCGAGTCTTTAAACTTGGACGGTTTCCGCCGGTAAGGCTTCGCACATTTACATATGCGAGAGATTATTTTTCTTAAGGCAAGAGCGTTTATTGTTCTCACGATTATGCGCATACTAATGCAAAAGTGCAAGAGTAAATGTTGTGTTAATTGCCATTTGTCATGTGCTGCGTCTATGGCGTTGGAGTGCTTGTTAATTTGCAATTAAATATGTAGAAATTTATACGAGTCCCTGGACTAATTTTAATAATAAACTATCTACAGGATGACTTTGTATATCATTATCATAATTATAAAAAATATATGCCAACATTTTTATTTATAATAATTTTTGTTGATATACTTAGCAAGCAATCATTTTTTAAAATTACTTTTATTGTAAATTGGAATTTACTGGAGATATAAATAAGCACTTTTTATTTTCATGTTTTTTTTTGTATCCTAAGGATTATTTATATCCTTAATTATATGTGCAGATGTTAGTTCGATTATACAAAATACTTTCATTTTGATTTTCATTTCCACTTTCACTTCACAATCATTGTGAATTATAAAAAAGCATTTAGAAACTTAGAATTTCTGTATTTCAGATTTAATAAAAAAATATCTTTATTTACTTTTAAAATTTTATTTATGTAATAATTTCTATTTCAACAAGGCAATAATTAAAGTATTATTTAATATACAGGTGTCTCATAACGTATGGAGAAGATAGCAAGGGAAGCTAGGAAGCTACTAGAAATAATATTTTTAAAAATTGTTTGCTTCGTATTCCCAGTATTAGTTGTTAATTCCATTTATTAAATAATCGAATGAATAATATATTTAATTAATTATCGGTAATTATTTTTTTAAATTTTGCTTTATGAAAATAGTGTTTTCAAAATATTTCCTATGTCTTCATAAATTATTTTAACGAGATTATAGTGACAACTTGATAAAACCTCTAAAAATAACATGTTTTCTTAAACGTTGCGACTCAAGTTATTCCTAGCGTCAATTAGCATTATAATTAACTCAGCTTGTGGATGTCTACGAACTTACGCGACTGTTGTTTATTTGTTGATGAACGAAAATAAAAAATAACGTCCTAATTATAATTTGTTTCCACTTTCCTACGGTATTCAACCTTTGGCCTTGTTTCTTATGCGAGAATCTTCATGATACAACCGAGTAAGTCGCTGATAAATTTTAAAACCTGATCCCAGCCAACAATTGCATTATTGATTGTACAGAACGTTTCAGATTATTTGAAACTCATAAAATAAGTGATATCCTATTATGATCATAAAATCTGTTTATGACTATCATAACAAATTATGAGTTTCAAATAATTTGAAATGTTCCATAAACGCGAATGAGACCAATATTTTTCTAAATAAAATTTCCCAACTTCCAGCGATTGTTTTAAAAGTATAATTTCATCGTGCTTCGGTTTGTGTGTGTTATTGATGAAATTTTCATGTAATTTATCAAACCAGTTTAGCCCCGTTTCCACCCACAATTTCAATTTAAATACCGCCTCACAGTTTTCACGATTCAATTTATTAACTCTGGCGGCAGCAATAAAAACAAAAGTCTCCGGGCGTCCCATAAAATTCCTACGCGTATGTCTCAATTAGCTAAGCTAATTTGTTGGCCGGTCAATAGGAGCAGAAAGTCGGGATTTGTGCTTCATAATTTACATTAAAGAGAAACTCAAAGTTATCACTATTCATTTGTACTCTTAAGTGTTGTAGAATTATTTTTAATTGGAAAGACAAGTGTAGAAATCTGTATAACATATCCTCTTTAGGCTAAATTCTTAATTAAAGTTGCATTTTCGTTGATTAGATATGAAAGTGTTCTAATTATTAATCAAACTGGTATTCTTCTGATTTACAATGAAAAAGTCTATATGATTATATCACTATATCGATAACTTTTGTATTTTCCTTTATAATTCATAGTTAAGGAGCTATTGAAGAAATAAGAAATAAGACTAAAAAGCTTGTTAGGGTTTTCTCAACGACAGCCTTAGAACGTCCAAGAACTATAAGGAACATGCGCACAACAAAAAAGCGTGCTTCTGATGGTTCTAGCGCTATACGAGAACCCGAACATGTCTGTATTCTCATCAGTCATCAGTTCTAAATGCACAACAGATACATTACGTAAAGTTATTAATTATAGAAAGATAAATTAGATTTACAATTAAATTTGTGAAATTATGTAAACACGATTTGTACTTTGTTAATACCCGAAAATAAATTGCTACAAAATATTTCATTTAACTGCTACGTAAACTTGCACAGGCACGCGATAAATTAAGCTGACACAACAATAAATAAATTATTAACGTAAATTACAGTTTACAGCAATTTTTTTAGTGAAAATTAATTATAAATCGCACGTTGTACCTGTACCTTATTGTGCGTAATTGCAGTGTTGTAATTTTTTGGCTCGTTGCTTATCCGGGACAATGATTTTTAAATTGCAAAACATTTTAGTATCTCTTTTTAAGAATCTGAGAACATGATGTAAACACCTTGTACATTCGTCTTCCTATTTATTACGTTGATTCTTACATTTTCAGTAAGGATAAGAGCTTTTTACATTTTTATATACCCTTTCTTAAATTTGTCGGAAACGTGATGTTCCTACATTATCTTTATAAAGGAACAATTTTCTTTTAACGTGTTAGAATATGTATTTGCTTGAAATCGCTTTCTTGAGATAAGAGAAAAAGCAAAAAACAAATAAAATTTTGTCAGAGGTTAAGATACATAAAATAATTTACTTTCTTTATGTTTTTTTTTTTTAATTAACGATTGCGGTAATTCGAATAGACGGCATCCGACATCTGCCTTGCTCTTATATCGGGTGTTCTTTTAAATTTGGCGTCGAAGTTGGCCGTGACAAGGTGCTTACTGTAAACACATCATAATTTTGATTATTGTTGTAAATCTTATTCTCTTATTATCTTTCTTTGTTTATTACAACAGATCTCATTCTTATGTCTTTTTTCGTTTATTAGAATAGATCACATTCTTGTGTCGTCTTATCGAACTGTTGAGTTCGAAACCTCGAAAACAAGGTTAGGAATGGCAAGTTCAAATGTCAAATTGACAACTATCATGATGCTGATGGTTCATAATTAAATTTTCATGGCCAACTTCGACACCAGATTAAAAAAAAACGCTCTTTGCTATACTCATGTTTTATAAAGAACCCAATTCAATTTTGCAGCCCTAAATTCATCGATCCTACTAGAGTTTCTTTCATTTACAACTAATAAATTAAACTGCTGGAACAAATTTCTTTTTTATTTAATTTTTGGGTTGTTATACCCCGTATATTTGAACTTTAAACATATGCAACTTGAACAAAGGACTGTTTATGTTTTAGTAAACGCTTTGTAAAAAAAAACGAATGAATCAGTTGTAAGCGTAACTCAAGAAGATTTTACTTATATTAGGAATGTATAGCCTTGAATGTGGTCCTGGACAATACCCGACCAAAGCAGCCAAACGTCATGAAGACGACGTGAAATTCAAGGCAACAAAAATTAGAATGCGCAGTCGGTTCCGAAACTAACATCCATTACAGTTGAAGGTCTCGAAAACCAAGAGAATTGCAATTTATAATGAGATGCAAAATAATAAAAAAATAAATAAATTGTTCAGAGACAACAGTAATGAAAATAAAAGTTTGGAAACGCAGGTGTGTACATTTAATGGCGATAGTAAAAACTAATATTTATTTGTAAACATATTTGTTGTTGGCATTGTTTATTAAAAACTAAAGTTTTAATAAGAATTTACAATTTCGTTTGGATAATTGAAATTTATTCGACGACCCAGTTGCAATAATGTTATAAATTGAGGTAACTTAATTCCATGTTTCCATCAAGAGGAACATCGTAATTAAACTCATTCGTGTTTGACTGATTCAAACAGAACAGGTTTGCATGATTAACAAGTTAAACGGTACTTAATTACACTTACAGGAGGCGTTAACACGTATATGTTACAATAGTACACTAGTGTATTTGTTAAATTCATCAAGTTCGATTCTAACATCAAATAAAATTTTTGAGTACAAAAAACGAATGGATTCAAGCATAAACTTGCAATTCAATTAAGAGATAATTAGGAATTTCTGATAAACATCTTCGTACAGACGATTTTCTAAGATGCCGATACGTGCTCTGAAATTGAAATGAGTTAAATTAATTCTGCTCGGATGGCTTAATCTTTCAGAAGCTTTAAAGATCCTTGTATATAGCGCCTGTGAGGTTTATTTTTTAAATTTCACTTTACTTACACACCGTCTATCTTTTTCTGATTTCACTTTCCACTAGAAATAATAGGATACATACATTTTTATTCTAAGCAGAAAAAGATATAGGTAGCAAACGAAACAAATAGTAAATAAATATTCTAAATCTTCAGATAGTTCATGAATAATTAGTTAATTATTCATCTGGAGTGAGTTCTTTTAAAATTATTAGTTGCTTTGTATTTTTTTTTAATCAAGTTTGTTAAAATTTCAATGGCCTCTATAAAAAAATTCTTAAAACCATTTTCTTCTTCACTTGGGTGGACGACCTAAATTAATTAATTTATCACATCTGCAAAAAAGTGATTTCATTGTCCGTGCTTGCTTGTTGCAATAAACGAAGCCCATATTTCACTGGCAAATGGTACTACACTTTAGGAAAAGCTGAGTCACCTATCCTTCGGCTTTATTAAACTTATTTAAGGTGTGGCATTCCAAATATTGACCCACCTACATCACACACAAACAACATTTACCTTCTTGCCTGACCCTAAGTGAACCGCTGAAACCTCGGTACAGGAATGCCCACGGATTGCGTACTTGGAAAAATTCGCTCTTTTGGAAAAATACCCGAAACTAGACGGAGGGAGACATTAGTCTCTAATTGGAATGAACTTGAATATATTATATTTTTTATAACTTAGAAAATTGATGCTATTAAATTTAATTCGAATAGCCTATGTTCAAGAATATATATTAATGAAGGCGACAGTCATTAAAAATATTCTTCACGTTGTTTGATCGCAGTAGTAGGATTAAATGCCACATAGCTAAATACATTTATAAATATCCTGTGCTATAAACAGTTAATTATTCATTTGTAATTTGAATATGATTGTCACGAAGATCTTAAAAATTGAACTGTTGTGGTTTAATTTGCATTTAGAAAAAAAATCCGTTCCTTTTTTCTAATTAAGTTTTATGTCGATGATACCTAAACTTAATACATCATACATTATGTATCTACTAAACACTAAACATTAAAAATAAAACAATTCTTTTCTGTACCTACTTTAGAATTTAAGTAGTAGTATTTAAGAACGAAAAAATATTTTGTAAAAACAAAATATCAATGTCCTTTTTGTCTGGGTCCATTATTCTGAATTATACATTGTATTTTATACTTATTTTTATTACTTAAAATTTCACTTTTTTTTTAAATTTTGAACTCTTGTTTAATTTCAAATTTCTTTTTAATGTTATATTCTAGTAGCAGTTTCTTTCCTTTACTGCATTGTCTCTTCTTCTATATTAATATTAATTATTACTCTTCCGAGATAGTTGAGTTTTTCTTTTTCTAGTTCTTTTGAATGCCGTTGGTCACTCTTTCTCCGTGTTATTGTCCGTCTTATTCTTATTGATCTTCATGTTTATTTTTTCTAGTATATATTTTTTTATTATGTTGACCTTGTCAGTATAATTCTGTTATTCCAGTTTTTTTTTTTACAAGATACAGCATCTCACTTTCTTGTTTAACCTTTTGAATGCTTCATGTAGAGTCAGCGAGAAAGATGAGCGGACTTGTAACTAAATTTAAATAGATTCAAAAAGTATTTGAAAAAATAGAACGCGTTCTATCTCGATTCAGGGCCGAGACATTTCTTGTTTCAAATGGAAGATTAATCGGGGCAAGTGGTCCCCAAAATTTACATAGTAGTACTTTAGAGGCCTACATTTTATCAATAGTACTAAGTATTTGATTTTTACACAATATCTGTACAGTATTAGCAGAGAAATTTCGTAAATTTACTGTAATCTGATTTTTTGTGTCGATTGGTTCCACTTGCCCCACTGAAAGGGGCAAGAGCAAATTTGTCTAAGAAAATTATATTTTCATTGAAATACGTTTTGCTGGAGTAAGAGAGTATTCTGTGTTATACAGCCTGTTTCAGTGAAGATGCATCAAACTTGAGGGACACGCTTCTGACATTATTTCAAACAAAATATCTTAATAAAAATTTTAATCGGAACAAGTTGAAATTTGCATAATTGGGAGTCGAAGTTTTTTGAAATATTGTAGCGCGCGGAATCGTCAAACAAAACCGGCGATCTAAATTGCATTTATGAATGGCACACAGCTGCACGAGAGGGGGGTAATGAATCCATAAACAGCGAAGAAATTTATGACTAGATTTTATTTTGCCCTTGACTGAAAGCTCAGTGTTCAACTTTTCCACCGTTGATGCGATGTGAAATCGCGTGGATATTTAAACTTATTTAATTTAATAATAAATTATTAATTATTAAAGTATTAAATCTATTACCATAAAGTCCTTAATTGGGGTAGTATGGCGAACGAAATGTTTTGGGTAAAACCAGGTACTTGGGCGCTAAATTTCTACGAAGGATTTCATAAAACGGTGAATGTGAATAATAAATTCTTAAATAAGTGCCTACTAAATGTTTGAACAATCCTAAAATTCTTCAACTAACTATTAGAAAATTCGTATTAAATGGAGTACAGAAAATAAACGACTAATTTTTATTTTAATTGATTGCCAACAACCAATGTGTTTTGCCGAAGCGACTGAGGCGACATTCTAGAGGCAATTAACCAATAAACCGATTTCGTATGTGAATGAGTAACAATCCATTCATTCTCATTTAAAGTCCATCTTAAAAATATCCCTTCGATTTTCTCTAAATTTATTCATTACAGAGAAAATTTTACAAAGAAACGTTTCTTTCTTTTCCCGACATCTGCCCGCATACCAAGTTTGAAGCATCTTCAATGAAACACCCAATATTTACTATTGTGTGATTTTAGTTTCACGTGGAAATGATTAAAACTCAAACGATCATATAATCAAAAACGAACAGAATGTAACGATTTTAGTAATATTAACGACTTACAAACTAATTATTGCATATTATATGAATCAAAAGTAATATCAAATGTCAATTCTCCACTGCGGCCACATTTTGGAGCTGGTAGTATACAAACGATATCGTCTTCTTTTATGCAGCTAAAATTTTCAACTTGTGGAAATTCGAAAACAACTTTTTTTTTAAAAAAATTGATTTTCTTGCAAATCTTTTTTGTCTGATGGGGTTCTGTCTAAGTCCATAAAATCTTCTTCTTCTTCTTGAACTTCTTGGAAAAAAAAGTTTCAGCACTTTCTGTATGTCATTAACAAATGAACCTTTTCATCACTTGAACTTTCGGTCTTCTTTTATTGTTTAGTATTAGTTTTAGTTTTTGTCTTACCTTTAGTCTTAGGTTTAGTTGCTACAGCCTCTGTTTTTTTTTTAATCTTTCTACTGCCTCCTTAGAAGTAATTATTTTTGCAGTAGAAGCAATTCTCTTTTTCTTTGTTGTCTCAGTTACGGGACTTGAGTTAGAGTTTAGTATATTTATTAGAATTTCTTCGAAACTAATGGTGCTTCCTTCTAAAGGTTCAGTCAACGGTGTTGTAGCTTCGGCTGAGGTGTTTTCTACTGGCTGATCTTGAAAACCAAGCTGAAACCGTAGTTGATTCTGAGCATTAGTTTCGATTTACAAACGATCAAGCCATCTTTTATAAGCGGCTGGATCATACTTTTCGGCAGGTATAACTTTATCATTGAATGGAAATATACCACCTCTACGGAATCTGTTTTGCAACACTTCTACATTCACAGATTGTCAGACTTCTCCGATAAGTGGCGAAAACATCTTCTTTGGAATTTTTTCCAGGATTTTTGCGCTGCCATTTTACTAACTGAGCATCTTATTTACATTTAAGTGACTTGAAAACGGCAAGGTCTAGAAATTGGAGGAGGTGGCTAGTGTTTGGTGGGAGTTTGATAATGGTAATATTTGCTCTTCTCGCCAAATCAACAACTTCTAGTGAAACATGTGATTAGTGTCTATCATGTATTAAAATAGCACTCCCTTCTTCACCTAAAGCGGGTATAAATGTTTTTTCAATGTAATTTGTATATAAATCTTTTTCCATCTATCCTTTTTTGGTCGCGGCATATGCAATTTCGGGAAAAGAGGACTCTTCACTACAGATCCATTCATTCCACACGTTTTTCCCCTTAAAAACAATTAGTGCAGGAATTTTTTCACCAGCAGCACTACAGGCCATGAGAACGATAATATTGTCACGCCCAGGACCACTTATAGTCCTTGTAGATGATTCTCCTATTTTGCCAACTGCTTTGGTTCTTGATGGATCTGCACAAAAAGATGATTCATCGAGATTCCAGATTTGATTGGGGTTTGAATTAAACAAACCAAGTTCTTTTAGTGTTTGTTCTAAGAATGAAAAGTAATCATTTATTATGAGCAATGTCAACCCCCTGAGGTTTTTTGAGAGAAAGTCAATGACGTTTACAAAACTTGACAAAACTAATCATTACCAGGCCCGTTGTTTTTGAATTGGGTTTTCAAGTTGCTTTTTGCAATATCTTTATCTAGAACTTCGGTCTTAGATAACCCAAAGCCCCATTTGTCTATAACAGCAATTCCTTTTGCTATTTTTGATTCTATTTCAGGTGGTATGTTCGGAGGCCCTTCCATAACATGGCTTTTTGACCCGCGGTGTCAGTAAATATGATTTTTTATGGTTGATTTGGAATATTAAACTCTCTGAAGCTCTTCTGATGGACAGGGTATGACTTATTACAGCGTGAATAGCATCTCTTAAGTTCAGTTTTGTGTACTCGCTGCCGCGAGCTGATTTTCTCACGTATGTTCATACCATAGCTAAATGCAAATAAAAACCAGTAGTACAGGGCAAGTGAATCCTTATTGGCTTCACTTGCCCCGAGTTGCATATTTACCGGGGCAAGTGGACTCACGGACATGATGCCGATATAGTGGTTATGAGCACAATTCATCAAAATTTTAGCAAAAATTAAAACAAAAATGAAGATAGCAGTACAAGATTCATGCAAGTCGATTCACAAATAAACATTTTAGAAATAATTTTAAAAAAAGATTCTTTACTCACCAGAAGTGCTACACCATCGTAAGGAGTCTAACTCGTCAGAAAACTAAAGTGGTCACAACCAATTCAATGTGCAGATAACTGTGATGGTTTACTAGGTATTCCTAGACATGGCGACACCAAAACTACTACGATTTTTAAAATTTATTTATAAGATCCACTTATCCCAAAATCCCACTTGCTCCGATCAACCTTATAATAGAAATTGAACCAAATCTTATACAAGAAATAGGATAGTTTACAACAGCCTTTAGTCCTAATGTTGTCTAAAATATATTCGATTCGTCCTTTTTTTTATATAGACACTGTTTTCTTTTATCAATATGGGACGCTTTGGGGTTCTTCAAATGTTTTCTTCTTTGAATTGTTAATCTATAAAGATGCATATTTCTTCCTTCTTAAATCAAGTCTTAGAATGTTTCTTTTAGAAGAGTTCTTAATCTGCTCAATATAATTATAGCATAAGTCTTGATTTCTAGCATTTGTCTTGGCTAGTGTGTTCCTCTTGTAACTTTGACAATATCTAAGTTTTCTACTTTCTTTACTTAATTCGCTATTTATTGCAATTTTATTTTACAAAGCTATAATAGCAAAACAACTTAATCACAACATTCGTATAGTTATACGCTTATATTATATGAGTATTATAGTTTAGATTTGTTCTCGTGAGGCTCTTATCATCGTTTTAATTTTCAGAGTAAAATCTAAAGATGTTTTAAAGTTTTCTGCAAGTCGACGCAGTTCGCTAAATATAAAAATAGAAACTTGAATGTAGGACATTACATAATAATACTTATTAAAAAAACGTAGGTGTTTTAGTTGAGTAAAAAAACATTGAATGAAAAGTGTTTGTCAATAATGCATATTTTAAGTTCCGAGAACAAAAATATTAATGTGATAACTGTAAAATTTCTTTTCTTTTTTCCTTTTCCATTGTTTCTAAACACCTTTTACTTAACGTTAAATTACGTGCCGCATTCGAAATTTTTCATGCCCTAATTATACTCATTCTTCGAATTTATTATTAAAACAGGCGGCATGCTTTTTATGATTTAATTCTTCTCGCATTCGCCGTTTCCACCTATTTACGCTCTTGGGTAATGTTAATGTTTCTGACCTTTCTTCCGTTTCTGGAGTACATTGTTCCTCGGGTAACAATCGCAGTTACAAAATAGTCGCTCCAAGAAATAAAACGCCGTTCATATTCATTGTGACCGTTGTTCTTGTCGAAGTAAAACACGGCTTGCAAAATGTAACTAACTGTAACGACGTGTTTCAAGCATTCCGGTACAATATAAATAGTTGGGCCCCTCGGGCTTTTTATTGGAAATTATGATACGATTATTAATCGAATGGGAAACGTTCACCGTCATTCATAGCGCACACGAGCAGAGAAAAAACTAACCTTTTGCGTATGTTGACGGACACGCCTGAAAGCGGCTATACTTTGTCCCTATTTTTTTTCAAATGCAACTATTCGTGTTTTATGTAGCTGAAAAAATTGCTGCGCATTCCTACGCGTAACCTTAAGAAGAAGTAGCATCGACTCGTTTATTGTTTAGCATTTGGATTTATTGAGCATTGTTTACGTCAAGTATTATTGTTACCGGAGTTGCAATTATAATAATATTGAGTCACTTTGTTAGAGTGTGGTCACGCAATTTTACATTGCATACGAAATTTTTTACACAATTTTATCTAATTAGGTATAGTTTGTGTTTGAAATTACGACTAGACCTCGACTTAACAATGGGCTATACTTCTCAGGGCCCCATCATAAGTTGAACCTATCTATCCAATCACTTACAAATTACCTTATTTGCTACTAGGAAATCATCGGCTTTACAACTGTTACAGCAAGTCGATTGATTTGTTTCTTTTTCTTACGAATTAAAAAATCAATAATAGTAATCACTTGTTCATTACTAAAGTCTTCGACTTTCCTTGATAAAGATATTGTAAAATCGAAACGGATTATCACTTCAGGACTATTAGTTACTACTAGTATTTAATTTGGAGTTTAGAAATAAAATTGTGCATTCATTTCCACTATCATAATTTCATAATTTTGAGAGCACGACGTATGAGAATGAGAAGACATTTTATCGGACTTTAATAATAATAATATTAATCAGTTTCTCTATACATATAAAGAATTTATCAAACAAATTGGTAATAATTAATCTTTGAAACAGCTTTTAAAACATCTCAAATATCGACGTTTTCTTGTATGATGTAACTGTTATTCATTATTCATCTTCAGAAAGGCCGCCATCGAATAGCAAGATGTTAATATTCGATGTGTTTAAAAATTGTCATAAAGATAATTACTACAAATTTATTTGATTTATAACAGCATTATTTTTTATGTGAAAGTTCTTGTAGCAGATAAGTAACTTTAAACCATTGTACAATATGTTTGCGAAATAATTATTGTAAATATCTGCGCAAAGTCTACTTACTAACTCCTTACTAATAGATTATCCTTGTTTTGGGTACATTTTTGACTTTTGTGTTTCTT
This sequence comes from Serrognathus titanus, assembly GCA_039766575.1. NCBI lineage: Eukaryota > Metazoa > Arthropoda > Insecta > Coleoptera > Lucanidae > Serrognathus > Serrognathus titanus. Next base: position 54,013,601 of record CM077912.1, read on the forward strand.
GAAGTTAAGAAGCAGGAATGTGCTTAAATAAACAATTAGGTATTATAGTTCTTTGAACATCACCAAGAACAAGTCCATGAATCTGTATCAATGTAATAAATTTTAAATCAATCATTCCTTGGATTTATAAGAAATAAAGGTAGTAAATTATTTATTGGATAAGCTCCGGTTTAAAATTTAGAATTTCACTAAAAGTGAAATCGCAAATGATTTTTTTAAATATAAGGTAGTTTCGTTTTTAAATTCAATTTAAATGAACATTTGATTAGTGCTTATGGTTATCATTTCCTTTGGGAAATGTCGTCAGCTTTGTGTGTCACTCAGTGAAACGCCCGTTGCAATGAAGTTTCAATTTACAGTCATAACTTCATACATATGGAAACACTTGCCATTTCTCACATGAAATTTATAAAAGTTCATTCATGTATGCGTCACAGATAAGTGCTTTTGTTTTACAGTTCGTCCGTCCGTTCATGAATGATGAATGTGATACATGTCGATAGTTTCACTTTACTGTATTATAAATTTATGTATCTGTCTACTGACTTCTGTGTATTTACAAAACGTTTTTGTAACGTTCTGAAAGTGATTTCTGTCTTTCCTTAACAAGATGTTCTATTCATTTCATAATATTGATGAAAACTGCTACCTGAATCATAAAACTGCCTGTGGTCCACTGACTTCTTTATTTCTTGCTCGATCCCATCTTATAAATTGCATTTTTCTATTCAGGATTTAAGTGTGTGTTTAAAAAGTTCTAAATTTTGAGTTAAACTACGTTAACATTAAAATTTCTCTTCCTTTTAAGTGTTTTTGTTGTAATTTTATCTTATGTTGTAATTATTTGCGATGCAATTGAAGAATCCAATGCAAGAAGTCAACATATCCACTTGTTTGGGAAAATTAGTTAATAATATAGACACTTTCATTGAAGAATTCTGCGTCGTTATGTGTAAGAGCTAGACTTCACCAACATCAACTATCCAGCACAGTAACGCCGCACAGTGATCCAAATCGTGATTTCAGTTGGACAGAATTAATAATTTAGAAAATTATGACATTTTAAATGAGATAATTAAAAATTAATTTCCGCCCACAATAATTTTTATATCTGTAGATACGTATTTCGGCAGCCAAGCTGCCATCCCCAGCACGCACACTATCAATTCAAAAAAGCACTTCACAAAACCCAAAAACAACTAATTATAATCAAATAATGGTTTGCTCTTATCTGAGATTAATTTTTAATTATTTCTTAAACCACAGTCTCCTTTACTATATTTAGTTTAAATGAGATGTTATTTAAAATGCAAACAAAGTGCATTTAATACTTACAGAACTCATAATTCATCACTGGATGAACAAATTTCATCTTCTGTACTTGCTTCTTTGTTCTGTTTCTGATGAAGAGAGAGCATTTTTCAGCAATGAAATGACTTCTTTTGGTAGATTTTTTTGACATTTTGTCTTTATTATCCGTTTACTAGTGTAAATGAATCAGAGGTAATTAGTAACATGTGCAATAGATCTTCATAGACACTTTTGCGAGATATTTTGCAATCTTTATTTCAAGCTTCCTGAGCTTCCTTGGAGAGCTGACCGATTGATACTAACGGCGCTTCAACAATCTGTTTGCCATGAATTAATAACTTATGGACACTTTCTGGCATGTAATACCAACTGTAATTCTTGACATATAACTTCGCTGTATCTGTAGTATATTTTGCAAAAGCTTCAGTGTCGATGCAATTGTTCTTAGAATTATGTCAAATCGTCCAATTAAATCTTCACTGATACCAGTAATTGAGACTGATAACGCTGGATTTGCAAAAAATTTGCGTGCAGTATTGCCATCATTTGTCGTTCCGTGGCCCGGTTTCGGACCAGTAAACCCAGTTCTTTTCGAAACTTGAATTGAATAATCTTCTTTTGTGATTCAACGCTTTGCTTGTCCGTTTCTTTAACTCGCCACTTCTTTATTTCTAATTGATATGCGATATGCAATAAACACTCAAAATAACTAATCCAAGAATGGAGACTTGATAAGCCAAAAGACAAAGTTGTTTCATCTATCGGTCGTGATCGTGCAATGTGATTCTCCAAGTCATTTATTTCTTTAGGTGTCGCACCACATATATAACATTTTTGAAAAGAGTTTTGCGTAAGAGTGCTGCAGATTTTCCATCTACCATAGTAAAGAACATTTTCTGTGCAACCTCCAATTCTTCTGAGTGACATAAATTTTTGTCGGAGAAAGAGTTGCTATTTGTTCTTCCACTTTACGAACTTCTTGTCGAGTAAGTTCTGCCGTTTCTTTCTCAAAGATTAATTTAATTGGTCTACAATAACGAGTTGAAGATGGCTTTGGATTTTGCCATAAAGTTCCACCATTGGCTTGCAGCTGCAGAGGTGCTAACGAAATCACAAACAAGAATGCATCGTTATGTATTTCTTCTGTTTCTTCAGCGAACATTTGCTTATAAGTACTTTGCCCGGAAGCTCCATCGTAACCCCATTTAAAGATCATTAACAGATTACTTACTGTTCTGAACGCTGAATTGTCATATATTATATATATTCACATTTTGCTGTTTTGTTTTATCACGAATCAATACATACTGATTTTTCGTTCATTTTGCATCCGCATACAATGCTAAAGCGTCCTCTTTTGTTAGCTTATTTGGTGTAGATATTTCTGGCGATGTGAATGCTCTTTTTATTCGAGTCACTCTCTTAGGTGAAACGCTGATTTGCTTGACTATTTCAACTGCATCTCTTTTTTCTTTTGACCGTAAACTGATTTGTGACGCCTAAACTAATTCATCTAGAGTTGATTGTGAAACCAAAGTGAATGCTTTTCGCGGTCGACCTACAGTGGTGCTAGTAGTTGGTATTATATCTTGGGATGATTTGCCAGGTCTTCTTAAATTAGTCGCACTAATTATTATATCCGGAAATTCTAATACACAATTAGGCCATTTACAGTTTAGAGATAAAAATTTTTGTTAATATACGATGACTTTTTTGCCATCTATCCTTTAGACTTAGATGTACACATAGACTGTCTACAAGTTTTTTTAAGACAAGCCGTTACTTGTTCATCAAATCTTCTAAATGCAAATTATTTATTATGTAACTATATAAAACGTTATTCCTGTTGGCAATATTTTCCTCATTGTGCCAGATCTCGAATAATGCTCGACGCGTAAATTCACTTTCCATTACTAAAAGTCAAAGAAATCATAAAGTTGGGGAGATATGCAGCTAAATTAAATAGGGTTTATTCCACTAGATGTATTTTACACAATAATTAAATTCCCAAGACGGAGGATGACAGAGATTTTCTTATAAGCTTCAATAAATAAATGTTATTTTTATATAAATTCGAAAGACATTATTTGTGATACTACTATATTTTGTATTGTTAATATTGATTGTAATTATTAGAAAAACAAAGTAGAAATATTTTCAAGTCACAGAAGTGAATTATTATTATTCGCTAAATCGTTTAACTAACACTCGCAATGAATCAAATTAATATACTAAAATCGGTGATCGCATCAATCGCATTTTCTACCCATTGCTTGTAGGGAGAAATGTACTTAAGAGGAAATTTCTTAACATTTTCTAACGAAATAATCATTAAGAAGTAATTTTACATCGTTAAGACCTATTTCTGAGATGTACTGATTTTGGAATTTTGTCCAGTCGGTGCGTCGGTCGCACAGTGGCCCGAATTAACAATTTTTGGCCAAAATTCTGAAACTTTGAAAATTAATGCAAAATTGACTCAGGATTACCAGAAAAATAATTTAAAAAATCTCATTGGTAAAATGGGGTAGTTTTCAGGGGTTCGAAATTTAAATAACAAGAAAAAATTCTAAAATTTCGGATTAATATAGAATTTGGTATAAAATCAAGGAAAAATAGTGTGGACATTTCGTTTGTTAAAATGGGATTGTTTTTAGGAGGTCAAAGTGAATGTGAGAGTAAAATTCTAAAGTTTGCAATACATATATTTAAAGTGAAAGATAAAAAAATAGTATCTTCGATTACAAACAAACGATAAACTAAAAAGAAATTTCACATACGAAATAACATTAAAGACAAAAAAAGAAGGTAAGGTTCAGAAACACATGCACAATTTAAAATTTTTATTAACATCAGTAGTCATTTTCAAAATCACTTTGTGCTGCACTCCCACTCGAGTCACTTTCGAGTTCAGATGAGGCCGATGATGAGACATTTAATTGTTCGGCGTCAGAAGTGGATGTACCTGGTAGTTTTGGGGCAACAAGAAGCTGCAGAACTTCTGTAGAAAAAGTAGTCTTTTTCCTTGATGGAGGTAGTCGTAAACTTGTTATAAAAGGATCTCACGAAACCAAAAGCAAGTGCAACAAATCTTCATTGGTCACAATTCGTGAATATTTTCTAGTATGTTCCCTTCTATAATGCTTGAGGTCTTTATTCCTGGATTCCTGTACCTCCTCTGATAATTTTCCTATTGATAAAATGGCATGGGTAATCACTTCTGCACCATGAACTAGTACTCTGTGCACGCTAGCTGGCATGTAGTACCATGGATACTCTTGTATATATAAAATAAATGTTTCTTTGCAGTACTTTTCGAACGCCGATGTATCAATTGTTAAGGCCGATGAAAGCGATTGCAAAATAACACCTAACCGTCTGACCAAATCAACATTCAATCCTGTTATATTAGCCGAATCCTCATAACTTCTAAAAAATCTACGCGCAGTATTGCCATCGTTGGATGTACCTGCTCCTCCTGCTTGCACTTTATCCACTTCCCGGAATTTCTTTTGGATTTCGGTTTTTCGGACGTTCAATTTTTCAATGTCATTCCCTCTCGCTTGCCATTTTTTAAAATCCAAGCGATATGAGATGTGAAGGAAACATTCAAAGAAGCGTATGTATGCATGCAAGGTGGAAAGTCCAAACCGATAAGTAGTCACATCTGGCTTTATTCGTGTTATTTCGTCTAATTTGTTCATTTGCTTTGGAGTAGCTCCGCAAATGTAACACTTTTGGGTAGAGCTCGTGGAGGTTGCAGAATTACAAATATTTTACCATCAATCATGGTCAACAATAATTCATGACGGATTTTAATTTTCTTATCTTCATTTAAGTCTACAGCAGTCTTTTCTAAGTTGGAAATCTTATCTTCTATATAGGTGATTTCTTCTCGAGACAAAGCAGCGGTTTCCTTAGCAAACAATATTTTTACAGGTCTGTAATATCTCACTGATGATGAACATGGATTTTACCAAATAATTGTATTTTTAGATAAGGCTGGACGTAACAACAAAGGAACAAAGTTCCACCGGTAAAGAATCGATCACTTCTTCTTGACACTTAATTATACGAGATACCGTGTGATGTAAAAGCGCTTGCAATTCCACCTCCATTAGGGATTCCGATACGGTACGCAATTTATTATAATTCGGATAGATATTGGCCCCCTTTGCTCCAGCTCCTAATCTTACTTTTAAATATTGATTTTTTGTCATTTTTGTTTCCATAAAAAGGGAGAGAGCTTCATCGGGTGTATACGGCACAACAGATTTTTTTGTTTTCATCCAGGCATCTGAAATTTTCGTAGCTCTGGTTGGTGTTGTGTGCACCGCTTCTTTATTAACTTTGCAGCATCTTTTTCGCCTGCTGATTTTAAACTCAATTGTGCAGCACTGGTTAATTCCTTTGTGTCATATGTTTCCACGAGTTCTCTGGTTTTTCTTCTTTTTGACCTTTCACTGCTGTCTTCGTAAGTTAATTTTGGTCTGCCGCTTCTGGATGTGGATGGTGGGTTAGCATCTAGTAAATCCTCGGCAAGTTCAGCGAATTTAAAATCAACATTTAGCCATTTGGCATTTGTAGAGAGAAAATATTTCTCCGTTCTTTCACTTCTTTGCCACCTATCGACAATTTATCACAGAAATTGTAGACCGCCTGTCGTACTTGAGTTAAATGCTTTTCTGATAAATTCGGTGTCAGTTCTCTTAATATGGTACTTTGGAGATGCTGACATTTATCACTTGATGTCCCAGAATTTTCTTTCCAAATCCGGAGTAGATCAAGTCGCTTGCGTTTGTAATCTGAAAAACGAATTTCAGAATCTGAAAAAGAAACAAAATATTTTTAGACGCTAAATTATGAGGGGAAATCGAAATGTCATTGGTAGAAATTCTAATTAGCGACTGACCGGCGTTGTAACGAGCAAATTATTCTTCGAATTAATAGTTCATTAATAGTAATAATAGTAATAATAATTAATATTAATTAATAGTAAGTAGAATAAAAGTAAGAAATAGATAGGTAAAACCATATTCCATATCGACTTTTCGATATTGTCAATCTCCTGTCAAAGACCTTTAATTTGAGTATAATCTCGATAGGATCCACTTTTCTAAAATGTATTTCCCCTCGTCCCTAAATTCGATAATTTTAATTTCTAACGTAACTCGATATCTCGAATACGGTTAAGTTTAGGTATGTGATATGCTATACAATTTCTTTTTATAATTTTGAGAAGAATTGAAATATCGCATAATATACGAAAGTTAAAATTAGATTTACCTAATTTCAACAGTTAAAATCTTGCACCTAACGATGGGCTCTAACTCATAGATCGTAAAGAAAATGAAGTCAATAATTTATGTATAATATACCCCTTACCTTTCTTTATATCGGACATGGCTGCTTCACTAAAGGAAAGTTAAAAAAAAATCACTGAAGAGAAAACACTGAGAATTCAGAGCATACAACTATTCACTAAAAACACGTCTTTGCTTCTCTAGTTATAGAGAGTAAATGGATCAGGTATAAAAATTATGACCTATTGTCCTTCGAAGAAAAAGGTTAACCCTCAATTAATCCCTTGTTATTTACCCGTTTCCTGGAAATTGAAAAATTCGATTGATTTTTACTTTTGGCCAGAAATTCTTTAATCGGGCCCACTGTGCGTCGGTTGTCTATCACCTATTCATTTGCAATAAGTGGATACGCATTTGGGCATATCCACTTTTGAAAGTTTCCACATTTTAAGTAAAAAATTGTTTTATACACCAAGAGGTGTATTTGGAAACAATGAAAGTTATAAAGTGTTCCTGGATCACCCTAGACCTAGAGTAATTAATTGTTGCCAGATCAGTAGAATGTGAGGGAACTTGATTTAACTTTGAATCTCCAACAGACTGCATCATCATGGTCAAGTGGTGATTATCATGTGCTAAAAGCGAAATTTGCAGTCAAGACAACTCATTCTCTCAATTTTATGAAAACTTCTTAGTGTCGTCACCGTTTCTCCTTCCTGGAAGAATAAAATTTCGAACTGCTGGTTATATTTCATAAACTCTTTCTTAAGGCGTTTCTCTTTTATTACATCGGTTCTGCATCCATTAACGATCTATGTTTCCAGAATTTTTGCGACTTTCTATGATTAAACATATAATGTTGACGTATTATACAGATGTACACGATAGAGGGCTAATGGTACATTGCTGTTTACAAGTATTGCAAATTGATTATTCAGATATTAAAGAAAATGAGGCAGAGAATTCAAAATCAATGTTCTCGATTTGCTTGTCCTGAAACATTCAGATTTATAGGGTCACAAAATAGTTTAATAGACTGAGGAAACTGTAGTTACTTCGACCACTTCAAAGCTCTTTGTAAATAAGTTTTTTGCAAAGTTCTTAAATATAGTTATTATCATCAGCTTTCCTTTTCATTGTTTTCAGTACCGAAAATTATTTTTAGGTCCAGTAAAAATCATAGGAGTATATCGGTATTATGTCAATATAACTGCTGCATTAACATTTTTTTTATTTTTGTTGCACATTTTGTTCATACTTCAATGAACTATTTTGTTGACGGGTTAACCCTATTTAGTATGTTGCTCATTTGTATTATGTTTGTCTCTTCTCTTGTCTAATATTTTGGCTTTCTGACTGATTTTATTGATAAGATGTGTATCAAGAAAGCTATGATTAATTTCGGAAGAAAAGAGATAGACCAGCCCTCTTAGACTCTCACTTGGAAAGTTGGATGTTGAAGTATATTAAATTCTTATTGATAACAGTGGTAATTCATGAATATCATATTTCTTGGAATTAGTTAATGGGAAACAAGACAAGATAAACATACCAATCATGAAATCTTTTTTTCGTACGTCCTTTACCTTGACCCGGATATAGTCTCAATTAATAATTTATTTGCTTCTGTTGGAACTAGGCAGACTACTTTCACTTCTTTCACACATCCACTTTATTATTAAAATGAAAACACAACCTCGCTGGGAAATCTAGATCACCAAACATCAGGTAGCCAGTGCTCATTATTATTAATCCGATGTCAAATTTAATAGGAGAATTGTTATTTGATCGATTAAAACCTCGCACGTGGTCCATTTTCTCCAAGTTGATTAATACAGCGAACACATTCGCCTCGAAATACATATAATAAGCGATCGTAATAGCGTTTAATGATTCGAAGCAGCTGTTCATATCGAAGTGGATAAGCTTGTTCGCAGTCCTCTTGGAGAGCTTTGCCCCTTGTATTTTACGACCAGGGAAGGATGAAAAAAATCGTCGCTTAATCTATGGTTTAATTGATTTTCGCTTGGTTTAATGTCTACATGTAAAACCCGAATGAAGTAGAGTTCAACGAATATAATTTACGTCACCTTAAATCCCCTTTAGTGACCTCATACAAAATAACAATTATTAACAAGCCGCCGAATACTCTATTAATTTTGGGAAAATATATGATACGTCATTAAATTTCTTTTAACTCCGTGGATTTGGTCAACTTTCTCTCTTTGTGTGTATTGCAGAACTTGAAATGTTTTTTCGAAACGTTTGCCCTTGCTCCTTGTTATAAGTAAATTCTAGGAATTGAAATTCAAGGATAAAAGATAGTTATGCGTAATTAAAATCGAGAAAAGTAGCACTTTTTCTCATAATTCCTCGTTAATTGGCCGTGAATATATTGGCACCGAGACTTGATAAATTTAGAAATTAATATTATTAACAATTATAATAATATCGCACTACTCAGTTGACACGTAGATTATTGGCTGTTGTAAGAAAAAAGGGCGTGAATAAGGTTACTAGATATTAAAATATAACTTTATTGACCAATATTTTTTATGACATTATCGAAACTACTTTCATATTTTTAGTAATGCATGTAAAGTATCCGAGCTTATTGATTCCTTGAAGATTATTTACAAACATAATTTGGATCAAGGTTTGATGAATACTATTGAACTGTTTTTTTCTCTCTAATGTAGATTTTCTAATTAAAAAATTATTTCTTCCCACAATTATTTTATATGCCTTGATACGTATTTCGGCAGCATTCAGCACACACTCGCAAGCTAAACGCATTTTAAGAAATCTTAGAGAATGTTGTCTTTACCAAATTTCCAGTGGAAAATAAACTAATTGTGGGATAAGATCAATTTTTAATTATTCATTCCTACTTTAGTTTTCTCTTCCTTTTCTTTGCTTGACCAAATATTCGGCTTTCAGATAAACTTTCTCTGTCTGAAATCTTCATATATCTTATGAATGCTGTGGTAATGTAGTAGACCAAGGTTTCTGCAGAATGAAAAAAGAATGAAAAAGAAAATAATTTCCCTGTACTGAATCATGAGTATACTTATATCCTGTCTTATAATTGTGTATAGTAAATGCATCCTGTCGATCGCAGTCTATAATTTTACATGTATGGTTAAATTGTTTACCAGTTATTCCACTTGCTAAAGGCCAAAATGAAAATCATCGGCTTCTTTATCTGCTTTCTACTTAAAAATCCGTTTCCAGTTAATGCACATTTACCAACCTTATAATTACACATTGTTGTAAACGAATTCGCTTGCGACCGGGTTTTTTGCTACGGTGTCCGTTCTGTACGAAATTTTTGCTCAACGCAGAACTTGCTGGTCCACATTTTTAACCGGCGACAAATTAACAGTGCAATTAAAGTCTCTATCGCGTAATTGACTCTCGGCGCCGTATGAATCTTATCAACTTTAACGTCGATTTAATAGTTTAATTGAGCGATTAGAACAAACAGCTGGGCGTGCACCCGGTAGGATATATTTAGCTTGTTGCCGGTAATTAATTTTAGTAACAATTTACGGAGAGCCTCGAGCTATCGTACGAGTAACGTAATTCTCGCGTGCACGTAAAGGGAATTTATTGCAGAAGTGGAAAATGCCGAATTCTTTTCAAACGTGACGTCGTAATTGTATGGAGTTTCTAAAAGTTCCATTTAGGCTTAAAGGCTAACATCGATTATCTCTAGAATGGACTGATAATATATTTAGATTTCATTTCAAGAGAAGAAGAAAAAATGATGGAGCTGCTGGGATATTTTAATCAGAGAGTGTTGAACTGAAAATTTTGTTTACTTAATGAAAAAAGATAAAGCAAGACAGGGATTGCTTGTTAAACCGATTTTCATTTTGATTACTATTGGCTTCCTAAACCAATTGACTTTTGACGTATTACGAGTGAGTGCTTTGTTCATAATCTAACGAGACGCAGCCTAAACTCACATTTCGATCGAACTTATTCTAAACTTTTTTATAATGTTGAATACCTAACATAAGCTATTCATAATCTTTTCTCTATTTTAAAAGAATATTATTCGTAATGTTTTTTCAATACGTTTATCTATTAATTCAAGTATGTTATGATTATACCTTATACACTATACACCATTCACAGTAACGGTCATTCTTTTACACGTTATTTTTCGGTGGAACAATTATCAGTCACCCTGTACATGAATGTAAAGTCGGTTTCGTATAGGCAGTTATATATTGTGTCCTTTCTTAGTAGCCTCTTAATTATTTTATTGTAACTGCCTGCGTGTTTATTATATTCTTTTCTTATTATACAAAGGAAAGACAAGTAACGTACATTTTCCATTTTGTTTGAGTAAATAGTATAGTGAGTGTTTTGTATTTGAACGGTTTCTGTTCTAGATAATAGATAATAAACTTAAAAACAATACTTTCTAAACATCATCAAGGTACAAAAATGATCTTTTCAGGACGAAATTTACATTCAATGGAACTGTTTACCTGGCACCGACAGGTTCAAAGGCTAATGGGTAATTATATTTCACAGTTATTAAATGAAACAAATCATTACAAGTCAGTCTTTGAAATTTTTAGAATATGGTTCATGATTTTTTTCAATTCATACAATAACTTTAGTTGCGAAAATTTAGAAAGGAAATATTTCAAATAAACATGTGCAAAAACTATTTTGAAACTAATAAATCGTAAGTTGAAATGTCAAAAGAAAATTGTAAAAAGTAAGAGAATCTGCAAACTAAAATAAGAAGAAGAGGTATTCAAACAGTTTCACTTTATTTTTGGCACTTTTTTTTATTAATAGCCTTAGTTCATGTCAAATACTTAATTTTTTACACTAACTTTTTTATTAGTTGTTTTGATTCATGTCAAAAACTTAATATTTGACGCAAACTTATTTTGTAAGTTGTTTTAGTTATAGTGTAACGTGTAATGTAACAAATTTTATTAATCATTATCTTATCAGTCGATGATATGTATGAATTTATATACATATTTCATAATTAGTAATATTCTGGGAATATCATAAATTTTATATTAGTTTTTCGTACCAGTCTTATATTTTAGGTTGACAAAAATATTGCATCTCCATTCTCCAAATTATTTAGCTGTCGTATATGTCGTGGAAATATTCTCCAGTTTCACAACTTTTATTATTTTCTAAATAAACACATACTATTCGATCATATCACTTTTTTTAACCACCTGAAATTATGTAATCTCTATGAATATGTCTTAGCAAGATGACGTGTTTCAATCGAGGTTAAGCCGTCATAAGCTAACTTTCATCGTGCAAAGGCATATGCGAAGCTCTCGTAAGAAAACATTTACATATGCAATAAATTTTGCAAACACAAGTATCAAAAGCGAACAAATCAAACAAATAAATCACATTTCAGTTCGCGCAATTTGAAAACAAATAAAACCCAACGATATCGTGCAAATAGTATCAAGTCGGGCCACCTGTTGCCTCGTGAAATAATACTGCACCATTCGAGATAAGATATACAGAAATAACGTGAGCGTAGACAATTTTATAAAGTTACGATACGCTAGACTGGTATAAATAATAATTCCCGTAACGCGACAGTTTTTTGTGTTGTGTTCTCGAAAGCAGATAATTTCATGTGTTCCTGCCTGCCAGCTCGTTCGACTTTCGTTTGTGCTGAGTGAACATTGTTTAGAAATGCAAATATGTATGTGTTTGTCTTTCTTCGGGAGTCGTATCGCACGGAATATGAATGTCATGTTCTATAGAAGAACGTGATTTTTTTCTGTTAGGAATGGTTTCAAATGCTTATTTCTCTGTTGCTACCTAGTATTACTTGTAATTAAGAAAAATAACGTAATATGAGTTGTTCTCTAAATAGATTGAAAATACAAATATAATTGTTATTGCAAATCGTTTAATTTGTGAAATGTTAATCAAATTGTGAGTTTACTAATAATCTGAAAAATGTTAATAGATATTAGATTTCCTTAACTTTCCTTTTTTCGTCAAGCGCGTTAACATATTCATATGTAAATATTATGCTATCTCTATTCGAATCGTCAATATGGCTTTCATTTAAAACTAACTAACTACCGTGAAAGCTATTCTTTCGATGACTAACATGGAGTCAAAGAAAAGTACATCAGTAATGTTCTGTGATTTAACGAAAGCATTCGACTGTGTACTTCATGATACATATAGCGCTACATAAATTAAACTACTGTGAATTTAAGGAAATTGCTTATTGAAATCATTTCTTTCGATAGAGTTCAATTCGTACATCTTCATCAAGAGATCTTCAGCTCGGGATACAGACTCGAAACAGGTGTACCGCAGGGATTTGTCTTAGATCCTTTATTATTTGCGATCTTTATTGATGTTCTTCCTACGGCAATATCACTGTTTTTGCCGATGATAGAATCTTGGCAACAAACCATATTAACACAGATGCAAAATTACAAACAATGAAAAGGCAGGCGACTGATTTATTTACTAGCAATAAACTAACCTTAAACGATGATAAAACGCAAAAAAAAACAAAACATTTTCACTGCCGATAGAACCTAAATCGAGTCAAACTTACCTGGCAATATCATATAGAAAATCCCTGCCGCTCTCTATCGTCTATCTATCTATCTTCCTTATTCGCTATCAGGATAATCAAGAGAATCATAAATACCCAAGCTGCTAGGATGGTGTACAAACTATGCTACATTTAATATAAAATATACATACGCCTTTGAAATCAAGGGACTTATAACATAGCATGATTTTTGAGGTTTTATTTACCTATGATCTTTTTTAAATGATTTTCAAAGAAAGTTTACAGAAAGAAATTTGAAAATTTCAATTGTTGCAAAATGAAAAAATAACAATTCAATCAAAATAGTGGTTTTCTCAAATTACTTAATCACATTGGAACGAAAATACGCGGTTCCTAGCTTTCTAGATTGAAAAATAAAAGTTGTTTTTTCGTTGTTATGGAAACCAAAATTATCATATATTATGATACATATTCGGAAACAAATTCATTTTTTTGTTTAATTTCAAATTTCAAGTAAATCGATTAAGAAATAAAAATTCTAGAAAGGTGAACACATGGTGTGGGATATCGACATAGTGCGGAAGATTATTTACGGGAACTTACATGAACAGAGTGTTCATACTTTCATATTGCTATGTACTAAAATTTTATTTAAATAGGATTATTATGACGTGCTTAAATTGTACTTAAAAAATTGGCGATTAAATTATCTAGCTATCTATACTAATTATCAAAAAAACTCGAACACCTAAAAAAAATTAATATTTTTGCATAGAATTCTATAAATATTTTCCCATTAAAGTAAAAATCAACTGAGTAAAGTTGTAATCATATTTTAAAGAAAATAAAGCCTTTTTGTTATCAAAATTATCGGATTTTTATGTTTGCGTTTTCTCTTGTTTTGGCCGTGTTAAAAGAATTCAGTCGTTGAAATGATTTTGATTTAGTGCATTGGAATACAAAAATTCCACCGGTAAGGAGAGCTCCAGTTTTTCGCCATTTAACTCAATTTGAACGAGGACGAATTGTTGGTCTCCGGGACCCGGTTCTTCATTTAGAGAAATTGCCAGAACAGTGAACCGTTCTGTCTCTTCTGTTTTGCAGTGCTGGCGTGCATGGTCTGTAGAAAATAGAGATCGCCGTGCACAAGACTCTGGCTGCCCTAGGAGAACAACAAATCGTCAAGATCTCTACCTAAGATGTTTAGCATTTAGTGACTGCCACATATCAACAAGTACAGTGGCAGCTGCCTGGTGGAATGTAGAAGGTAGATTGATTTCGTTATCAACGATTTATCGCCGAATAAAATCGTTGGGTCTACACAGTGATCGTCCTCATTTGGTACGTGATCATCGGCGTCAAAGACTGAAATGGTGTCGCGAACGAATCAACTGGGATGAGGAATGGAATTCGGTTGTCTTCTCCGACGAATCCAGATTTTGTTTGGGCATGAATGACGGACGGCAAAGAGTCAGAAGACTACGTGGTGAACGCCGAAATCCAGCGTTTTCTGTCGAAAGGCATGTGGCTTGTACTGTTGGCGTCATGATCTGGGGAGCCATTTCTTATGGTAGCATATCTCCTCTTGTTTCTATTCAGGGCTTTATGACCGCCCGGCGATATGTGGAAGAAGTACTAGAACCTGTAGTAATTCCACACATTCAAGATATTCATGACGCTCTATTTCAGCAAGACAATGCTCGACCACATATTGCACGTGTTTCTTTGGAGTGTTTATAGCAGGCTGACGTTCGACTTTTGCTTTGGCCATCACGTTCACCGGACTTGTCACCAATAGATCATGTGTGGGACATGATAGGGTGAAGAATCAATAATCTTCCTCATCGACCGCAGACTCTCAATAAGCTGAGACATGAAATTGAGGTAATATGGAATGCTCTGCCTCAGTAAGAAATCAACCATCTTATAAAATATTAATTTTTTCTGGGTGTTCGATTTTTTTCATAATTAGTATATATATTGAGTTAGCTATGCATTATTAATTTAAAACAATGTTTATTACTTATTTCTGGTGGCAGTAACGGCTACATGAGACCATCAAAGATTTGTTGGGATTCCCTCAAGAAATATAGTATAGTGCACTGTTCACTTGCATAGTTGTTTATCTGTTCTGAGCAACATAAATTTACACTTTCGACGAAATAAGGCAACAAAATCATCCAAAAATAGAGCATCTGGATATATTGACGTTCCTACTGATATAAAACTAAAGTTAGAATTGCCTTTGCTTGACACATTTGATGAATTGATCAATTTTAATTAGTAGTAGTCAATAGTTAAATAGAGTGTTCAGTTTGAACGTTTACCATTACTAACTTTTTTTATTCTTCATTTCTTTTTGCCCTATCTGTGACACGATATTCCTTTTAAGGAAATAAATTAATAAATAAAAAAAATAGCTGGAAAGTAATTAGACCTGGAATTTATTCATACTTAATATAAATTTAGCGATTTATATATTCTATTCTATAATATTTTTATATTAATCTAAGGTCTGGTTTATTCACTTTCAAGAAACTTTAACCTACGTTTTGTTCCCATAGTAACAATTATTTGTACAAATGTTAGTATGGCAGTAAATCGGAAGATAAAGTTAATTGAAAGTGAATAAACCGGGCCTTAATACTGCGTTCGAAATACACTGTGAGTCATTCGTTCAAATATTTCATGTGGTGCTGGGTAGAGTAAAACTGTCGATATCGATGAGTAATATCAATTTTTCTCCTCTCGATAGTAATGTATGATTCAATAAATTTCAGGTCACAAGTGGCTATGGAATAAAATTTCATGTCTTAGCTCAATACAGATTTTGCTGTTGACAATTGAGTTTTATCTGTTAATTTAGAACCTTACCTTTCTCAACACAAATATTAAACCACTATACTTTTACAAAGTTGACAGACAACTTACATCGTGGAATCTTGCTTTCGTTTAGAGAAACAGCGCTGTAACCCAATTAAGTCTGTTTCTTTTCCACAGCGACCTGAAACCTGAAATTTATTGAATCACACGTTTTCACGGATATTACAACATCAACACATGAATTATGGAATTGAATGATTCATCGTATTTTTGAACCTTCGCGCGACATTCAAATAAGTCGCTGGATTGATAATTTTGAAAAAAATATGTATATATACAATATATACAACAGGCACAAGTGAAATCCCGCTATTACACTGATCATTTATTTAAAATTAAATGATTTAAAATAAACGCTGTAAGTTAAAAAGAAATAAAAGTTTTAAAACTGTTAAGAAATTCGAAGCAACGAAAGCTGTTTACGAATGCTGAACAAAAAATTGAATATTAAAAAAAAATTCAAAATGGTTAATTTTAGTAGAAAATTAAGAAAGAAAAGCAAAGTAAATTAAGAAGCAATTCTGTAAAAATGATAATTTAGTGCTCCATAATTGAAATCGAAATTTCTTTCTAGTGACAGGCACTATTATTATTTTTTAATAAGTAGGTAACAATCGAATGAATTCTTCCACAACATTACTCAAGGTATCAGTTGAATAATACTCTTAGGGTACATTGTCCGAATAATATTCTTAAAGCATTTACTTGAATAATTAGTGCGTTATTGAGTCCTAACGTTATATTATTGACAACTTTTTAATATTTTTGATCTGTTGAATTCAGATAAGGATTCAAGAAAGAAATAAGTATGCAGTTATTTCTCCACAGTTCGAATAAGTCCTTTGAATGCTACTTGCATATTACTTTCTTTATCTGTAAACTTAACTGTTTCATCAAATATTTTGGTTTTTAAAGTAAAAGAGAAAGTAGATTTTGAAAGTAAGGTGACAAAGTATTTATTGAAATGTTCAAGAAATTCAAGTGCAATAGGCAGTAGTCATTATGATATGTAATTCTAGGAAAACTGAAACAGTTAATATAATTAGTATTGAACTGTGTTGACATTTTGTAGTTAAAAAAATTTGAAAGATAGCAAAAGTAAATCTGAATACAAAATATTTATATAAATTCTGCTTTATTACAACCGGTTTCATATAAAGCCAACAAAATAAGTCTGTCCACGATGGACTCTATATACATTTTTTCAATCAAACTAACTTATTTAATCTTTCAAAATAAATATAAGTACGTAATTAAATATTAAAAATTATAAATACCAAATCACCAGGAACCGGAATTTTATATTTTGTTCGGTTAATTGCGACAAGGCGGCAACGTACAGCGAGCTGTTAATGTTCAGTCAGAATTAAAAATAATGTAAATGCTGATCGCCATAACAAGCATGCTGCCCAGCAAACATCGACAAAAATTCGCTTGTCCGCTTGTCCACATACTCGTTATAGCGGTCAGATGTAATTAGGATATTACTTTTAATTCTGACTGCACTTAGGCATGTTCCTGCCTTGTATGAAATTAATCGAACAAAATATAAAATTTCGATACCTACAAATTACTTATCAAATATTATTAATTTCAATGTCTTCCGTTGTAACTTAAAATATGATCAGAATGCTTTTCGTAATTTTTTTTATTCCTTAAATAAATCAAGCCCCAAATTTTTACACCGTTTGTCCTTGCTTTGATATTTTTCCTTCAGTTTTCGAACACGAGCAAATCTCATTCATCTCCATTACCCTAATTAACTCAAAATAAGGGTAAACCGCATTCTATCTAAAAGCCGCTTCCATACGTGTATGGATAGGCATGTTTGGTGTAATGCTCGAACAATGAGCCACAAAATTCAACAATTTAAAACTCTAAAAAAGAAAAAAGATGTGAATACAGACGTTTACGTTAATCTTGAATGTCTGCATATGTATTTTTCTCTTTCTTCCAGTTTTAAAAAAGACCGGCAATTGGTCCTTCGAGCATATACACGAGCATGTGCACGCACGTGGAACTAGCCTAATATGTGAGGCTAATGGATATACGTTGTGTTATTGTCTTTTATATAAACGCATAAAAATGGCAGCCATGACTTGGTCTTTATGCCGCAAGTTATTGTACAAAAAGAAACACATTTATAGCTCATTTTAATTAATTTTATTTTTAATTACTTTTTGAACAATAACAGATCGTAGATAGTGTACAAGATGCGGTAATAGTGAAACTTTCGTGGTCTTTCACTCGCCTGTTACAGCGCACAAAAAAAGACAGTGTAACAAATGTCTCGACTTATATAATGTCAGTACATTTGTTAAACTGTAAGACTTTTTAGCGCTTAATTATACAGTTTATGTCTCTTTACGTAAGTGAAAATTAATCGAGTCCGATGGTTAAATAATTTTAGACACTGGTGGTTTTTAAATGTCCAGTAACAAAAGCACGAGCTAGGCTTGCGCAATATACGAAGAAGCAAGAAATCAGCACCAGGAAATCGTTACGTGTAACGCCCAGCGCTGAAACGTAAAAACTAATTTTTCGAGTACGATTTCCTGCTTTTCACGCTCTAATTTTCTCCGTCACGCGCACTACTCGAACGCTCGGGAACAGGTGTGATAAGTTTATTGTCGAAGAGCGGATATTATCAACATTGACATAAGATATCAAACTGTGCAATTTTGCACAAGCATACAATATGAGAAAAAAAACAATATGGGATTTTATTAATAAACTTGTCAGAAAATCAATTTGAAACTCTTTGTTAGATTTACACCAAATTGATTTGTACAGATGATGATTTCTTCAGTCAGTCAATCAGGAGATCTTTTTTGTTTCCCAAAATATTGTTGATGGTGTTTTTAAACCCCATTCAAGATTCACATTCAGTTTTGGTCATTTATTTCTCAAATTTCACAGCTTACATACATAAGTCTTCTTATTTGTGACAAAACAAAGATACCAACTTTAAGTTTCCCATGAGTTAAAGATAAAAATTTCAAACAAAGACATTTAAAACAAGGCCCTTCTTTATTTAACACCTGGACAAAATCAGAAATTCCATTTCGTAGATTTTTCATTATCCCATTCATTTGTGTTCGTTTTTCGTCATCAACAGTGTGATTTGTCCTGATTTAATTTTACCTTTGGCTTTTAGTTAGGTATGTGAACGTTCTGTAATATAGATGACTCATTTAAGGCGGATATGGAAAACGTGCAGCCGCCGTAAAAGTTGATTCACAGGTAAACAACAAATGCACCTGGATAGATGGTCGCGCTATACTTTACAAAAGGGGTCCGAAACTAACAAAATACAGGCATGTAACAGGCAAATTAAAAACTCTTGAACAAAATCTGTAATCAATATCTGTAAAAGACATATTGTATACATTTCATAGAAATTGTGGACTACGAAAAGAATGTATTTCGTGACAGAGATATGTCGACGCTAATTAATAATAATTAAAGTTACTCATGGAATTAATTGAATACTGCTCTAGAAAACGTAAACAGGAAGTTCTCTAAATCTCCTGAAACTGTAAATTGTTAATTTATTAAATCTTCTTTCTGCTGTGCAGTTTTCAGGAATGGACTTGCTTTCGAAGCAACTATAAAAGAATCCTTATATTAATTGCAAAATGCTATCGCCCTGTAGAAACGTGATGCCGTAAGTACAGGCTTAATTAACTTCTGAAATAATGTATTACTTTGTATTCGTTTAACTAGCCGTGCCCTGTCGTCTTTATCTTCGAACGCCCAGCAAGATTAAAAATAATTAGGTGGTCGCTTTTAAAATCGGTTTAATGCGAGCGTATTATCTCACAGTTGGCATCGAAAGTATTTAATTGCGGCAGTGATCGGGCACAGTCATTACTTGTTTTTGTTTCTAATTATAAATTATCTCGACATGTGTAATAAATAAATCTTAACCTTGTGCACCTAAACGTGGGAGTTCATCCATCCTCAATAACAAAAGCATTATGGGGAATTTGAAATTTGTAGTAAATTAAGTTCATCAATGTTGAACAATTGAAAAATATATTTACAAGAGTACACTCGAGTCAAAAAGTTTATTTACCCGATGCTCCGAAAGGAGGCGCCAGAAATTTAAATTAGTAAAAATGTGTTCACTTTTATGTTGATGTTTAGAAACACTATTGAAATTAACAAGTCTTGTTTATTTTTTATAGATATCATAGCTCGAAGTCAATCAAATTTTAAATTGCTTTCATAATTTTGTGTACTAAGAAAGTCACCAAGAATAATTGAATGTGCCGCTCTATAATAATTTTTTATGTCCGCACGGCGTTATGTAAAAATTATTATTGCAAGTAGCTGTTGTGGAATGAATGATGGAAATATTATGCGTTTTTGTTTTTGGCAGAATAATTGTAAATCACCCAGTACGTAATGGTTACTTTTTTATAAATTCTTTCTGAAAACCATTTCTTGTGCAGTTAATTGTAAATGTAATTAAAAATGTGCAATTATCCAGATCTGAGCGATTAATTCAAACATTTGTTTATTCCGAGGAAGAATTTCTGCAGAAAGAATCTATTTTTATTTTTTCCTTTGTTCCTCTTAGTTTTTTCTCTATTTCTAAGCCCATTTTATTTCTTTCCTTTTCTATTTTCTTCAGATAACCTTCCATAAGTTTCCTTTGCCTTTCCTATTTATTCTAGTAGTCCTCACACTGTCTTACTCCTTTATTTATTTATGATTTCTCCTTATACCGTCTGTGGCGTGGTTTTTGTGTTGCTTAGAGTCATTTGTATTAGTTTTCTCAACTTTATTATTATCTTCATTTCCTTTAAAGCTTGCACCAAGTAGTCTCTTTTGATTGAATGGACAGCCTATTTAAACTCACATGCTTTCTCTATTACTTGTTTAATTATATATACCGCATCTATTGTCAACTTTCCTTGTATAAAACCAAATTGATAATTTCCTATGATGTTTCTCACTTTTATAAGCAACCTTTTTTGAATCAACGCTGACATAATTTTATACGAACTACTTAGAAATTCCTCTGTAATATTTACATTGTGTTGGTTGCCTTTTTTAATGATTTGTTATGATTGTACCTTTTTTCCACTCTGTAGGTATTTGTTCGGGTGTTGTCCATTTTTTTTGGTTTTAGTTTATACTGGGTGTTTCAAAACCTATGTCTTTAATTGAAACCACAAATAGTAGTCAAAAAAAGAAGCAAAATTTGTCATACAATAATAGGGAAAAAGCAAATAATAACTCCGGTAAAAATCAGTTTTCGTTTTCTAAGAAATTGTTTTAGTAATGCTGGTTGGCGATTTAAATGGATTTAAATATCTGAGCTGTGCAGAATTGGTGTTTTTTGTAGCTATAAACGAATAAACGTCGAGATCTGTCTGTTGGACTAGGTCATGTTTGTCCTCAGCAAAAAATTTCGCCAGGATTTTAAATAAAAACGTCTTCACGCGCGCTGCCGGGAGATTTCCTACGACAATTGCAATTACTTAGTACTACTTTATTTATGCTTATTTATTCAAAGTAAAATTTAAAAGCAAACTGAATTAGCACAATTATGCACTTCAGTTTTTTTTGTTTCATTTTCATGACAGTACATCGACCTTAACACTGTAAACTGCAAAATATTATGTTTATGTTCATTAATAAGACGAAAATAAATGTTTGCTTAAAATGTTCCGTAGACGTACGGTTTCAATTCTTAAATTACGATCTGTTAAATTTAAGTTAATACAATAATGCTTGTCACATTGTACCTACCTCCTTAAGAAAGCTGCAATTTATTTTTTTCATAAGCTGCACAAACACCGTAATATGAACAAAGTAAACTACAAACTTTTTAATTAAATAAGTAAAAAGTTTGTGTTTAAAATACAAATTATGACTAGGTGTGTTGATTTGATTATGTCGTCTCTTTAATAAGCTATTAAAAGAATTGCTGAACAAGCGAGAAATAAATATTATGTAACGCAATGAAAAACGCATTTCGCTATGCCAGTAATTGTCGGTGAAACACAGATGGATATAAAAAAAATTGCCGATGACACAGGCGCGGCATCTGAGACGTTGACCTAATTATTTCAAACGTAAATAAAAAAATTATTGCAGTTTTTGCTTTTTATTGAAAGCAGATTTGCCTCAACAATCATAAAGTAAGCAGAGGTTTCAAAATAAAGGAACTACGCGTGCTTGTGGTAGGTCAGTTTTTCATTTTTGAGCATAACGTTCAGATTTGAAGAATCAATCTCTTTTATAATGAGATACCTACAGTTTTAATTAAAAATATAAATTTTGAGATATCCTGATATTTTTCTCCTTTATATTATCAGCTCCATATTAATATTACATCTTCCAGGGGCTTTTCCATTTCTGCTATTTTTATTATTTCCTTTATTCCTTTAAAAGTCAGTTCTTCGATGTTATTATCAGCCTATTATGATTTATCATTATATTTTATATCTTCTTCATTTGTCAGCAGTTTTTGAAGTATTCCATCCATATTGCTTATGCGTCTTCTACTCTTTTTGCTGGTTTCCCATGTTTACTTTTTAGTCCAATTATTCTATTTTTAACCGGTTTTCTTTATTCGTTTATTGTTTAATAAAACTTTGGTAAGTTATGATTTCTATTTTCTTTTTCTATTTCTACTAGTTTATTTTGTAATCAGTATTTTTTAGTTCGCTTTATTATTTTATTACGTTCGTTTCTCCTCATATTTAGTTTTATCTTCTCGCTTATTAGTTTGCTCCCATTATTTTCTTAATTCTATTTTCATTTCTACATGTGCATTACATTCTTCAATCCACTATCCATTTCACTGTTGTCCATAAGTTTTTCCCATTTATATTTTTGCTGCCTCATTCAAAACTGGTTTTTGGTTTTTCCCACTTTTGATTAATTAATGCACTCCAGATTTTGCAACTATTGTAATCGTAACATCACCGATACCGCAATATTAATTTTATTTTAATGTAGAACAAGTGAATGATCAAGTGCAACCAATAGTTACTCGATTGACAAACTATAAACAACGATATTACTAAAATTCACTAAAGATTTAATTTTATTTATTTACTTATCAACAAAAATAAATGCTCAGTCATTTTCCTTCATTCAATTAATAAAAAAATTGCTAAAACTAGTAAAAATGAATAAAAAAAATAAACTTACCTCAACACAGTAAAGTTCAACTGCATTGGAGATCAGCGACGTCGAAACTCCTTTCGTAGATTCTTCTTGGAAAACCATCTTGATATCTTTTTCTCCATTTTTTGTTTTTAATTTGAACTGATGACATTATTTCAATTTTCTAAACTTAGTTTTCGCAGTTAATATTTAACCCTTAGAAGTAAAAGAATGTAGTATTTTTTTAATAAATATAGATTTCAATTTTAAGAGCTAAAAAATTAAGTATTAATTATGGAATTAATTATACTCGTATAAAATGGCACACAGTAATATACTCCAAAAAATACTTTTCAACTTATTTAATAATTAAACTGTTAACTTAATTTACTTTTATTTTGCTCACTCGAAAGTAATAATCAGAACTTTATTATTGTTGTGTTTAAATGGCCCATTGATGTACCCTATCTTAATAAAATATGGCGACTCCTTCATCGAGCGATTATGGATTGACTTTCATGTGCAACAACAATAATGCAAGTCAGTAGATGTTTACAGCAGAAATGCATTATTAGTTACATTTAACGACCCTGAACTTTGTGGTCCAGTAACCACATCCATTACAATGAATGTAATTTGCAATGAAACTATCAATAGAATTATTTTGTTTTTATTACACAAAAAATCATTAAATTTGAATAAACTGTTTCTTAGTTTACAAATTTTTTCCACTTATTTTACTTATAAAGTTTGAATTATTTATGTTATTATAATAAGTTTGTTATAACTTATGAATATAGTTTAACTATATCGTCTTCAGAAATGATTGCATTCCACATGACAAAATAGTGCTTGATGATTAGGCAACCAACAATAAAAAGCTTCCAAAAGTGCGGTAACACAATTAGTATAATTGGATTTACTTTTTGTTTATAATTTACCAATCGTAAAAATTGACACGTGAGACTTTAATTATTTATTACTGGGAAACATTGATAAAGAAAAATTAGCCCCTTATTTAATTATCACGAACCCTGCTAACTACCGTAACCCATTAATTTCGTGTTTGAATTCCAACGAAGTGCAGCCTTACGTCCTTTCCAGAAATTACATCAAATCAGAGCTTCTATTCATCTTGTCGAACGCTCTTTTATATTCAGTAGAAGCAATATCCGTGGATATATTAAATTTCGTATGCGTTTCAATAATTGAATTGCTGCCAAATATTCACACTGTGCAGGAGCTCCCCTTCTGAAAATCTTTTGTGTTTTATATAGTAATACCTCGGCAATAAAGCTAATTAGTCTCTGTACTGCTAATATAATTTTATTTCTGACTACTTAGTTTTCTAAATTCAACCTTACTTTCAAGTAAACTATAGCAAAGTACGTAAGTAATATGAATATGAACATCGATAAGGCCAAAACGATAAACTAAAAGAAACACAAAACTCTAACTGTTTACTTAAATACTGTGAGAGCAAACAAACTCAAGACAAAGATACCCTTGCAATAAAGTCTCTTGTCTTTGTTGAGTTCATATATTAAAATTTAATGTTGCTTACATCTTTATTTAATCTAAGACAAGAATCACTGAACAAAATGGATAAAAGTCTATAGAAATAGAATGTCTTGGCAAGAGTTGATAAAATTATTAAAAGAATCGCCCAGTATATAACATTCCTAAGGCAAAAGGAAGTTATCCAAGATTATTGTGCACTGATTCAATAGTGAAATATTTAATGGCTTGAAATATAGCGTGCGTTGCAATACAAATAAAAATAATGTATATACTTTATCTGCCACATCCTGGAAATGGGGAATGCATGTGCCAAATTTTCAATTATCTAGCCTTCCCGACTTTTCCCTTTAATCCCACTATGCAATACTTTTTATAATCGCAAGCACTATTCAATACAAATAAAAGTGCGCGGATATTACCCTCAAACAAACAAGTGATTATTAGCAAAACAAGCAGCAACACCGGCGTGTTTTCTAAGCGACCACAAACGACGTGATTTAGTTTATCGTTAGCGGAAATTCAACCGGATTTAACACAATCTTTCACCAGCAGTCGCTATTGTTCTGTTCCTATGCGATTCTATCTAGTTCGTAATTATTTACCCGGCGGATTGCACGTGACAGCCTCCCTTGCATAATAATGGCCCGTTTGATTAGTTACAAGTCAAAGGACGAGTATTCCGCGTTAGAAAGCACCAAGTACGGTTCTCTGGGGAAAATAATCGAGGTCGAGGAAATCGAGCATTCTAAGAGCAAAAGTTCCTGCTGGAAGACGTGTTATAATCGTTGTTGTTCCTGTTGTTGCAGTTTTGGCTCACAGGATACTGTGTCTGAAGACATAGATGCAGAACTGGTGAGATATATAGAGGTAACTCTCATATGACTTGTACATACGCTTTTGCTTAAACATGAGATAATGTTTTTCAGTGTTTGAGTCTTAAGTATCTATATTTTAACTTTCGTTTTTGGAAATTCGAACATTTCAACATTTAAAACCTGCATAGTCTATCAGTTTGCATTTGTAGTTATATATGACTTGTAATATAAGTTCTTCTATGATATGCTTATCGCCCAGTGAAAAAGATGATCGAGATTAATGAAAATTAATCAGTAAATTATTAATATACATACATCTCAGTACCTTAACGCAAAAAAAAAATAGAAATCCAATGTTAAGATATCTGACAGGAGATGAAAATTAGATTAAAAGAAATACCCAACTTTGTAATTTTGTTTTACGTCTCGGAGTCACATCTTTTATTCATTTGATTTGCAAAATAGTGTGATGATTTCAAGTTCACTCCAAGTCATTATAAAATTCTTAATTAATGAAGCAATTTGAAATTTTGACCTGAATGGAGAAGTTTAAGTTTAAGAAAAAAATAAACTTAAAGTAAGTTGACGTAAGACTGCGAAAGAATTATTAAAAAATGTTTAAAAATCGCTGAATTATAAGAGTTCAAAGTTGCGTTTCCTGAAAATAATTTCCGCGCCGTGCGACGTCATTTCTTCTAATTCCGCAAAATACCACTTGACGCTTTACAACTCCAACTTCCATTTTAATGAAAGTGCATAGGTAATAAACAACAAACAATGTAAAACACGTATCAAATTGAATCTTAATGTTATGTAAGGGAGTAGTCGCTTTTAGGTATGCGAAGAAGTGACGTTACAAGTGAGCCGTTCCTGCTTAAAACCTGAAAACTTTAAAAAGCTTATTTCGCCGTTATATCAAATTTAAAAATTTTTCACCAGTCAGATATTTTAGGTCTATATTTCACTATTATTAAAAAAAAAATTCTATTTCAAAGATGAGTAAATTTTTCCATAACTACTCAGTTTCGTGAAATATTTTGACCAATTCTACAATTTACAAGTCCCTCTTCTGCGATTGAACATTTGACCTTTATCCGTCGAAAAAAAGATAAAGATGGCAGAAATACATTAAGAAAAGTAGACTGTAGGGGAATAAAACTTAATAAATGTTATTGCTTCATTTCTTCTAGTAAATTTAATATTCCGACTGGATATTGAATATTTCTCGTAAAAAAATATTTCAACACAAAAAGTATTTTGACATAAAAGATCTATAAAATTAACTTCTCCCTTAGAAATTCGATCAATACTTTTAGAGCTAATATAGCAAAATAAAAAATAAAAATTCATAAGCATAAGGTCAAAATTCAGATAATTTTTAATTGCACCAATTCAGAGATACTATCTTTTTTAAATTTAGATTTGCTGTTTGTATTCGTATGCTACAGTCCACAATTTAGTAAAATATTTGTTTAAGTTGTTTTTTCGAAAGATTTAAAATTATCTGTTGTGTTACTTTTTTATAATTAACGTATAAATTGGTAAGCACTGATAAAGAAATAAAATAGGAGAAATATGAAAACTGCAAATATTTTTTCATAATTTGGTCGAAATTCAGATGACTTTTAATTACAACGTGTTTTACATTCTTTTCCCTTGGAATAAATCAAAATAAATTATGACTTTTTAAAGTATCTTTCGCACCTTAAAAGTAGGTGATTAACACGAAAACACCTTAACGAAGGTCATTATTAGTTCGAGGCATTATTGCAACAAACTATACGATTTTTATTCATAACAATTTATTTAAAACAAACAATGTACAGACGGTTGATGAAATTAATACACTTTCCATATAGGACAACTAATGTGCATAAGCCTACTTCGCAGAACTAATTTTAGGGTTTGAGTCAACCGACTTTGTGCATACTTTAAAATAATTAATATCCCCCTCATTATAAAACTTTTGTTAAGGTGTTTTCGTATTAATTACCTTCTTTTGAGGTGTGATTAGGCACCTCTAAAAACCCTGCATGTATTTCTGATATTATTATAAAAAAATTAACTATAAAATTTTGCCCTTATCTTAAAATATTTATTTTTATGAGTTTATTTATCAGAATTATATGATCGATCTATAAATACATTTAAATTGAATATAAAACTTTCAATGTTTCAAAAAGTAAACTAAGGATCTGAAGGCGAATGAGCGTTATTTGAAAGATAGTTTTGTATACACACTTATGATTAGATATCGGAATATATACAAAATGTTAATTTTCAATATTAATTTTTTGTGAAATCTATATGCTACTTTATTGAATTCACTAATATTACTTGATTAACAATAGTTAATTTGTAATTACAAAATTCAATAAAAAATAATATTCCGTTGTCTACTTATGATATACGATTAGGAACTTTCTATGAGGTAGAATTTGAATGTGGACATTTTAAAATTCTTAAGCATAAAAACAACTAACTGTTATTAGAGAGCTTAGACTTTGACAAGTATAATGTAAAATATCTAACATTAACAGAATTAAATTAAATTAAAAGTTAATAAAGGCAGACGATTAATTAAGACTCAATTACTGGAACATTATCTTCTATTGTGGCTGGTTCAAAGATCGCAGAAATCGGAAGCACATAATTTCTGAAATTATCCTGTGAAAAAATTATATAATTCCTTCTCCGTCGCAAATTATTCACAGAAAGAGTTTGTTTTGACATTTACAGTTGCTATAAATAAGCCCGCTTATCTGTACTTCCATTAACATGATAAGAGTCCTCAAAAATTACCTATAGTTTGATAAGAATTCTAACGATAGGACATTTCTGAGAAATGCGTTAGTTTATTTAGAAGCATTTTCCATTTTTTTATATAAAAAAATAATAATGGTATAATCTTTTGTATTGTATGTACGTATTATTTATTACTTAGATTTTTTTTGCTGAAAGTTCAACAAATTGTTTTCTAAATTTTTCTTGTAATTTTTTTAATTTTTGAATTTGAATGTCTAGTTTTTATCACATTTTTTTGAGAGTATTAATGATAAACCATATGTCACATTAAAATTATGAAACTGTTGGTTAAAGCAAAAAGGAAGTAATAAAACGAAAAATGTTCTATACAAAAGAAAATGCTCTTAGATTAATTTTTAATTGTCGTTTATACATAAGTTATGAGAGGATTACGTTCAATTCCTGAAAGAGAATTGTAACAAATTCTTGTGGTTAAGATCAAAGAAATTATTTCGCAGAAAATTTTAACTTTTGCGAACTAACTTCCTGAATCCTCAGGTATTACCGGCATTAGTATTATTAAGGGTGTGTAACGGAGAGAAATAATTTTCACTTTCAACAAAATTTATACCATTCACTTCAGGCAGAAAGGAATATTACAAACGAAAAGAAATAAAAGATATTTAAACAGTCTAAAAGACTTCTCTGTTATTTGTGCAGTGGATGTGTGTGCTGTTGGCATGAATTTCTAATTTGTCAAAACCCTTATTCGTGTAATTTCTAGGTAATTAAATGCTTCTACCCACAAGAAATGTAAATTCGATCGAACTAATTCCGTATGATACACCTTGGCAAATGCTAATACCAGGGTACATAAATATTAATGAATCGCAATTCAGGAAGTTATCATCGCAAGAAACTTGTGATTAGTATCTCGAAAATACCTTTTTCCCAGTTGTAAGATCACCAAATGAACAAAGAAGAGTTTGTTTCCGAGATTGAAGAAGGCCCTACAACGTATTTTATAAATAAAACCAGTGATACTATTCTTCTCCTAGCTACTAATTTTTTTAAACAATTTGTAATAATTCTCTACCGGACAACTTTTAAAATCAATTTAAAACAACGTTAACAAATTCTTCAAAATAAATATTTACCCTATTGTAAGTAGTAGTAATTCCTTCTGAAATATTTATTAGTTTGCTAACTAATACGAGGGGTCGCTTTTATATTCCCGGACTAGGCATGAAAAGAAGAGCAATAGAAATTTTATTTTTCAATATAGGCCCTTTGTTTTTGAATAAAAATATCATTTCAATAACACCTTTAATCCATTATAAAAATATTCATTTGGTTTGTCCGCAAAATGCCTTTCAATAGCCGCTATAAGTTTGTCATCGTTCCTAAATTTTGATTGATAATTCTGGTTCATTTCCACAAAGCACCAAAATTGTTCACACGTCTCCGTCCTGATATGCATTTGAAATGGCGAAAGCATTCGTGGAACGAATCTTGCACTCACCTTTGTCATTCCAAAGTATTCGTGTAGAATTCTGAAAACCGTGGTTTCCAAAACTCCTAATAAAGCAGCTAATTGTCGCCTTTTTACCAAACACTGCCAGTACCAAACACTTGATTCTTTCAATAACATCAGAAGTGATCACATCAACAGGCCGACCTGGACCGGAATCATCATCCAGTGATTCTCGACCATGTTTAAACAATTTTGACCTTTCACAAATAGTCGACTTGGAAGGACAATCATCCCCGTATAGAGCCAACATTTCTTCACGAATAATTTTTAGAGCTTCTCCTTGTTTTGTTAGGAATTTTATAACTGCTCGATATTCGAGTTTGTTCATTTTGATACGTGACAACACAAACTGACATATATTAGAACTAATACTACTGCAATTGTTTTGTAAATTGTCAAACATGTTACCAAGGCATACGTGACTAAAATCAATATAATGAAAAATTACATTAAAATTGAAAACTGCCTAGTCCGGGAATATAAAAACGACATCTCGTAAACATATCTAAATTAGGAAGTACCCACATAAAAATAATAAAAACTCTAAACTATCCACATTATTTTGAGACCATGTTATGCTAATATTATTACTATGTAAAACGTGTAACTGTAACTTCAAAAAATTTAATTAATGAGTGCACTAGCAAGACAAGTGCACAAGGCAGTTTTAACTTACTGTTAATTACGATAATACTCAAAGGTTACTTCAAACGGGAAATTCAACTTTGTAATTGCACTTACAGCGTAACGTAATACATATTTTGCTGTTCCTGAAAGTCGAATTACAGCGAGTTACTGTACTCAATTAAACAGGCACAATTCAATTATCTTCCACTTGTTAAAAATTGCAGAGAAAGGGCTTTTTCTTTGCGGTTTAAATTTATCACAATTTATTATAAATTTAATTATAAAATAAAGGACCGGTTTCTGGAAAAATTTAACCTAGGATTAATTAATTAAAGTCTAAGGTTGAGTTGCACTGATATTGATTAAAGTTAATCTCGAATTAAAGCGAAGAAAGTCCTACGTTTAAACTAGGATTAATTAATAACGTCGTTGGTGCAGCTCAGCTTAAATCTAGATGTTATATACATTATGACTTACAGCATATTGCGTGCTATATTCTAAATTTAAGCTTAAATTAATCCTGGTTTAAATCTTTTCAGTAATCGCCCAAAGATTAAACTTAGGATTTTCTTCGCGTTAAATCGAGATCAACTTTAATCGATGTCGGTGCACCTGCACATTAGAATTGTTTAAATCAAACTTAGTTCTGTTAAATCTGAATACACAAATGAATCACAAAGTATTTCTTCAAAGACATTTGCGACTTAGATTATTTTGTTGGATAAAGTTATGTGTCAGGGTCTTATTTTATGTTGAACTAACGAGTAGCTAAAAGTGAAATTAATGCACCATGATAATAACTTCGTATCGAGTCATATTAGCTTTAAATGAATACAGTGAGCCGGCAGTAAGGAATAGGAAGAAATAAAATGAACGTGAGAAAGCAAAGTTAGTAGGCCCTTCAGATAAACTTTTCGTCTTTGCATAAATGCGAAGTGTTGTTGTAGTTTAATTTTTAGGGTTAATTACTTACCCAGATACGTGTACCTATCGGTGACAAATTCTAATAGCATTTCCGTTGATATCCTAACGAATACTAATACTTTTGCGTAAAAAATATCGATATTATTCATTCGAATATGTTGATACCTCCGTTACGTAATAAATGATTCAGGATTGCTGCGCTGAACGAGAGTCGGTAATAATTAAAGACTCCAACTAATAGCTTTGAACGATGATGAATTTTGCATCATTCTAACCAACCTTTAATGCCATAATATTTGTTTATACATATTAAACATGGAATCACAAGAACCATTTGTAGTAAGAGCGGTATCATCTTTTAACTTTCATAGTATACCTCCTGAACAATATACAGTTTTTTTGCAATTAACTGTACTTTTACGAGTGCTTCCGATTTTGCGTTTTGATTCCAAAAACAAAACAAAAACCATTGTTATTGTTATGTAGGGCTTAAACGTATTAGATTGTTCAAAAACGACAGGCAAAGTAATACCGCAAGTGGTGGTCACCCCGAGCAGAGAGAGCACGATGAGATTGGTGGAAAGCGACAAAATAACATTAAACAACACGAGCAAGCAGCAAGTTCAAAGGCAGGATAATGAAAATAAGTCGATGACCCAAATTAAATTCGACGCTGTCGACATGTTTCGCAGGCGACCAGGTATATTTATAAACAAATTTTGTTTGTTGTAGTGAGGCAAGATACTGCCGACATTGACATATATTTTTAAATTAGTCTGAAGTGTGGAGTTTCGTGATTGCGAAACTTGTAGTGAGGAATTTTATAACTAAGGCAGTTTCCGTTCAATTGAGTTGATGAACTTTAAAACGTGATTGAATCACACCGTGCACACGGTTTCACAAGAATTCGATTATGGTCGTGTCGTGGCTCAAGATATCCGCTAGTTAATACCTTCAGTTAATAAACATTAGTATTTTAGTTTATCGAAATGAAACAGAATCTCACCTTTTGTTATATGGGTAAATAGAAAAATAGAAACATTTTAAAAAGCGATTAACGCATTTTCATTTAAAAGGAGTCTTTATGCATATTTAATGTAACGTTTGTAAGTTTTTTAATGAGATACTTACATACTGAGATATATTTTTGATAAGATGGGCTGATAGATTTCAGCAGATAGTTTACCTGGCTTTGGAATGAGAATACTTTGAGCTTCTTTATTATGACGGAAACTGACCTCTCCTCACTATAATAAATATGATATTGATTAATGTTGCATCAGAAAGATTTTTTAACGCTGCAGTAGTAATATCGTCATACCTTGACGCCTTTTTCGGGTCTAATGTCTTGCTTAGATTCCTGATTTCACAAGTTTTTATGGGTAGTGTCACTTGATATGGAGTTTTCAGAGAAGCGAAGATTTCCTCATCTACTTCAGGTGTTGATTCCAAGGAATAACGTTGAAAAACCTTTGTGGCTCGACCCATTTAGGTTCTTAATGACCTTTCGTACGGAATAGTTGGTGTCTTCTGTTGGAGATAAATTTTCCAAGTATTCTTCAAAAGTGTGGTTTTTCTCATCACACTTTATTTGGTTAACGTTCCGGACTGTCTCGTTGAATCTGACTTTGTCTTGAGGAGCTCCGGTTTGCATCCGGATACGACTTAGCTTCCCATTTCCAAGAATCGCCTCTCTGACAATATTAGAACAATCCTGCTGTTCATTAGGTGTTCGTGGGAGCTCTGGAATTGATTTCCAGGCAATAGTTTGTAGGTTACATTACATTTTTCACCGTTTATCGATTTCCTCTTGGAGTACCTACTTGTTTCAAAAGAATCAGGTTAGAATCTTTGTTGAAAAGAGATAACTAATTTTTGTTTATGTATTACTTAGAAACTCAGAATTACCATAGCGAGAGAGTGATTAAATGGCAAGACATAGGATACAGTTACATCCCGTTTGCAGCAAATCCTATTTTGACACTAGTCATGCCTTGTATGAGCCAAGCAAAGATTTCAGAACTTTCGAGACGCACCCTAGATGGCGATAGAATTTGCTGGAATGCTCCAAGCCATTCTCGAAGAAGTAAATTATTATACAGTGCGGGCCAAACGAAACAGACTTAAGTTGCGACCTTATTATTTAGCTATTTAAGTCAGTTTTCAATATCGTTATGTAATGTCCCGCAAGAGAGTTCTCTATAAAATAACTTTTTCAATAATGTGCCACTCATGGTACATTCCCTATTGGTTAGAGACAGAAGGGAGGGATGATGTATGACAATTGGGCATAGGACAGAAAGACATTCCTTTTCGCTTATAATTCGACGTGTTTTAGCGTTTTTTCAAACAAACATTTTACTAGAAGATATTCAGTCTCTTTTATTTTCATTTCTCTGTATAAGTGAGAAAGAGCATGCTGCTTGAATTATTATTCCGAAAGCGATATGTGTGAATATAACAATTAATAAAACATTTCAGTTATTTGTTAGGCAAATGTAGGAGCTTGTTTTTATTGTGTTAAGTGATAGTGGACATTAAAGCATTTAAAATTGAATGACAATTTTTTTGTGAACCCGGATTCGTAACAATATGTTTGATGTAGTTTTGCGATTCGTAAATTCCTTGACTTGATTTGAATTCTTTTCTTCAACTTTCTGCTTTAGACGAAAAGCCGTCTGTAGTTTATTATACACATGGCAGCCTTTGTAGTTTGTTGCGTGGGGTAGTTTACACAATGTGCCTTTTGGTGGATTTTTTTGCGTATTACACAGTCCTTACTTGTATATCCTGTTTATCCACAACGAAAACGTCGTGGGTTACGTGCACAGTATTTCTTAGTATGTCCGCAAGCCTAACATTGGGGATTGATATCGTGGGGCTCACTTACCACTTCAACATTCAACAACATTTTGTGTTACCTCTAAATCAACACACTGCATACTTAGATAAGGGTTGTTTAGTTAATCGGCTGTATAGTTGAAAATAATTTTAAAATATGCCACGTACAACTTTTAAATCTTTTTCGTTCTTCATATTATTTCTAAAGACTTCACAAAAGAAATCCATATTATTGAGACACATACTTTTACATACTAAAATTATGTTACCTATACTATAATAATCATTATTTGAGGTTAAGAGAATGGCTTCGTACCACGTAGCAAATTCGATAGCAACATTAATTTTTTTTAATTGCTTGAAGAAAAAAAAAGTTTCGTAACCATTTGTAACGACGAAGAGTTATTGCGTCAATTATTATTCTCCGAAATCTAATTGTACTGATCAAAAAGGTACCTACGCGCCAGTCAACTGATAAAAATTTCAATTGATTATTTAAGCAACACAAAGAATTAATTAAAATCTCAGCAGTTGAATCACAATCAAGTGCATGTCGAGATAGTGTGGAAGAGATAGCGAAATTATTTACATCAAAGCACAACAATTACAACGAGTAGAAAGTTGATAAACAACGCCAGCCCACCCATAAGGTCGGGAAGTATATAGATCATGATTTTGACTGCAACATTTCTCAACAATAGTCCGCAACATTCTCAACATTATTCATTCATAACGGCGAAGACGAAGAGAAAACAAAGAAACTTCGCTCGGACTTTCTCCTGCTCGCGTAGAACGCAAAATGTCTTAAAACAATCATTTTTGCGTTACGTAAACGAATTTAGAAAATATAAAGCCGAACGTATAGAACCCGCGCTTTAATGGCGAATGCAAATTATGTATTGCATGATATTCAAATTAGGAGCAATTATGTAATCAAACTTCCTTAAAAGTGCGATTCTGTTTTTTGATTTGTTGCTTCGTAATCACCTGTAGTTATCCTTTCTTTGGGCAGATCCTTATACACTGACAATGAAATATAATCAAGTAGAATTGACATTTATTCGTTCGTTCTTTATTAAGTACCTTTTTTATGTTTGCTTTTTTTCAATTTAAAAAACTCACATTTCCAGTACCATATTTTGAGTGTAGAATTAATTATTCTTTTTAATAATGGGTTGATTGTAATGTAAAGTGTATTTTTTAGCTTGAAATTGAATACAAATATAATAAAATTGTTAAAGAGAGATAAAATTGCACTGTGCGAGTTTGTTTGTAAACTATCCACAGATAGGTACATTGTATTTGATGTAGCTTTAGCTGTTTAGACAAGTTAATTACAAACAGCGTTTTCCTCTGGCACTTTAAATGCAAATCCTGTTAATCTCTATCGCTAGTTGCTTTACATTCTCAGAATTATGGAAAAAAAAATACTATAAATTTGCATAGTAGTAACAGTATTAGAAATTATTTCTAAATAGATACATTAATTATGTACTATACTTCTGTAATTTGGAATAAATTTTTTTTTTAAACTAATTCCAACTTGAATCAAAATGTATCGATAATTTTGTAGCGAATTTTTATTTCATGCTGTGTTTTACTCGTTTATTTCATCAAGGTTTGACGAAAAAAAATTAATTAAAATTTAGTTAAAAGGTTTAGAAATATTACAGACCTAAATATATTACTTCATAAGAAAAACAATATACAAAGTGTAATAATAACGACAACGACGACAAAGTGCGTCTTTTTTGGCAAAAAGAAGAAAAACAAACAAGAAAACAAAAAGTAATTAAATATGCGCTACTTCATTTTAAAATGAATTTTATTAACGCACTGAATTCGAACTGGCTAAGTTGATGTAGGAAATGTTTAAATATTAAAAGAATATTTAGTCTAAATTAAAAAAACATATTCTCTGCATGCTTTCAAAGATTCATATTCCATTTTCGAGCTATGAAGATTCAACTAGCACTTTAACCTAAGACTCTTCAATCCCATTATCAATATTGTTCTTATTTTTTTTTTAACTTTTGCAAAGATCTCTTTTTTGGCAACTAATTTTAAGTAACGGTTAACCAGAAACTATAATGAATTGATATATTATTTGATTGATTTTTCTTTGCAACCTTTCAATTTATTAAAAAATAGTAATGGTTTAAGAAATCTAAGATATGATATGATGAGTATGATTAGGTGGTTGTTAGGTTTCATGAAGTGCTTTTAACTTGGTAGTGTGAGTATTGAAGATGGCAGCTTAGCTGTCGAAATACGTATCTACGGATATAAAAAATATTGTGGGCGGAGATTAATTTTTAATTATTTCAATTTATGTATTCTTTCTAAACTCTTTCCTGTTGCATTCGAATTCATTAAATATACCTACACTAAAGTAGTAAATTAATGAAACTTAACTTATAACTGTTGTAGTTTAATATTTATCTTTAGAAATTTATTGCAAACCGGTTTTGATTGCATTGGATTCTTGGAGCATCTTCTAACCCCACGTGGGACTTCAGAAGGAGAGTAGCTCGAGACCTCCATCGCAATCAAACCTTCATGTCCTAGTTATTAGGAATCGAGCTGAAGAAGCCAAAGGATGTCGCAACTATTGTTTGATATTAATTATCATCGTTATTGATTTGACTAATTTTGATTTTGGTGTAATTTTATTAAATTCATAGTAAAACTATGAATTTGATAACATGGTTATGTCTTGAAGCTAAAATTCTCAAAAATTGTAACCACCGTTGAAATATTATTATGTGATTATTAGAAACCTGTCTATAACCAAATATTAATACAAAATTAACTTAAATGCTATGTTATCTGTGTTAGATATGAAGACGTGGCGGAAAGAACGATCAAACTCACAAATTATTACTTCAGAGATAGAGCAATTTTGAACTTTGAAGACTTAGAATATATTTTTGGTAAAAAAAGGAAATAACTTTCGTTGTTTTATTAAATATGTACATTTATTGGGAATCGAAACAAGATACATACATAGTTATTATGTAAAATAAAAAGTTTTCCCATCTAGTGTGTTGCTCTCATTTTCATGTTCACATATGTTACTTACTTGATCAGTAAACGCCAAATTGACATTTAACCTTGACATAACGTCAACAGAAAATCATTACCAATAATTACGATTTATTACGTATTTGAAACCAAACAAAATAAAACATTGAAAATAACATTGAACGTGAATTCACAACAGAGGTTGAAAATGGCCTCCGTCTTCTTCGAGGCATTTTCTAACACTTCTGCGACATCCATTAATAACATTTTGCAAAATGTAGGGACAATTGTTTATTTCATCACACTTTTCGATGATTCTTTGGGTAAGTTCCTGTAAATCATTAACGGGCGTTTTAAAAATGGAATTTTTCAAGTAGAGCCAAACAAGGAGTTAGATCGCAAGATCGCGGAGGCCATATGTTTGTCATATTTCTGCATGGGCCGTTGCACCATCCTGCTGGAAATATCCAAATTGCAACTCGTCATCATGCAGTTGATTAATAAATGGATGCAAAATCTCTTCCCGATATCTAAGTGCTGTTAGTGTACCATTAAAAAAATATTGGACCTATCAATCTTCTCCGACTTAAACCTATCCAAACACCATTTTCTTGTGGATGGAGTGGGGCTTCAATGAAAATATGAGGGTTTCTTGTACTCCAGATCCTCATATTTTGAGAATTAATGTATCCTGTTAAATGGAACCAGACCTCATAGGAAAAGAAAATTTTGTCCAATAAATCGTCATTGTCATTATTGTTTAAAAACCAATGACAGTATCTTCACCTTGGTTCAAAATCTAATAGAAGCAATTCATCCACGGCAGTCAAACGATAACGGAACATTTACAAGTCCTTTCTTAGAATAGTTCTGCAGGTCCCGACGGAAAGATCAACTTGTGACAGGTGACGGATGGAAGTGCAAGGAGCATCAGTCATAATTTGTCTCACATTTTCAACTACCTCATCAGTTCTTACTTTAGGCCTACCTGATACCTGTTTTCTAGCCACATTGCCAGTTTCTCTGAATAGTTCTACAGAGTACTGAAGTTGATTAACAAATTTGTGGTACAGAAATACAGTTTTTGTTGGCTAAAATGAAAATAATATTACATTTCCTGCATTAAGTTGCATTTAAAAACTAATACTAAATAAATAATAATAATTAATAAATCTAGCATCTTGTCAAATCTTTTCACTTTTAAAGCGGACTTAGATCAGTGTTTAATAAAATGACATGGACTTTTAGATCACTATTTCAAAGCAGACCATTTTTTCATTGCATATTTGAGGGATTTCGCTCTTCATTTTTATTCGTTCTTTATTTGAGCAGCATGCTTGGATCAGTTTATTTGTACATACGTTAGGAGTCAGGTGCTATTAAAATAAAGAATTCTTGAAATTTGGATGTTGATCTTTTTTCCCACCACCTCTTCATATATTTTTCAGATTTTTATTGAAGTTAAGAATTTTTTCAAATATTTACAGAAGCAGTTACAAGCTTAATTATTATACATGTTACATTGTAACCTGAGCTGTAAGACGTCTAACGTCGCTTAAGGTGTATATTACCTAGCAAAAAATAGCGTCCCGTTTTTCATGCTTGTCGCTGTACTTAAGAAAGTAAATCAAAACTCATTTAGTTACAAAGTAGCTCACATTACCACAGAACACTTGCTATCCATTAACTCATCGTTTGTGCAAAAATTCCTTTGATATAACTAGAGGACACTGACGTTTTGTGCTGTACAATGATCTCATCTTGCATGGAAATCTCAATTGCAAATTCAGAGAACGTCACTCTTTCAGGAAAAGTGAGACGTCTGTGAAATACATCGTTATTATGTACAATTTCTTTTTCATCATTAGCTGTGAAGAAGTTGTGCTAAGCAAGTTTCAATAACTTCGTCGAATCAAATTACGTCAACGTTTGCGTTAGCAAGGCAATTATATAATTAATCAATTAATAATTGTTTAACAATATTAAATTTGAAGTAACTATCAGTTTCACCATTACTATTACTATTTCGCGTTTATGTCTAAACAATATTGGGACTGCAAAAATTGGTGCATTCTGTAAATTATTCAAGGATTCCACAAAAAAAGTTGCCAAAAATAATTCACACAATAATAATACAACGCGTGTTCAATTGAACAGTTCATCGAATTGGTTTTGATCTTTTGATGAAAGAAGATAGATGAGAGCTGTCTATCGTGTTTGATTGGTCATGTGACTTCACTTTTTAATTACAAATTAACTATCTTCAGGGCTAAATAGAACTTTTTTTTGTTTAACGATGACTTACGCTATTTTTGTTTCAATCCTAAAGCTACTGGATGAACTTTTCAATTAAATACCTATACTTTTTAAAGTAATAAGTAAGTAAAGTATATTTTTTGTTATTGATCGATTGAAACCATTGGTTGTAAGTTGAACATATAACGTTTTAATTATTACTTTCGCAAGCTCACAGAGACTCTCAACGATTTGCGATTTCAAGACCTCAAAGCATTTTTAACATTGAGATCTATAAATATGGAATATTTACGTCTCCCTTGCGGCCACAGCGTAGTTTTCACTTTCAAGTTTACGACACAACTAGCAATTTCTATGATCATTGCCGTAATAATTTTCGCCGAAAGACCATAATTTTCGCCGAAAGACCATAATTTTCTTCGGCCGTTAAAAACCGACGATACTGTATTAACGAACGCAGTTTCGAAGCTTTCTACGAGATGGTTTTACGGCACCAAAGGATATTTCGTTGCGTTAAAGCTCCTACAAACGCGCGAACATACTCGTAAACTTCTTCGGAGATTCTTAACTCTTTTAAAACCTTTAAAATGGAAAACATATGCAAATATACAAACATTTACAATAAGTTTGAAGAAAACTTTTTGAGCAAGTCTATGGTGATATTTATGGGCTATAATTATGCTATAAACTTTTTGACTAGGATTCGTAGAATCTTAGGAATGCTATGAACACGTGACTTCATATTTGTAATTTGTTTTATGAA
Source organism: Serrognathus titanus (assembly GCA_039766575.1). Taxonomy (NCBI): domain Eukaryota; kingdom Metazoa; phylum Arthropoda; class Insecta; order Coleoptera; family Lucanidae; genus Serrognathus; species Serrognathus titanus. Next base: position 54,053,829 of record CM077912.1, read on the forward strand.
ATACCTTCAAATGAAAGATTTCGGCAATCAAATTCATCCCAACAGGTTTTTTTTTTGTATTTGACGTGTTAAAACAAGAACCGAATAGTTTTATTAAATGTCGACGATCATATCTACGCGTATGTAAGAGCTTTGAACGCAGGTTGTTTCGAGGCGTAATTGCTAATAACAACCATCCTCTTAATTGCCTGTGTGTCTAATGATTGCTATTAATTGCTAATTCGCTCCAATTAAGCTCGATAATTTATATAACAGTGGTGCCGCTTTAGTAATTATAAAGGTTAGCAGTGTATATGTACGAAAGTTATTAATGGGCGCTTTCGTGAACAAATTTCTGTGATAGCTCAGATATTAAGAAGAATTCTTTATAATCAACACGAATCTCTAGAATTATTTACGACTTAACAGACCGTTGATCATATAAAAAATGGTTTTGCCTGTACTACTGTGTTCACTTAAGACAAGAAAGAAGAGGTACTTAAAGGAAAATAACGTGATGTGTGCCAAAACATTGAAGTATTTATAAACAGGAGAAACGGGTAAATAATAAATCGCAATGGCCATTTTGTATAGTCTTATTCTAGTAACCTGAGCATAGTATACAGATTGAGAAAGGTTCTTAAGGTCGGTAAGCGTTTATCCGACCACACACGAACAATGCAGGCGAATGTAACCCCAAAGTTTGGAAACTGCTGTCTAAATATGACTTATAACAAGCGAGCGAAAAAGAGTTTTCAGGAATATTCATCTATTATAAGTAGTTTTGCAGTAAAAATCAACATTATTCGATTTCGTTCCATCAAACTCTCATAAAAAGCAATTCGGAAAACATTCATCATAGACAAAATGCTACTCAACATATTTCAATTGGAAACCTAGGCACTTGGCACATCAGTACTACACAAAATTTCGCTCAACTAAATAAAACCTATTCATTAATCATATTTCATATAATTATACATTTGTGTTGTTATTCTTAGAACCACAGGAATGCCATTTAATGCAGCAAATAAATCTAACAACTTTATCTTAAAGATAGAACCATAAAGCATGCAAGTGATTCCACTGTAATTAAAATTCCTTGAAAAAAATCACTTATCACATAAAACAGATAAAGATAATTCGTGCGTTTCATTTTATCTTCATATGGTGAATAAATAGTAAAATGATTGAATTTCTTGCAGAGGATGTCAACATATCAGAAGCTCATTCCTCGCCGATGTTGGCGTCCAGGGGAAGCAGCAAAAGTGCAACTCCTAGTCCCATTGCGACAAATTCGAGGAGAGGCACTGGTTCAGTTTCGGGCAAAGAATGGCAGAGTAATGAAGACGATATCGATAAATTAGTGGCAATACATCATAACCGCAGTAGTTTATCTAGTCTAGGCGTAAGTATTTCAGAAATTAAAAAGTCTTAGTATTAGGAATTTATAACGATGTAAAACAAGAAAGAATGTCGTTAATAAGTACGTTAATTATGTACTTACACGGTATAGTTCTCATTATTTCCACCGTTAAGTGTAAGGCTTATGTTATACATAATTTCTTACTTTTGCGGACTCTTTTTATTGTCTTGTTTATATCTTTGTTTTTTTCATTAATGTTTAGCATTTTGCCACATTACTTCACGTGGCTTATTGTCCAGTGTGATCTTGTATTCTCGTTTTCACTTACTACCACCACCAAAGTTATTTTGTCATAACTTTTCTGTAATTTTCTGTAATTTTCTGTCCTTATAGCTTACGAAATCCCAACTTCCCAAAGTCGCCCTTTAATTAGTTGCAACCGTAAATTTTGTTACTTTTTAACTTGTTCTGATAAACACTAATTTAAAATATCAAACAAAATTATGGAGAAAAATTGTAAAAACAATTTCTTATTCCAGTTAAGATCGGATTCTATGGCAAGCGTATATTCTGGAGCCGGCGAAGGTAGATACGGTAGCGTTGTAGTGAAGGGCCAAGTAGAATTTGGCCTGCAGTACAATTACAAAACAGGTGCCCTCGAGATCTTAATCAAGCAGTGCAGAGATCTGGCTGCTGTGGACGTGAAACGAAATCGATCAGATCCCTACGTCAAAGTGTACTTACTCCCCGATAAATCGAAGAGCGGCAAACGAAAAACGAAAGTGAAAAAGCACACGCTGAACCCGGTCTTCGACGAGTGCCTCAAGTTCCACATTTCCCTGAACGGCCTGGAGACGAGGACGTTATGGCTGACGGTCTGGCATTCCGATATGTTCGGAAGAAACGATTTCCTCGGAGAAGTCATGATGACTTTAGAAAATAAAGTCTTCGATGATCCAAGTCCTGTGTGGTACAATCTCCAAGAAAGAGTAAGTGCAAACGTTTACGATGACAGTAAAGGAGATTGAACTTTTCTTTTGCAGACGGAGCCGTTTGATGATATGCTGTCGTTCAAGGGTGATATTTTGGTCGGTCTAAAATTCGTACCTCCTGATATGACAGTGCACAAAAAGGGAAAGCGTTCGCGTGGATCTCTTCACGTTCTTGTTAAAGAAGCCAAGAGTTTGACTGCAGTCAAAGCAAATGGAACTTCAGATCCGTTTTGCAAAAGGTAAGATATTCCGATTTCAAATTCAAAGATTAACGCTTGGATTTTAGTTACCTGTTACCGGATAAAGGTAGGAGTTCTAAACAAAAGACTTCCGTTGTCAAGAAATCGGTGAATCCTGTATGGAATCACACGTTCGTTTATGACGACGTTACGTTACAAGAACTAGCGGAGCGCAGTCTGGAACTTACCGTTTGGGACCACGATAGATTAGCGAGTAACGAGTTCCTAGGTGGCGTTAGATTCTCATTAGGCGCAGGTAAAAAAGAAAAATACTTTTAAATTATATTTTCATTTAATATTCTCAGGTTTTAAAAATGAAGTGAAAAGCTTAATTAAGATGGTACAATAAATTTCGTTCAAAACTTGAAATATTTCAGGTAAACATTATGGCAAATCTGTGGATTGGATGGACGCAACAGGCAAAGAAGTATCTCTTTGGAAGAGTATGTTGGAAAGGCCGAGCTTTTGGGTCGAAGGCTGTCTGTCCTTACGTCCATCACTGGACAACCGAACGTCGTAACAGCAGCACATTCCACCTTGTTACTTACCTACCATTCTTATCAACTTGTTCATATATACATTTAGAAACATTGAAATAAATACTTTAGCCTGTATGTAATAAAATGAATAATTTTAGCGTACTGTTGAGCGATGTACATGGGTTTAAAATGTGTAATCATTTGTCTTCAAGTAAGTAAATTTTTACTAGTTTTTAATGTAAGCCTTTATAAAGGTTTGATTTCTAATAAACTGATATATTTTCCTATGAGTATTTTCATTGTTTTCTTTCAAAGAAATACACACTATAACTTCCAATAATAATTGAGGTTCTTAGAAGTAAAAGGATCTAATTGACATGCTGCTGCTGTTGGTCTTGGACCAACAGCAGCAGCATCACCACCAGCAGCAGCCCTGAGGAAGTTCTTCTGCAACGAAGAACGAAACGTCGGCAGTAGAGAAATCCGAGACACGCGGTTCCAACCGGAAGCCAAGAATTCAACAATCTGGGATGATGTTGTAACTGTGTATCCAAGGTAGCTTAAAAATTCGAAATATCTGTAAATGTCATTAGTGTCAAATTTGAAGTGCATTTTTGCAGAATTCTTCCGTTTCTTACTGAAAATCAGGTTACTAAGAAACGACGCTACATACATGTTCCCGAATTATTAATGTTCGATTAGACTGTTATATAGTTTATTGTGTCATAAGGGCAGAAAACAAGCATTAGCAGCCCCCAACATGCGTTTCTGCATGTTTTTCGCCTAGCAACCATAAAAAGTAATTAAAAATTATAACAAAAATCTTTATTTTTTTAAATGCAAACAATTTAATAAGAATCTTAAGTTGTAACTATGGCTGAACTATTTAACGTTAAACCAAATAAATAATTTAAAAATTATAACAAAGATCTTTATTATTATTTTTGATTAGATTACTTTACATGTTGCGTTTCTGTTTTGAATTCAAACTTTGTTTAAAACTGACGTTTAATGAAAAATTCTGTGAAATGTCAAAGCGCGCAAATAAAAATCAAATATGTCTAGATTGTGAACTACAAAATCGTGTTAATATGAGTTTTTTCGACTAGTATATGTGAGAGTAACTCATATTAACTCTAAAAATGTGACTGAAACTAATGTTTATCTTTCCTTGGGCTGCTAAACTTATATTAACACGATTTTATACTTCACAATGATTCGCGCGCTATGATATTTCACAGAATTTTTCATTAAACATTCAGTTTTAAACAAAGATTGAATTCAAAACAGAAAAGCAAACTAATCCAGTAAAAAAAGTAAAGATTTTTGTTATAATTTTTGAATTTTTTTTGGTTTAGTGCTAAATAGGTCAGCCATGTTTACAACTTAAGTTTCTTATTAAATAAATTGTTTGTATTTGCGAAAAAATCTTAAATTAAGAAGTTTTAATTTCCAATTTATTATAAAGTTCCAGACCTAACTGTAACGAAACAGCACTTTTTAGTCTGTGATTTAATATGTAAATTTGATTTAGATTGTAAGTTAAGTCCGTTAAGTCCGTAAGTTAAGTTTATCAGCTCTTGTGACATGAGATATATTATTTAATTTTACTTGTATTATCTGTTTATATATATACAATTCAGATATTATTATTTATGATATTATTCTTTATGAATAGCAGCTTACAATGCGTGTCCTGAGGAACTCCTAAAACTCCTTTTTGTAATGTCATTATTTTGTATATATGTTTAGAGTGACCCCAAACTTCAATTCCATAGGACATTTTGGAATGAAATAAAGCATAGTATATCGTACGAGCTGTTGTTTTGTCAGTTATTGTTTTCATTATTTTTATTGTAAAAAGAGCTTTTGAAAGAGCAGCACATGAATTATCAATATTATTTTGCATGTTAGATGTGTATCCATATCAGCATCCCAGAGGTAAAGTGTGTTAAGTCAAATTTTCTTGAAAAACTACACACAAGTCACATCAAAGTCCTGTTTCTTAAACATTGTGATTTGAAAAATAAAAAAAAATGCACCTATGAAGAAAAACATAAAAAGTGCCCTTGCCGTTTGTTTCTGGACAGTTACACTAATTTAATATTTTATAAAATGTTAGAAAAGTTGCTTTCCTTAAAAATTTGATTTTTGTGACTTAACACAGTCTACCCCTTAGGTGTTGATATGGATTCCAAGAAATTTAATATATTTTGTTTCTAGATATTTGCCTATCTGACGTACAAATTGCTTCAATAGTTTTTTCTGTATTCAATGACATTTTATTTGCATTAAACCATTCTTCAGCCTGATGTTGTAATTGCAGGAAATTAGAGTTATGTTATGTTGAACAAATTGTTTTCTGTTTTCTAGGTAAGATGGGCTACACCTCTAATTCCATAGTAAACCAACTTTTCCATTAACAAAGCGTGGCATACGCAATCAAATGCTTTACTGATATCAAAAATTACTTTAGTAATTTTATTATCTTCTATGTTTATCATAATGTAATTTACTAGTGATATAATTGCTTGAATAGTATTATGTTTTAGTCTAAAACCGAATTGTTCCACAGCAAAATAGTTGTTACTTTCAGAAAAATTCGTAATACGTTTTGCTATAATTTTTTCAAATATTTTTGAGAACGACGGCAGGATCGCAATCGGACGATAATTATTACAGTTTGTAGAATCATTTTTTTTGTAGATAGGTATGATTTTTGCGGTTTTCGGGCAATCAGGATACTCTCCCATGTCAAACATTGAATTTATGATTTTTGATAATAGTTGCGCTATAATGGATGAGATTTGTTTAAGTAACTTCGTTTATACCCAGAGAATCAATAGTACTGCTGGTCCTTATTTTGAACCTCCTCAGCTGGTGTAGGGCTGAAAAACATACTCTTTCCATTTACATGTACTTTTTGCAAGTAATTTTTTGATGTATGGTTTGATATGGGCAATTAACTTGTAATGTGGTTCGCAATGTTTTTAAAATAATTCATCAAAAATTGGTATACTTATTGGAGATAGTGTTTGCCTTTTCAATGTATTGTTAATTACATGCCATGTGACCTTTGTTTTGTTTTCAGAATTGTATGTAGCCTTCATATTGTTTACCCTTTTCTCGTCTTCTGTAGCATCATTGAATTGTTTTTTGATTCTAAGAAAAATTTATTTGATTTTTTCATTTCCTGTTGTTTTGTAGGCATTGTATATTAAATCCAAGAGTTCTTTAATAGTGGATAATTGTGGTGATAGATTCATACGTTTAACTTTGTTGCTTTTTCGGACTACGGGAAAGCTTAAGTTAAAGTAATATAGAAAAGTGTTCATAAAATAATCTATTTTAATGTTTATATCATTTTCCACACCTATTTGTCACCACCTTTCAGCGGTACTGAAATTTATGAATTGTTTTATGTTATGGGTTGAAAGATTCTAATATAAGTAGTATCTTGTAAGGGATTGATATTTATTGCAATCGAAAATTCCAAGGGAACGGACTCTAGCTTCTTTGACAGAGAAGTTGCAAAAAATGTTGTCCAGGTAAGTGGAGGTATTAGCAGACATTCTAGTAGGTTCGCTTATCGTACGATGAAAACCAGAAGACGTGAGTAAGTTTGTTAACTCTACTGTAGTGTTTGATTTTTTTAAAACGTCTATGTCGAAGTCGCCAGCTATCACTACTTGGGCGTCCAGATCTCTTTGTTCAATACTTATTAGAATGTCTTTTAGGGTGATCGACATAGCTATAATATCTGAATTTGACGATCGGTAACCACATATAATAATTATTTTATGATTAACTATATAAACACCCGTTAATTCGAAAATTTTTTCTGTACTTTTAGCCTTAATCCAAGGAGGAGTAATTTGAATTTTGACAGTCTCATTGATTAACGAGAAGTAGCAGCAACACCACCACCAGCAGCAACACCGCCAACAGTAGCAGCAGCAGTCCTGAGGAAGCTCTTCTGCAATGGAGAACGAAACGTCGGCAGTAGAAACAATCGCGACACGATTCCAACCGGAAGCCAATTCAATTACCCTATTGGTTTAAGAATGACAGTAATATCTTATCGTTAAGTGTCCCATAAGGTAGTGGTCTCAAACTCCAATTGCATGGGGGCCGAATGCGTGATCTTGAAAGCAGTTGACGGGCTGGAAACTTATATTTTTCTCTTTCTCTCCCTGGCTAAAATTACGAGACTCTTTTTTTCGGATAAATTTTGCACAATCATTTACTAAATATTTATACAAATTTTTGTTGTTAATCGGTTTTGATTGCACTGGATTCCTCGAGCATCCTCTGTACATCTGTTTCGGCCTTATTTGGGGCCTCGTCAATAGAAGCGTAGCGCGATAATTCCACTGTAAATCAAACCGACCTGTTCTAGTTATTCGCAATTGCGATGTAATGAAAAGCCTAATGCACAACATCTTGCAATCGCTTTTTCACCTAACATTGACAAATTGCAGTCAGTTTGCTACTTAATAAGTCATCCCATACAAGGCGTCCAGGCATGCTAGTTGTTGCTAGTCGGTTTTGATTGCAGTGAATTCCTCGAACATTCTCTGTACAGGACAGGTTGGTTTGGTTTGCAGTGGAATTCTCGAGCTACGCTTCTGCTGACGAGGCCCCAAATAGGGAGAATTCCACTGCAAACCAAACCCACCTGTCCTGTGCAAAGGATGCTCGAGGAATTCACTGCAGTTAAAACCGACTAGCAACAAAATTTTTAAAAATTCAATATGTTTTGACACTTGGCCGTCTTGTATGTGATGACTTATTAAGTAGCAAGCTGACTGCAATTTGTCAATCCTCATACAATCTAGGTTAAAAAGCGATTGCAAGATGTTGCGCCTCAGACTTTTCATAAATATTTATAATTGAAATGTATTCGCGGACTGTGTAAAATACGGCTTCGGGGGCCGTATCCCGCGGGCCGCCAGTTTAAGGGATATTTGATAACTTGCCACTACATTCCTAAATCGCCTAAATTGATTACAATCTAAGAGCCAGTTTTACAATGGAATAAGAGACTTTAAAATTAAAGTCTTCTTTAAATTCCATTATAAAACTGGTCCTAACAAAACATAAAATAAACAAATTATGAGCTTGGTACGTGACTTTATCACCACTCTATATTTATGCTATAACAATCTGCTGAGGAACTTTAAAATGTGTATCTTAGTATTGCAGATGGAAAACAAAATTGTGTTTTAAACTTATTGAAGGAGTTTTCTTTCATTTTACTTTTCCTGTGTACATTCACATAAAACTGAATATTCAGACTACTTTACATCTTTCAATATAAGCAGTTTCTTCAACAAAACAATTTAGGTTTGTTTCATCAGTAGTAATTTGAAACTGTCAAAAGCATGCACTCACCAAAGTTGCATAATTAATAGAGCTGTTAAAACCAATCATTATTTAGGTGGGAGACTGATTTTGACAGTTCCAAACTAGTCAGAAATTGCTGTTGGATGCGTATCTTTGATATTTGAAACAGCAAATGTTTCTTTGATAATAATTCAAATTATTATAGGATATATTTTTATTTCAAAACATACTAAGCAATTTCGAATTATATAAATTAGTCATTTTTTCTTAGCTATTTACTTATTTATGTGAATTCCTATCGCACAAGCAACTTTAATATTCTGCGCATTGGGCGTGAAGATTTTCTTCCCTCTTAATACGTTTTATTTATTTTACTCATATTCGATTATTAAAGTTAAAAATCCGTAAAGCCGGATGTACAAATTGTTTCTGGAGTGATTACGCACCTCTTAACTTATTTTAAAAATAACATAAACTAAAACAGCAGTAATTAATAGTCTTTACAAACATTCAGTGTTGCAAGCATACGAAATGCATAATTCTTTTTAAGGCAAAACAATTATTGTTTTTTATTCATAATAATGATTAAGGATGCACTTTAGTAAATTAATAATAAACAGAGTTTTGTTTAATATTTTTTACTGACATGACCACAAAAAGAAAACATAATTAATCTGTAGCATGAATAAAATCAATTGGACTTAACAATAATAAAACATTTCACAACTAAAGCTGAACTAGTCAAACATATCATTAAAATATTTTTAATTATAAGCATTACATCATATAAATTATAATATCGTGATATTTTAAACAACGATTGATACATAAAAATATTTATTTTTACTCAAGATTATGTCAGCTATTCTATCCAAAAAGATATTTTAAAATTGAGTAATAAGAAGAATAAATATGTATACACTAACATTACTTGTCCATTCACACTGAATATTTTTATATGCTCAGACTCACTTATAATTAATTCTATCTAGATTCGGGTTTATTCTTAGGTGGCTTAAACATTTTCATCTTTTTACTAGGTTTTGAAGCCTTTGTTGAACCGCCTGCTTTAAAATTCTGCCAACTTTCCACACGATTTTGTCGAGACTCCTGAAAATAACATTTCAGTAATACCCTAAAATGTGGAGACGAAAACGTGATAAAGACTCATACCTCAAAGTTCTTTTGCCATTCCCTTTCTGCCTTTTGGTTCTCCTCTTCTTCTATCTCTTGTTCTCTCTTCCGTTTCCTCTCTTCCTGATCCCTATCAGCCAACTCACGTCGTTTTCTTTCCATATCTGCAAAAAGTTTCATTGTGAGAACATAAACAGCATGTTTATATTTTTCTGGATCATCTTCGGGAATTCCGTTTTTCCCCTCCTTTTTAGCTTTCTTCCGTTTATCAGCGAGCTATAAACAAGATAATCATAAACTATGTTCAGCATTAATTGATGTTATTAAATAAACCCATTCAAAATTGACCGACAAGGAAATGTTTCCAACCACGAAGCTGGATGAAGTTTGAAAAACTAGAATTGTCTAAAAAATCATTTTCTGTTTTGGCTTAAAAAACTCTTCAGTTGCATTGCAAATTCCAATGAAAATGAGCCTTCTTTACAGAAGTGCGATTTTGTAATCTCAACAAGTAACGAGTATCTGGTTAAAGGCTCCCTCCACTATATGAATATTCAAATTAGTATCATATTGATTTGTTTGCGAACAGTTGACTGCAGTCATTCCATCAATTTTTTTTTCTATTTCTACAAATTTTATCTTTTTTTTGTATATTGGCATCATAAATTGAGTAGAACTAAATTAACTTTTCTCGCACAGTTTTTATGATTCTTTTCGCGAAGAATGTTTAATTTCAGGCTATTACTTTTATTATAAAAGAATTTCTTCAATATTTCTATTAATAAAACTGTTATAAATTCAAAGAGAATAGTTCTACTCATGTTAATTTTTTATATTTTAATTATATCTTTCTTGGTTGGCCTTACGGTTTAATAAGTTTATACTAAACATAATAATCCATTATACAGAAATGATAATAAACAAAAACAATTAATATAAAAAAGAATTTTTGCCAAGTAACAGTAAAATTGTTGCGTATATTTTCTTCATACTTATGACTACATATCTATTTGGAAGAGTGTACCTTGATACTTTTCACATTTGTGATTTAATTAGAGGAGCAAGTTAAGCGGTAAAATTTTTATTATCACTAGTTTAAAGAATTCATAAAGTCCGTAATACATAGAAATTCACAATATTAAAAAAATCATGGGTTTTCTTGTAAAATATTAAAAGACGAAATGTTTCGTTTTACCGTTACCAACGTATTTTCGGAAATTTAATTTTGTTGTATGTTACCTTTAGTACTTTACCTTCTTATTGAAGAAAATTAGTATTTACCTTCTTATTGAAGAAAAAATTAAACGGAAACAAATTTTATTTACACATTAAAAGCGTAATAACAAAAACTAAATTTCTATTTGCTGTAAAGAACATCATATTTATTTATTGGATATTGCTTATATTTTTCATAATAAATGCAGATTAGAGAATAAGACTGTACTTGCTTTTCAAGGATTCTTGATAATGCCTTTATTTTGAAACCCTATAAAAAAATTAAAGAAAAGGGATTTTTGGTTCTAATTTTTATAAAATATTGTATTTAAACACTGCAGGTTATTGATTACATTTAATTATGTCTGACTACATCAATTCTACAAGAGAAAGTTTATTTTTCCGGCAATTTTAAATGATCAATTAGAAGTGGTTAAGTTGCTTTTTGTTTTGATTGATGCACGAACTGATCCTGGTAAAAAAATTTTGCAAAAGTCAAAAAAAAATCCACATACAAATTACGACCTTTACTAATGGCACTCTATAATTACAAAAGTGCTCACTTTCCTCTGATATGGAGAAAGAAACATTATAGAAATAAATAAGAAAATAGAATATATGTAAACAGATTCATCTCAAGTAGATATTTGCACGATGGTCAATACAAAGGAAGAAACGTGGAAAAGACAAAGACTTGCAACAACTAACTGTGGCAATATGCAAAGTGCGAGTCTTTTAATGCAGTCTTGAAGTGAACTACAAATGATGAATATTCTTTCTCAAAAATCAATCATGAAGCAGTTTTCTCTCATGAAAAACAGAGTAAGGAGTAAGCGTAGAACTTTAAAATTGCATGGAAGTTGGAGACAAAAGTGCATGGAGACAAAAGCACTCCTCAAAGAAGTTATCTCTTAGTTATCACCTGACAAATCTTTTTGTTTCAGTTACCTTTTTATCGTATTATTTCGTCGTATTAGTTTGCCTTTTTACTGGTTCTTGTTGGTGCCTCTAACAATGCCAGGAATGCGAAGACGTGCAAATTTTCGTCAACTTACACCCTTTGAAAGAGGGCGAATTATCGGGTAGCATGAAGCTGGCTTAAGCTTTCGGGAAATTGGTAGACGTGTAAGTCGACCACACGCCACTATGAGACGAACTTGGAGGAAGAACACCTAGAAGCTCGACGCAAAGGTAGTAGACGTCCCAAAGCAACACAAGAACGGGAATATCGCCTCTTAAGATGAAGTGCAATTCAGGATCCTTCAGAACCATCACGAGCTGTTGGAATCAATTGGGTAAGAGTAATTGGTCGAAGAGTTTCTATGAACACGATTTATAGCCGAATACGTTCGTGGGGACTGCGCTCATATCGTTCTTATTTTCGTCTACCTATGACAATACAACATAAAGCTACCAGACTGCAGTGGAGTCAAGACAGGCAGCAATGGGACCATGAATGGAAACAAATCATCTTTAGTGATGAATCCAGATTTTGCATGTGGCATTCTGATGGGCGTGTACGGATTAGACGACCGATAGGCTAGAGGCAAAATTTACAGTATGCTCAACGTCGCTATAAAGCTTTAATTCCTGGGGTAATGGTGTGGGGGGCAATATGCGACGGAGGGAAGTCTCACTTAGTATTCATTCCGGGCACACTAAATGCGAGGCGTTACATTGATACAGTTCTGGAGCCTGTTGTTCTTCCATTTCTTCAAAACCCTTCAGAATGACAACGCGCATCCTCATATTGCCTACGTAACTTTAGACTTCTTAACGGAAAACAATGTAAACATTTTGCCTTGGCCGCCAAGATCCTCCAATCGAACATGTCTGGGATATGATGGACAGAAGACGCGTCAGTTACCTCATCCTCCGAACACGCTAGACGAATTGCGTCAACAGCTGTAGGTAGCCTGGAATGAACTCCCTCAAGAGACAATCGACCATCTGATTTCCAGCATGCCCAGAAGGGTTGCTGAATGTACAAGAGTTACTAATTTGTATTTGAATAAATAGTGTTAGACTTAATTGACCATTTAATCATTTGTTTGTCTGCATGCGCTTGTCATTTTCACGCAATTTCAAAGTTCTGCATCTACTCCTTCAGAGTGGTTCATTTTTTTTTGAAACCCAGTGTATTATAGCTATTCGAAGAATTTATAAACTTCGTAAGCAAGCCAAATTAATTTCTGATGGAAGTGTGTCCCCGGATTGAGTTCGCCATACGTATAGTGTTGAAAGTTTCATTTTGAAACTTTCAAAATGACATTGAAAATTTCCAAATTTCAAAAAGCTTTTTATAAATTTCACAAATATTTGAAGTTTATGAAACTTTCGAGAGTTTCACAAATATTTCAAATTTTGTTCCTTTTTTGTTGACATGTGATTAGTTCGATTTGAATAATGCGGCTGTCTAAGCTATCATATTTGATTGACTGAATCTGATTATGATACTGATGATGAAAAAAAACAATAGAACAAGAAAAAGAATGAAGATGTGAAGAAAGAAATATTTATAAAATTTGTCTTTTTAATTAAAAACTAAATTTGATTTGAGTTTTGTATTTAATATATATTTATTATTAATAAATATTAGAAATCAAACTATTTTTTTACAAATTTACTACAACAGTTCTATCATATTCCAAAAACATGTCAATTTTTGATTTAAACTGCGCGTTGTTTGGCATTGCACTTGAATATATAGTGTTACAGGTAAGAGTGATGACGTCACCGATATTTTTTTTAAATGGCAACCCCCAAGTTTGAGTTAATATTTCAATAGACCCCGTGAATAACGAAACGATGCTACGAAAATTTTGATCTCTTTTATATGAAATTTTTGAGAAAGTTAATAATGAGAATGGAAAAGCAGAGTTTTACTTTCAACGTTCCTAAATGTATTTCGATTAAAAAATAAGTAAACTTAGAATATAAAGTATCGTAAAGGAATAAATTATCTCAAAATAAATGTTCAAAATGTCTGCCACCAACTTCTTGGCAATATGCCAGTTTAGTTTAAAACTTAGAACATTGTGAATAGTTTTAGGTTGTATTGCTCTAATTGTTGTTCCAATTCGATATTTCCATTGTTCTCTTTTAATAAATCCACAAAGGAAAAAAATCTAAATTCATATCGGCTTCTTCCACCTGGGTTTTTGCATTTCCCCAGTTTTTAATTAAGAAAAAAAAAACTGTACTAACAATCGATTGAGAAATAGGTGCTCTTTCTGGGTGAGTGTTGTTCCTCTTCTGTCCTTGTTTTATCGTCACATCCCAAGCATTATTAAAATTTCAATTCTTTCTCGTTCCATTTGAGTGAATCATTTAATTAAACAAACCAAATAAATTTCTATCGCTTAATGCGAAAACGAAAAATCGCCGAGCAGTAAATCCAGCTTGAGGGATTAAAATTTGTCACTTATTAAGATTATTTTCTACTGGAAATTCTGAAGCTGATGAAGGACATTTTGAGCATTTATTTTGGGATAATTTTATTCCTTTATAACGTTTTATATTAAATTTATTAATTTTTTTATTCAAATGCGTTGGAATATTGAGATTAAAACTCTGGTTTTCAGTTTTCTTTATTAATTTTCTCAAAAATTTTCTTATGAAAGAGGTAACCATTTTAGAAGCATAATTTTGATAGTCACTTGGGGATTGTAATTTGAAAAAAAAAATACAGTGACGTCATCATCTTACCTGTAAAACTTTGTATATTCAGGTACAATGCCAAACAACACGCAATTTAAATCAAAAATTGAACTGTTTTTTAAAAATCAATAATTTACATTTTATACTGATTATTCCAAACTTCATACTCATGCTGCATAGCGTAGATGAAAAGTCTCCAACACCTTGCGAACGTATTTACTAAAATATTTTCATCATTTATAAATTTCACGAAATTTTATATCACTAGTTAGGTGTAATGGAGCTAAAACTTTGGAATTCAGAACTCACGCTTTGTAATTCAGGTCTGCTTGGCGCGAAATGAATTTGTGCTAAATTTGACGTCGAAAGTCTTCAAGACTAGAAGTGCTGTTTTATGCGCACCTATATTTTCTTTTTCTTGTGGTGAGTGTGAAATAACTTAAAGAAAACTAAAAATATACAGATTTACAAAAATTCTCTTCATCCCGTTAAAGAGTTTCTAAGTCAAAACAGATAATAATTTTTCAATAAATGCAAATTTATGCAATTTCCTTAAAATTGATGATTTCAAAATAGAAACATTTCCTTGTGAACTCAATCAGATTAAGAATGCAAATATTTAATTAACATAGTTTCTTGACCATTTTTATGAGATAAATGTTGACAAACTATGTTTTACAGTCGATAGATTTTAATTTACAGTTACAAAAGTTGTTAAAATCACAAAATGTATATTACAAAAATGAAAATTGTCCAAAGGTTAATAATTACAATTCTGTTTTTGAAAATATTTAAATTCGGAAACTTTCTTATTCGTGAAATTTCTAAATCTGTAAATGAATGAAACGTATACAGGGTGAATCACTGCATGCCCCTTCTTCGATAGCTCATTTATAGAACTAGATAGAATTTTTTTCCTCTACAGAGAATTTCGCCAACTGGTACTATAACCTATAATTATTTTGATGCATACAGGATGCTTCGTTAAATAGTGGCTGCACGTAGCAGAGCTTCTTTTAATTGAATACTCAATACAGTCCTTATTGAAAGACGTATCTTTTCATGCTTTTATTTTACTATAAACGTATTTTTTGTCATCCAACAACAAAAAGCTGTGGTATGAATTCTTTTATTTTGATTTGTTTTTTTCAAATGGTCAGTTATTAATTTTTTTTTAATACAACGCCCTTATCTCTTTTTACAAATAGATAATATTTATGCTCCTCATCAATTCTTCTATGGGTTTTCTGTATACAGGCTGATTGAAATTCGAGGGATCTCGCTTATTATAAGAAAATCAGTTAAATGGAAGCAAAGTTGCCAAATTTCACGCTGATTAATAATCTGTTAAGAAGTTTGAAATATTTCGAACAGTTTCTTCACAACCGGAGAAAAACTAAAAATTGTCGAATGTACTTTATTTCTGGAGAGATTCGTTTTTGTTTTTTTAGAGCCAACTTCATTTTTTACGAGCGCGATTTTTGTTGTTTAGACTGGTAGATAGCATATTTTTTTCTGAATTCATTGATATTCAATACTTGCTATTTTGAGAATTCAACCAAGTATTGTCAGTTTCAAAATTAAAAAACCACCACCTGTTGAATAGAATTGAGTTACATCCCGTATAAAAACATTTATCTTTTCGATATTTTTCTAAAACTTACAACTTTTGCATTATCCAATCATGTGTAGGGCTCGCAGACTTCCTGAATCTGAACGCCAAGCTACAAGGGAAGTAGTCAACGAACTAATTAAAAATGGGATAATTCGCGAATCGAGTTCACCCTATGCAAGTTCCGTTCTACTGAACAATAAAAAAGTTGGGGAAAAACGTTTATGCGTAGACTATCGTATGTTGAATAGGATACCTGTAAAAGATCGATATCCTCTTCCTTTAATCGAAGACCAAATTGGTGGGTAACAAATTTTACATTAGCTTAGATTTATTCTCAGGATACCATCCAATTCCAATGTCCGCAGACACAATACCTTGTACTGCATTTCACCCAGGATGGCTTATATGCCTTTGTACAGCCCCTAGTGTTTTTCAAAGAGCTATTAATGGTCAACTCCGATTTAACAAGCTAAAAAAATGCTATTTCTTACAAACTGAAATAGAATATTTAGGCTACACTATCTCAGAATCTGGCATTCAGCCTTCAGATCATAAAATAGAAGCCGTCAAACATTTTTCTGCGCCGCAAAATGTACATCAAGTGAGACAATTTTTAGGTCTCACTAGATATTTTCATAAATTTGTTCAAAGTTACGCCACCATTTCTAAACCCCAAACTACATTACTGCATACGGGTGTCCCTTGGACGTGGCAAGACGAGCAAAATAAGGAAAACCATAATTGCCCTATTTGATCCAAAATCGACGCTAGTAGGCTCGGGGTAGCGGGTATTCCAATACAAATTAAAGAAGGTAGACAGCACGTAGTAGCGTATTACAGCCGTCACACTACTGTTGGGGAACAAAAATTTCATTCTTTCGACCTTGGTGGTGTATGCAGTCAAGAAATTCAGACAATATTTGCTGGGTCAGCCGTTCACCATTTTCATAGATGATGCTTCGGTTCAGTATACATTTGAAAAAAGGAACTGAATGCCAGAGTGAGGCGATGGGTCTTGGAACTTAATCAGTTCAACTACAAAATTAAGCACAACGGTAATTAGCAAATGCAACATGCAGATGCTCTTAGTCGCAACCCTTTTGACGGCATTGTGGCTATAATGGAAGAAGACTGGCTGCTTGCTGTTCAGCAACCTGATAAAACAATACAGGAAATAACAGAAATTTATTAACAAGATTTTATTACTAGTCACTAATATCATGGATAACCCATTATTATTTAATAAAAGAAATCTTACAGTCTGGCCAACGCCATGATCATAAAGACTTTTTCAATGATTATCACTAAGGGTGGAAAAGTCTATCGCGTGACATTAAACAGATTACGGTGATTGGTACCAAAAGTAGCGAGTTACCAAATTTTACGAATGGCTCATGAGGGCATTTTGGAATCGATAAAACTTACGAGCTAATCGCATGTAAATATTGGTTTCCCCGTATGAAGCGTTTCATAACAAAATATGTTAAGAATTGTTTGAATTGTATTTATTTTAAAATAACTTCGGGTAAACGACTTGGGTTTTTGCACTCTATCCCAAAAACGCCAATACCGTTCCATACGGTTCACTTGATCAGTTGGGTCCTTCTCTTAAAACCAAAACCGGCAATTCCTATATTTTCGTCATAATTGATGTTTACACAAAGTTTATATCCTATAAAAGACACTGGTACTAAACAGGTTACCAGTTCCTTCAAAAATGCTTTTAACATTAGCATAATTAGCGATCAGGCAGAGCTTTTACTTCAAAAAGATTTGCAGTATTTGTAGTTACATATGGGGCGCATCATCATTTGAACGCTGTAGCACTTCCATGGGGAAATGGACAAGTTGAAAGGTATAATCAGATAATCATAAACTCCCTAGCTACAATAGAAGGTAACTCTGAAGACAGGGAATGAGACTCAATCTTCCAAACCTTCAGCTAGGTATAAATGGTACGATAAACAAAGCCATTGAAGTCTCGCCTAGTGAGGCTCTCATGGGCTTTAGGGTTACAAGCACTAGATTTCTAAAAGCGGAAGAAAATCAAGCATTGGACGCAACAGCCATTCGTAATCGTATGATTGAATTAGCAAATCACCAATAGATGCAACAGAAGCGTCGGTTTGATCAAAAACGTCTCCCTGAAAATCATTTTGCAAAGGCGACCTGATACTTTTACGACTTACTGCTCTCCCGAATACTGGAATCAGCCCAAAACTATTGTCACGTTGGAGAGGATCGCTTAGGGTCAATAAAGTGTTGGTAAATGACAGGTATGAGGTAACCGACATATCTGGCCCCATTCGTTCAAGAATACCGTATAAAGGTATTGCAGGGTTGGAAAATATGAAACCCTGGATACGATATTATGATGACCAATGAAAGGTAGGGGTAAGGTAACAGAACATTGTAGGTGAAAAAAAAGTTTGGTACTTTGTCCTGGTAGTGCAGAGCACTGCGGAGTAAGGCTTTCGGTACTTTACTCTGAACAGGGGGACTAACTGCAGGTGAAACCCCGGTACTTTTAATCCTACCTGGAAATGATTGGAGCTCCAATATTATTACCAATTTTGTTTTCGATGATTTAAATTTTAGTTCTTTTTGTGTTGATTATGTTACCTATACAGGGTGTTAGGTTATTGCTTGGACAAATTAAAACTGTAAATGAAGGGTGTCGTATGGGATCAGAAAGTACTCAAACATGCCGGATTTTCGGTACATTTTGAAAAAATGCAAAAAGAGCGAACTATTGAGAACCGCTGATAGTACTTACGGAGCCAGCGCCGATTAAAGAAGATGTTCGAAATTCATGCCGTCAGCTCGAATGCATGCATCAACACGATGTTGTAAAGCTGCCCGCACACGGAAAAAGAGCGCCGGCGATATCTACGCTCTGCAGCACGTGCATTGCACCTACATTCGCCATACGTCAGAATAATGTCAACAAGTTCGTAATTTGTGTATGCATTCATTTTGTCCCTGACCTGCACACTCCGAAATATGTTAAGACACTGAACGTGCGTTATTTGCTTGTCATAAAATAATAAACCATCTGGGAATTTATGGCAAGGGGATTGCCCGCCCGGATGGCGTTCGGCACATGGGTGTAACAGTAGATAAGACAATCAGTGGTTTCGAAACAATTTTTATCGATTTTTGTTTGAATTTTTTCCGGGAAAACGAAAGCCGGAACACCCTCGAATGTAAAGGCTTTTTTACTGTACAGAGTGTTCTCCATACGTGGTTTGCAGGTGTCCAGTCAATTACCTAACACCCTGTATATGACTACCGTGCAACTGTAAAACGTACCATGTGACCGAGATAAGATTTGGTAGCTGAGGAAGTACCGGCGTAAAAAGAAGCAGGCAGCTGACAGCTGTCAAAAGCAATCAGTCAACACCAAACAGTCGTGAGGGCGCTATATTTACATATTGAGGATTATTTTAAAAACAACTGCGCAAAAAAATTGTTTCGTTATTCACTTTGAGTTTCTAACAATTAATATGCATAATATACACCAATGGAATTCTTATGTGATTCATCTTTGCCAGTTTATAATAGCACTTGTGCTACACGAACTGCGTAATTATTTATCGCTCTAAAGGAACACACACACATCGCTATCTACGGGCAATCCAGTTACCGTAATCCGATCTCCTGGAAATTGCCAGCAAATCGCCAGAATGAACGGGGTTCACTAATGCCTCGATTTTCAAGCGATCTTATTGCAAGAATTAAGAGAAACTCAAATTGGTGACAGGAAATACAAAGTATCTGAAAATGTCACATTTTTGAATTTAATTTGTAGAAAACAAAGCAAGCAAATTTTCACACATCCTGTATTTCGCGATTCCAATTTGAGTATGGTTTCTCAGGTTTTCTGAGAAGATGAATGTTTTTATACGGAATGTAATGGCATAAAATCAATAATAAACAAGTTTCTTTGGTTATTTGAATTTGAATATTTCAGACGTTCTGTAGTCCAAAAAAACTTAAATTTATGTGTGTTGTCTGCAGGTGCTCGAACAGTATACATACAAAAAATATATTTTTTGCCTAAAATCAATAATAAAAACGTCATATTGGTATCTGCAACGTGAAATTAAGAAATTTGAAGTTTATAGACAACTGTAGTTCAATATTTAATTTAACCATTGTTTCTGAAATTTCTTGAGAAGCAGAATATGTTTAAATAATATATAATAAAAATAATTTCTTTTTACGTAAAATTGATATTAAAAAAGTTTTTCCTCTTATCAAGTCGATCCATGGACACATTGTATGTACAAATAATTTTTTGATAAAGGTAGATCATAGAAAACAAAACATTTATCTCAGATTACCAGAGGAATTTATTTATTTATTTGACATTTTATGAATTTTCCTCTTATCAAGTCGATCCATGGACACATTGTATATCCAAATAATTTTTTTGATAAAGGTAGACCATGGAAAACAAAACATTTGTCTCAGATTACCAGAAGAATTTATTTATTTATTTGACATTTTATGAATTGACGACTTGCTGTTCAATTGCAATTACTGTAACTTTCTTTTATTAAATTATAATTTATTATTTACATTAAGAAATTGTGAAGCTTTTTAGTAGTTAAGTAAATTCGAAATTTTATTTGCCACAGTTTGACGCGTCACTAACGTCAAAAACTGCTTGGTTTTACACTTCCATGTCCTGCCTTTATCAAAAATTTATTTGGACATACGGTATAATCCTTAATGTTTTGGTTATTATAAACTTTTTAAATTTTTACTCCCTAATCAGTGATAAAAATTATTTAATGGACCATATTTCATTTTTTTTATCACAACGCTCTCTCTATCTCAGAAAGACAATAGATGTCAATGTTTACATTTCATTATAGCCTTTTCTTACATTATAATGTTAGTATTATTTTGTAATATGTATAATTCTTTGTTATAGTTACGAAAGTGTTAGTGCTGACACGATTTAGTTAAGCTTACAATTAGTTAATTTAGAAATAAAAGAAATTGACAGGCCTTCAGTTACTTGTTAAATTTATTATTGCTTCAGTTACTATACATATTCACGTGTATTCTGTAATGACCCTCCCAGACATTTGCGCAACTTCACAAACTAACAAGTGTCGGAGGGCATTCGCAATAGGCATTATGCAAATGTTTGAGATCATATGCAATTTGTCAAAGCGAGTCAGTTTTGCGTGCGCGAAGGTTTGCACATAACTTTGAACAAATGTTTGCGTATAAGTGTTCAGCACCTCAAGCACTAAATCATTTCAATTCATATCTAACAACATTCCATTCCATTCCAGTCAATTAAAGGTAATACGGTTTTTAGGAAACCACAAGTGTAACTATAATTGATATGAAACGTTTGTACAATAGAGCTCATCATCTTGATAGCTTATCCAAATAAAATTATCAAGAGCATAATTAATTAGTCCTTGGACTACACGTAATCTTTTATTATACCCGATCGACCGATCGATAAAATTATAAGAACAGATTTGCCGTTTACTATCGGAAGTCACGTTGTATTCTTAACTCAGATTGATCAAGTCGGCTCATAATGAAAGTGACGTTTATATACACTGAATTTATTTTATCATGAATTATAAGTTTTATCATTTCTATATTATTAGTTACTATGTAATGAGTCATTCTTAAAATTCTTAATTGGAGTAATTTATTTGGCAATATTGAATGGGTAACATTTAATTACAAGATCAAAACGTCAAAAATAAATTTTGAGGTTCATAAATTTTATTTGAAAAAGAGAAAGAATTTTAGAATTGAAAAAAATAAATACTACTGGACTAGCTCACAGTCTGTATTCAAACTGACTATCACCTGCATCGATACACACAGCTACCCGCCTTTTCATGTTTTCGAAAGCATTTTCCAAACATTGTGACGTAACAACAGTTATTTTATAGGGGAATAAATTCAAATTTTTCTTTAAAACTTTGTGGCACGTTGAGTAAGATAAATTTGTTTCTGAGCCAATCTTGCAATAGACTTTTTAGGATCTTGCTACTTTCGAACCCGTACGTTTTCTACTACTTCGGGAGTTCTCTAAAAGGAGGCCCACCTCCTAGTTTACGAGTATCATTGTCTCTGGTTCGGAATGCAGAAACTGTATTTGGAATTCTGGAAATTTGGTCTAAAATCTTCGATGCAAGCCGCAATAAAATGTTTCTATTCACCATTTTCATCTTTTTTGGCATTTTTAAAATAGCTTTCGACAAGAAAAACTTTTAGCTCCAAAGAAAACATTTTTAAAAACAAAATTGAGAAAATTCGAATTATTTGATAACTGATGACTTAATTCAAAATTTAAATTGTCTAATGTCAGGATGGCCAACAACCTTTGAAAAGGCATGGTTTACTCCAATTAAGAATTTTAAAAATGGCCCAGTATTATACTTAAACATTTGTATGTTGCATTTGAAAATGACGCTTTGACACATTTATATCGGTTGTTTCAATAGAAAAAGTAACCCTACGTTTTCTGTATTAGCACTGTCATTATACAAGGATAATCACGGTGAGTGGCCTATTAGAATATATTGGAAACCACGCCTTACAAATCGTTGAAAATTTGCACATGATCGATGAGAACTATTTAAATAATAAAAAATCAATCATAGTGTACTTCCGGTTCTACCGGAAATCGATACCAACTTTCCTATGTTAAATGGAACACTCCGTATACTGTTACATTTTTGGATTCCACGTTCAATTCTACATCTTTTGTATTCACATATATCAGGGCTAAAATGCATTGTTTTGACGGTATTCAATTTTTTTATAAAAATTCTGACGATTGCAATGATAACAATAAATTGGAATATTTCAAAAACTAACAAAGATAGCCAATTGTACTTTTCAATGCTTGATCACAGAGATGCAGTAATATTTCTTATATACTTTATATAAAGCTTACAGAGAATCCACAGAAGTTGATAGTTTTCAACAATGAATAACTTGATTTTTTAAATGCAACCACTGTCATGCGGCATGTGAAACAAAATATAATTTATGATTTTGTATATAGGTCACCCAATCGATTCTAGTTGGTGTTTATCTATGAAGTTAAATAAAAGATAAAGTATACCTTGTAAGTACACTGCTCCTCAAAAAAAAAAAAATTATTAACATTTATACAAAAAGTTTTCCCAACTAGTGTGTTGCTCTCATTTTTTCGCATGTTCACGTATATTCCTTACTTGATCAGTAACGTTGAACGTTGAATTCACAAGATGTTATGTTATGTTAGGTATGTTTGTTTACTTGTCTGTTTAGATCAAGTAAGAAACATACGCGAACATGCGAAAAAATGAAAGCAACACACTAGATGGGAAAACTTTGTACACATGTTATTTTATGGATTTATATGATACAAGTTGAGCTTAATTTTTATTCATCATTAGAATTAAATATTTTTCAATATAATACAGCTTACTACATTAAGTATAAAACGTTGTTTTCTTTCAATTATTTCTTTTATGCAACATAAAATAATCTATAAATTTGATTAGCAGTCGATTATTCTTTTGCTTCTTGCTTTCTGTCACATTTAATGTCATATTATATTGTAAAAATATTGTTTCCTTAAATAATCGGCGAATGAGGTCTGAAGAAGTCATCAAAGCAGTTGTTATATAGCCCAAAAATTAAATGTGGCTCTAAGCACTGTTGCCGATGTTATAATCAAACTAGACGATATACTAAAAGAGCTGGATCAGGTCGAAGGTGAGCAACAACTAGACGAGATGATCATTTTATAGTATCAACAGTGCTTCGAAATCGACGTTTTACTGCAACGAACGTTGCTTGTCATTTAGCTGAAGTTAGAAGAGCGATGGTTTCTACAAGTACAGTCAGTAGAAGACTTCATGAAAGTTATTTATACTCCAGAAGACACGCTACTGGACCTGTATTAACTGCAGCCCTTCAAAGAACAAAATTACAATTTGCTCAAGAACATGTTAACTGGACGGTGCACGACTGGAGCAACGTTTTATTTCCTTTTGCTGCTTAAATTCACCAGATGGGCGTGAACGTGTTTGGCGTAGTCGAGAGAATATACTTAGTATGTCATATCCCCAAGAACCCGATTTGGCAGACGATCATTGATGGTTTAGGCGGGCATTTCATTAAATGATCGTACAGTACTGGTAACTATGGAAAATGGAACAATTAACGCTGATAGGTACATATCGGACTGTCTTGAAGACCATATCATCACTTATCCTCAAGTTGTCGGCAATCAATTCATATTAATGCATGATAATGCGAGGCCTCATGTAGCAGTTAGAGTTAGGGAGTACCTAGAAAATGCTGTAATTGTTATATTAGACTGGTCTGCTCGAAGTTCAGATCTTAACCCAATAGAGCACCTCTGGGATATTCTAGGCAGCGTTTAGCAGTCCCAGAAGCTCTTCAAGAACTCCAGGAACCACTAGAAGCAGAGTATGCACAAATTACCCAAGAAACAATTGCAATGCCATGTCGAATGACAGAGGTGATACCAGCTCGTAGTGGCAACACTTGATATCAGTTGTTAAATTTTTTACAGTTTTAAGACATTTAAAATTGAGTTAATTTTGTTCAAGAAATGGCAGAAAAATGTGTATATATTATATTGGACATTACAAAATGTTCAAATCTAATAAAATAAATTCTAAAAACCGAGTGTCTGGTTTTTTTTTGACGAGCAGTGTAGTAGAGAGCATCTGAAATGAAGAGTCAGAAATACACTTGAATTGTTAGATGCCGAAGGAATTCGAAAAGCAAGTCTTTATAAGTCAGTATTTAGTAATATACATACACAGTATGATTCATGACCACTTGATCACTTGGGTGATGGTGCATAACATAAAATTGTATTATCTGATTAATACAAAATCAACATCACGGTCTATATCTACGTAAAGAAAGCTTTCTTTACATAGACATAGATATAATGTAACTTTATGTTTTTATTAATGAGAGACATAGATACACCTATGTAAAATTTTCCTTGTTATTAAACATGATTAATATTGAGTAGGTAATAAAGCAAGAATAGTCTTTGGAAATATTAACATTATTTTAGATGTAAGGTTGGCAGCAGTGCAGCAAAAATTTGGTGTCACTATGGTTACCGCAGACTGACATGTGAATTTAACTATTTAAATTCATTTGCTTTTTTTAATTTCGGATTTCCCTAAATTCTAAGTTTACCGTGTTTTTTGGCAAGTATGCTTCAACCTACTCATTCATTAAATTTTTATTTAAGAAAATTACGCATAGCTGAATAGAATAAGATATTAAAAAGTGATAATTATTGTTGTATCAAATTTGACTTCCAAACAATTCAGTGCATATTCAGTCGTCAACAAAAACGGGGGTACCCATGATCTACGGTTTTTTTAGTGTTTCTGCAAGGTGCAGCTTGCCTATGTGGTATCATTAAACATTAATGTCTAGAAAACCAGGCACCGTTAAAATATTCTAAAAGTATATTTGTGCTCCTTTTAATATTCTTTACCACCAACTAGACCAACTAGGCAGTGGTGCGACCATTTTAAATCATGCTGCAGTAAAAAAATGACCTGTAGATTAACATATTAATTTATAAAAGTACCCATTTTTATTGTTGGACTACAAAAAAACACGTTTATAGTCAATATTAAAACAGAAATAGAAAATTAATTTATTCTTAATCGGTTAAATAAATATAAATATTTGTAGTGACTGTCAGTATTTTATGAAACATCCTGTATGTGTCAAAATAATTTTTGGTAAGAGTACTCAATAGGCAGAACCTCTCTGTGGAAGAAAACAAATTCTATCTAATACAATAAACGAGCTATCGAAGAAGGGGGTCTTTATGATTCACCCCTGTATATAAACCAGCAAAAAAAAACTGGCTAAATAAAATTAAATAGCATTTTCGATCCACTGCTTTAGAGCATTCTCCAGAATACCTCCATTTCCTATTATTACATGAGGTTAAAACAAGATGAGAGTACTTTTGAGTAGTGAATCAAAAAA
The DNA here is from genome assembly GCA_039766575.1 of Serrognathus titanus. Lineage (NCBI taxonomy): Eukaryota > Metazoa > Arthropoda > Insecta > Coleoptera > Lucanidae > Serrognathus > Serrognathus titanus. The sequence continues at coordinate 54,079,895 of CM077912.1, forward strand.
GCATTGGGTTGCTTATTGATATCGAGCATTGTTATTCTGATTGGAACGGAATATTTCATTACCTCTTTAACACAGATCACATTAGTTTTTTCTGCAAAACAATTAAGAATGATCTATCTAAGATAATACAAACTATGTAATCAGTGCACGGCAAAATTTAAAGAATATTCTAATAAAACCTACCATAATATCAGTCCTTCCTTTTGCCTCCTCCACAACATCTAAACATTTTTTTCTAGACTCCTCATTCTCTAGGGTTCTCCACGCTTTATTTACAACTTCGAAAGCTTGTTGAGCTCTGTCTGCATCGTCCTGATTTTTGTCTGGATGCACTAAAATCGAAAGCCTTCGATACTTCTTTTTTATATCCTCTATGCCTATTTCAGGGTCCACCTGTAGAACCTCAAACGGGTTCAGATTGAAATAGGTTGACCCGGGACGTAAAAGTCGGTCAATTTGTTGTTTCGGCGTTAAGACAGAGTCTCGTTTTTCTATTTCTTTCACCTGACACAAGACAAGCTTTAATATTTAACCTAGAGAACTCACTAACAGATCACATACCTCAGTGTAAAATTCATTGAAAGCAACTTCTTTGTGTTCTTTCTCAACGTTCTGAGCCATTGCATTTAGTACTGATTTCCTTTTTAATTACCACTGGGTTGTTTTGTTATTAACAACACTGGAAAATTATGCATAATCAAAGAGCAACTTTACTTAATACGAACATGATTAATAACAGATCACTGGATTATCGAGTTACCAACAGATACAATCTTCACCATTTTAATGCTTGTCTCTGCTAATAGATGTCGCAGTAAGTATTTCTTTCGAAGGTTGTGAAAGTGATTTTACTTTGCAAAAAACCAGTGGCGGCATGTCAGGTAAGATATATATAGTTGAGTCTCATCCTCGAGATTATGGAGAAAATTATATGCAAAATAAAACATAAAAAGTTTTTGGTAATTACATATTTATTAATGAATTAATCAAACGGACACTGAAAAAGGCACTAACGTTTGAGATAATTCATTACACAATTTCACCGGACAAGAATCTACCTAAATTATTACATATTTATTATCCATTTCACGATCTTTTTTTTTCGTTTATTTTGATAGAACTGAAAATATGACAATTGTAAAATTCCGACACTTTAACGTCGATCCCATCGACTATATTGCTTTTTATATTCTACGATGGCACGAAGAAAGTAATTTAACATTAAAACAAATAACTACTTGTGACTTTTTAATACTACCCTAACATGGTCTACTCTTGCCTAGTCTGAAAAGATCGTGAACAGTGCTACTGCCGCAGTGATACATTTATACCACATGTGGTCAGAGCCGGATTAAGAAAATTGAGCACCCTAGGCTAATAACAATTTGGTGCATATACAGGCTGTATCAAAAATATGTGTGCAATTAGCTCAATGAAATATTTTTCCTATTTGACTTTTTTTATTTAAAGCTTTCTAAATTGATTTAAAATCTGGAACACATTACATATTAAAATCTGTACCCCCCCTATGATTAAGACTGAAAAATTTCTGTTGTGATAGAAACGAAACATTGCCAAAAAAGAATCACTTTGACAAAAAGAGCCAATTGTTGTAATATCACATTTATTATAATTTAACAGAAATTGCGTTTATAACATGCTGGAGACAAACAGCATTAAACACAACAAAGGAAAACAGTAACTCTAAAAATGTTTTGAAAGGATACGATTATTATTATTACAGTAAGTGTTCAAAGTGGGCACCATTACTATTTAGACAACACTGTAGACGTCTTTTAAAAGAATCTTTCACTCGCTCAAGCATTGGTCGATTATTCCTTATGCCTGGAGCAGCATCTTCAATACGGTTCCTCAATTATCCATTAGTTTCAATAGGGACTACATACACTAGTTGCTTCATATAGACCCATAAAAAAATCGCATGGATTAAGGTCGAGCGACCTGGCGAGCCGCAAAGTTGGGCCACAAGTTCCAAGCCACCGTTCTTGAAAATTATTGTTCAGGCAATCTCTGACTATCAGGGCATTGTGATACGGAGCACCATCATGCAAATACCATAAATTTGCTCTACTTTATAAAGGCACATCCTGTAGTAAATTGAAAAGAATCTCCCTTGAGAAATACAAACATTGTTCACCATTGAGACGAGATGGTAAAATATGGGGTCCAATTAGTTGGTCATTTAAAATACCAGCCCACATGTTTACGGAAAATTCTTGTTGAAAATTATGTACTCTTATGGTATGTGGGTTTTCATCAGTCCATACATACATGAGTGTTGTGAACATTAAATATCCCTTCTTTGGTATTCCTGTTCGTCAGTTGTGAGCAAATAATTTAAAAAATTCGGTTGCCTATTAATTTTTCCAACCACCCATTGACAAAATGTGCGCCTACGTGCATGGTCACCAGGTCGCAAAATCTGAATGCATTGCACATGGTAAGGATATAACTGTGGGCCATACTGTCGAATGCGATACACCAAAATAGTCTCCTCGACATTCAGTAGACGACGAGGACGAGCTCTGCCACGATTTTGGGCTTGAGGTTGAAATGAGTCATGATCCCGGAGATGTTGGACAGTTGATTGAAATGTTTGCCTATTAGCTAAAATATGATTAGGGAAACGAACCGCATACAGTCTTCGTGCTCCTGCAGCATTTCCACAAGCTTTATCATATACACCAGGACAATATCTGTTAATTCTTGATTAGAAAAGTTGTGCATTTTTAAGAATGACAACTATCTTGACACAATATAAATAATTGTAAAATCAACACTAACACTTTCTAACTATATTGCCAGTTACACAATTTTAATTAATTTTCATAAATAATTGTATCTGATTGCCATGGTTTCTCGAAAGAAGATCCAGTTCAAACACCAAACGACTTATTTGCTCAAAAATAGGGGTAAAAAAAATTATGAAAAAAATTGACGATTTTTTAGAAATACCATAAAATAAAATTGTTCAGTTGGCGAGTTCTTCTATGGTTTAAAATTAACATACGTATTTCTGATACACCCAATAAACTCACTATGATCACGGAGTATAGGGAGGGAATCTTACGATCGCAGATTGAAGCTGAAATCAATAAAAACAGGAAATATCAAGAAAACTTCGCAGGTTTTTTTCAATTTTTTGATAATGTGAAAATGATTTTATTAGAAACAGTTTAGAATTATTTGACGGGTTTATAAATAAATAGGTTATATTTTTCGTAAGGTATGTATTGTCAAGTAGACATCTAATTAACAAATACAACCAAATTTACAATTGGAAAAATTTCATTTCCCGTTTTTTTTGACGTCAGCTGTATGTTCCGTGAAGTAATCAAAGCGCTACAAGCTGAGTTTTTATAATTGTATAATTACGCTGCAGATTATTATCATTATGTGCAGTTATATTACATAATAGTTATTTAAAAAAAAATGTTGCAAATCGGTTTTGATTGCAGTGAATTCCTCGAGCATCCTCTATACAGCTGTTTCGGCCCTATATGGGGCCTCGTCAGCGGAAGCGTAACTCGAGACTTCCACTGCAAACCAAACCGACCTGTCCAAGGTTATTCCTATAGAGGATGCTCGAGGGATTCGCTGCAATCAAAACCGATTTGCAACAATTTTTTTTTAATCTTTCAATAAGTTTTGACAGCACGATTGGCCGCCTTGTGTGAGAGGATTTATTAAGTAGCAAACTAGCTGCAATTTGTCATTTCCTGTACAAAGTTGTGTCAAAAAGTGATCGCTGGATGTTGCGATTCAAACTATTGATAATAGTTATTGTATTGTAGTCTAAATAACTGGGGCGTATTTTATAGATTGCATATGCTACAGTGCCCCACCGCGACTTCACTTTTCCTCGCCCTAAAGCCTCTAACGTTCCCTCTCTATTCTCTATGATTATAATGTGCATTTGAAATGAAACACGTGCGATCAGATTAGAGTCGGCTAAGAAAAAAAATCGTAACTTACATCATACGTTTGCATATGTCAAAAAAAATTTGTTATGTTTATTTCAAAATGGTCTTTACAACACAACAAAATGCTTTTATTGTAAAGTCATATTTCAGAAATGAAGTAAAAGTAAATGGTGAGTGGACCTACAGCATCCCACAATGATTGGAAGAAGCCATTGGATTTTTTCTTTAGCCCTACCAAAAAAATTCAATTTTTGAAAATCTCATTGATCTAAATATGCTAATGGAAAGAATAACTGAAAAATGTGTTAAAATTAATAACTCACCAAGATTGCTGCAGAACGTCTTCAAAGGAGTTAGAAAGAAGTGTTAAAAATACCTGAAGGCAGAAGGTGAATACTTCCAGCACCTCTTATAAATTGATTATTTACTTTTGTTGTCTGTTTTATGTTTGTTCTCTATTAAAGCTATTCAGCCTCAAATTTTTTTCATAATTTCACAATTCCTTGTTTTGTTTCATTAAATTTTGGGTTGATTTAGTGCCATCTGATATACGTGTGTCATACTGACTTCAGAGACACATTTCTGGATTTATGATAAAGTAATGACACCTTCTCTCAGTACTCTAACACATGATACATATGTATTTGTAAGGACACGTAATGTACTGGGTATTTCATTGAGGATGCATCAAACTTGGTATGCGGGTAGATGTGGGGAAAAGAAAGAAAAATTTCCTTGTAAAATTTTCTCTGTAATGAATAAATTTAGAGAAAATCGAAGGGAAAACAAAGTCGCATATTTTTAGGATAGACTTTAAATGAGAATGAATGGATTGTTACTCATTCGCATACGAAATCGGTTTATTGGTTAATTGCCTCTTGAATGTCACCTCAGTTGATTCGACAAAACACATTTAAAACATCATGGTTGTTGGCAATCAATAAAAATAATAATAGCCGTTTATTTTCTGTTCTCCATTTAATACGAATTTTCTAATTGTTAGTTGAAGAATTTTAGGATTGAACAATAATAATTTACATTATTAGTCCAAAGATTAAATACATTTTTTTGTAGAAAGATATAATTTAAAGAGTTTGTGCGAATACTACCTATAAATAAATAAAATAATAAGTAATCGCGATGAATGAGAAAAAATCAAATAAAGAGAAGAGAACTATAAATTTTATTTAGGCAGGTATTGTCAGAAATTCTACAGAAAAATGTTAATGAAAACAAAGTAAATAATTTTACTTCGCCTTTAATAACTACAACACTAATAAAATCAAGAAAATTAATTAAAATTGTGTAACTGGCAACACTAATGTTATAACAAATTGAAATTAATAGATTCAATTTCTATTTAACTTTTTTTGTAATAACACAAGGAGTATCGACCGTTGGAATCAGACAAAAAGTTGTTAATTATCAGGTATTTCGGTCAGGAACAAACTAAAAGAACCTTTTTTCAGTGCTGAGCTTTCGCTGAAGTTTATTAGCTTCTTCAGAGCATTGAAGTGGTTAAGTATAACAAATATCACATAGTATTAAACGCATCACGTAAACAGACGACGTTGGTCAGCGAATGTATAAGACACATAAAATTAATGTAAACACATTTAAAAAACAATTAAAGATTTAAAAACAAATTGTGATGACAAGATGACGGAGACCAATTCAAGACAGTCAACGTTGTCTGTTTACGTAATGCGTTTAATACTATGTGATATTTGTTATACTTAACCACTTCAAGAAGAAGAAGCTAACAAACTTAGCACTGAAAAAAGGTTCTTTTAGTTTTTTTGTAATATCGAAAAAAAGGTGCCGTTTGTCACTAGTATGCTTCTCATTACTTTGAAATTTTAACTTAACTAATTTTAAAACAACTTAATTGCAAACAAAAAGATAATTTCAGTTTAAAAAAAGTTACACGTTTTTAAATGGGCCCACAGCAGTCAATAAAAAAGGATTTTTTTGCAGAACAATTACCATCGAGGTCCCGGCATTTAATGAGGATATAACGAATAAATTGACAGTAAATGCAGATATATTTAAATAGGATTTTTTATTTTAATGTACATATTTTGTACTGACGTGGCAGTTGAATGAAAGTTGGTATTATAGCTTCCAAATAGTCCAAAACATTTAACCAGAATGAATATACTGGGTGTTTCATTGAAGATGCATCCAACTTGGTATGCGGGTAGACGTCGGGAAAAGAATGAAAAGTTTCTTTGTAAAATTTTCTCTGTAATGAATAAATTTAGAAAAAATCGAATGGAAAACAAAGTCGCATATTTCTAGGATGGACTTTAAATGAGAATGAATGGATTGTTACTCATTCACATACGAAATCGATTTATTGGTTAATTGCCTCTAGAATGTCGCCCCAGTCGTTTTGGCAAAACACATTTAAAACATGATGGTTGTTGGCAATCAATAAAAATAATAATTAGTCGTTTATTTTATGTTCTCTAGTTAGTACGAATTTTTTAATTGTTAGTTAAAGAATTTTAGGATTGTTTGCGCTTATTTAAGAATTTATTATTCACATTCACCGTTTCATGAAATCGTTCGTAGAAATTTAGCACCCAATACATTTCTTATAATAATAATAATGTAATAAAAATAAATGTTTTTATTTATAAGATTCGACAAATTTTATTTTAATAACAATTTGTAATGTGTGACAACATACATACTAAATCTGCAGCTGTGTGCCATTCATAAATGCAATTTAGATCGCCGGTTTTGTTTCACGGGCTACAGTATTTCAAAAAACATCGACTCCAAATTATGTAAATTTCAACTTGCTCCGATTAAAATCTTTTATTAAGATATTTTGTTTGAAATAATGTCAGAAACGTGTCCCTCAAGTTTGATGCATCTTCAATGAAACACGCTGTATACAGGTTATAACTAATTAACGGCCCACCATGGAGAACTCATTAACTATAAGAGATACAAAGACGGTTAAATTATAAAGAAAGTTACGCTATTTTGGGGTCTATAAAAATGTGGAAATAAATCTCTTCTATCTTCATTCATTTCTGAAATATCTTAAAAAAACTGAAAATTCTCCACTTCGAAAATCTTGAATACTTTATATTTATGAAGCCAAAATCACAAAATTCAGTAATTTTATGTTAAATTCGAAAGGCGATCTAATGCAGTTAGAAGAAATAGGTTACGATTGGCAGTTTGGTTTTTTTTATGGGCGCTATCTTAGATATTCATACCATGTGATACAAAAATAAAATCTGATTACAATAATATGACACACTTTCGCTTTTGTTTTAAAACAAAATATTAAATTACTACGAAATATTTTCAGAATATTTTTAATCTAGTTTGCGTATGCTTACAAACATTAAGAACTAAAATTATTATTAAATTAACAAACCTTATTAAAGTACAGGGTAGGCCAAATTCGACACTTTTAATAGAAAGTACCTATTTTTAGAAGAGTCAGACAAAAACTGACCTCGGCTCCTGGAGTTCGATTTTTAAGACAAAATTAACGATGAAAACCGCATTTCGATATCTTGTACCATTTTGGAGCTACAGGGCGTTTTTCAAAATTCTACGATTTCTAAAATCCTTTATAACTCTTTTGTTTATGAAAATTTTTGATTTCTGTAAAAACTTTCTTAAGGCACTTTTTCATGCAGAATTCATTGCTCCAAGTTATTTTATTCGTTATAACTTCGTTATATTTATTAAAAATAAAGTAATATTTTTTCATGACTCATTGAATCTTTAAAAAGTATTTAGCTATCATCATCCACAGCCTACTTGAATGCTGCAATAATAAGAAATCGTAGAATTTTGAAAAGCGCCCTGTAGCTCCTAAGCGGAACAAGATATCGAAATGCGGTCTTCACCATTAATTTTGTCTTAAAAATCGAGCTCCAGGGACCGAGGTCAGTTTTCGTCTAACTCTTCTAAAAATAGGGGTTTACTATTAAAAGTGTCGAATTTGGCCCACCCTGTACAGTGCGTAGTTGCGTATTTACATAAAAAATGTTAATTTAACTTAATATTTCGTTTTAAAACAAAAGCATAAGTATGTCATATTGTCGTATGCAGATTTGATTTTTGTATCACTTGATCCGTATATCTAAGATAGCACCCATAAAAAAAAACAGTTGACAGTCGCATCTGCGAAACAATTTTTTCTGATTATTATTATTATTATTAGTGTTAAACCGTTCATCGAATCTAAAATAAAATTAGCGCGTTTTGTGACTCTATCTTAATGATTTTATAATTTTCTATCTTAATAAGTAAGCGAAATATTCGAGATTTTCGAAATTGAGAATTTTCAGTTATTTGAAGATATTTTATAAATGAATGGTAGAACAGATTTTTTATACACTCCAAAATAGCACAACTACCTTGTAATTTAATCGCCTTTGTATGTCTTATAAAGATTCCTATGGTGGACCTTCAAGTCGCAACCCTGTATTGGTTCAGTTAGAATGTATATGCTAGAAATTAATTTTAATTGAAAGAAAAGTAAATAATTTAACGAATACATGTACGATGGGCATCGGCGTCTATTTCCTATAGGGCGCCCTAGACTTTATCCTAGTCAGCTTACTCGGTAATTGGTTCCTGCATGTGTTACATTTAATTATATTCGGTACGTTGGTATTTGCAATGAAGCGCTTTTGGTACATTTTTTGTTATCTCCTGGCCAAAAATGCGATGGTGGTATATCTTTCTTGACTCAAGTGTACTGGTTGCACTTAGGGTATCTTCATCTCGTTTTATTTCATAAGGTGAAAACAAAATCCAAATACTCTGAATGCAACTAGTACAGGTGACTCAAGAACGATATTCCATCATCACATTTTAGGTCAGGGGATGACAAAAATGTGGTGCATGTGGTACAATTGTACTACTCCGGCGGCAACACTGATATTAATAGCTTACATGTACAAGTGCTACAAGTAGACAAAAAATTATAATTTTTAGAGGATATGCACTATAATTATTTCTGATTCAAATGCACTAAGAAATAATTAGGGTAAACACACCGTTTAAAAAAAATTAAAATTGTAATGTTTTCCTTCTCTAACCGATTATTAAAGACTGCCAATGTTCTATCCTTCTCTTATCATTGGTTATAAAAATTTAGTTCGTATATAGTAGTACAAAGACGTATTTTAAAGAGAACGTAATTTTTAGTGGCTGTACTATTCTCAAAATGGCAATTTTCCGACAGCTGATTGCATGAAAGTTTTGGATGTTGCATATTTCATTTATTCAACGTTTTCATTAAACCTTTTCCTAAATTTAGAAGTGACAATTCGTTTTAAATATCCCGCCGATACTATCTGCATTATGGCAAAATAATGTGGAATGTCAACCAAAACGATACATTCAACATTACAGGTACCGACAGTTTATACCATTACTGTATATTAAGGAACTTTCTATACTGTGATTATAGTATTGTACTACAAGCATATTATATGGGGTGTAAATAAAATGTGGCACAAAAAATATAAGGCGTTGTACTTGTACATGTTCCAAACAATTGTGATTATTTATTATTAATACATAATTACCTGTCATTATTAATAAAAATAAAATTAATCCGTTACATTCATAAATATGCGAAAATTCATAACATAACCGATTATTATTAATAATTTCCGTCTTTTGATGGTGAATGTAATACATTTCAATATTTCAATATAAGAAATCAAACCTTTCTAGTGACAAGTGCATTTCTTGCAAGAATAAATAGGTGATTAATATATATTGTTTTAGTTTTAATACTTTAAATATTTTATCGTAAAATTGTAGTAACAATTGACCAGGAAATTTAGAAAACTATTTAGTATAAATGTCGACATTGGCGGCTTCTTCGAGATAATAATTTTGTTGTAAACATTTTTTTGTTGAAAGTCGATTTTGATTGCAGTGGATTCCTCGAGCATTCTCTGTACAGCTGTTTCGGCCCTATTTGGGGCCTCGTCAGCAGAAGCGTAGTTCGAGAATTCCACTATAAACCAAACCGACCTGCCCTAGTTATTCGCAAATGCGATATAATAGTAATGAAAAGTTTAGATCGCGACATCCTGCAATCGTTTTACGACCTAATATTGCATTAGCATTGACAAATTGTAGCCAATTTGTTACTTAATAAGTCTTCCCATACAAGACGGCCATGCGTACCGTCAAAGCATAATGAAAGTTTTAAAAATTTTGTTCCAAGTCGGTTTTGATTGCAGTGGATTCCTCGAGCATCTTCTATACAGCTGTTAGATTGAATTTGAGGTAAATCTACTCGATTTTTTTAATTAGATAAGCACAGTAAAATAACTTTTTAATAGCTAATTATGAATACGATACATCTACTTCATCTCTCTTTCATTCAGTTGAATATTTGTAGGTTGTAAATGCTTTGATTTCGAGCTATAGTTGCTTAATAAAAAAAATACTTTTAAGAGATATATTAAAATATAAAATAAAAATCTGTACATTCTATTTAAAAAAGTATAAATTAGGTGAATAATTCACTTATGGAACATGCTGTGTATGTAAAAATAATTTACTAATACAGAACTCGTTATAGGGGATAAATTTCATATAAGATATTTTCCTTTATAATTAATATTTAAAGAGCTATGGCAGAAGTCCATATCAATGATGCACCGTGAATACAATTCTATTAAATTATAATTAATTCATTTGTAAATTAGGAGTGTTAATTTAGCATTGCAAAATCAAATTCAAACAGCAAGAAAATCTTCCAATTTCTTCACATGTTTATGTACTTTTGAGATTTAATTAGTGAGTGACGCAGCTTCTATCATATAGTATTACAAATTTTACTTAATCGTGTGAACTCTTATCTTGTTTGTGTATGAGCACTTTATTAGCGTAAAAGCAAGTAAATATATATTCTTCCTGAGAAATAAAACTAAAATCTCAATTATGGTACTGTTGAGTAATATACCTGTATATTTTTTCTTTCAAGGTTTAATTATTTTATTGCGAAAATTTAATTTTATAAGTATTTTTTACAGGAGTAAGTTTGTTTTTCTAATGAAACATTACATACTTCTAAAATAAATAATAATGATTAGCGAACAGACTGTAATAATATTAGTCAACAAATTTGCATTTTAAAAGTGTTTACCGTAATTTAATGGACGGCGGTGAGATAAAATATTGTGAAAAGGACAAATGAAGATGGAGTTTTGAATCTGGTTTCGTCTGAAGTCATTGAAAACAGAAAAAGAACATAATATATGATACGCTGAAAATATCTTTGTTCGCTACTCTGCTGCCTTATTAACTGCAAATGCACAATAAATTGTATGGCGATAACGTTGATAACAATGAATATCTAAAAATGCAACTGTGGATATACGTTGCCAGTCGAGGTCAAATCTAAATTTAATATATTATTACATGAAGTACATTACACTATTATCTTTTCATATTTAGTAATTTTCCATCTGTTTTGTGTGTAATTTCCATGTGGCTCTATTACGATGTATGTACATTTATTATATTTTGCTTGCTCCTTGATGCTAAAGTCTTCGTAAATGATTAATTGTATCAACATTTTTAAGAAAAACACTTTTCACACATTTCTGTCTGCGTAAAACAATATAAATAATATCTTAAGCAATGTTTATAATTTAAAAATCTTCAATGAAAACCTGAATATGGGGACATGTTCTTCAATGTGTCCATAGAAAATAGTAGCAACGAAAAACTTAAAATGAATAAAGCCAATATTAATGTATATTGTTTGTTTATTTTTAAAAAAGCCTTTTCAAATTCATTAATTTCATTTTATTGTTTTCATGGGAAATAGATGCCTAATCGGAATAAATAAAATTGAAAAGATGGCTTCCTATTATAGTTTTTCATATAACCAATAAGAAACAAACGGCGCTGTATTTGGAATTTGCTTAAATTTATTAAAATGTTCTTATCTTTGTTGAAAATATGAGAACATAAATATTTTGTATAGTATCTACATTCAAAATGACTATGATATCTAAGGTGTCGAAAAACCTTAATGTATTATTCGTTGTGTTCTTACACAGCGTGTCCACGAATCTTCTGCAATAGTCGAAGGACATATGACTTTGATATATTTTTTATTGTTTCTTTTGTTTTGTTTCCTTTATTAAAAAATTGAAACCGTAATTAATTGGGCCTTACACATTTCTTAATACGAAAATTTTTAATAATGTTAAATATGTATTATCCAACCACCTCTACGCACTTATCTACCTTGTATCTAAATTCCCTGTACACGTTACTTAACAATACAGAATCAGTTTAAAAAAAAAATTGGACTATGTTTTTAACATGTCAACTGTGTCATGAATACAGTGGCGGAACTACAGTGTGCGGGACTCCCGACGCGATGGGAGACAGAGTTATAGGGAGCCCAAATCCTCTTTGTCTGCATTTTTTTATCCTTTCAACATAAAACAATAAAAATTAAATGCACCATGAAAAGAGTAAAGAGCAGTATCGTATATTTTCAGGGGGGAGGGGCAAAAATTTGGACTTCCGCCACTGCATGAATGCTAGGATATTTTACATTAAATTTATCAATGAACGTTTGGTAAGTAGTTTCTTCGATTCCGTAACATTTTATTAAATAAAGCCGTTGCTATTATGTGACCCTAGCTTTAACTAAGGGTATTAATTACCGAAAAGTACTTAAGTAAGCTTGTTTCTTAAATTTAGAGCCCTACACGAGACATTTCGAGAATTTTTCTATCATTTTTGAAGGTTCAACGCAATTTTTTTTTATAAAGAATAACTTTTTTCCTTGACGTGTTTTTTTGTAGTGAACGTTAAAGTGTGTTTTGTCCAACTCAAAATAGTCGATAAAACGGAATTTTAACAGCAAGGGTAGATAAAGTAACACTTTAACAGCAAGTGTAGGTAAAATGCTTTAATTTTGTTATTTGAATTAATAAATATTACAACTTAACCATAGCAACAATCTACACTAGTTACTGGGATCATGATCATACAACGCGATTTTGATACATGATTGCCCTTTTTATTTTTCTGCGAAATTGTTTAAATTTACAAAAATTGTTTACATTTATAAAATTTAATTATCGACTCGTGAAAATGTTTTCACTCATTGATAAAAATTAATTTTACCATTTTGTATAACAAATAACCATTTCCTATTGCTGAAAATCCTTGGATGCAGTATATTATGTTTATAATGTTTTGTTTCATTTACGAAATATTCGAAAATATTCATCATATTTCCGTCTCCACAAAAAACATTTCTAACAGGAATAATGGCTCTTTGAATAGTTACTGCAATATTCTTTTAAGGTTTATTAATAAATATGGAAGATTTTAGATTTCTTTTTGATATATTCACTCCAATTTTAAATAAATCTTATAATAATATCTTGATAATTGTCAGTTTACACATTATTCAGAGTCTTAATTTTTATGACATGCTGAAGCTGATCAGTCATGAATTTTTTTAAATATCTAGAAAACAAGATAAAATATCTAAAATGTATGTTAATGCGGATAATTGAATTTTTAAAGTCAATTGAAACCAGGAACGTAACAAAATTAATTCTAATGGGTTTCAGAGTACGTGTACCCCATAAATACCAAATGTCAAGACTCTTTCCTTCCTAAGTTATTATTAAACATTATTAAAGAAAATTTCATTATTTTCTGATGTACACTTCTGGACAAAATTAAGGGACCACCAAATAAACTTGAAGAAACTTTTCCAATTTACAAGTTATTTTTAATAGACTTTTCACATGTCATAAATTGACGTTTATTAAACACAATTCAAGTAGAGTGCCATGAAACAATTAACAATTCTTTGCTAGGAAACGAAAAGTCAACCAAAAAGGTCTAATTGTTGACACGTTTTTAAATCATTTAATTAATAAAGAGTACTTTTTGTTTCGAAAATTAGAGAATTTGTTTGCATTAAGTTAATTAAATATGTCTAGACGCCATTATAGACTGGAAGAAGTATTCCAAATGATTATTCTTCTTCGTGAAGGATATTCACAGAGAAAAGTTGCTGGAATTCTAAATACCAACAAATCTGTGGTACAGAGGGCCGCAGTACTGTTCAGAAACACTGGTAGTTTCAAAAGAAAACACTGGTAGTTTCAAAAGAAGACGCAGACAAGGTTCAACAAGAAAAACAACACGTAGAGAAGATCGCTTTATTGAACTTCAGATTTTAAGAAAGCGGTTTGTAACATCTCGTGAATTAAAAAATGATCTTCGATTAGCCTCTGGAAAAGAAATTTCTGCCAAAATAGTAAGAAGAAGATTAAAAGAAATCAATTTGTCTGCTAGAAAATTAGCAACCGGTCCAACTCTCACAGCTACACATAAAAGAAATCGCTTAAACTTTTGTCAAAATCATCAAGGTTGGGACGAGGGCAGTGGAACTCCATTTTGTTTTCAGACGAGTACAGATTCCTTCTAAGCAGGAATGTTCGCCGTTCTCTTGTCATTCGAAGACCAGACGAGCTATTTGCACCATGTACCATTCGAGAATTTAACAAATTTGGTGGGGGGTCTGTAATGGTTTGGGGTGGCATACAATTTAAAGGTCATACAGAATTGGTTTTGATACGAAATGGGTCGCTAACAGCAAGAAGATATAGAGATGAGATTATTGTACCCCATGTTCAACCATTTGCCAAAAATTTCGGCAATGGATTCATTTTTATGCAAGACAATGCCAAATCTCATACAGCTAACATTATCACAGCTACGTTGAGAGATGCAAATATCCAAAGTTTGGAGTGGCCTGCCAATAGCCCTGATCTCAATCCTATTGAGCATTTCTGGGATCAATTGGACAACAAAATTAAAAACGCACCGAGACCACCAGTAACACTTGATGAGCTCTCTAACATACTTGTTCAAGAATGGGAACAGATACCTCAAGAAAATATACGAAACTTAATCTCAAGCATGCCAAGAAGATTAGCAGCGTGTATTGCTGCAAGAGGAGGGCATACTCGCTATTAATAATTTTAGTTTTGTTAACTTACAAATTAGGATATAAGCTCATGAGAAGACCAATGATATTTTAAAGAATTTTTATTTTTATTTATTTTATTTTAAAGTTTGTTAAATTTAATAGCCCTTAAATCAACTAAACTGTAAGGAAACACTTAGATTTATATATTTATTCGTTTCATTAAATTTCGTTATCTTGTTTTAAATTTATTTTGAATTTTACTGGTGGACCCTTAATTTTGTTCAGAAGTGTATTATTGGTTCCGGCGAACTTAACAAGATTAAACTCGAATCACCCTGTATTTATTTCAAGCTATAGAATGTTGGGAAAGTTTACCTATCAAGACCGACTTTATATGTATGCAGTGGTAATATTTATTTATCTCCGTCTAGGTAGGTGTGTTTGTATTTGGTTAAATTACGCATTTGTGGAAGTAAAATATCATATCTTTCTGACATAAGTATTTCTGCAAATATACGCCATCGCCAAACGACGAGGAATTTACAAGTTCATTTCAGATGCCCATACCTATGGATATAAGGTAATAATCTTGTAAAATCACTACATATGTTTTTGCGAAGGAAACTTAACTAAAACTTAAAATAATATCAAACTTTTAAAGGAGTGAATATTTATCTTATGTATTATGATTTTTTCTATCGTATATAAAATTGTAAATAAATTGTAATCGTTTTTAACAAGAAGTGTACGATTTAAAATCTTGGCTGGTGAAGTAAACTGTATTACGTTATTAAAGTGACCATAAAGTTAGCCAATTATTAACATACAAATTAAAACAACCAAAAACTTTGTTTCGGAATTTCGCATGTCAATATATTTGTTACAAAAGGAATCATTGAGAAGTAAAGTAAAAAAGAATATCTTAACCAAAATAGAAAGAATTCAATAAGAAAAGTTTAATTCAGTTGATCACTGCCCATAGAAGAATAAGACTGGGTGTCCCCATGACGTGAGGTCACTAGTTTGCATACGCAATCTTCAAACCAAATAAAGTAAGAAATTCTAATGTTAAAGTTATGGCGTAAAGTGAAACGTTTACAAAATATAGAATATTAAATTCAAATAATTACAATTTTTGAATCAACGGTTTGTAGAGCGTGTAAGATCTGCTGAATTTAATACAATAACACCATCAGCGACTTAGGAAATCGATCCATTTCTGAGGCAGTAGAACTAATTCGGACAAGAATGATATGTACTTATGTCATTTAAATCTCTCTTAACAATAGGTAGAATGTGTCTCGAGAGCAACGATGGTCAGTTTTAGCAACAATTGGATGTTCAGAAATTTTTGTTATTAGAAAAATAAAACACAAATAATATGTTCGTAAGAATAAAACATACGTTATTAAAATGATGGTCTACTCAAATGAAGAAAAACATTTTTAGTTAAAAATAATACTGTTCTAGTCATGTTTAGATTTCATAAAGAAAAAAAGAGTAGTTTTTTGCTACTCGAAATTTATGCGTTTTAACATGTACCTACAATCTGTCTAATTAAATTCGTATTACTTTAAGTATGACTAAGGAAGAAAGAGTTAAAATATTTTCTGTTCGAAAGAAAATATTTAGGACGAAGTTGTACAAAAAGCGCACAAACTAGGTCTCTGCGAAAAAATTAATTGCACGCCGTGTAAATTCTGGGGCACAGAAATCTTCTGGCGATAAGTAAAAAGTCCGCTCTTCTTTTTCGCAAGTCTACATTCAATAATTCATAAGCAAAAAATGCACACCGAAATAAGTATAGACGAATTATGTTGAAAAATAAAATGGTTACGTCTCGCCAAGGTTCGCCCGTTCCTTCATTTAGGTAGATAAATTATAGCGCCACTCCGGTGTTAATTTAGTGCTACTCGTCTTAATTTTTTTACGCTTCAGTTGGTATAAATGATACCTGCGAATCATTTAGTGTTATTATAAAAGGTTTATTTTTCGCGTTATTATTAGTCTGCCAAAAATCAGTATTTGTAATTTGATGACGAGAAGACGAAACGCTATGAAAGTGAAACAAAACATCTGAATCTAGATGTAATTAAGTGCCAACGCAGTTCATGCGTTAAATTATCCCTCGTAATAAATTGCCATCTACCTCGCTCACTTTATTCGTTCAATTTTAAGATCAATTCTTACACAGCAACTATTTAGATAAAATACTTGAAACAATCCGAAGTCGCTTGCGAGAGAATCCCCGTAATGGGTTCATCGGCAATACGTCTTCATTTATGTCCGAGATTGAAATAAAGTTATAGCTTAAGTTTCAGCACTAGCGACCTGAAAACGAAACTTTCTTCGTCATGCACTTTATAAAGCCTTAATAGGGATACTCCCCAACTAAAACGACTGCTCTGTTATTATTTCATTACGGAAACAAAACCTTTAAGCTTACCAGGGAAAAAAAAACGTCCTCGCGTTTACGATCTATTTTCACGTCTGCAGCTACAAATCAAATGAACATTTTATTAATACGCGTTGCTGAAATATCAAAATTTTATGTTTAGCGTTCGTGAAATACGCAACGAATTTGAATTTTCTTAAAAAAATATACGCTTGCTCGCATATTCCTCCGCTCGGCTGCTTCCTGTTAGCAGGACATCAAATATTCAAGCTTCTTTATTTAACAAAACAAATACTTATATAAACCGAATTAATGGAACAGTATTTACCCACTTGAATAAGTTGAGGCCTTTGCTGCGTAAAAGTTTAAATTAATCATGTAGGTATTCAGTGACTGCAATAATACTCATTTCTATTTGTTTTTATTATCAATATAAAACCGATTATATCTGTTTCATAAATATTAATTAAAGTAGATTCTTGTCCAGTGAAATTGTGTAATAAATTACTTTAAACGGACACTAAAATTGGCACAATCACTATACGTTTCACTATCGTTTGATAGCTTCGTCAGGAGTGAAAATAAATAAACAAAGTTGTCAAGTAAAACGGTTGTCAAGTAAATAAAGTTGTCAAGGGAAACAAAATAAAATAAAACGATCATTTTTATTTTTTGCTTTCTTTTTGTTTTAATTAATGTTAAAGTTGACAGATCTAGATCCTGCTTAATGAATCTAGAAAACTACAAAATACGTCATTTAAATTAGCAAAATCCCTACGTTTATTAACAGAGTTCGACGACATTTTATTTCTACACATTTCTATAGAACGTCACTTGAAAATATTAGACTCACAAAACGCACAAAAAATTGACTTAACTATTTCATTTTTCTCAGTGTAGTGTTATTTCCTTGGACCCTATATCTGTCGGTTTACTTCTACATTAAAGCATTTTAAGGGAAATACACGTGTAATATACATATATTATAGTAAAATATAAAATATATTGAATAGAAAAATATGTAGTAGTCTTATAGTGAAATACGTTAGTTCATGAGAGGCCTAGTCATTTCGTGTAATGCCCTCGTAAAGTGAAAATTAATATTTCTACATTATCTGCTGTTGATTTTCATAAACTGCTGGCGTCCACTTACAGTCATATTGTGAATGAAAAGTTTATGCACTTTCTAACGCTACTTAGGTATCAGCTGTTCACAAATTACTACAAGTACTCGTTATATATCGACTTGAGTGTCTTCACCACAAATTCTGATACAAAGTACTTATCCACCAATTGAATATGGAACAAAATAATGACGTGACAAATTGCGACTAACATTAATGTGAATATTAAACAACGGTACGATCGAGGGTAGCTGATGGGGAGACGTGTGCAACACGTGAAAAGGATTGCAGTTTTGGAGTAAAGAAATGAGATTTTTGTTGTGAATATTTTTTCCGCCAAATAATAAACTATTCTTTATGATAACAAAATTATGTTCTAGTAAAATATTTATTGATTTTTATCAAAATGTGTCACTTAAATTTAGTTTCAAATAATTTTTTTTTCAAGTGAAAATTTTAAAGACAAATGTTTTAGTCTCAAGAAAATCTAGTCGTTTTAATAAAAATACCTAAAGGAAAATTTATTTTCAGCCTTTTTAACACAAATACGAAATATTTTAATGAATATTTATTCCACTGAAAATACAAATGTGAAAGATACAAATTTCTTAACTATAAAGATTCTTTTTTTTATCAGCGTAGTATATCAGATTTGCAACAACAATCATGTTACATAAATACATATTTTAACGGAAATTTAATTTTTGGTAGATTTTAGAAAATACTAAAAATTAGGAATTGAAGGAGTAGTTGATCATACTATAAGCATTGCGTTAGGTAATGACACTTTGCAACGAGCACTGATAAGATAATAAATATAATTGCGTGATAAACACATACCCAGACGTGTAACGCATAATTCTACGACTTTTAAAAACTGAAAAATTTCAAAAATTTTTTTTGGAAGCGTAGTAGCATTTCCTTATCTTGAATTACGAGAAATGTTACGCATTAATTAACTACAAGTTAATCAGTTTTATTCGTTGGGAATAAAATTCAAAGGCCCACCAAAAAAAGCCGTTCCGATTCTGACAATGAAATCTTGTCTACTTTCTACCATTCTCGTCTGAGTACTTATTTTTGGAACACGTTATATGTACTTATCAATATGATTAGGAAGAAAGCGAATTATGCTTAAAACTTCTTAACCGGTTCTAGAACGTTTCCTGGTAGAGAAATCCACCTGTAAAAGCAGAATGGAGAGCGAGATTTAAAATTTTTTATATAATAGTTAACTTGTTATTATTATTGAGACAAAGAATGTAAACTATTAGTTTGTAATAATACTAATTGATAAGTGTTTTTTTTTTAAAATATCGTCCTCTTCTACATCATTTCTAATCTTAACTACAATCTCTGAATCAGGCATTTTTATTGTAATTAAATTCCTAGTCTTAACATATTGAAACATCTTTATTTAGTTAATTCCCGCGAGGATGGTTATTTTATATAACCGGAATACAATTAAATATTATGAATCAAACATCGTTCACTTTCTTAGTGACCTTGATAAGTCTTTAAGCTTTTGTGAAATAATTTTGATCACTACTAGCAAACAGAATGACTCACCGAGAAATAGTTATTTATTTTGAACCCTAATTTATAATAGTAATATTTTCGAACCATTATCATGGCACCACTTATCATCATGTAATATTTCTGTAATTCACATATAATCATATTTACATATTTAATACTTTATACAAGAATGAAATTTAAACTAAAAATTTGTGTATCTCCGTCGATAAACATTGTAAACAGTTAGCAGTACTTGAAATTAAAAATTACTGGTAATAAGAACAAAATAATCAATTTTATAACAATATATTTATCATAAAACCTAAGTTTAATTAGTTTCAAAACTCTAATGAAATTTTTATATAAAATCAGACTTACATGAAACATTGTTTTCTCGATAAAAAATAAAGAGATAAGCCAATAGTTGCAGCTGTAGGTCTAAGAGGAATGTTAGGTTTGAATTGCAATATAATTTAGGAGAAACAGGATTTTGTACTTTTATTAAGAACTTTACAACACTATCACTAATTTCCAAAGTTTTTTATAATTTATTGATAGTAGCAACGATTTTTCTTTGATAATTTTTAGAAAGGTTGTGATTAATTTTTAAAGAAATATTTTTATTGGACAACATGGTATTAACTTTGGAAATAAAATTCAACGAGTGTTTATTTATTCAGTGACAATTTTTTTGCGTATGTTCAAATAAATTTTTGATAAAGGCAGGCCATGGAAATGGAAAGTGTCTTAATCAAGCAGTTTTTGACGTTAGTGACACGTTAAGGTGTTAAATGTGACATGAATCTTCGATTTTACTTAACTTACTCAAGAACTACACAATATTTCAATATAAATAAATAAATAAATTGCTGTAGTAATCTGAGACAAACGTATTGTCTTTCATGGCTTACCTTTACCAAAAATTTATTTGATATTACGTATTGCAAAGCGGTATCCATAGCATAAACCCCATGAATCTCAGTCTTCATTCCCTCTGAAAAAAACGACTTTTACTTTTTACTTTTATTATACAAGAAAGTTCTACATTGTATGTGAAAAAATTATCACTGTATGTACTTGTAATAGTGTCAAAAGGGATTAGACCGCAATTTAGTATTTTATTGAGGAGACATTACAATTTGTATATACATCTACTCAAAGTTTATTTCCATACATTTTCTGTTTTACTTGAACTATGATTCCCATATTGAATATCTTCAAACTTAGGTTACAGTATTAACTCAAGTTAAAATGTATTAAGCAAATGTAAATACAGAAGACTAAATGCATATAAGGATCAACTATGTCCTAATGAAAGTAAAAATTCTACAAAGTAGATTTTATTTTGTTATGTTAAACACGTGTGTAATAAACACGTTAAAATATTTAGATTCTACGTGCTAATATATCTCAGGCTGCTTTATAATCGAATATCTAACGAGATTTGTTAGCGTCTAATAAATATAGCAAGGCAAAACTAAAAACAGACTTTGCGTTTGCGTTTAAAAATTCGAATGAATCGAAAATAAAGTTTTTTGCCGAGCGGCGTCGGACGCGCAATGAATTTAAAAAGCGGATGGGCTTTTTTCAAAGTTAATTCGCTTAAATACTTCCAGTTAAAATGTTTAACAAATTGCTTAATTCATTAGCACAAAAACCTAATCCGTATAATAAATCCACTCTAACATAACTCACTAAAAAAGCGGCAGAGAATGCGTTACGATTCTGCAACTGATTTATTGTCTCTGGTATTCAATTTACGGGCCAATTTGTGTCGAGTGGATTTAGCGATCGGATCCGCCGGGTTGGTCTGGGGGGGTGCTAATAGCTTTTACACCGTGCTAAGGGTTAACACATCGTGTGAAGTGCCCACTTGACTGGTGTTAATCTTAGAAGGGCGGAACATATTTCAGCCGACTTGATTCCGAAAAGGAATTTAAGATTATCGCGGGGCTAAGTTAATTAGAAGTTGTTTTTTGCGCGGGTCCACGATGTTCTCTGTGTGTTCTCGCTCAAATTTTAATGCATAGCTTCTGCGTTTCAAAGCGGAGATGTATTTACTTTAACGTCACCGCGCTCGATATTAGCAGTACGTTATGTTAATAAGGTCAGATGAACGGGTTATCGCGTTTAATTTTATGTGGTGGATAATAAAAACCAAACATACTTTTATAACGTTGAAAATACAGTGCTCAGATCAAGCATATCTCTAGCATATGTTGCGTTTAAATAATACTTATTTTACAGCATGGCCACGATTACTATTACTTAGTTATAGTTTAATTATAATCTCACTAAAAGAGAAAGTCATGCTAATTAAAATTGCCGACCAGGAAGTAAAATCGTATAAATGAATCAAAACGGCATAATGAATAACACCGCAAAACAGCATTTCTGTTGCATCCAATATTATTAATGATTTTGAATAAAGTATTGGCTCTCAATGAAGAACTACAATCAGTTTTATTGGATCAGCTCTAGTTTTTGAAATATCGAGCAAAGATAGTTTTGTCAAAAAATGGAAGATTTTGAAATTTAACATTTTACTAAGTAAATTTAAAGAGATAAAAACTTTCTTTTATAAGATTGGCGAGCATAAACAGTCTTTTGAGAACTCCTTTGAAGATTCCAACAATAGTCAGCCATCATATGAGCATCCCAACGGCCTTGATAGCGTTCTTCCATAGAGTGAATGTCCTGATGGAACCTTTCTCCCTATTCCTCGCTTAAATCATCTAAATTTTCAGGAAAACGGCCTAGATGAATATGGAGGAAGTGAACCTTGATGCTAATGTTACAACAAAGCTGTTGGTAGTTAGTTACCATGTCTTCAACCAACTGGGAATAATTTTCTGCGTTACTATTTCCGAGAATGTTATTGATCACTGAAGCAAAGGAATTCCAGGCGTTATTTTCAACATTATTCATAGAAATTGTAAAATTCGAATCTTTTAAAAGCTTCCTGATCTGTGGACCATCAAATACATCAAGTTTCAGCTTCTCAGAAGTTAAACTTGAAAATTTCCTTGAAATATATTTGAGACATTCCCCATTTTTATTCAAAGCCTTGACATATTGTTTCATTAATCCTAGCTTGATAAGGAAGGGAGGCAATATAGTGCGATTTTTTGCTACTAACGGAACGTTAACAACATTATGCTTAAAAGGAACCAAAGTTTTTCTTACGGGCCAGTCTTTCCTAGTCCAATGTTCAGTATTAGCCCTACTGTCACATAAGCAGATAAAACAGAGATATTTTGTGTATCTACTTTGTTGACCCAAAAGTAAGTTGGCCATTTTCAAGTCAACACACATCAACCATTTATGTTCTTCGTCTTAATTTTATTCAGGACCAATAAAATAGTAGGATATTGTTCCTTCACTTTGCGCAATGGGCAAACAACCAAGCTTGTTATACTTATTTAGAAGAACAGATTTAAAACTGCGCTTGGAAGAATCCATAAAAAGGCGTCAGTCGTTAGGATCGTACTCTTCTAAACCCATTACAGTCACCAGATCTCGAATAATACTGCAAAATACGAAATCATCCTCTTCAGAAAAAAAGGAAGTAAATCTTTTTCTCTAGTGCGGTAATATGAAACGTTTATGTCATTTGTCAACAGATTTCTCTATTTCAATCGTGAAGCTAGTAATTCAGACGCGCTTTTTGACAGATTTAGGTCTCTCATTTAGTCATTAAGCTCGTTTTGGTTGAATGGTTTTGGCGAACTTAGGAAATCTTCCGGATCGAAGTCATTGTCTTCATTTTCAAGTGACTCTATGTCCTGTTCAATCTTCGTCTTCCAGGAAGTTGATGGTAGAGGTACGGAATCTTTATTTATATTTAGAGCTGGTCTTGACACTGATGGTACGTTAGGATAGGTCCATTCTGTACGATTTTTCCGATTAATACCACTAACATTTGCAACACAAAAATAGCAATCGTCATGGTGGTTAGCCAATTATATGGCGTAAGTAATTTAAAAAAGATTATTCTTTTAGTTGCCCATGAGCGCAAAGATTCAACAGAATTTTACATACTAAATTAGGATACCAGGTTTTGTATCTCTAGGGGAAATCCAAAGTACTCAAAATAAGTTCCTTTTACAAACTGCGATATCTGCGATTTTCTTTCAACATGTATTCACCACAAATGAAACAAAAATATTCCGGATGATTCACACACCTTCTCCGAGTCAACACCATATCGCTAGACTGACAGACACTGACAGCTGATAGAAATATTGATATAGCTTCGATGTCTCATTACTTCGAGCTGACAGCGACAAACTGAGGATGTTTTTGGATTCAGCGCTTTCTGTTTATTCAAAATCAACATAAGCAGCTCGTACAACAGATGAAACAATCAATTTTGTTGTGCGCTGGAACTGTGTGAAAGTCACTGTTCTTCATGTTACTATTTAAGTATTAGGGTCGATTTAAATTACACAAATTATTGTACAAGAAATTGTACTATTTTCGAGACTATCTAAATTGGATAGTATCTTGAGTAGTCATAAAATTTCTTGTTTGATATTCCACTCTAATTTCTGTACAAGAAATGGTGAGTGATTCTGCGCAGTTAATTGTCATTTAGTTATACCCATATAATGTCTTTTAATTGAAAGTAGATATAGAAGCCCCGATTACCATTATTGCTTCTGTTTAGTAAGAAAGTTATTGCAACGAGCACTAAACGCTAGAAACAAGCAGGGACTTGAAACCGAAATAAAAAAATACCGGTAAACCAAGGAATATTTTTACCGAAATTAATTCCAGTACCGGTATTTTTACACGTCCACGAACCGTTACCGTTATATTACCTATATTCTTATATGATTGTGTTCAAAGGTATATTAGGATGCAATGAAAAAGAAACGTGAAAATTTTCCATGGGGGGCTAGCTAGGCTTCTATTTCTTTTTGTAACTGTTTGAAGGGTGCAAAAGTTAAAAATGGTGGTACATAAGAATGCATTAGAACTGCAACAGAAAAATGTCGGAAATTTTCAAATTTTTCTCTCAGCTATTTGAGGGGTACAAAAGTTATTAGTATGCTTAGTGAAATTTACCTGTAGCTTCTCTCCTGAAGAGGTCCAAATTTTCCTCTTGGTGGTGCATTCACGTGATAGAAAAAAACCTTTACAAATTTTAGTTGGGAGAAGGCGGCAGATTAATTGGCCCAGATAAATTTATTTAATAAATTAAGACTAGATGCAACAATACTTTATTTGCCAATATAGCTCAACAATGGTGGTAAATTTCAATTGTAGTGAGAATTAAATTTAACTGGAAATCTGAACACGCCATTGATTAGTCAACTTGCAAGCAAACTATCTCAAAACTTCAACTTACTTGTGGTACCTGAACTAAGGACAAGTGGTAATAAAAGGAGCTCATTCACGTCATTAGCAAATAAACAAACTACTTGTGAAAACAGCTTCATAGCAACCATAATAACAATAACCGCAGCCAGTACGGTGAAGCGCTTTGATGCTATGGTAGCAAGAACTCTTTTCACGTTAATTCATAATTATGATCAGAGAACCGTATTCTGACCACGACTTACGTAAAAAGGATGAAAACCAGGTATTCAGAGTGTACGTATGTGAAATAAATAAAGGCCACGGAATGAGTAATCTGCAAAACGTTGTTCTTGGTGAGGTGGCTAACTCAGTCGACTAACAGCTTAAGTCAGTAATAAAATCACTTCCTTAAAAATCGTGTTTTCACCTCCACCAAGTTTGTTATATGTAGCAGTCACGGCGCGATGGAAGCGAGTGTACAGAGGTTAATTGAATATGGGAGCTCAAGCGTAATCGGTAATAACCCTAACTTATTTCTGTCCCCTTGTACATTTACGTCGCCATGCGAGAAATCCATGCCGCACTGGTCGAAGGCCAAATAATTTGGTACACGAGGATCAAAGGTGTTGACGATACGAAGTGAAACTACTACTTATACTATGGCCGAACATACCCAAATCAAAAATGCATTGCCAGTAAGTAATCTGTCTGAATTCTTTCCCTTGGTAATGGTTATGATTAAATACAAAATAGAATATGTTTTATTATCCGAAATCTTATATGTATATGAAATCACATTTACCTAAAAAAACCCGTATTTATTTCGGTAATCGGTTATCTACCGATAAAACCAAATACTACTTACAGGTATTCCAATACCGTTATTGAAAAATATAATTTCGGTTTATGGATATGGGTAATTTAACGATAACGGTATTAGTGATTTTTACAAATTCCGGTATCAAAATAATTTGGGTGAAAGTAAGTAGTGAAATTAAATACCGGTATAATGCCGGTGTTTCTCATACAGATAGAAGTTACTAATTGAGACGAAATTATATGAAAAATAGAAAAGACACAATTTTTAAAGGAAGCAATATTTCATAATATTTGCTGTTTGAAACTACATAAATTAAAATTGTTTCAAAAGTTAAACAATTTCTTGTGCAATAAGTTGTGTAATGTAAAACAGATTCCAATTAATTTTGTTTTAAATATTGTCATTTTCCTTTGAAAAATGGTTTTATATTTACTAACTAGTATCAGACAGCGAGACGGGGATCTTGATCTTTTCTGATCACAATATTTTCACACATATTATTGAGACGTAGTAGATGCACCAGACACTAAAAATAAATATTTTTACTTGGCATCGGACGTTTACCTTGCATTGCAATAAACACGCAGAAACATATTGCTCTTGCATATGCTACAATAACGCTAGGTGGAAAAATATAATATATGTATGTATAAATTCCAGAAATTGTTAAGTACAGAAAATGCTTTACCTATTTTACTGCTTTACTCAAAAGAAAAATATTTTAGTAATTTGTCGCTTTATTGTGTAATAGTTTGTTGCGGTTTCCCACACCTTCATTTTTTGAAGAAAATAGACGCACTGAAACGCTTCAAAAATTCTCGTTTCCCAAAATGAAAGAAAATTGTAATTAGCCTCTGCCTTTACACGCTGTATTTACCTTGCGTTCAAAATGTAATTACACAAGGCTTGGCAATGGAGGGAAAAAGTAATGTCTACTCCAAACTTAGAATTTATTAACTGTCATCACTGCTGTAATAAGTTTATTTTCATTTAAGCTACAATTACAATGGTATTTACAATAAAACATAACTTGCCGAAGATGTAGCTTTTGTTTTCCTTAGAAATGCCTTAATATATTACCTTTTAAATTCACAGAATTGTACTGTATTTTTAAAAGAAGATATTCAGAAAATAAAGATGGGATAAATACAACATTAAACTTCGTATCTGAGGAAATAATGACAACACAAACATCTAAAGTATAATATTATTCAGAAAATACAAAACAGTACTTTAAAATACAAACACACAGTTCGATTAGTTCAAAAAAACTATGAATATCTACATACCTCTATATTAATAAAAGTGTTATATTTATATGTGAATTTTTTTCTTAATCCCAAAGGTCGAATTAGCTCTATTACATTATCCTCCGTCGATGTGAGAAATATTACGTTCATTTCATGTCCGCAAAAGGTAAAATGAAAATGTCTTATAAGAATTAATTAAACTTTTTCATGTTTGAGAAACTGCATTTGTTATTAACTAGTTATTAAAAGAAATTAATTCACTAATTAACAGAAATAAGCAATTTTTTTTATTTATAATTTTACCTCACCTAGATAAAAAATAACACTCACTGTTAAGATCATTTTTATGAAATTATGCGTTATATGTATATGCAACTTTATTATTATGTATTTAACTATAAAACATTCCACATGACACTGCATGTTTTATTTGCGTTTCAAAAAATACCCAAAATGTGCTAGTTCGTTAAAAACTATGCCTTATCTAAGCACCAAGAAAATACGTTCTTATATGAGGTATATACAAATCGTTTCCAATTGCCTTCAAAGTACTCCTTAATTGCAAGAAAACTAAATCGATCTACAAATTCCTCAGTACGTAAATCCTTAAGCACATTTTTCACTATCCTAATTCTCGTTCAAGATTAGGTTTAGTTTCTTCTATAGTATTGAAAACAAGAATTTTTTGGACTGTAGATACGGTTTGGAGATTAAACACGTTCTATTTACTCAGATAGCTTTTGATTCAAATTTATATTTGAATTTACTGTAAAACTTAAATTTTTTTTTAGAAATCGAACAAAATCTTATATAAGAAATAAAGTAGTTCAGAACGGCTTTTGGTTACAAAAGGTATAAGTTTTTCAATGTTTAGTAGTATTTCTTGTAACATTTGCTTGGCATGCTACTATTAATTGTTATGTGTTTTCAAAACTATTTCTTTGCAAATTCTTATAATTTTAGTGACATAGAGTGGTGATGAAGTCCCGCATGATTTGTTTATTTAATATTTTCTTGCAAAATTTCGAAACAGGTAAATTTCTAATTTTAAAAGGACGCCTGTTGATGCAGAAATATTTTCTAGATAAAATAAAATTATATTTTTGCACTGTAATGTCTATTTTTCTCGGAGTCATAATCACATTCTGATAGATTTTTTATTTCGAAAATTTAAATTGGCTCTTAGATCTTTCGTTTTGTTATCTGTAGTTTTAACATTAGTTATAGTACTGTATTACTTAAAAAAAGAAGAAAGAAAAATTGAAGATAGAGGTCCTATGAATTCCCAAGATGTACGAGGGTCAAGCTGAATTTATTGAGAATAATAAACACGGTTAATATTTTCTAAGATTTTATTTTAAATATGCTCAAAGTAATTCACTTGACAATTTTTTCTTTCCACTGTTGAAAAGCTTCCAACCAATCATATTTCAGAATACCTTTAAAACAAGCGTGCATTAATCTCTTCTTCTAACGAAAATCTTCTACCCCGCAAGTTCCTTTTAAGCCCAAAAAACAGCCAAAAGTCGCACATTGCTAAATCAGGTGAATACAGCGGATGTTCTATTGTTCATCTGGCTTAATTGACTTTACTAGGCCCGTATATTTGAAGAATTCCGCATACATAACTTGTTTTATAACTCGGTACTTCTTGGTTATTGTTGGAGTTTCCTCATTTTTGTGAATCCATACTCAACTCTCTTGGCGGGTAGGTACGTCGAAAAAGCGAATGTAAGTTTCGTCACCTGTTACTATTTTGGAAAAAATTTGATGTCCGCCATTATTTAAGAAATTTAAAGTTTGATGGCAAATTCTTACACGTTCTGCTTTTTGGAAGTCAGAAAGGTGATGGGGTACAAAACGACTAACCACTTTTTTTTTAATGCAGGAGATCATGCGTTATTGTTCTAACAGCTGAGGATTCTATCTCGAGTTAATGCTCTACTACTGCATGAGTGACTTATTGTCCTCTTCAATTAATTTTTCAATAACAACAATGTTTTTTTCGGTAATAACCGTAGGAGGATGCCCTGGTTGAACAGAATTCCTTTCGCGTTAAAATTCCTTATACCATCGGTAAATTGTAGCCAAGGAAGGTGCTTGTTCACTGCAGGTCGACTCTAAACTTTTTTTGTATTCATAAGCGCTTAAACTTTTTTTCGAATCATAATAAATCATGTTTCGAAAATGCTCTCTACTTAATTCTATTTTTCTACTTGTAATATCACTTTAAAAAATTATTAACTTGGACTCTAACAAATGCAACTTCAACAACTAAACTTTAAATGACAGATAAAGAGTTGCTCTAAATAACACTGTATGTTTTGTTTCTCACGACCTACTAAAATTTCTTCTCAATAATTTCAGCTTTACCCTCGTAGTACTGAACATTCGAAGTAACTTCATTAAGCTATCGTCCTGAAAGTATTTTTTTGTTACTACTTGCGTTATAAGCAGTGAAAAGTAAATTGTACAAATGATGAGTGGCAGGAAGCAGTATGGCATGGTGGTCATCCACCGGTGACCAGTTGCGATGTTGAATGCAGTTTTTCTGTGTTTAAAGATATTTAAAATTAAAACGGACGAGGTTTACGGAGAAAAATTCGATTGTGGAATAATTTGATGATGTTGCAGTTGCGAAATTTCTGAAAATTTTACTTCCCCTTCGAGATCGGCCAACCTACCGCGAAAGAAGAAACAGCTGAATTACCCAGTGATTTAATTGAGTTTTAATTGAGTTTAAATACACTGCTATTCAAAATGTAGTTGTTCCACTGTAGGAATGTGTACGACATACTTCAGACTGGTATAAGACAAAATAAGAATAAAAATAATGTGTATAAATAGCAATTAATAGTGAAAATAAATTACGAGGGCTTGTCATAAAATTTTAAATAAGTTAAATGCGGTACGGTGAACTTAAGATCTCCACATATTATATGTATATATATATATGTTACGGGCAAATTCCGCAGAGTGTGCAGAGTCAGCATTGTCCGGGCAATGTCAACATTGCACATTGCTGCTTGGTGAAGTCCGCAGAAATAGTTAATTTGCGGATTTGGCACGGTTTACTTAGGGCAAAGTCAACATTGTCAGTGGGCAATGTCAGGTTACTTTTGATTCAGTTAAAATCTCTGTACTCAATTCCATGACACAGTATCCAGGTAGTGCTTAAAAACTTCTTTCCTTCTTATAGGCAATGCACATTTTGCAATTTTTTTATTTTAGTCTGAGTTCGAGAATTTAGAAGATTGAATTGTTATTTTGTTTTATGTTTGATAAATATGTATTTTTATAAGCTGTTTCTTTGAAGTTATGTTATGTTATTACCTAAATTGTAAATGTTGTAGTAATAATAATAACTACTGCATTAATAATAATAAGAACAATAAATACTAAATATTTTAAAATATGTATCAAGCTATTTTATTAAATAATAAATTTCATTTCTATATACAAAACTAGCATAACATAGCTCTGTCCATGGTGATTTAAGATTGTCAACAGTGTCCACTTAAAACTGGGCGAAGTTCGTAAAGAAATAATCGTTACTGACATCGCCCATTGCTGATCGGGCAATGTTGACTTGGCCCTAATTAAGCCGGGCCAAATCCGCAAATAAACTATTTCTGCGGACTTTGCCAAGCAGCGATGTGCAATGTTGACATTGCCCGGACAATGTTGACTCTGCATACCCTGCGGACATTGCCCGTAACATACATATATATATATAATCGTTAACTTTGAAGTGACCTCTTCATCTCAGGAGAGAGAAATAAGACAAAGGGTACGAATGGGATAAAATCTCATAGTTCTACAACGATTCTTGTGCAGAATATGCGGGTGCATTTTCATTTTTTTACTACAACTCGCAATTTCTGCAGAATGATGCAGTAGTAGTAGCTGGATTTGGTCTTACTTTCGGTTAGGTTTACTCCATGATAGTTTCCTGCTAATTTCTCGCTTATGAGGGACATGTGTTCAGTTTGAAAGTACTTTTCCATTTCATAGCAGTGACATACGATGGTCTATCCTTACCACAAACACCACTTCATCATGAACTTGAGGATAACAAGGGCATTGTTATCCTTCAAATAAAGAATCTTAATTAACAGTGTGAGCTTCAATTTTGTTCATCACGGAGATTACTGATAGTAAATAGGTCTGTTTGATATCCTGCACTGGTGTACACTTTCAATTACTAAACTTCTTTAAGACAGCCTCATTTTTTTGATAATATGTCAATACGAATCATACTCATTCATATTGACATACCACACAAACATTTCAGGTAGCATTAAAGTGTATTTTGCGAAAAAGTATACATTCATACTTGACAAACACTATTTGACGGAAAAAATATTTTAAAAGGTAAATGGACAAAAATGAGTATTGCGAAGGAGTCAAAATCGAATAACTCACACCTCCCCCAACTTATATTATTCACATACCTCATTCATATACAAATATTCGAACGAAAGATTTAGAACTAAAATGAATTGATTTAGAAGTGTAGGTACCCCCGAAAATCTGGAAAGAATAAGAGCAACAAGTAACAACTCAAAATTCGCAATATTTATCAAATAAAAATTTTATTAGAAATAAAAGTTTAATGCAAATATTGCATGAATTATCAATATCATTCTTATAAAATATAAATTGTTTAAAGATTATTTTCCCAAGTTAAATGTTTTTAGAACTGCATGTCCAAAATAAGGACATAATATATTCGTTATTTATTATTTATCAATTATTTTTCTTTGCACACTTAAACATTTTTAGGATAAATTGTTATCTTTCTAATTGGCGCTACGCCCTCGTGCAAGTTCAAATGAATCAGTCAGCTCAAGTCTCAAGATTTTATTGGCATAAAATAAAAGAATACATTCTTTCATTTTCTCTATCTGGATTACAGAAGCGATTTTCAATTACGAGACCAATGTAATTGGTATTGTAAACTGAAAATTTATAAAATCAAGTTTTCTTGCCAGATGAAAATTATGAAAATTAACTAAAATTGTGTAACTGGCAATATAGAAAGTGTAAAAGTTTGGAAATGATTAAAAGAAAACTCAGATCTTCTCCATATGTAGTAAATGTAATAAAATAGCGCTACATATATATATATGTTTCGGTCTAATCAAAAAATAAAATATTAAAGACCATCTTCAGGCAAAGTTACTAACGGGTTAAAATTACAGTTTAAAATTTACAAAACACATTTAGGTTTTTGAAAAACATTTTTAAGTTACATCTAAAACCTAAATGTGTTTTGTAAATTTTAAACTGTAATTTTAACCCGTTAGTAACTTTGCCTAAAGATAGTCTTTAATATTTTATTTTTTGATTAGACCGAAACATATATATATATGTAGCGCTATTTTATTACATTTACTACAAATAGAGAAGATCTGAGTTTTCTTTTAATCATTTCCAAACTTTTACAATTACAATCAACTCCATTACGAGCAATGAGGTTTACTTCGATAAATATAGAAAGTGTTAGGAAAGAGTTTATACATGTATTTCGGCCTTATTGGGCTTCATTAGAACACTTTCTATATTGCCAGTTACACAATTTTAAGTTAATTTTCATGAAAATTTATAGTATAAATTGGTGTAATCTCAGACAAATGATTTGCTTTCTTTTGTCTCGTTTTATTGGATATATGGTAGGTATAGAGTTCCTATGTAAATATCTAATACAGGACTGCACTATTGGGCACTCAGAATATCTTCATCTCGTATTATTAAATGAGGATAAAACAAGATGCAAATACTCTGAAACTAAAACGCTATTAGCAGACTTCGGATATTTCGGAGCGTCGTCATGGTTACGCACCGAAATATCCGAAGTCTGACTTAGTGTCTACTTGTCTTAAGAAAAACTCATAAACTTGGGAAAAAAAATGACTTTGTGAACTAATTTGATATGAAAAAAATTGCCGGTCGGTGATTTGGCGGCCCTTATCCCTTACTCCTACAAGGATGCGTTCAATTCCCGCTTAACATCATCAGGTAAACAAATTATTCATAATTAGCTAATTCAATAAGAAGGAGATTTGTTACACTAACGGTAAAATATTCTATCTGCATTAGACCGGGTCTTTCCATCTGCCCATCATTCGGTGAATAATTTGATTTTTCTGAATGGTTGTTTGAATTTATCTGTTGTTTCTATGGTGGTCAATCGTCTAACAACTATTAGTCACTTTAATAAAACCCAATTTGCAATTACAAGTTAACTTTAACTAACAGTTTAGTCCCAAACTAACAGTTATAAAAATTATTATGTTTCTATGGGAATAAATAAAGTTAAAGTATTGATTGTAAAACCGCATCTAAGAGATAGCCAAAATCATCACCGTTTAATTTAAAAAAGTAGAAATGTTATCCACATTTATTTTCTTTCGCCTATCGGTAAATTCTGTTGCATGAGGTTGACATTCTCGGTACAAGTTATAATTTCTTTGGATTAACTTCCTGAAGGATAGAAATAACTACAGAAGGTAAAATGCTATTATCACTTACACATACCATAATAACATTTTTGAAGTTAAATATCATAGCTCCGTTTAACATCAGAAACGAATTGACGCGAGGGAACACCGAAAAGAAGTTGTAAAAGTGTTAGAATTAATTCCAGACTCTTATGTGTACAGTCTATTTATGCGTAGAAGTAGGCATAATAATAAAACGAAATAAAGCAGCTCGTTTTGTGAACCTTCTTGTATAAATTATACATGTAGGTTTTGTACGAGCCCTAACAACTTAATGTTTGGACAGCCAGAACGGTTTCGTTATGTAATTATCAAAATATTCATGGATTTGTTAGATTTCTTTTTGTAATAAATTAAAAAACTATATGTATTTTTACACAACTTCCACTAGAACAAGACATATCATATAACTATCATATTTATCAGAAACTATTGACAACTAAATGTTTGGACGCAATAAGTATTATTGCATTTTAACTGAGTCAGCTTTGGAAACAGTAGAATATGAGTTGTCAAATAATGTCAGTAGTGCATATGATAGAACGCAAAAAGCATTAAATGTTATAAACATGGCTAAAGGTTTATCATACAGTACAGATCTCCGTGAAAGAATAGTGCAGCAATATTTACGTGGTCAAAGTATGAAAAAAATAAGTCACATAATGAATATACCCAAATCTAGTGTGGCATATATCATAAAAACATTTCGAGAGACGGGAAGTACCAAAAATCGCGGAAAGAGCAATGGGCGTCCAAAACTTATGTCAGACAGGACAAGGAGAAATCTTGTTAACATTTGCAAAGCCCAGAGATGAGCGACAGTAAAACATATTACCGCAGAACTGTGCGCAGTAACTGGCGTAAAAGTATCCAGAGAGAGTTGCCGACATTGGATACACAAGTCTGGCTTGAAATTTTACAAGGTAAATATTTATTTAAAAGAGTTGTCTTGGATCTGAATCGCTTCTAAACTTAACAATTTATGTAGGCAAAGGAGAAACCTCTGTTAACTGCAACCCAAAAATGCCAACATCTGATCTGGGCCAAATCTAAACAATCCTGGACTGTCGCCGACTGGTCCAAAATTGTATTTAGTGATGAAGCAAGGTTTGAAGTTTGCGTGGGAGACCTAAGGAAAAGAATAATCAGAACAAAATCGGAGGCGTTTCACAAAGATTGCCTAAAATGAACTGTCAAGTTCCCAAAAGGAGTAATGGTGTGGGGTTGTGTGGGTAAAATGCAGTTCGTAGATGGGATTATAAATGCTGCGAAATACCAAGAGATACTGCAAAATAACTTAATACTAGCTATGGATGAGTTGAAAAATGCGAATTCGAACACAAATTTTATCTTTCAGCAGGACGGGCCATCTTGTCACATGTCGAAAACGACCAAGAATTGGTTTGGGGAACATGACATCTTCGTGCTTTCGTGACCCTCCAATAGTCCAGATTTAAATATAATCGAAAACGTGTGGCATGAAATGAAAAAACAATTGAGGAATAATTCTTAAAGAACTTTGCCTGCTCTGAAGGAGAAAATCTTGCAAATCTGGCGAATTTTCCAGTAGAATATTTCCAAAAATTGGTGGCTTCAATGCCAGATAGAATTAAGGCCGTGATAAAAGCAAAAGGAGATGTGACATGTTATTAGATAATAA
Source organism: Serrognathus titanus (assembly GCA_039766575.1). Lineage (NCBI taxonomy): Eukaryota > Metazoa > Arthropoda > Insecta > Coleoptera > Lucanidae > Serrognathus > Serrognathus titanus. The sequence goes on from CM077912.1 coordinate 54,115,400, forward strand.
TAATCCAAACATTTAGTTGTCAATAGTTTCTGATAAATATAATATTTATGTCTTGTTCTAGCGGAAGTTGAGGCGAAAATTTGTTCAAAATATGTAATAAACGTTTAAAAATACATTTGGTTTCTTAATTTGTTACAAAAATAAATCTAACAGATCCATGGATAATTTGATAATTCAATAACGAAACAATTCTGGCCGTTCAAACATTAAGTTGTTAGGACTCGTAGAAGCTTTTCGGAATTTTCAATTTTTTTCAATATATTGTCTTTCCTGATATCTTAGGAGCCCAGTATTTTTCTTAAAATCATACTTTTCAAAGAATCTAACTAAAGAAATTGACTGTTACCAATTTTAAACAAACAGAAAAATCTGAGTAATTGTATCAAATTTAAGAAAAGAGAAAACTGATGGGGCGTATTTTCAACAGAAGGTTTCATCGTTTAAAAAATATAAAATAATAAATGATAAAGAGATAAAATAATAGCATCATGAAATAGCAAGTCTACTCAGGATGCAGTTGATTTGATTTAAAATTCCCTGGATGTTAATATAATTTTCAGGACTAAGAAATTACAAAAATAAATACCTAACCTGAGTTATCTTCCTGTATTTGAATTGTTTCGTTCAAAAAGTTGAAGTTGAGGCATTATTTCTTTTTTTCCGGATACTTAAAAAATATATCAAATATATTTTTTTTCCTAATTGCAAAGTATCGTAATAATATGTAATTTGGAAGATTTCTGCAAGCACGTTTATGAATGTGTAGTCTGACATAAGAAATGTTGGTTGCTGTGTAATTCTATTTTTTGAGAGAATATTGAAATTGGGATTGATCTTTTAGAACGTAATTTCTTTGCATATCAAGCAAATATTTGCACTTCGTGTGTTTTGTGATGAGGCCACCCACTCGTCTCTGGAAACCTATGAGAACGAAGGTGTTTCGGTGCTTCAATTTGTACTCTGCTTTGAGGTGCTAGCAGCGTAGTGATCATATTGAGCTTAACAGTTTTTGCTAATTATACAGGTATAGTGTCACGTGTAAAATATGGTGCGTGTGCCACATTATACAATCACGAATGCGTGCGTGGCGCCAGAAAGTGCGCATGCCTCGGTGGGCCCGTCCTCCAACGCCACGATCTGGCTATTTTAGCAGCACACGGTGTGCGGATTCCGTGGTGAAGAGTAGTCGTTCTGTTTCGTACGTTTACTGCGTCACAGCGTGTTTACTTTTCATAATCACTCGCACATTTCCACTTCAAAATCGTGTTGGTTTTCTCGAGAAATGAATGCGAAATCGTCGAGCGCACGCAGTTTCGCCAGTGTTACTCGATCTAAATTTTAAATCAAACTTTGTGCGTCTTATGTGTGCTGTGTGCTATCTCAAAACTCTGAACTTTCAGGACTGTTGTTATCAAATCGTAACTGACGTAGTATCACACTGGAGATGACTTGTTGAACTGCGTGTTCCTCAGTAGCTAGTATAAGTTGATAATCTCACGTGTGTATATGTAGAAGGTGTATTATTGCGCCGCACGAAATATATTTAGCTGATTGTATAACAACGCCGACTACGATCTTTTAGTGAATAGTCTCTGGATATTTCACCTGTGCGTGTTGTGCGATCGGATTTTAAATCGGCGTATTACTTGCTTAACAAATAAAAGGGCTCTAACATACTGGATTATATGAACGTGGGTTATAGTGCGTGGCCTGTTCAAAAAATGAACTTGAACATCATGGAACCTCTGAATGAATTAGATGGTTTTGAACCTCAAACTAGAGCCCGCTCGAACACGTGGCCTTTACCCCGGCCGGAGAATTACGTCGAGCCGGGCGACGAAGCGGGCAACAAGTGTTCCGGTTTGCCCGTCCCGACGCCGACGACGACCGTTCCCGCCAAAAAGAACTCCAGCCGTCGGAACGCCTGGGGTAATCTTAGCTACGCAGATCTAATAACTCAAGCGATTACGTCATCGACGGACAAGAGATTAACTCTTTCGCAGATTTACGAGTGGATGGTGCAGAACGTGCCGTATTTCAAGGATAAGGGCGATAGTAACAGTTCAGCAGGATGGAAGGTATGTATAAGTATGCCTAACTTGCACGCATACAAATTCGAATTCCACGGAAATTTCTTCTGTGGCCTTGAATGTATTCGAAGAATTCCAAAACCTTGACTCTCGCCCATGAAAGAAAATAAATAGTATCTCGTGTTCAATTTACGCACTCGAAAATTAATCGCTGTTCCTTGCAAGAATCTTGGAAAGCCAAGTGCGATTCTAGTTATAGCTGGTCATTTTTACAGTCATGTACAGCGTTGCCCGCTCAAGAACGGACGGTCTGGCATCGTCGCGGTCGTCACGTGGATCCGAGACTGACATTGAGTTGAACTATTATCATATGCAAAATTATTTCTTAAGTATATATACGCGACGACCTTTGAGATTCATAAGTTTCAGCGGGCTTAAATCGGAGTTATGTTCGCTCCTCCTGTTGAACAAATAAAACTTTGTGTGCCAAATTAATTTTACGTTAACGATGATGTCCGATGATAAACTTCAGTTTGGATTTTAGAATAAATATTAAAATACTAATATTATGTTGAAGTTATTAAAAAAAGTAATCTCGCTATAAATAAGTGTAAAGAGTTCTTTAAGCGATGTAATTAATTTAATTTTGAGCTTTTGTTTAATTCAAGTTCTTTGAAAACCGATTCCAAAAAAATATTGTCTTTTCTTTTCTAATTCTCTTTATATGATATACGTATGAAATTTGTCTAAAAAAGCAAAGCTTAATTTAAATTTAAAATTAAAGCATTAAAATTTTGAACTTCCGCTGTCAGATATAAAATTAAGCTACCGTGCTAATAAATTGTTTTAAGAATTTATACAATTCTGTTGCTTTAGCTAGAGCTGCCAGATTTGGCTACTTTTTGCCAAATTGGCCAAAATTTGACTAAAACTTTGGCCATTTATAATTCTTTTAGGTAAAATTTTCAATACCGAATCAAAATTCGATTAAAACTTACTAGTGTTTTAATAATTTCGAACCTAGTTTTGAAATTTAATTTAATGCTCAGTTACAATAACAATAATATACAACTGACAGAATTGAAGTTGCTGACATACAACTTGAGTCAGTCCTAGATTTTGTTAATTTCAAATTATTTGATAAGTGCAATAATGTACACATGAAGCTAAAGCGTCTTTAAAATGATCTCTTGTTTAGTTGTTTTTAAGAATTTAAATTTATTTTTGTTCTTTGTTTTTGAGCAATTCGTTTTTCTTTCAAATTAAAGGTTTAAATTTTTGAATATTTCGCCAATTCTTGTAACACAGTGTTTTATAAGTTCTCGCTATTTTTAACTACTTTTCGTTATATGTACTAGCACACGGCTTTGAACAAAATCTGGCAACACTGGCTTTAACTGTATGTGGTATTGTATGCTATTGTAAAAGCTAGAGATGAAGATAATGCATTTAAATATCAAATCTAAATATTAAATGATTAAATTTGTACTTCCGCTAAAACTTTGATTAAGGCCCGGTTTCTCAGTCGCAGTTTTACTTTAATCTCCTGTTTATTCCCAAAGTAAAATTATAAAAGGAATTGTTCCTATGGACTGAAGTTTCTAAAGTTAAACTGTGATCGAAAATTTGGACCTAAGGGTGTTTTCTAAATAAACAAAAACAATTGAGTACATGTTTAGTAGACTATTTTCGTTTTTTTTAAATTTTAAAAATGTTAAATTTTTAATTCAAATATAATTTCATAATACTTAAACAACAAAACGCGAACTTAGTTTAACTCCAGCTTTTTGGTCTTGCTTCAAGCATTAATGGTAAAATGAGATTTAAAAATGTATATAACATTTTGAAATTTAAATTATTTAAAAAGTTCTTTGACAACTGATAAACTCCTGTGTTAAGATTTTTTAAAACTTTTTTAGCATAAAAATATTTTTTATTCAGGACTTCTGCTTAGATAAATAATTTACTAAAAAGTTTAATTTAGAAAATAAGTCCACTTTCTAAAACAAAAACCATGCACCATTGTATTTTATGTTTTTTCTTCGTTTTATGCGCCTTCTTGTATAAATGATACATAGAGGCCATTTAGAAACTTTTCGAAATTTTGAATTTTTTTCAATATATTATCTTTCCTGATATCTTAGAAGCCCAGTATCTTTGTTAAAATCATACTTTTCAAAGAATCTAACTAAAGAAATTGACTGTCAATAATTTTAAACAAACAGAAAAATCTGAGTAATTATATCGAATTTAAGAAAAGAGAAAACTGATGGAGCATATTTTTAACAGAAGGATTCATCGTTTAAAAAATATAAAATAATAAATGATAAAAAGATAAAATAAATAGTAAGTCTACTCAGGATGCCCTGGACGTTTATTATAATTTTCAGGACCAAACAGAAATTACAAAAATAAATACCTAACGTTTTGTTTAAAAGCATTTTCATAGTACATATTTTACTATACATTTTAAAATAGAAATCTAAAATGTCAAATAATAAACTCGTAAACAAAGTGAAACATAATAAAACATTGAAATCTTTTTGGTTTAAGTTCTCCCGAAAGCTTATTTTAAGCGTCTTTTTTCAAAGATGTCAACAGGAAAGCTAATTCATGATCCGTTACATTTTTTTTTGGTCAACTACTAGTCGACGACCGGGACAAATTAAAAAAAAGTCATGATGAAGCATATTTACTCACAATCATGCCATAACAAAAATAAAATGGTTTTTGATGTTAGGAATTTCCAGAAATCAAGCAAATTTCGGCGCAATGCGACACTATATCACTTAAGAGTCGGGTTCAGATGAATTGAAAATTAATTAACTGCAAGAGAACTTCTAGATCTTGTGTAAAATATATCTTGTTATAAAAGAATACTAAAACAAATAGTGGACTGTGTCTAGAGACATATTTCGCGGTTGACTATAGTCAAACTCCATACAAAGCAAAATGAAACATTGAAGTTTAAACATAACATTACCCTTATTTTCCTTTCAGCCTTTTTTAAGTCGGCTCTACTATACTTGACAGCTATGATATTAATCTAAATTTTAGACCTGAAGTAAATACAATTACTTATACTTTTTCAACGTTAGGAGACAAAAAAAGTTGTTGCCTTTGTGATGGATGTGGTATTCTAGCAATAAAACTCTATGATAACGAATTTTTCTGCAATAATAATAATTGATATTTAATGTCTTCTACTTTTATCATGTGATTGTGAGTGTGAATGGAAATTAAATGAAGTACTCATTTAATAATGAGAAATTTCATTGTGAGGGAGTGAAATACAACGGGCGTAACGCTGATATTAAGCTAAAATAAAGAATAAAAGGAAGTCGAACGTTATTAATTTTGTTTTTTATTTATTGAATTAGAACATCTCATTTATTTATTATTAATTTTAATACATAATTTTAATCATAGATTGATAATACCAAGCAATTTCTGAACCAATCAAATTTCGTTAGTCTTTTTTGACGTTACTAAATACATAATAATTCAGTCATGTTGATATTTAATTTTTAAAATAATTTTAACAAATTCTTTTGTTGTAGCTAACATAATAAATGCTACTTTTATATTGCTGATATGTGAAATTCAACGCTTTATACCTACAAATACCTGCATTTTTCTTCTAATTGTATAATATTATTTTGATTTTCACAAATATATATTTTGTGATGTGAGAGTTACAAAACTCACAGACCTGTTGTCAATTTGCTGTTGTGAGCTCGTTATACCTCGGCAATAAACCGAATCGTTTATGAAGCAGAAGCAGTCGGAGTTGATCCAAGATCACAAAATATGAAATTTCCTAAAATGTTATGCAGAGATATTTTTTTCATTTATTATTGACAGGCTAGAATGTGGTCCATCCAAATTAAATCATGTGTGCTAGTAGAATATTCATTCATCAATATATACGATCTTATTGTGAATGAATTAATAATTTTATTATTAAAATTAACGAACAATGTAAAAGTTAGAATAAATATTTCTAGTATAATTATATCAAGTGTTGAACTAATTAGTTTTAGTATTTAAAAAATCAAAAGTTCCAAATGGGAAGAGGTATAAAAAAGAAGAAAATCGACTTTCTGACATTTTCCTTTACATCTCAAAAATAAACAAAAGAAAATCGAATTTGCTGTCTGAGAATTAGATATTAATTCATGAGACTCGTCTTCAATTCAACGAATTTGTACTTGTACTACTTAGGAAAAACTTTCAATACTCACTTTAATAAACTCCTGGACAAAAATCTCATTATAATTTTCTTTTTTCAAACTTTTAAATTATAGTACCTACGTGATATTATAATGTTTGACAACATAGAAATGGTATTATCGGGAAAAAGATTAAATAAATAACAGAAAGAAACAATAATATCAAATCCAATAAAAACGGTCTCAATGAAAAGATTTAAAAAAAATTGACAAATCGTAAGAGTTTGAATTCAGTAGCGTGTACATCATCCTCGCCTGGGCATGCTACTAATTAAGTTGTGAACGGTTTCCTGGGGAATATTCTCTCATTCGACAAGAACGACCTGTTCGAGTTCCCTAAGATTCATAGGAGCAGGTATGTGGCGTCTAACTGATCGTTTTAGTGCATCCCATAGATGCTCTATGGGGTTCATATCTGGGCTTCTTGGTGGCCATCTTAGTGGGAATATTCACGAATCGAAGGTATCTCTCTAGCAAAGTGGGGCCGAGCGTTATCTTGCATAAAAATGAAATTGTCCCCGACAAATGGGGCAAATGGAAACACATGTTCTTCTACGATATTTTCTATGTAGAACTGTGTATTCATGGATCTCTCCCGTATAGGAACCAAATCCGTGCGACCGTCGAAACAAATTCCTTCCCAGAACATTATTGATCCACCAAAAAATGGGTTCCTCAGAGAAATATTGCAGGCAGCAACCCTCTCTCCTGGCCTCCGCCAGACTCGTTTACGTTCATCTGGTGAATTAAGACTTACTCTTGTTTCGTCTGAAAACAAAATTTGCTTCCAGTCATCGATGTTCCAATTTACGTGTTCCCTTGCAAAACGCAGTCTAGTAACTTTATGTTCCTTGGTGAGCAGTGGTGCAATAACTTCTACTGTTCAATCCTCCTTCATTAACCCTTCTCCTGACCGTTCGTCCAGAAATTGTTACATTTCGAGTTATTGCTAGGGCTCTGCTTAGCTCTAAACTGGTAAAACGCTTGTTTCTTAAGACGATTTGTATAAGGTATCGCTCATCTCTTGCATCTGTACACTTCTTACGACCTTGTCCTGGGGTTCTATACTAACTTCCAAGTTCATTGAAACGTTTAACTGTTCGATTAATTGTTGATTGTCTAACTCCTAACAAATCAGCCACATATCGCTGGCTACGTCCCTCGTTAACTAGAGTTACCGCTTTGATTGCTTCGTCTTCTCTTAAGTTGCGTGGACGATTCATCTTGTTCTGCTCTAGGTACACTGTGTTTTCGTCACTTATTGATATTAAATTTGGAAAAAAATCACTAGTGAGACTGAATTTATTGCCTTTTACAAATCACTTTAAACAGCGTTAAATTTCTTATCAACAAGCAATCGCAAAATGTTACTTTCCTTCTGTCAAACAATTTCAATTGTTTATCAGTAGTGACAGAGGATATCCTAGGCCATCTACATAAAAAGTTTAATGACTTAAAACTTCGAAAAAATAAAAATAATAATGAGAAGTTTTGCTGATGCGTTAATGTTGTCCAGGAGTTTACAAAACTTTTTAAAGTACATATCATTTCTATATGCACCTAAGTAATAAAATATAAAACCACATAGATTAACTGGCAATAAGAATCGTGTTTTTCTCTCGACAAGGGTTTATGATTCAGATGTATAAAGGAACAGAGTATAATTACTGATTTGGATGTATATCTGTAAAAACTTTATGTTAACTAAAAAGCTACGTACTAGTACAGAAAAGCTATAATGGAATTGAAAAGGAACATTATTTATTCGTGAACAGAGGAGATAGGTTTCGTTGTATTAAAAAATGAATAAGTATAGTTTGAAAATCTGAAATTACACAGGTTCTGAAAATATCCTGTTTTTAAGATATTCCAATTAAAAAAAAATTGAAAAGGGTTGGTTGGATCCATATGTCTACATGTAATAAAATCTATTTGGTAAATATATACACAATAAGAATCCGTTTGTAAAATGTATTTAAGATCGCTTGGCAATTTATACCTGAGTCCAGTAATATTTACAGAAGTGTTAACGACCCTATTTTATGTCTCCTACTATTAGGTGTGTTTCTTTCATATGCAATAAGGGTGAATTCTGTAGATTTTATTGGTTTTCTATCTAAGGAGTCCACGATTGTACAACGAAATCAAACAACTGGACTGCCACACAGTCCAACATAAACGTGCATTTTGAACTTAAAACTAATCTGATAATCATTTAGCTAATGATCTCATAGAGCCATGAAATTCATGGTAGTTCTTAGAAATTTGGAGCATTACAATTTCCTTTTGTAATATTTGAGAATCCTATGAGGTTATACCTTATAACATCATATTAGCTCTTTTATATCTGATCAACCATTTCTTATAAATAAATTTAAAAGTTCCATCTACTATTTTTACTATTTTAACAGGTTTGTCATTGTTTTGTCTGAAGATAAGTATTTGTCTTATGTTCTTGCTTGCAGTTTTGTTACTACACTTACACATGCTTTGAAATAAATATTCGACAATGTTAATTAAATAAAGCGTTAGGTAAGTGTTAATAACACTTATTTTTGGCATGTAAATATCGTGACTTTGAACTTCTGCATAATGCTCGAATTGTAACAAAGAAAACATGTGTATCATTTATCAATGTTTTAAGAAAATAAATAACACGTTTCACAATTTTAATCTTTCTAGAAAGTAAAATATTGTAACTTATTTATATTTAAAATTTTTTTACATACAATGTGCAATAGGTAGGTACAATTATTAAAAGTCAAAAGGTAGTGATATATTATTGAACTGTTACAGTAATATCTTCAATTTTGACAAAATCGTTTTGTTTTAATCAAAATAATTTGATTTCCTCGAAAAAGATATTCACTTTACAGGTACCGGCAGGTACTTGTTTTAATTTGTCTCGTTTCCCGTTGGCTGATTTTGTGTTTAAATTGTTCTAAAATTATTTAAAAACCTAACAATCAGTTAAATCCTTGAAATATATCTTCATGAAAAAATCTACCTTCTGTAGTTTTCATTTGATTATTATGAAGTGTATTTCAGGATATCTCTGAATAGTTCGACCTTGCCAGTGTATATGTAACATGTCTGTATATTTACATATAAATACAATTCTAGATAATAATACCCCTCGGTAAACATTTCGAATTTATCAAAACATTTGCAGAACGAAAAGCTTATTCTTGCTTCAAACATCCATTACATTGTAATAAATGAAAATTAAAATGTGGTTAATAACCTTCATCCGACCGCGCTTTTCCAATGTAATTTCGGACTTTTTCATCTTGAACTAATGTACTCGTTTATATTTTTCTTCTCTTTAATTTTGTGATTACGCCGTAGAAATTGTCATTTCTTTGACGTGGAACTTGCAGCAGATATATCTGGTGCACTTGCACTGACGTACATTGCGGTGGAAAGATTTCGATCAATTTTGAACTTCGATTGTGTGGGCTCATCTCTTTATCTTCCATCCTAAAAATGGCATACTTTGTCGATACAATCTTCCAATTAAGGTCGCTTGCTGTGCATCCAATAAGTGTTGTAATTACGATAATTATTTAATTATGCTTTTGAATCTGATACTGAGCTCCGCCTGCCTTATACAATAGTATACTTTTGTTAAAAGGAGAATAGCTTTGTAATCGTGCATTTTGCAAAAATGCGATTACCTCATTAATTTAGATGTATTGATTGTACCATACGATCGAAAAGATTATTAAGAATAAATTAAATTAGCAAATGTGAAAAATCAACAGTTATTCGAACTAGTTTGATTATCAAACATAATTCAATAAAAAAATTCTAAATAGTTTGAAGTAAAAAAAAAACATCCTATTAGTAATCTGACAAGCCGCCACTGAAACAATTTTAGGTGTACTCTTTGAATTCAATGGAGGAAAAATATTCCTTTTTATGCTTAATACTGAAATTGAATTAAAAAAAATGTAATCAGTTTGCAACAAATCACATCAAAAATATCAAAAAAAGGTAACTTTCGCAAGCTGCAATCCACAATGTGTGGAGGAGATTGATGGTCGAGAAATGGGTTTACAACACATATATTGATATTTGTAGATTGAAATTCTTAACAGTTGCCTGTATTGTAAGTATCATCAAAACCACGATCTAAGCGATTCAAAGGTCCTCCAAACCACTCACCAACAAAGGACTTAGGAAAAATTTTGTTTTTATAACTTTTGTTGTTTCTATAACTACCGAATTAGAAATATACTTCGAGATACATATAGGTAAGCCCTCTTTTGCTTGAGGGACACACCCTTCAATTTGAAACCTGAAGGAACGGGGAAAGTTTTACTTGGTTCTAAATCAAAGGATATACCTTACATTACATTAATAAACGTAATGCGCATTTAAGACTTAGCAGTTCGTGTTTTGCTTTGAATTTTATTGTTTTCTTGTTTGCGAAGGTTTATTCGCACGAATATGGGCAGACGTTGGGTTGGTTGTTTTAACTAGGAATACTCCTTTGTCAATTTTCATTCATTCTGAAATCTAGTTGCACTATATTTTCTATCAATTTAGAAGATCTTCAATCCTTTTGTTTAAGATTCTCGGTAAAATAATATGGAAAACGTGATCACATAAGTTATGTCAGGCCAATTCTGCAGTGTTCTAGAATTGTATCTTACATAATACTTTTCATCCCATTTGGATCTCGGATCTTCTTCTCTAATTTCTTTTTATGTTCACATTCATGTTTAAATGATAAATTCTTTTAAAGCGCTCGATCAATATTATTTTCTACCAAAAATTGGATAACTTAGAAAAGTTCAAATTACGTAAATGGGCCAATTTTTTTTTCGACTAAGCGCTTCGCAAATACAGTGAAAGCTCTCCATACGCGCAGCTCTCGTAAGCGGACGTCTCTCATGAACGGATCCAAAATTTTAGGTATTCTTCCCTTATGCTTTTTTATAAGCAGACAAAAAACTTGGAACCATCGCGTCAGTGTCCGCTTATGTGAGCTTTCACTGTACTTTATGAACGATGTAGTTATTTCGTGTACTTGTCTTATTCAAGGATATTCAAGCATAAACGTGTATCACCTCGAAAAGCTTTCATTCATGAGACTGTTATAACAAGTTATAAATTCTTGACTATTTTGAAACAAGAGCGATAAAATTTGTAACTGCAATTTTCAATCCTTGATAAGTACATGACGTAAGATAAGCACATGACGTAAGAATGAATAACATTAGAAACCGGTAAAAATGAAAAATATTAATCAAAGTATTTCCCATTTACCACAGTCTTTTCAGGCAACAAGCTGGTCTAGTAGTTCAAAACCAGCGCCGGGTTTTACAACCTTTTTTATACCGGTTTTTATATGGCTTTTTAAATAGGTGGATATTGTAAAATGCAAATTAACCGTACGTATATAAACATATTGATAAAGCGGGGCCTGTGGAATGCATACGGCGAGCTGAAGTTTAAAATTAGGCGGGCCGTATTGAGGGCACGGTGACACGTTTCACTTTTAATAATACCTCGGCGCGATCCCGCTTGGCGGGTGCGGGACAGGAATTCAAAAAATTGCCAGCATTTCTCCTGACGTGTTGTTCGAAATTTCGCTGAGGTTTTCTGCCTAATTTAATCAAGTAATTTTTTTTTACCCCACGCACAAGGTTTAAAGTAAAAAAATTAATACCTAAAATTCGCTGCTTCATATAATAAAAATGTATCGTGCGACCGTAAAATAAAAGATTGTTTTTAAAAGTAATACTTTAATTTATTTAAACAGACTTGGGTAATTTCTGAGAATACCACATATTCATAATTCTTTGTGTATGAATGTGAGCGAACACTCAACAGGAATGAATGCCTTAAGCAGAATGATTTAAATTATAGTAATAACTGTAATAAGCGAACAGCAGGAAAAAGTTAGCGTACAGTATGGTGTAATTATCAACTAGACAATTAAAATATCATTCGTTTTTATTGTGAAATCACGTGACATTATGGTTTACTCCAAATCTTCTTTTCGGTCGGATGATATCACTGAGTCATTGAATTACTCACTGGGATACAAATTGTGTACTTACGTAAAAAAGCATTGATGTGTATGACATTTTTAAATATATAACATTTTGAAATATTTGAGTTAGAACATAGAATCTTTCTTACTGAAAGTTATATTGAAAATGGGAAATAAGGAAATCGTGGATGATGAATATATGATAACATGGGTCAAAGTTTGCAACACAGAAATTTCGCTTATCGTCAAATTCGTGATTTTGTCCTTCATTTTTGTTAACTCTGTAGCAAGAATCATCATCGCCTATTCTAATCAAACCAAATTTTTAAGGAGAGAACTTTTCTAGTATTTTAAGTTAAATTCGTATAACTGTCCAGAAACAAACAATTTTTCGCAAGGGCACTTTTTATAAAATCAAGTTTTCTTGCCAGATGAAAATTAATTTAAAATTGCCAGTTACACAATTTTAATTAATTTTCGGCACTTTTTATGTTTTTTCCATAGGTGCAATATTTAAGAAACAGGACTTTGATGTGACTTGACAGTAGTTTTTCAAGGAAAAAAATGTGACTTAACACGCTTTACCTCTAGGGTGCTAATTTATATATTTATTATTATTTATTTATTTATATTTTCAATACTCAAAACGTCTTCCTCGGTTCCTGAAAAACGCTACTTTCTAAATTTCTTGATTAGAATGAAGCTCTATCGATACCCCAAATCTAGTTATTCAATTCTTTATGAGAACTGTTCTTTGATTTCACTCCTATCAAGTGACTCACCATTCCTGCTATTACCTAACTTTAAAGAGACCCATTGTGCTCATTAGCTTTTGAAAATTAGATTTTTGATATTTAAGACCATCTGACGCACTTCCAAGTATAAATTGTAACTTTTGAGAGAACTAACTGCTCTTTCAATTCATTCCCACTAGATGGCTCCCATTCCTTTTTAAAACCATTAACTAAATTGAAAGAATGCTATTGTGCTCAAAAGTTTTTCAAAATTAGATTTTTATTTCATATTTAAGATCAAGTTCAACGTTTCTATTTCCAAGAGATTACATACATATTGTTTTATAATTTCCGACTGCTATTGATTACTTATGGCACGGGTTCTATTGATGGGAATATTTCGTTCTTTGTTTCCCATTTCGAGCAGTACCGACAATTTCCAGGGCGCGGTCTTCTGGGGAATGCATCTAAGTTATTATGGACACAAACTGGGTCGTTTTCCTAGCCATCTGACAAGCTGACCTTCTGGACTTTTAAACTGAGGCAACCTTCGACCAGACCACGTAGCATTGAAAATGATTGAAACTGTTGACCTTAAAAGATACTTGTGAAAATGTTTTGTTTTCTTCACCATAGCAAGAAGCTTCCTTCTGGTCAGACTGTAGTTTCTCTTGGCTTTGGACAAAACTACCCTGAATTAACCGATAATACTTGCTTCTCCGTCTTGCACTTGTGATGGGACGCTTCCAATGTGATGGTTGTTAGCATCACTGTCAATGATAAACTTACACCCTCTTATTGTGAATAGGACAATGTGGGTGCGACACATTTTTCGGTGGTTGTCAGTTCGTAGCGTCTGAAATTTTGTTTGGGTCTGTGGAAACTTCTTCCTCTAATAGGAGTATTTCACTTCTTTTTAGAAGAATTTACATTTGGCTGGGTTCAGCTTCAGTTTTAGCTCTTTCAAACTGAAAGATGTTGCTACCACAACACGTCATCTAAGTTTACGAGAGAAGTCTTCCAGCTAAGTCCGTGAATACCAATTTTACAAGTCGTTCAAAAGTGACTGGAGAGTTTCATAAACCAAAGGTTATTATAACTTTGAATTGCCATAGACCAGACATGGCAAACCATTGACACGCATGACCGGACGAAAATTTTACAGGCACGCGAATCATGTAAAGTAATATAATTTTATACGTTTATAAAGTTTAAATTTTTTTTGTATGTAAAAGTATTTTTTTTTAGTTGGCACATCAACAACTGAACAAATACCTTGTAAATTTTTGGCAAGCGAATATAAAAAGGCTCGCCACGCCATTGCCACAGAGCATTTCTTGTAACGAAGGCCGTTTTTTTTTTGCATGCCACTTTTCAAGTCGATCGAAGAAAATGAATAAACACTATTTTATGAGACTTCAAAGTTTTCAATAAATTAATGGAAAGTGGTGAGATAACGGCATGTTCTTTGTTAAAGTAATTTTTCTTATACGTAAGCACTGTTGAACCATTACTGATTACATCTGATACTCGACTACTAACAATATAAATTTAAACAAAATATAATAATTCAAGGGTTAAGTACTTTTGTATGTTTTATACGATTGTTTAGTTATTTCTATGAATAGTAGAAAATAGCTACTTTTTCCAGAAAAACTCAATGGGGAAGATAAAAGTTAGCTATTTCGAGTCGTTCGGGAAATATCGACCGAAAATTCATTTTCGCGAAAAACTATTTTTCTCAGCTATTTGATGAATATTTTAAATATTTAATATTATTCAGAAATAACGCAGATCTTGTCTTTCGTAAAAGCTGCAGCAGTTTTGCGAAATGAATTGTAACTTTATTATTGTAAATGGAAACCGTAGTACACCAGTACTGTTTGCTTTCTTCATGACCTTTTCAAACATGTAGTTTGATATACGTATTTTCACGTATAACAAAGATCTTGCAATCTTCATTTCTTTTTCCCGAACGAATCGAGTTGTCTCCACCATAGAGGTTTTCTCGAAAAAGTAATATTTCGTCGCGAAAATGTTGTCTTCTACTCCTATAAATAATTCAGAAACCTTATAAAACCATAAAAAATGGCCCACTCAGCAGTACATCCATAACATATGATGGCTGAGAATGAATAAAAAGTTTGAATGTGGGCATTACAATTTTTAAAATAAATGTGACCTAATAGATTTTTTTTTGTATTGTTGGAGGCATATTCGTCAAAACAACTTTAATTTGCTTTTTAAAGATTGAACTTGTACCTGCTTTGAGGTGATAAATAAATTGTTATTTCTTGCCAACCAAAACACTGAAATTTTGTTGTTATAATAAGTAATAAGTAATTCACAAGATTTAATTTTTGAAACTGTTTAAAAATATAAAATACACTCCTCACTAAATGAACTGGACCACTTAAATAATTTGTATTAAACCTAGATTAAATGAGAAAAAAAATTGAAATATTTGTCACAACATCACTAAATAAGATTATGTAGATATAATAATAATGATAAAACAGAATTTCAATTTTATTTTGCTTTTTCTAACTGATTTTTAACCGTTTTACTTACGCATACATTATTTACTGGAACTCACTTTCAAGAGTTAGTTACTTTGTCTTTAACTACCGCAAAAGACTTTTATCCCGTGCAAATTATGAGCTATTGTCTAGATAGAAAGTACTATAAATATTGTTATATAATTGTAAAATTTTTTGTTAAAGAAGTAACGAACGTACATTGCAACCCATAAAAACTCAAGTTACTGCTTCATAAAGATATTTTGGACTTTGATGCTTCAATTGTCATTTTGAATTACATAATTTTTTTATTTGATGTGCATGCATGTATTCATAAATAAATTCTTTAACTTGCAAATTCAATTTGCAAGGCAAATGGTATTAATACATTTGCTGGTTGGGTCGTGATTTTCAAGGCGAACGGGTCTCAAATGTTTCGAACGTAAAAACGTAAAAATTACGTTTTTTTTCTTGGGATTAGAATCGATACTGGTTTTGAAGGTATTGCTGGGAAAATTTTGATTGGAAAGTTTTGTTCTTCATCCAAAGTAACTAAATGCATCATTCGGAAAGGAATCTTATAAATTGAAAATTCAAATGAATATATGTAGTGGAAGAAATAATTTTCAGAAGATAAATTACTATAATTTAAAAACATGTTCTAATTTATTGTAGTTTAAGCACTGAATTGCAGAGACACTAATGAAAACATTTTTTATTACTATTTGGTATTTCAAACGAAATTGTCCTTTAAAATTTAAGAATTTTTTGTTGGCGGTAGTCTGACTTATTTTTGTATTTTCCAGTTAACATATTTTTCAGTTATTATGTAGTATAACAGAACAAAGTTATGAATTATTAAAATACCGGTTAATATATTGTTTATATAATTAATTGCAAATAAAAATACATTTTAGTAAGTAACAAGAAATAGCTACCCCAAAAGCTCAGAAAATAACAAGGCGAAAAAATCAATTTGAAATCTGTATTATTTTTGGTTGCTTTTTAATTTTTTCGTTTTACAATCGTTTAGCTGTATTTTTGGTCACGTGTTTAATTCCTACCCAGTTGGTGAGTTGAATCATTGTTATACTGGAAATAATCAACTTATACTTTTTTCGTGAGAATAATTTACTGTACTTTGTTGTGTATTCATTAAGTACAAAACAAGTGTTACATCAAATTTAGTAAATTTAGGTAAAAAAATTAAATTGGAACCTATCTGGAGAATTGTTTTCTTTCTCAAACTTGTTGACATTTGGCAATAACCTCTCGAGTTCTATGGGTTCTCGTCTTTGTAGTCCTGATAACACGTTTTCAAAAATCTGTGAATTATTTTCAATTTATACTCAACCTCTTGTGATAATTACTACTGAACATTTTCTACATGATAACTGATTGATAAGTAACGTCATTTTGTTAATTTTTTTAGACGACTTGTACGGAGGTAAACATCGACTCATTATTAATTACTATGTTAAGTTATAGATAACTTGAGTAAATAACAAAGGATTCATAGCGATCAGTTTTGAAATCGACTAAAAAAAAATTGGCGCCAAACAAATTCTCTAATACTTATTGATTATCATTTTCTTTGAATTCTTATGTAGATACTTCAGATGTTTTGTTTATTTAATAGAACTGAGTAGGCGAATTTGTATTTTAATAAAAAAGTTAACATGTAATAATTTTTTTTATGAGATGAATGTTTCATAACTTAAAAAAGAAAACGAGAATTATTGGTAGAATAGTCTGTATTTTAACCATAACGGTCAAGTTATTAAATTCTTTATTCTAACTTCACATTTTTATAGTACAACAGATACAAGTTTTCATAATAATAATATTTTGTAAGCTTAGTACTATTGACATATCTAAACAGTGTTTATTTCTTACTAGATATCAAATAATAACTTTTTAATGAATTTAAACCACTTTCAAATGCATGAATGCAAATTATTATAAAATAAATTTATTACTAAGTTTGATGCAGTTAACGAAACTGAATGTGTTGGATAAAAATTGAATCAAAGTGCTTGAAAAATTTAAGCGCTGTGATTTATTGAATTACAGACGCAACACGGTTTTCAAAAAAATGAAATAAATTCAATTAGATCTATTGATTTTTGCTTTATACAGGCTGTCCCGGGAGTATAGGTCAATATTCCGTAGGGGTATAGAACGAGTTATTGTCTTTGATTTAATGATTTCTGAGACAAATATTGATAAATTATTTAAATCATATTTAAATTTGGCGCTTCCTGTTGATTTCATTCTTCACATAATGTAGCGCTTGCATGATGTGTGTAAGTAAAGGGACTCTAAGGTCCGGTATTTTAGCCATGGTTTAACTTTAAGTTTCAGTTTATTCCCGTAGGAACATTTGTTTTTATAATTATTACTATGGGAATAAACTGAAGATTAAAGTTAAACAATGACTGAAATACTGCACCTATGCGTAAGTGTGAAACATGACAGTTCGTCATCGGTACTGCTGTTTTTGACAAATTGAAAAATTGCGCACTTTTTCTCTAATGTAGAGTGCACATATGATTTATGTTTTTGGAAGAGTATTTTCTGAAGTGTTTAACATATTAATCATATTAAAAATATCATAATTTTAATTTCAAATAGCTCTCAGAAACCATTAATAAAAGACTGCATGTTTATATAAACTTCATTCAATACCTCTAAGAAATATCGACCTTTCCTCCAGGGACACCTGTTTTTTAAGAAAATACATCTGTACCTATATGCAAATGTAGATTCTCATATGCAAATGTAGATTCTCATATGCAAATGTAGATTCTCATACAGTTTTCTTGTACTTATATATAGTTTGCACATAATTTAAGCTTATTTTAATTTGACATTAATTATGTAGTAATGTAAACTGAAAATAACTGAAGCTTTCTTAAATTCGTCATACTTATCCCTTTAAAAATTATTTTTGCATTTCCAAAATCAATAGAACACAAAAGAATAATACTATTGATAATGTTTGATTTAATTCGTGCAATTTATATACAAACGTCACCAGTAATTACTTCATAAAAAAGGGCAGTTCAAAGTTTGTTTGAAAGTATGACGTGAGTACATTAATTTAATTAATAATTTTTTTCACACGCAGTTTTTGTTTTTAATTTAATGATGCGTCAGTCCGTGTGACCTTTATTTAAAATTTCTATAAATCGATATCGTCTGGTTATCAATGTCAAATAAGATACCATATGATAACGAAAGCGACTTGATAAAGTGGTTAAATATAATTACTCTTGTTAAAACAATTGATTAAAACATAATGCATTCTTCATAGGTTTTGCGAAATTATTGCAGATTTTTTCCGCTTTATCCAAATTCTGACCCTTGAGTTTACTGATAGTCGCTGGTTTTTCCAGTCTCGCTGTCGATCGCGATAAATTTAATCAAGGAATGAGTTTCACATTAAGAGATTAAGCCCTACTTAAGAAAGGCAATAAAATTTTCTGATATTGTCTGTAATCTGTACGCATTTGACGAGGTGTTCGGTTTTAAATTGCACTATGAAATCGTGCGAAACTACACGCCGCATTTATAATACGCGTTTTAACCTACTATTTCAAGGCCATAATTTTGATATGAGGCAGATAAGATGCGATCTAATAATGTAGGTGCAAAAAGGCTCCTAGTAACAAGTCCGACGTTTCATTCGTTGCCTCTCTGCGATGTTTGCGTTACGTATGTTTGATGATTTTTGAAATTAAAATTAACACAACTCCAAAGACTCACTCACGTCTATTTGTACATTATGTAACAATGTCTTCAGTAACTGAGTGTTAGAATATTAATTTAATTTGCGGTGTAATTGAATTAATCAACTGAATTTCAAGTGAGAATACTTGAAACGTGATGCAAATCTACTTTGCCTTTAATTAATCGAATCTTCTTTTCTGATTGAAAAAATGATTGGAGACTGATTATCAGTAGGGATATAAGTATATATTTTTTTAAACAAACGAATCAAAGATCAAAAGTTCGTTATTTTTAAACCACAATTTTTAATCATAGTCCAATTAGTGCGTGACATAAATTGAATTTTGTGTTTTTTTCAAAATAAGTTCGGAACACTTCTAAATATGTGCATATTTAAAAAAGAATGGTTCGTATATTCGAAAATCGAATTTGATTTGAATGAAAAAATCACTGAGAGAATTTGTTAAATTGAATTGAATTTCTACATCTAAAAGAATTCATCCCAGAAGGCTTTATATTTCTAATGAAAAACAATCTTTCAGAAACTATTGCGCTTTTTAATTAACCTTTAGACAGCACCAATTCAATATCAAGTGCATGGACCCACTGATAAATCTACTTATTTTTTTCCTCTAAATCATAAATCCACTGCTAATTTAATACTGCGAATCTGCTGGTTTATCAGTACAAAATTAAAAACAACAACAACAACGTTGCTGGCTTGTGTACAGTACTACAACAGCTAGTCAATTAAATTTTATGAAAGGCATTTTATCTGTTGTTCGCGAGTAAAAATGATTCACGTAATACCTTCGTACGAAGTGTTTTGCAGACATTTGTTATTATTTTTGTTTGTTTACACGCGCAATCTTATCGCAAAGGAATATGGTTCCTAAGAATCGAAAGCGTTGCGAAAGTCTGGATTGAGGAATTCCTGCTCGTATTACGCAGGACACCTTCAGGTACTTTTTTCGACACTTTCAGATTGATTATTTATTGAACATTGCGTAGTATTGCTGTCGATTTATTGGTTTTGCAATATAGCAGAGAGTGTGTCATAATTAATTGATCTTTGGTCAAAGTTGTGATAACATTTGTGGGGTAACCGCTGAAAATCACGCAAAAATGACAAAAAATAAGTTTTTCTGTTGTACAGGCTATTTTTGAGAAATTTAAGTTGTATGTTTTTTATATCAACGGCTAAAATATTACCAAACATCAAGAAAAATTAAAAGAATCGTAAAATACATAGGAAGCGTTTGTAATTTTACCAATAGAAATGCATCTACTGATAAAAATAAGCCTTGTGAGATGGAAAGAAGCAGGGCTACCATCGATGGAGCTAATTAGTTTGTCCGATTGAAATTGGAATAGAATCTTCAACGTAGCTTGGTGGGAGATCTAGCTCGTGTTTTACAACCCATGTGGAAACTCTGAAAGGAAGACATTTATCGCAAGCTACGCTAATAGGGTTATTTGAATGTTGCAAAACTGGTGTGCATCAAGTAGGATGCTGTTGCATTGTTTAATGTGACTCTTTTTTTTAATAGAGGTTTAGAGAATTTTCAAAAGACACCTCCGAGGCGTCTTGGATTCACCCCTGCTTATCTGCAGGGGCGCCTACCAACTAAACTCCTTTCTTCTCTCCCCCGTTGGGTGCAGAGGGTACCACCTTTCGGTATTCTTCTTCTTCTACGCGCTGGTTCTCACCTATATCTTCATTTCCTCTTCACTTCTTCCGTTCTATCCTCTTCCATCTTTTTCTTCCTTCGGTCCTGTGTTTCTCTCTTCTCTCTCCTCTTCTTCACTCTCAACCTCATCCTTCCTCTTCGCCTCCTTCCTCTTCTTGTTCCACCTCCTCTTCTACGCTTTGCGCTTCCTCTCCCATTTCTCTCTCATCCTTGCATTTTATTACCATTATTGCTCTCAGCATGTTCGCAATGCTTGTCCAGGCTTTCTTTCCATTATATGCCCATTATATGCCCGATGCTCTCTTTTTCTATGCTTGTCTCCACCTCTATTTCCGCTCGTCTTCGCAGTTCTTGCCACCTGGGACATAGGAGCAAAGTGTGCTCTGGCGTGTCTTGTGCTTCTCCGCAGTACCAGCACTCGGCTGTTTCCCTTTTTCTTATTTCTTTTAAGTACGTTCCAAACGCGCCGTGCTCGCTCAAAGCCGTGTCAGATAATAATCCGTTTCTCCCTCTGTCGTGCAGCACCATTTTTTTACACTTTTTAATCATGTTTCTGGCCCATCCGTGGTACTCTTCCCACCTGGCCTGCCATTCCTCATATAGTTATTTCCTAGCCTCCGTTTTTATCTGTCTCCCACCTTTATATATTTTAGTTCTTTCTGCCACTTGTAGTCTGATGGGAGGGATTCCCTCTATCACCAGGACTACCTCTGTTGAGACAGTCCGGTATGTGTTTAATGTGACCCAAAGTGTTATCTCCCGACTCTAACAGCGATACCTTGAAGCTGTTGCAGTTACAGAAACAAGATACGGTCGTCCAAGAGCTACAAACATCCGAGAAGTTAGGAGAAATCCAGTAGCTCATTGTAATTTGCTAAGGCATCTTGCACGCCATTGAGACCAAGAGCATTGCCAGGACTGTGTTAAACCGTATCAGAAAGTCCGAGTTAAGATGTAATACACCCAACCAACGAGTTTCATGAACCCCTGAACAGAGATGTGTTAGATTAGCTTGTTGCCAAGAGAGGATAAATTGGTAAAATGAATGGGCAGCTGTAATGTATACAGATGAGAGACCGTTTGATATTTACGGTGATAGTCATACTGTTCACCGATCGATATATTCCAAAAAGTACATCCTTTTCGAGGAGGAACAATTATGGCTTAGGAAGATCCTGCGTATGTCCGAGATATCATTGAAAATATTGTTCAAAATTATCGACACAATGTAGAGCTGTGTGTGGCTAGGTGTGTGGAGGAAGTCATACAACGTGATGGAATCCACCCATTGTTAACGGGTATTTACAGAAAGAAAAAAATGTTTACTTAGTAGTTGAATAGTCGAGTTGGTTGAGTCCGCTGGTAACGGGTTTAACGCTAGGCGGGCAACTATTAGATGTAGGTTCGAATCCTCTCCTCCTGCATATGGGTTCTATTTGAAAGATAGAGTACTTATGTTAGATTGTGTTTCCGATTTACACCGGTTCATTTGAACTGGGTTTTCTGGGTTTCCGCAATTTGTAAGGTGATTGCCAAAGGAGAAATAAACATCTACAGTTGGTCGCAGCTGCTCTGTGAGCTTAAGGAAATAGGCGAGAAAAAAACTTCAAAGAGAGAAACTCTATAAATATAACCAGTTTTTTGTACTAACATTAAGGCCCAGTTTTACAATTGTGAAATAAGAACAGTATAATGTTATACTCAGTTTTTAAACGAAGATGGTAAAAGTCTTTAAAATAGGAGAAAATTCGGGCCAAAATAGTTCTTTTAAGATTAAAGGATTAAATATTTACAGAAACTTTAATTCCTATATTAATTTATCGATTGTATTACATTTCAGGTAACATGATAAAAAAGAAAAACAGAAGTATCATTTTGTTACTGTTGACTTGTTAATGAAACTACGTGAATTTTACCACGCAAATAATATGTTCGTTTCTTGCGTCTGGAATGTTTTAATCTGTAGGTAATTTCATTTTCGCGTTTGCGCATGTCAGTGATTAGTACAGATGTGAAGACAAAAAATATTATTTGCTTACGACGCATTATCATCAATGATAAATTTTGACGGTTTCTTTTGACGGTGACATGCTACTTGCTGAAAAAATCAAAATCATTAACATTTGGGAAGGATTTCTCCAAATCGATGATAATAAGAATTTTTCAGATTGTTGTAACAAGTTATTTTTCGACATGAATTCGATGTGATTGAACTATGCGGGCCTTAACCCGTATGAAGTCGGGTCGATATGCTAAAATACTTTTGGTTTAATTCATTATCATTATAAAAATTATCGATTAACCTTAAAAGAGGAAGATCATAAGAGAAGTTCTGAGAAAAGCAAGGACAAACATTTTAAGTAACTCGAAAGAGATTAAAATCCCTTAAAGATCGAAAAACATAAACAGTGTGCAACACAATGAGAGTTGCTTACAACTTTACATTTCCCCCCAACTTTTGTTATTTTCTTGAACATGATATGATACAAAAGATTGTATTCATTAACTTGCAAAGTTGAAAAATTGAAGTTTTTCTTTAAATTTTTTCTTAGGCGTCTTTTCATAAAGTTGAGATATTATCTTTTTTTTTCACTCTTTATTAGTGTTCATCAAATTATAAGACTTGATGAAGTCATTCAACCTACAGACTAATTGTTTCTAATTCTCTTGTATTCCATAGTTTGCATCATATTTGATCAATCAGTTGTTTCATATAAATTACAAGATTAAAAATATTCTTAATACACACATAATTACAGCTTGAAAATAATATGTTGTTTTAATTAAGTAAGTAAGTAAATTAATAAACTCTCTATGACTTAATAAAGTGAAAAATGTAGACCGGAAATCAGTTTGCAAATTCCTTTCAGAGGACATTGCTTCGCTTATTAGAACAAGAAATTTCTGATATTAATTAAATATTTAATTTAAAAAAAGATCCCACCTAGTAAAGCGGAATGAAAGTTTGGCATCGCAAGTCCATAATTATGACCGCGGGCAGATTATAAATGTTAATTTCAAATCTTTATTTAAAATGAATAGAAATTTCGGGCAGGCCACTTCCTCGCATTTAGTTCGTAGAGTTTTTTTTCCGCTCGCGTATTCGAAAGCAATTTATGCCGAATTAAAAAATAAATTACAGTAGCCGCACCTAGCGCCGGGCGTTACTTAAAAACGCCACTCGTAAATACTATTAATGTTATTAATGAAAAGAGTTCGCTTACTAATTATATTTTAATGCTCCGAGAGGCTTGTCCATTGGCGCATGCGAACAACGACTACTACGGAGCAAGCAATGTTGTGACGGTGGAAATGACATTGAAGTTACTTAATAATAGATAGTGTTCATAATAACCTGATTACGTAACACTTGCAAAAGTATTTCCTACATCTGATCGTTTACAAGTTCACTGGGCGTTTCATTCCTCACCATTATTACGTATTGAAGGCAACACGCACGCAAACCCTCAAGCGCTCGAAAGTCATTTCAAATGCATATTTTCAATGCGAAAACCTTATTTATGTCATTAGGTACGAGTTTTAATGGAAATCTTGAACTCACTGCTATGCCAATTCTTTTATCTTTATCAAGAATTTCAAGAGACTTTACTTAATATTAATCTTAATGCCTTGGGAAATAAAGTTGATGATTGCTTTTGCCTAGGGCTTTGTATAAAAATTGTCATCTTACTCCTCAGAAACAGAATACTTTCAGCATCTTTGAACTTACTCCAATCTAATCATCTTAACTATGTTTAAAACATTTGCGTGAAAAAAGTAGTCAAAAGTTTTAACTTTCTGAGATGAAAATAGTATCTGAATTTTGGAAAAAAAATTAAAATAGAAAAAAAAAACTTGTGAACATTATCCGGAATTGAATAGTGGTAAAAGGTGTAATTTTTTTTTTTGGAATATCATTAAAAAAAGGCGACTCTTTGAACATAGTGTCTGCAGTGACGTAGCTTCTGGCTACAAATTGTGAGAATAGAAAACGTCAATAACTTAGTTAAAAACTTTAGTCAAATTTCAGTCGTTTATAGGTTTCTGGACTGTTAGATTAATCAAAAGAAACTTTTTCCTGTTGTACATATTTGCTTTTCAAGTTCTAAGGAATTTTTGTATTTGGATTTCTCTGTCGAGTTAATTCATACTTTCAAGTTAAAGAGAGCTTCAAATTGTAAAATTCTCTGAGCAACCATCGTATGAATTTCAGTCACATATTTTCTTTGGTTCTAATTCACTTAAGAAATGTGGAGAAAATATTTTGAAAAAGTATAATAAAGCACCTTTACAAAAATGAATTAAACCAGAAAATATAAGAACACAAAATTTTATTTAAAAAACGGTGTCCTAAAGGTGCGTATTCACCAAAAACAGTGTTTGCAACCAGCTCGGTGCTAGTTCAGAACTAACAAGTTCAAAGCAGGTTAAGAACTTTTCGACTTGTACTCACCAAAATCTGTTGGTGTTCGTAATTATTTCAAAATGAAAGCTCCGAACTGGTTCACTTGCATTCAGTTGTTAATTTTAAAATATTCGTCCACACTGGAAGCGAGTTCCGAGCTGATTTGCAACTTGTCTGAACTCCGAACTTTTTCATTTTGCAGCTACTTCACTGAGAACCACCGAACACGAGAAGCATCCTCACCAACTTCAGTTCTTTTGTCGAGCTGGGTCTGAGCAGTTCTGAGCTTGTTCAGAACCTTAGTGAATATGCGGCCTTCAATTCGAAAGTTTAGAATGATTTGAAAAAACATGACAAGTCCAATTCAGCGATATACACAGTAGCTCTCTATCAAAAAAGATTCTTTCGCAATTACTATTATCCACTGAAGCAGAATTCGAAAATAGTGGTTTTCAAAGATCTTGTGAGATTCGTCTTGTTCGAAGCTGGAGATTCGCATTTCATTAATAAAAAGTGATCGGAAGAAATTTATTTTAAATCAATTTTGGCCAAGATCTGTACGGCTATTATTTGAAGAAACATCTATAAATGCTCATTTTTCTTATAGAATGAACGAAACATATTTTTCCGTAATATCTTCTATTGTGTAGAAACGACGAGTTCTTTCTTTGTAAAATTATGCTTAGCCAAATCAGCCGTGTTTTAATTTTTTTACTAGTCACCCCAACTTTTAGATACTTTTATTTTCTGTTGTATGTGTAGCTGCGTACTTTATTATTTATCCAGAATCTCTTCTCTAGCATAGGGTTATAGGTGATTCCTTCATTTTTACTTATGTCAAGTTAAGCAATTTTTCTTGCAGTGTTTTAATAATAGTAAATATTACCTTTTCGTTTAACCCTAGGTCTGCTTGTCGCTTCTCTCTCTGTATTTCATTTACTTGCATATTTTGCATTCAATTTAATGATTGAACCATTTTTGTTGTGCTTTTATAAACTCCTGGACAAAATTAACGCATCACCAAAACTTCTCATTATTATTTCTTTTTTCAAACTTTTAAATTATAGTATCTACGTGATATTATAGTTAAATGATTTCAACTAATGTTTGACAACATAGATATGGTATTATCGGGAAAAAGATGAATAAATAATAGAAAGAAACAATAATGTCAAATCGAATAAAAACGTTGTCAATGAAAAGATTAAAAAAAAAAAAATGACAAATCGTAAGAATTTGAATTCAGTAGCGTGTAGATCCTCCTCTAGCTCCTATTACTGCTTCCATTCGTCTGGGCAAGCTATTAATTGAGTTGTGAATGGTTTCCTGAGGAATATCCCCATTCGACAAGTACGACCTGTTCGAGTTCCCTAAGATTCATAGGAGCAGGTGTGTGGCGTCTAACTGATCGTTTTAGTGCATCCCATAGATGCTCTATGGGGTTCATATCTGGGCTTCTTGGTGGCCAGTCTATAGTGGGAATATTCGCGAATCGAAGGTAGTCCGGTATCTTTCTAGCAACGTGGGGCCGAGCGTTATCTTACATAAAAATGAAATTGTCCCCAACAAATGGGGCAAATGGCATCACAGGTTCTTCTACGATGTTTTCTACGTAGAAATTGCATTCATGGATCTCCCCCGTATAGGAAACAAATCCGTGCGACCGTCGAAACAAATTCCTCCCCAGAACATTATTGATCCACCAAAAAATGGGATCCTCGGAGAAGTATTGCAGGCAGCAAACCTCTCTCCTGGCCTCCGCCAGACTCGTTCACGTCCATCTGGTGAATTAAGACTCTTGTTTCGTCTGAAAACAAAACTCGCTTCCAGTCATCGATGTTCCAATTTACGTGTTCCCTTGCAAAACGCAGTCTAGTAACTTTATGTTTCCTGGTGAGCAGTGGTGCAATAGCTGGTCTTCTACTGCTCAATCCTCCTTCATTAAGCATTCTCCTGACCGTTCGTTCAGAAATTGTTACATTTCCAGTTACTGCTAGGGCTCTGCTTGGCTCTAAACTGGTAGAACGCCTGTTTCTTAAGACGACTTGTATAAGGTATCGCTTATCTCTTGCATCTGTACACGTCTTACGACCTTGTCCTGGGGTTCTACAATAACTTTCAAGTTCATTGAAACGTTTAACTGTTCGACTAATTGTTGATTGTCTAACTCTTAACAAATCAGCCACATATCGCTGGCTACGTCCCTCGTTAACTAGAGTTATCGCTTTGATTGCTTCGTCTTCTCTTAAGTTACGTGGACGATTCATTTGTTCTGCTCTAAGTGCACTGGACGAAGTGTTTTAGCCACTTAATGATTTTAAATTTGGAAAAAAATCACTAGCAAAATTTAATTTATTGCCTTTTACAATTCACTTTAAACAGCGTTAAATTTCTTATCAACAAGCAATCGCAAAACGTTACTTCTCTTCTGGCAAACAATTCCAATCATTAGTGACCAGAGGATATCCTAGGCCAACTACATAAAAAGTTTAATGACTTAAAACTTCGAAAAAATAAAAGTAATAATGAGAAGTTTTGCTGATGCGTTAATTTTGTCCAGGAGTTTATTATCAATAATTCCGCAGACACTCAATTTCTTTATTTCATGTCGTCTCCACCTTTCTTACATCTTCTAAATCTAAACTATCCTATATAATAATATCGGTATATTCTAGTTGACATTCAAATTTAAGATATACGAAAAATCATCAATTCATCGTCTTTGAAAATATTTCGTTCTCCTATTTCAAATGCTATTATGTATAGATTACCGTAGCAACAGTATTTCTGTTCAATAACTGAGCATAGAGTTGGAATCTTGATTATTTCTATTCTTTTCATGTCTGTTTGGGCAGTTTTACTATCTTTGTTGGTTTTTCTGCATTTTCTAATTCTACGATTCCTTCTTTTTGCCTTTGTCTCCATCATAAGTTATGATTTTCAGCATTGAAATCTTTAAGATTTGGAGTTTCTTAGTTTGCATTTGTTAGGATAGTTTAATCTTTTTCTAATTAATTTGGCGTTGAACATCGTCCCAGAGTATTAGGTTTCTACCCTTTATTCAAGGCCGAACTTGTTTACCATCACTATATTGATTTGTTTAGTTTGATTAAATTCTTTAAACTCTTCCACATATTTAGTGAAAATGAATTAGAAAAAAAAATATTTAGAGATTATTCTCAGTTATTTTAACTAACAAACCACAGTAAAACTACAGTGTGTGCAAAGCAAAAATTAACACATATTCTGGTAGTAAAAACTATTTCAAACTTTGGCACAACTTCGAATTCGTGCACTAAAACTTTGTCCTTGAAAGCCTGCCTTACGCATACTAAATCGCGCTCGTTAATTCCAGAGACCGTGCGTACATTGCGGTGTCGTAATCCCCATATATACCAGGGCAATTTCTTTCAGTGAGTTCATATGCCTTATGTAACACATCGGTTCTATTTGCGTGTTTCTGTCCTTGCCGCAAATTTGTGCTGGCACTCAACGTCTTTCAGAGCAATTTATGTAACAGACGAATTCGGGAGTCTGGTTTGTATACCTTGGCAAATTAAGAACCAGTTTTGACTTAATCAATTAGCTTTGCTTAAACTGAGGATGAAGTTATGAAATTGACGATTTACATGTGAAGTTTGCTAGATAAAAATGTGTTAAAATTCCAATGGTAATCGACGATTACTGTCAATTATACCTCGTGAGGGTGGTGCTAGCATAAAAATAGAAAATTTACCAATTTACAGTTCAAAGAAGTTTAATAAGAAATATAATATTATATAAATATAAAATATAAATATTAAATTTCTTAAACAATCAAAACTGTGAATTGGAAGAAGGTAATATTTTATGTGTAGTTACTTCAATCATGCTTTAGAAGGATCGAAAACTACAAACAATAACAAGACCAGTTGTCGGTATTTTCGTACCATTCAAGTTCTTTTTAACGTAAATATCACGTAAACATACTCCTACAACGAGTTGACATTCTTGCAGTTATTTGATGTTTGCGATCAATTGGATAGCAAAGGGAGGGAGTGAATGGATGACGTACGTACGCCTCAATTCCGTGAACTGTTTTCGAAACCGTCGACGAAACATGTGATAGTAAACTGTGAAAACCTTGATAGTTGACATGTGATCAGGCGAATGTTTAGCCTGGGACTCTAATAACAAATAAGACATTGAAGAGGTGTAGTATACTCCAACAAATTTCTTAATGAGTAAATGTTTGATTTTGCGACATGTTATAAAATATTAACTTTTTTGGTTACAGGAGTAAAGTTGTTTGTGTAACGATCAAACCGAAATGGGAAATAAAATAAGAAGTAAGACTTAGGGCAAGTTCCATAATGGAATTTAAAGAATGATTTTAAAAATCGTGTGTATCATTACGTGATTTGCTGCAGGTAAATATTAGGTTTGTAATTCGTTTGATGTATATATATGAGGCTGCTCAAAAAGGTCTATGGAAACTTTAATATTAATTCGTTAATGATCCAATTTCGAAACTTTGCAGCTAACAAGAAACGTATCTTTAGGATTTAGAAGAATCAAAATATGAAATTTATAAATTGCGTCATTCATCCATAAAAGTTAAAACGCATTTATGTAGGCATATTTGGATCAACTTGTCAACTAAAGTTCACGAGTTAGAATTAAAACGCACAGAAATCATTTTGCACCATATGAAATGCCATATCTCTTGTTACTTGCCTCGATCAATATAAATTTATTTAAGTACACGAACATTAGTGTTTGAAGGAAGAAAACTTCGAAATCCTCCTAATAATATCAAATTTGATTCACCTAAATGACGTAGGGGAATATTCATCTTAAGGAGAAGAAAAAATAGTACGTGCCATCAAACAAATTGTTGCAAAACTTGTTTTTAACGGGACCCCATAATAGGAAATATTTAAAATTAAAAATTATAATAATGGATATAAATTATTACAATTTTTTTTAAGAAGAAAATTTAAACCTAAAATGCACTTCCTCCTGATAATGAACACTTATACTCAGTTGGAGTAACAAGATTCCAAGTAGTTATAGCCTTCATTGCTTTGGCTCAAATATTACTGATTCTGACATTAATTTTTCTAGGACCGGAAAATACCATACTGTCTAGAATGAATCTTATTCCTGGCCTTTCCCTTAATCTCATTATTGTATTCAGGTTCTGATTCAGGTCATGACTGTTCTAAGCCGTTTTTTATCACGCATATTTATGTTATCTAATAACAGTGGTAACGTTCGAACCATCGGTGATAGTGTGAACAAGCCATAAGACATAACAATAATAAGTTACCTTGTTTATTTATCTAGGAGTGGCTTGTCCAATAATGCATAAGTAGATGCGTTTCTTATTTCTAATTTCTCTAAATTTGAAAAAGGTCTGCTAATGACACCAGATATAGGAGAGTCATTACCAAAAATTGAAGTTAAAAAAAGTGTAATAAATGTGGTAGATAAAATAGATAAAAATAGTAGCGAAAATTATAAATATAATTCTTACCTTACTTTAAATATAATATAATTCTTTCTTCTTGTTTGTTTAAATAACGAGCAAAATTAATTGATGACTAAATTAATTCCCACGATCTTCTTTTAGCTTTGCCTCGATTGTCAAACTTCACACCGCTTTACTCTTACATGACTATCCTCTTCTTCTTTTTCTTTGTGATACCATTGGGATAATGGCGTTTTCTTTTTCTTTTTTTTAAGTCTGATCATCCATAATTCTTTGGGACAATCAATGGTGCTTTATCGGATTTTGCTGTTAATCTGGCAAACTCCTCTGCTTTAGTTTGCAGAAAGGAAGTTGTTAAGTATGTATTTTGACTTCTATGTAAGGAGAACCATTCGAAAAGAACATCGTCTGTATCCGCCACTTCTATCGGCTTCCTGCACCTCTTCACATTAGAAACATTTAAATTAAGATTATTTTCTTATATCGCTTTTCTTCCAAATAGTTGAAAGAGTTGACTTTGAAAGGATATATGAATTGCAGACAAATGCATTGCTGCGTTAATTTTCTATTTCTGTTAGTATTTTAATTTCTTATTGAAATCTTCTAGTCTAAAAACTCCTGTTCGCTGTAGAATACATTTTCCAACAGGAAGTTTTTTTGGTCCATTTTTGGAAATGTTTGTTTCTCTTGACTTCACTGTTGATTAAACAATTTTACGCGCAAGCAGTTTATATGCAGCATAATTCTAACAGTACACCGTATATGAAATTGAATCGTCATTTATTAGGTTCTTGATTGAGTGTCTTAATTTGGTTTAACATCGTATATTATGGACATTTGGCAAGGGTGTTTTTAACCTTACCTGATAAAGAAATCGAAAACAGTTTCCTATTTTAGCTTTCAACGTGGGCGAAAACATCGTTTACAAGGACCCGGTGTGTAGCAACGTTTTCTAACTCGCTTCGATTTGTTTGTAAACATTAATCTCTCAATTTTGTTTGCGCAAAACGTAAACAATAGACTGCGTCACGTCTACAGCGCGACAGAGACAGAACCTGGAATTACCCGATGCTAATTAACAGGCGCTAATTATACCGATTCAGATTTTAGAATATGCCGGTCGGTAGCGATTTTCCCTTCGCCATAAGCAATCAACCAGCTGGACGTACGGAATGTATTCTTACGTAACGTTACGTCATGCTTTGTTGGAACAGTACCGAACGTGATTACGAGCTTTTTACATAAAAATTTCTCAACTGAATTAAATACGCAGGTTTTCATTGAGGTAAAAGTCAAGGCGGTTTGGTACTGCGTAACTGCCGTATAAGAGGTGCCAAGTTTTTTTCTCAGTGTTTCTAATACGCTGAATTTGAAATGAAGCCGAGCGGTAGGGATAATTACGGTGTTTATTGTGCGTACAAAATCGTTTCGAGAGCAATTTTCGTCGCATTTTCTGCTTGAATCACGTATAATAAGCGTGGAGGATTTCATATACGCAATGTGATACTTCGCTATCTGCGGAGTGAATCGTAGAGCTTGACCTTACAGTAGAAATTAATTAGTAAATCTTTGGCTTATAACATAACGCAACACGTGGGTTCGTGTTTTGTAAGTGGTTGTGGTCTTTCTGAATTAGGTAATTCGATATTTTGGATGGTATCTCCGAGCATTTCCTCGTGTCCAAAAATAATTAATTAGAATTATTATGTTATCACGTTATCAAACACAATCTTAAATAAAACGTACACAATAGTCTAATTCCATCCTGTGAAATATTAGACATGTAAAAATTTGATCAGAATTTTTTTTTTTTGTAATATTATAATGCATAGAATATGAACGTTTTTTTTTTAATTATCAAGGAATTTAACATCGACAGTGTAGCGGTAAAAATCGACAAAGATGAAAATTAAAAAACCAGTTTTAACCAGCGTAAAACAAGGTGACAACTCCAGTGAGATCCCATTCAATGTCATCATAGATGAAATTATCAAGGTGATCAAGACACTGATATAGACTGCGAGAAAAAGGGATTAAAATAATCTGATAACGCATTTGTAATAGTTAACTCGCAGAAGCTATATGTTTAAAACAATTGAAAGCAATTGAGTACGACTGTTTCCGAAAAAAAAAATACCAATGTAAAGGAAGGAAGTGATCCTAATGTAGGCGATTATGATATCGGAGCACGTATGATATGCTATATAACGTCAAGGTATTATAACATCAGTGTAAGACTATATATAGACCGAGTTCAAACATTATTGTTGAAGAATAAGTAATGTGTTAGTAAATACCGTCATATATTGCAAGCGTTTGCACCAATGCCACGGTAAATAAAGAAGTAAAAATGTATTGTTTTCTGCTGAAATTATTCAAGGAGTTCTACATGGTTCCATTTTGGGCCCCATTCTATTCTTGGCACATGTCAATGACCCGCACACTTATTTAGGAATAAATGAATTATATCAGTTTATCGATGATTACTCAACAAACTTACCTTAATGGGTACTGATAGAAGAATGACTGAGTGATGTCGTTTAAATTTATTGTTCTTAAACTCACAAAAAATTTCTATTGTAAGTTTTCACCCTAAACTTTCGCAAGCAGATTCAATTGATATTAAAAAGAGATACCATGAAATTCGTAAATGTAAGTATAATACACACTAAAGACGTGTATATACATACATACAGGCTGTTTTTTAACTTGATGCAAAAAAATTAATGGCGTATGTGGCACGATATATTCTCACGAATGCATCAAAATTAAAAGAAAAAAAAAATACATACCGACATCCGGCAATTTCGTGTGAAATGTTTAGAACCGCTGGGCGGCCCTATGATGTATCAAAAGTGTTAAATATACCTGCGCTCTTGCGCAGTTATTTTAGCTCCTACTGTTAAATTTTGAAAATCGGAATGATACATCCGCAATACTTAACTGCAAGTGTTACTTGTTGGTAGTTATGAGTAAAATAACCCCAGCATTTTACTTTGACATATAACCACCCTGTTGAGCATAACTTCTAACGGTTAAAAATTTTATCGGAAATAGACGGTTTACTTAATCTAGAAATTTTAGCTGAATTAGCAAATGCGGTCGAAAGGTATCCAGTTTTCATTTTTAAAAGTTTATAATATATTCGAGTCGAGTATAGATTTTGCCTGGACTTTTTAAATTAAAAAAGTCTAGGTCAAATTTATACTTTTGTTATAAGTATAGGTCTGTATTTAAGTATTTGTTCAGGAATACGTTGAATGACGAGAGATTTCTAAGAGATTCGAGCGATCCTTTTAATTTACCTGATGGAAAATTCAATAATTATTTCAGGGTGGCAAAAAATATAGCAAACAATTTAATTAATTCATTGCGTCCCCACATGCGACCTCCTCAACGGTCATATTGCATTTTTGTGTTTTTTTGCAAACGTTTCTTATTTTCGGTCATATCGAAAACACGTTGGGAGCACCGTACAATTGAGGTTAGGTTAGGTATTAATCAACAACGACTAATACGCATCACGCATGATATCAACTAATACGTCTCTCTTTTTAACCAATGTATTCACTCTTCCTTCTTTAATAACTGCTCATCTTTACTCACAAAACTTATTTCTTATTTTAACTTCAACATAACTGCAGTATATAATTTGGGATACATCATACTTTTTTAACCACAAGCAGTTATTTCAGTAGTTATTTTTGTGGTGTTATGTAAAATAACTCTATGACGTTATATATAACGCTACTGATACATCATAGGGCTGAATAAGTGTTCGAAGTTCCCCCCCTGCGCGAGATGTAAACATACGTCGATTCGACGAAGCAGGGATTCACATGCGTTACGGAATTGGTTCTGTTTTCGGATATTTTCCACTGCGTGCGTTGAGTTCACCTATTGTATTTACTTCTTCGGCGTACACTAGATTTTTTAAATGTCCCCACAGATAAAAATCTAATGGATTAAGGTCTAATATTTTGTAATATTTAAATTTACATCCTCTAGGAGTTCCGGCAAA
This sequence comes from Serrognathus titanus, assembly GCA_039766575.1. Taxonomy (NCBI): domain Eukaryota; kingdom Metazoa; phylum Arthropoda; class Insecta; order Coleoptera; family Lucanidae; genus Serrognathus; species Serrognathus titanus. The sequence continues at coordinate 54,150,241 of CM077912.1, forward strand.
TTAGTTTGCAAGAAACGTAAATACACCATTTCGTCCAAGCGAGTAGGTGAAACAAATAGACCGATTAAAGTGCAGTTTAACATACTTGCACACAGATTGACCGAAAAGCGTTGTTGAAAACTACGGCGCCGCATTGCATGAGGATTTTTTCTGGCCACACTGCATCCCTTGTAAACACTGACTCGTCGTAACGCTGTGCATACAAACGTCTTGCAACCAACGCATTTTGACCACATTCGTTGTAAATTAAGATCGTGTCCACAAGAACAGTATTGGAAAATTCGGCCATGTTTTCAATGCGACAAAGTATAGCTGACAATTGACCCACTTAACAGCCGATGCTGACATTAACAAATTTCTCCGAGGACCTAATTATTATACGTCATAAAAATAAACCAGGGACTATCAAACTGTTTCATCGTTCGCCAAAAACATTTATTATCTCTAATATTTATTAATCAATTGTTATACAAATACTGCTTCATTCTATCACTTTTAATGTAAACTGGTTTCATTTTTTGTATGAAGTTAAGAAACACCCAGTATACATACCGATTGCCGTGTATGTATGAATATGTAAACGAATTTATTTTCGTTTGGAAAATTTATCTCAGGGTTTAAAAACTTTTATTTTGTAAGGTTGGCGACTCGATACGGGGTACACATACCGAGTCGAAAATGAATAATGTCACCGGCTTGAATTAAGAATACGGGATTGATGTAGTTGATTTATTGAAATAAAATTTTTGGTGTGTATGAAACTATACACCGTGTACCAGAACTCGCGCCCCAGAGAGCAAGGGCTTGTGCATACAGCAATGGAGATAGTAAATTCGAAAACTAAAATTGTCTATGTTAAACTATATTCGAATGCAGACGAAAAAACGGTAGCCAATGCCGATAGCTCTCACGTAGGTAAAACATAGGACCTTTAAATATTGCTAGGAAACGGTCGAACATAGTTATCTATAAAACTTTTAAAAATATTTTGGTCCACTGTAATGTCAATGTGACCGTATTCTCTGAAAAGTCAAATGAAGTTCTAATAGGAACACGGAATTAGTTGAAATGAGGTATTAAAATTAAAAATCAAGAACAAAAAGTTAAAGTAAATGCTCGAAATGTCCGCCATTCATTTGTAAACAAAACCGTGCTCTTCTCAAAAGATTAGATTTAGAATTGGTAGCCATTTGAGGAGTAACCGCCGCAAAAGCATCTTGGATTCGGTTCCTGAGCTGCTCCTTGGTCTCAATTGGTACACGATATACAATGCTTTTAACATGTCCCCAAAGAAAAAAATCCAAAGGATTTAAATCCGGTGATCGAGCAGGCCAATTTCGTGGACCACCTCGTCCAATCCATCGGTCAGGATATTGTTGATCTAAGACTTGCCAAACTTCGTAGCTAAAATGTGGTGGTGCTCCATCGTGCTGGAAATACTCGTTAATTCGAAAAATCAGTGGTACAGCGTCTAATAAATTTGGCAGTTCTGTATTTAAGAACTCTGCATAAATTTGGCCTGTTAAAAACGTGCAGGAAATTCAAAAAGTCCAACCTGTAGGATAATAGTCAAATTAGAATCTAAAGAAAAAAAATAATTATTCGATGACATACTACGCGATCTCCTAATACACCAGCCCACAAATTAATCGAAAATCGGTTTTGAAATCCCCGTTCGAAAAGAGCATGTGGATTTGCCTTTGCCCATACTTGCAAATTATACGCATTGAAGCATCCTTGTTGACCAAAAAGATACTCATCCGAAAACATAATTCTGATGATAAAATTGGGATCGAGTTCTTCTTGGTCTAACAACCACTGACAGAATTCCATTCTAGCGAGATAATCTACCGGTTGCAAATGTTGCACTCGCGTGAAATGAAAAGAGTGTTGGTTATCATCTTTCATAACCCGCTGAACCGAAGTGTGGGAACCCGCGCAACTTCTCTAATGCTTCGTCTACCATCTTCCTCAAATGCATGTAATATGGCCTCTTCATTTGCAACAGTTCGAATTCTTCTTGGAGCACCACCAATTTCTTTACGAGTCGGAACAACTTGACCGGTCTCTTTCATTCGTGCGACAGCCCTGAGGATTACTTTATGATCTACGGGACTGTTGGGAAAACGCTGGGAAAATTTCGTGCTGTTTCACTGGCGTTGCGTCCACACTCCCCATAAATGACGATCATTTCGGTATAATCAGCGGTGGAAAACATATTCAAATTTTAAACTTAAACCTTTTAAGTGACAGTTACAATGACAGTAGTGTCAGAATAAAGTAGACCAGTTTTTTCACATTTTTTCATATCAACAACGCATTTCTACGTATCCTAGCAATTTAACAAAAGCCTACGCAATACCTATGGCCATCTGCTGTTCTGCTTTTGGGATTGGCTATTGTTTTTTATTCTTAACTTAGTTATCCTTTACGTTAAACAATTTTAGTTTTTGAATATGTGTTCCGTATTGCCGCTGACATTTGCCATTGCTCTCTGGGGCGCAAGTTCTGGTATACGGTGTATTTCCAAATAAAATTGATAGATTTGTGGGATAGGTAAGTAAAATTCAGAATACGTCATAAAGTGTTTATTCTTGATGTTGCTAACTTCATTCAAGTCAGATACAGCAAAATGTCAATCATAACTTCAACTTGCATTACAAAAATTTCTAAAAATTTAGTGCGTGAATCTAATATATTTAATTTCAAATCAAAAACCACGTTAATTAGTCTCGTTACAAATGCATTGTACAAATATAGAAGTGTGTGCAGCATTTATGTTTTAAAAACAGAGGTCACGATACTAACTCGTTCCAGCTGGCCTTTTAACAACAATTTCAATTTGTTATAAGACAATAGGCACGACAATTATTCTCGTTTCTAATGTCCCCTAACAGACTTAAATGTGTAATTGTAAATAAAAATTCATAATTTTGTAAAATTTTTCAAACACTTAACAATTGAAAATATTATAATTACCATACTTGAAGCAGCTGGTAAGAACATTGCAAAGGACCAAGGAAGATTGTCTGAAATGTGTTTTGGACCGCATTTTTATAGCCGAAAAATATCGCAAAACCTGTGAAAAGGTAAAATACAAAATTAAAATGAAAAATTCTCAAAATTAAACTAACGAAACATAATTCTAACAATTGAAAAACATAACTAAATTTTTGTATTTTATAAAGGAAAAGAAATTAATCCTAGCCGAAGTGCATCTATCTTGAGCATCGTTAACTTGCTCCCATCCGGTAACGTCATCATGTACCGACGCATGTGTTACCTCTTTTGTTCCTGAGGAAATCCCTGGGCAGCTTTTTGATGACTTCCTCAAATTCGGAAGTCTCCATGAGCGATGTAGGAGAATGATTCCTAGGATCCGACCCAACCTCCCTGACGTTCCGACAGACTCCTATTGGAATTTCCATGTCAGGAGTCTTTGGGCGGGTGATTTCATTGGGCATGAGCTCGGTATTGGAATCTTCTCCAAACAGCTCCCTGAATTTGTTCTTCAACCAATTTTTGGTAGTACTACCATCAAGTTCCAGGAAATCCTCGGGGTCTAGGTTAGGGCAACTTTAATAAATAAATCAAAATTTTAGAAAATAAATTAACTTAAGTTCCTTTTCAGGTTTCGGCATTCTAAAACGAGATGTAATTATCTTGGAAATAAAGTTTCAGGTGTTGAAATTTAAAGCGTATAAAATTAAAACCAATCTAACTTGATGCGTATCGTTTTTTTTTTTTTTGAACCCAGAGGTAAAAACAGCAATATGCGAATAATAACATGATTCAATAAATTTCAGGTCACAGGGTGGCTATGGAATAAATTTCAAGTCTTAGCTAAATGCAGGTTTTGCTGTCGACTTGACATTTGAGTTTATCAATTTAGTGCCTAATCTTTCTTAATTCAAATATTAATCACCAGTTTAATTTTTATTTTATACTTCTATAAAATGGAGAGAAATCTTACCTCGTGGAATCTTGCTTTTGTTTTGAGAAACAGCGCTGTAATCCAAATGCTTCTGTTCTAAGTTAAGACATAATTTTTTTTTCACAGCCGCCTAAGACCTGAAATTTATTGAATTATATGTTATAATTATCTGAAAAATCTATTGCATTATACGAGCATATTTTATTAAAATTTTTCGATTAGATTTCGGTTTGCAATAAGCTTACGCCAATCCGAGAACTAATTAAGCAGTTTACGTCAAAAACATTAATAAAGTAGCCGAGTATAAGTCAACAGCAGCATCTTCTTGAAAACAACTTCTACACACAAACAACAATGAGCAATCGTCGTAACCTTTTCTACTTACTTTTATTTCAGCCGTAATAGACATAATTATTGCACAGCGCTAAATATTACTTTCCGAGGGAGCAATGACATGACTTGTAAACATGTCCACGAGCTAGTCTAGCTGCTGGAGTACTAGGCAAATTAGAATTATTATTTCTTTTTAAGCTTCTCCGCGAAACACAGCTACTTGAATCAGCATTTCAGCGTTGTTGTTATTCTGCCGTTATGCTAAATTTGTTTCGCCGTAGGCCGCGGCATTAGCATAACGTTTTAAAATTATCTAAAGTAATAAACTTGGGATCAAATAAAGTTGATACAATGAAATTATTGTTATTTGTGTGGAATGTATTCCATGGAGATAATTGTTATTTTATGGTGTTTTCTCAATTTAGATATTTTGTCGATTTACATAAATTTTATGCAAACCGTGGTCGGCTTTTATAAAAATTTTAATTTCCTTAAATATAAAATCTTCTCGGGAAACGAGTCTCGATATATTAAAAATATTTACATTAACTTAAAACAAGTAAAATATTATTTTTATTGAAAAACCGTATTTTAGGAAATACATAGTGTCGTGATTCCTGAACGTATTGTTTTTTAACTACGCATAGAGGCCAAAATTCAACATTGATTTAACATTTGTTGGTACTTTATAAGGCCCGGTTTCTCAGTATTTAATCACCTGTTTACTCCCATAGTAACAATTATAAAAACAATTGTTTCTATGAGAATAAAATAAGATTATGTTAAAAAAGTTAAACTGTGACTAAAACCGGACCTAAATAAATTGTTAATTAATTAATACTGCAGTTATTTGTTTTTTTTTTCAAGTACTCAATTTTTTTTTAAGTGGCTCAGTTCATCTGTTGAGCAGAGTATATACATATTTTTGTAAATTGATTCTGAGACAATTCTCATTGACGTATAGATTTTCCAGAATGCATTATTTTTATTCATTAAAAGTACGTTTGTAAACAAGGTCATGGAATAAGTATATTCATTCAGTGTTTTTATTGTTGACAAAAAATCTGGCATTTCAATATTTACATGTCTGGTTTTAAAATGAAGTTGTGCAAAACACTTGAAATATGATTGCAATAATTTTTTATCAGTTTGAAATATTCACATTGAAATGACAACAGAAAAACCGAAAAGAAGTTAAATCAAAATCTAAAATCACGAAGTAAAATAAATTATAGGATTTTTTTTTTGATTAGTGTGTAAAATACAAATACGGTGATATTTAAATTAATCATCAGAATATTTATAATTTAATCATAAAAATATCAATCCAAATTTAAAAATGAATAATTATATTTAGTTGCTACTAATTATATTCGGCTGGAGGACATTTCTGTGGAGACAACCTTGATGTACAGTTACATCATTTACCTTGAATTTTACAGACTTTTTCTGATAGTTAACTTTTTTTTAGGCAAAAGCAAAGCGCAAACTTAAGTACACGATTGTTGTATTTTCAATACAATGCTTCTAGTTTAAATTGATACCTGTAACTATTACAATCAGGAGTAATTATTTCAAAACTAAGTTGTACTTTTTTTATTATGTGAAATGAAATACATGTATGTTTTCCAACGGGCAGTGTAGTGAGATCTTTTTGCAGGATTGTGTCGTTTAGACATTTTTTTTTTGTAAAGTCAGTATTTGTAAAATTGAAAAACTGATAAAATTATTTTTTAAATAAATAATAATATTCACGGTTTCATTGTTGAGTATAGATGACATACTGCCAATGTTACTTAAAAATTGGTTTTTTTTTTGCAAATGTGGACAGTTTTATTACGTTATCATCCAGAAAGTGTACGTATGGGGGAAAATTGTAGTAAAAAGTAACACAAATAACTTATTATTACTCAGAGGAATTGTTATATCTTTCAAGGTTATCTGTCAGAGGCACACTGAATTGGCGCGCGGTGGGAGAAGCGCATACCGTTTCCATTACATTATAAATTAGTTGCTTTTTACTTCCATGGTAACGATTATTTTTTTGGACGCCGCTGACCGACTTGATAGCAAGCGTTTCGCTCATCGATAACCTTGAAAGATATAAAATTCCCGCTCAGTACTTATTATACAAGATATTTATATACTGTAATGAATTTAGGGTTCGTTTCGATTTAATTTTAAATAAGATACTTGATGAGACTAATAACTAATTTATTAACAAAATTTAACACTGATTTTATTTAGAACAGACTATAAATAATTTATTTTTACAAGCCGAGCGATTAAACGTAACTAAACTCTACGTCGAACTAAGGAAGTCTCCTCATGTTCGTGTATTTATACCAGAGCGGCTTTTCCAGCAGCATCTTGAGTATTTCGACGGCGGAATTATCGCGAATCGGTTCCAGACACTTCCGCGGGCCGCCGCCGGCCAGGCGAGTGTGTGACTCACCCGGCGCCCTTAGTTCGTCACAATACGTTATTTGGCAAGATAATATTCTTGTAGTAAAATTCCGATTGGACGTTTGTAATTTTACTACTACTACAAGAATATTGTCATGCCAAACAACGTCTGTGAGTGAATAATTCGTACAATTTGTCTTTGGAGTTATATGAACAATTGCGTAATTTTTTATTACAACTTTTTCTCCGTGCGTAAACTCATACAAATTTTTAACTACCTTCATGTATAAATATATTTTTTTTATTTGACATTTGTTTCTTGTGCTATTGAATGAACAAATTTTCTATAAAGGAGACACTATTTCTTTAAAAAAATATAAAAAATATTTTAAAAAACATTTTTACTTTAGTATTTGAGTAATTATGTAACTTAGGATTATTTTATTTATAATATTTATCTTTAAACAAGTACTTTGATGCACAATAAACAAAACAAGACCTAAATTATACAAATTAACCGACCTAGATTTCCAAAACTTTTTCTATACTTATATCTTTTGTATTGTTTCGTATGTTTTGAATTTTTTAGTATATTTGAATTATATTGTTAAAAAGACTTAAAGCTAATGGTTTTATAAAACGTTTTGTACGTATTCATCAAAAACTGTGTTCCTCAGAGCTAGTTCAGAAATAATGAGTTTTAAAGTAGGTTAAGAACTTTTCGACCTATACACATCAAAATCTGTTGTAGTTCGGAATTAGTTAAGAACGAAAGCTCCAAACTGGTTCGCTATTATTCAGTGACACACGTCCACACTGGAAATAAGCTCCGAACTGGCCTGCAACTTGTCCGAAGTCCGAACTTCTTCATTTTACCGCTACTTGACTAGTCGTGTTCGTTCACGAAAAGCTCAGAACCGACGGACACTAGAAGCGTCCTCACCAAGTTCAGATCTTTTCTCGAGCTACCTCCGAGTAGTTCCGAATTTGTTCAGAGCTTTGGTGAATACGCGGCTTAAGGTGCACATGGTCGACAAAACCTCGAAAACCACTGCTAAGAATGAATTATTTGTTTTTTTTTTAATAACTTTTTTGTTCATCTTTAACTACAAACAAGTAGTTAAAATAATATTTCATTTTCGTAAAATAAATAATTGTAATATCTAACTAAAGTATTTCTGAGATTGCACACTTTCTTTAATCATTAAAAGACAAATGTTTTCTTTTTTTGACCTTTTAACCATGTTATTTGTCAGTTTCTGCAGCAACGAAATTAATGAGTGGACTATTTCTAATCTGTCCTGTAAATTTCCTTAGACAACACATATTTGTTTGCCAAACGTCGAGACCACGCTGCCTTTAAATGAAATAAATGCAAATTAGTTATTTTCGTCGCGTGTTACATTAATTAAGTCTCATGATTTTTTTCCACTAATACTACGTTCACGTATGCTTTAAAAGAAGACAGAATATCTTTCAACATGTCCAACAAGTAGTTGCTGCCGCCTTTACGCAAGCTTCCCCTTCCAACGAGGAAGAAAAGTAACTGGCAGCGTATTTAGTAAACAATAGTTGTTATTCGCAAATAGCGGTTGGCAAAAGTAAAACACGTGTGTGTAGTAAATACCCGTTTAGTAAAATTAAAGAGCCGAAGGTAGTTTAAATAAATTCTAAACACGGGTTTATAGAAGTAGCGTTCACATGTATATGGCAATTCTGGATGGTGTTGCGCAACGCAAATATTTGTCGGTTTATTTTAGACTTTCAAATAAATTTCGGCCTATTTTTATGGCAGAAGTGAAGTGTCGGTTGAGGATATTAAGCGGGCGGCAATAAATTCGAGCCATTAATTATAGAAATCCTTATGCGAGTAGTTCTCATGTGTGTGTTTGATCCAAGGTTGTCGTTTTGTAATATTTCTATTTATCATATCTATACTAATCGTAGCATTGACGTCACCAGATAAATTTGTCAATTTACTTAATTTTCTTGTAATATATATGTAATATTTACCGTTCATTAACAGTATTAGTTGCCAAAGACCTATAATTAAATAACAATTTATTCTGTCAATAGTAAAAAAGTGCTCTGTCGGTGATACTCTGCCATTAAATAGAGTAAGAATTAGCACGGGAAAAATATTTTCGTTTCTTACACCATTATGTAAATAACATAATTCACCGTGCCCGCAGGTTTACCACCTGGATGTCGAACTTATTCGATTTTGTCAGTATGAAAAAAGTAAAAGCGCGTGCGTAAATAGCACCATCACAAGGACAAGCACGGCACGATCGGAAATCGAGTCATAATCGGATGCTTTATCAAGTTATTAATGAAAACTGCAAACAGCTGAAAATTACGAAGACTTGTTAACTTTCGCACCTTCTATCATACGCTCGGTAACTTGAATGAATTGCTAAATTTTCCAATAGATTTTTTTGCAGTTCTCTCTCAGTTAAATTAAACGATTCAACCCACAATATTATTTTTAATGTAGATACTATTTCAACAGCTTAGCTGAATATTAAAAAAAATACGAGAAAAAATTGACATTCTCATTTTGATTATAATGTTTTACGTAACAACGTTGAACTTTCTTTAGGGAATGTTCACATTTAGGAAAACGAATTTCCATATACGCAGACTAAACGAAAAAAAATTGTGAGTAAGTTATACATCGAGAAAAATGTTCACTGCTCTTTAGGTGAATTTACATAAACATTAAGAAAAATTTCTATACAATGAGGGACAAAGTAAGTGTTTCGTTAGAGTAAATGAAAGGTTTATTTTGAACCACTTTATTTGACTCTGTTGAATTTATTAACTAAGTTTTTTGGTCGTGACTTAAAAAAATATTTATTAACGTCAGACATTGGATGTGTTACTTATAGGTGAATAGATCATACTGAGTAAAATTCGCATTAATAGTCTCTCATACAGGCAGTTACAAATTCGAAGTTCACCATTGGGATTTCGGAAACGGTAAGAGATAGGAAGTCGGTTAAATAAGGGCAAAGTTGCATATTTTGATGCTAAACAATACTCCGTTTTGAAAATCTACGATTTGTGGTTTTTGAAATATTTCCAAAAAAACCGAAAAATGCCATTTTTTCCCACCAGTATTTTCCTAATGTAGTGTGTATAAAGAGCGATTTTTTGAGATAGGCTTAACTATAACTTTTAATTCTGAACGACTTATTCTTATGACATTTTCTTGTATCTTGTCAAATAAGGGCACTTTACTCTTAAAGCATCTTCATTTCTGGGTGTGCACGCTGTATACCATTCAAGATAAATTTCATCAGACATTTCCCTAATTGACTTTAAGGGATGCGAAAGCGTTCTGTGTCAATAAATTTGTATAAAAGTCGATAATAAAAAATATCCCATTTGTAGCACACTTTTTGAAAGACAGTATACAGCCTGTTTCATTGAAAATGCATCAAACTTGAGGGACACGTTTCTGACATTATTTCAAACAAAATAATTTTTAATCGGTGCAAGTTGAAATTTGCATAATTTGGAGTCGATATTTTTTGAAATACTGTAGCGCGCGGAATCGTGAAACAAAACTGGCGATCTAAATTGCATTTATGAATGACACACAGCTGCAGGGGGGTAATAAATCCATAAACAGCGAAGAAATTTATGACTAGATTTTATTTTGCCCTTGACCGAAAGTTCGGTGTATGCAACACACGTTGAATGCAGCAGCGATGTGAAATCGCGTGGATATTTAAACTTATTTAATTTAATAATAAATTACGAATGTGGGGCTATGCAAAAATTTGCATTTAGTATATACATTACAAATTGTTATTAAAATAAAATTTGTCGAATATTAGAAATGTTTTGGGTAAAACCAGGCGCTAAATTTCTGCGAACGATTTCATGAAACGGTGAATGTGAATAATAAATTCTTAAATAAGCGCAAACTACTAAATGTTTGAACAATCCTAAAATTCTTCAACTAACAATTAGAAAATTCGTATTAAATGGAGAACATAAAATAAACGACTAATTATTGTTTTTATTGATTGCCAACAACCATGATGTTTTAAATGTGTTTTGCCGAAACGACTGGGGCGACATTCTAGAGGCAATTAACCAATAAACCGATTGCGTATGTGAATGAGTAACAATCCATTCATTCTCATTTAAAGTCCATCCTAAAAATATGCGACTTTGCTTTCCCTTCGATTTTCTCTAAATTTATTCATTACAGAGAAAATTTTACAAAGAAACTTCTTTCTTTTCCCGACATCTTCCAAGTTTGATGCATCTTCAATGAAACATCCAGTATATTCATTCTGGTTAAATATTTTGGACTATTTGGAAGCTATAACACCAACCTTCATTCAAACGCCACGTCAGTACATAATACGTACATTAAAATAAAAAATCCTATTTAAATAAATCTGCATTTACTGTCAATTTATTCGTTACATCCTCACTAAATGCCGGGACCTCGAAGGTAATTGTTCTGCAAAAAAGTCCTTTTTTATTGACTGCTCTGGGCCCATTTAAAAACGTGTAACTTTTTTTAAACTGAAATGATCTTTTTGTGTTGCAATTAAGTTATTTTAAAATTAGTTAAGTTAAAATTTTAAAGTAATGAGAAGCATACTAATGACAAACGGCACCTTTTTTTGATATTACAAAGAAACTAAAAGAACCTTTTTTCAGTGCTGAGCTTTCGCTAAAGTTTATTAGCATTGAAGTGGTTAAGTATAACAAATATCACATAGTATTAAACACATCACGTAAACAAACAACGTTGACTGTTTTCAATTGGTCTCCGCCATCTTGTCTTCACAATTTGTTTTTAAAATGGCACTGGTTACATCAAGCTATTAAATTCGACACATAGTATTACCAAATTATGGTTTATTCTAAATCATTTTCTTTTGGATCACATGGTACTTACTATAAAATAGTACCAGTTGTTATTAGTTACGGCGTATTATGGAATTTTAAGAAAGTCAAGTAAACATCACGCTTCAAACATTCTGCTTCAAAATTCTAAAATTAGGAACAAGTTAACACAATAATTATGTAACAGTAACCGAATTTCAGTAAAAATTAAACCGTTCACGGTGTAAGGTGCAAGTCCACCTGAATTAATGAGATGTTATATCTGTAAGAAATTGGGGCAAAGAACACGACAAATTGTACAGTATGTGGAAGAGGGGGACATTTAGCTGCTATTTTTGGTCTAAGGACAAAATCAAGGATATTAAATTACTACAGGGACATGTGTATAATTCATTTCATACTATTTTTGTGACTATTAATGATGAGACATTTAAAGGGTATATTGATACAGGTAGTCAAATAAATGTTGCCCACTTTTCAGTAGCTAAGACATTAAATTTAAAATTAAGTGATTGCGACAAAGTTGTGAGAGGGTTTGGCAATTCTTTAGTAATACCGAAAGCAATGTGAGATGTGCAAATTAAGATATGAAATGTAGTTATTCTTACACCCTTAATTTTTGTGCCGACAGAAATTAATTATTGTGACATAATTGTGAGCAACCCATTTGTATAGTGACCAAATAACCCTCGTTTCAGGGAGTCAGGTAAAACTGAAATGCGCCGAAGAAAAAGCGAATTCCACATATTTCGCACGGAAAGTACCCATTAAAATTTATGAACACATCCACATACCTAATCTTGGCGTTGAACGAGTGATCGTCATTCTTGAAGGTATTGATGATATTGTTCTTGTTGGTGCGACAATTCTAACAAAAAATTACCAAATTTTGTGCATTTTAGGTGGGTTGATAAGTGGGCCTGTTCATACTTTAAATGTAATAAACCTGAGTTCTAAGCCTGGTTGTTGGGAAAAGAGAAATTTGTTTTACCAAGGGGTCGAGATTGACGATTCCGGACAGAGTTGAAGTAGTGCAAGAAATTGGTAAGTGCCTTTCATTAGAAATTCAGAAAGACAAAAGCGGGAACTTAAATGAAGAAATTCAAATTAGACTAAACCATCTATTACAAAAGTATAGTCATTGTTTTGCTCAAAATAATCTCGAACTTGAAATTACAAATAAATCTTACTTCCGACAAGCCGGTAATGCACAGACCTTATCGATTGTCCGAATTTGAGGGACGTGTAGTTAAGGATAAAGTGGATCACCTATTGACAGGAGCCAATGTTAGAGAATCTTGTTGAAATTATTCGAGTCCAATAGTGCTAGTGAAGAAAAAGGCAGGGTATTACCGTTGATGCGTGGACTATAGGAAGTTAAACTTAATTACAATTAAAGACAAATACCCTTTACCACACATCGAAGACCTTCTTAGTAGATTACACAGAAAGAAATATTTTTCGACTCTCGACATGGCACAGGGTTATCATCAGGTTCCAATAACAACCAATTCAATTCATAAAACCGCTTTTATAACGCCAGATGGCGAGTATGAATTTCTTAGATTTCCATTTGGCCTGGCCAATGCCCCTGCTACATTCCAACGGATGATTAATCAAGTCCTAAGCGATTTAAGGATTCGGACATGTCATTGCTTATTTTGACGACATTTTAATTCCGTCAACAACGGTCGAGGAAGACTTGGTAGAGTTAGAGAGGGTTCTTGCTTTGTTTGAGGAGGCAAATTTGAAATTAAATATTGAAAAATGCTCGTTCTTTTAGACCAATATTAATTTCCTTGATTATGAAGTTTCGGAACAAGGACTAAGACCAGGCGATGATATAATTAAAGCAGTGGACAGATTTAAAGATCCTTTCAATCTACATAAGTTAAAGAAATTATTGGGTCTTAGTTTCTACTTTCGAACTTAGTTTCTATTTTCGAAAATTTATTAAGAATTACGATTAAATAGTTGCTCCATTTATACACACGAAAAAATATACCAAGGCAGGTTAGATGCAGTTACTATAGTTAAAAAGATCACGATTGGTAGCTAAAAATTTATGACGCGGAGTTACATTCAAACGCATGCGGTAAAGTCATTGTGGGCATCTTGTTACAATACGAGGAAGAGAAATTAAAACCTGTAAGATACAGGTAGAACTACATCACCCAATGAAATTAAAGTTGTGATAACAAAGTTCAGAATCAAGTAGTCCGGTGGACAACGTTCACACTGAAATAAAAGTTGTGGTAACAAAGTTCATAATCGAATAGAAATTGTGGTAACAAAGGAAAATTATATAATCACAGTATGTATGTACAATATCAGCAATCAAGCAAAATACAGCCTAAAACCTCATTAGTTAAGTGCGATTCATATGACATTAGTACATTCAAATTGCTATTAATTTTTTGTTTAGCAAAAGACTGTCCAGCAGACGTCGGTATTCCACAACTCTACTGATAAGGTGATCAGTAGGTCAGGAAGGCCGATTGTTAAGTTACTGCCGCCAGTACTTCACCACCGCCCAAAGGTCCACTAATGAACCAAATGAGCCAAAATATATTCAATACGTTAAAATTAGGAATATGTGACAAATAATTCAGTAGTAGTAACCGAATTTAAGTAAAAATTAAGCTCTTCACAGAGTAAGACGTGTTTTTCTGCTTCCCCTAATATGAAGTAAACAACTAGTGTGAAAAACAGGGTCACCACAACACAGATTTTGCAATACTTTTTTGAGATTAAGAAAATAACTATGATTAATAAGTTTTTAGAAAAGAACATTCATTAGGAAACTTTTTCGTATCTTTGTAATTGTTGATTCTTCTTACAAGTGCCTCTTACAACATACATAACTAATTTATTGTTAGGAAGAATCATTCTTTAGTAAACTTTTCTGTGTCTGCAAATTTTGATACCTGTCATTGTTTAATAAAAAAAAAACGCTCTACAGCTATTTAAATTTTTCTGTTTTTTGACTAAATAATAACGAATATCAACGTTTTCAAAGACGCAGAAACGTTTAATAATAATATTATAATAATATATAATAGTAAATTATGGAATGTGATTGAAAGAAACTACATACTGTAAACATATAAACAGAAAAAGTGTAATTATGTAAGTGACGCTTTGATACACGATTTTATCGGAAAAACTAAAAATATTGCAAATTTTTTATCAAACGTTTTTCTCTCGTACATTTTGTGTTTATTTGTTTAACTATGACTGTAATATGATATTGGGTATTATCGCTCGTGCTCGACAAAAATGATTTTGGCGTTACTTTCTCCCAAAGGATTTTGACCCTGGACCGTGCCTGCAATAAACCGCGATTGAACAGGCCAACAACGTATTTGGACATTTTCCAAGCGACAACGCTCACCACAATTCAACGGGTTTACAAACGTACAATTAAAGCGCACGTTGCCCGACTTTATCCAGCGCGCATATCTTATCTAAATTAAAAATAAGTGCTCCGTTTCGAGAGAGATTCTCTTATCTCGGTAAAAAAGTATCTGTCCGATTAAGTGCTATCTCCGATGTGAAATGTGCCTTTTGTAGTGTATTGTACGGCGACTTAATCGGCCCATTTCGAGTGCAACTTATCACCACATGATCCGTCATTCTCGAGGTTTTAGATTAGAAAAGTAAACTGGGTGTTAATTAAAAGTATTTCCCATTAATACCGTAGTAAATTAGAAATCTTCGTTTAGCCTCAGACTGCCTGGAAACTTTTTAGGAACATTATTTTTAATACCTTGCTTTACTTAGAGTTACTTTCGAATATTTTCGAGATTTTGGTTAATCAAAGATAACAAGCCTTGCATGGCATCAACGAGTGGAATGCGGATTTAAGCATGAATTTCAAATTTACGACTACAGTGCATTCTCTCATTCATTATCTAAGTCGTCATATGAAATTACTGGAGCTTTTTTTTAATACTCTTAGTTATATTTTTATACTCCTGTTAATTCTATAATCGCTAGTTTAGTTTTGACCGGACGAAAGAAATAATTATATAATTTCGAAGGCATTTGTAAAGAATTTTTTCCTAAAAATACTGATAAGTTTAGTGTTGCGATATTAAGCTTTTAAATGTTTTAAAAACTGTGATATGTTACAGCTAATTGTAGCAAGATATGAGTAAAGAAGTATAGGTGGTTACTCTGTTGTTGCATACACGTCAAAACTATTAAAAAGTAATCTACATTTTAATAATTTTTCTAATTTTATCAGATTTCGTTGCTTTCTATTTTGCAACTTTTATTTATTCCGGCAACTTGGATTGCAACTGTAATAGTCTTTCTAATATATTTTAATTTTGACAAATCAATTTTTGTTAAAATAATTGGTTTATAAATCTATATGGTTTAATATAAGAATAACAGTGTATAATCAATCAGTGAAATCAATTAATGTCACATACAGTAGAACCTTGATTATCCTTGATTATTATTATTATATTTACTTACAAAACGTTATTAACAAATTATGTACATATTACTTACGTATGAACACATGGGTACACGTATAAAGAAGGCTAGAGAAGAATGTCATTTACAAAACCATCTGCACGTCACTGTTCACAGGATGAGTACTAGAGGTACAAGCGCAAGAAAAGTCACATTGCGTTGTATATTTTCTTGCTATTTACAGAATTGTTACTAGAATCGAAACCTGGTGAATTATTTTAATTTTATTTTAATAATAATTTTAATAATTTGCATCTATCTTAATGTTAGATTATTCAGACTTTATTAAACTTTTTTTTTTAATAAATTCACTATAAAGCGAATATGCCACTATATGTACGTACTTTAATATAATTTTTCTCGATCAGAAGTTATTTTTTTTCTGTATTATTTTCTAAATAATAATAATCAGTTTCTTAGATCTCTTAAATTAATTATTTTTCTTTAATTTCTTTGGAGGTAAGTTGGTTCTTGTGCCAGTGGAACTTCGTATTTAAAACCTTTAATTTTTAATTCTAATTAATGACAAATTCCCGCATGAAAATGTTTATAGGATAAATGCATTACAGTGTAAAGTGGAATGTATTGGTTGTCAAAATAAATATTATTGTTAATGTAAAAAGAAAATATTCAAGAGAATGGTGAAAACGTAGATATTTAAGCTTCATCGTAAATACGTGTCTTTATTAAAAAAAGAAACGAAGTAAATTGTTCGAAATAAATTGAATAAATTTTTTTCCTTGCGCCCGGGCTAATGCCGGTTCACTTGAACGGCGACGTAAGTGCATATCAAATAAAACATGGACGCAATATTCCAAATATAGTCTAGATCCCTTATATAGAGAATGACATATTGGTCCGTTTCAAGTTTGAGCTATTGCTGCATTTCTACAAGAAGACTTACATGGAAATGCGAAGGAGAATTCAGGTA
This sequence comes from Serrognathus titanus, assembly GCA_039766575.1. Taxonomy (NCBI): domain Eukaryota; kingdom Metazoa; phylum Arthropoda; class Insecta; order Coleoptera; family Lucanidae; genus Serrognathus; species Serrognathus titanus. Next base: position 54,167,205 of record CM077912.1, read on the forward strand.
CAGAAAACAAATTTTGCATGTTATGATGGGTGATGTATGTAAAGTCGCAGGGAACATGTGCGCCCTCGAAAATATTTTGATTTTTCGATTCTTTATTAGATGAAACCCAAAACGTCACGCCTTCGTCATCGGTAATGTATAACATACGTTCTTTCTAACGTGTCTCGTGGATATGTACTTGTGGATCGCCGACGAATGTAGTAGTAGCATTGTTGAAGGTCGGCGGAAACAGTTTTTCATTCTACTGCCACAATTTTTTACCCAACGGTGTCAAAAAAATATTTCGTATGATGTAATTATGTACGGTAATTATAAGTGTTCGCCGGTCGCCTTCAACAAATTATGGTGTGAACATACATTTTTTTACTAACGAATAATTTCGATCTTGTTTTAATTAAGGTCAGATTTTTTTTTGTAAAAATGCGAATGATAGGTAAGTCAGTTGGTCAATTATAGTCGCACTTTGTGAAGGACAGATACACAGTTGTCACTGCTTCGAAAAAATAGCAGTCCCACTTATTGTTAAAAGTGCCTTTGATCGCGAGGAAACAATGTGTTCCTTCTAGCAAAATAGCAGTCAACCTACTGTAATGTAAAATCAAAATGTACTTACTAGACCTAGCATCTATCAAACAACCACTGTCACTGGATAAAATATTTGGATAACTATTAAATTCATTCAGTATATTTTCATACTTCAAATAATCACCTTTAAATGTAGTTTTAATTTAAAATATTTTTCTGTCTCAAACCGTTCCCAAGGCAAGGCATTGCTTGTCTAAATATAGTTGTGACAGCCTGTTGACATAAACAGTAAATAGAAAATTACTTTATTTTTGATAGAAATAGAAATGGACAAGTAAAAATTTGCCTGCAATACTTAAAATAATAATTAATTTTTTCACTATACCACCTGTAAATTGGTGTTGCGTAACATTTCTATAACTTGAATAAACATAGTGCGGATATCTTGTGGTAAGAAGATTCACTTGTGAAGATAAAACTTTTGCACCGGAATGTTTGGTTCTTTTTGCTATGATAAAAAAAAACACAATATCCGTGAAAATATGTTTTGTTAAAGCTGTTTCATCATTCATCACCTAATGTTTCAAATGTTTTCAAAGTACTATTAATCGATTAAGGATCCTAACAATACAATCTTGTTAATTAAGTAAGAATTTCCTTCCCTGATAACCATATACATTGTTTACTCTAGTTTCGTTTATCTTTTTTATCTTTATTCTATTGCTAGATTTCTTTTTATACTATCAAAATAAGATACATGATCATTAAAATTAGAAAAATTGAAAAGTTGGTCTAATTTTTTTTTTATTTCATACTTAATTATCAGTCAAAAAGATTATTTGAACGCAGTGGAATAGTTAACACATTCAAATTATTGCAAGTTTCATCACTCTACAAATGATTTTTAAAATTAATTTTTAATCTATTTTAAATATTTAAAGGAAATATTTTCAATTAGGTTTACATTGAAATTTATAGAACATATTTTCATCTCGGCTTTTATTTAATTATTGGAATAAGAAGCATCAACCCATTATCTGTGTTCCAAGGAAAAATAATTGATAGAGAATCATTTGCACAAAATTACTTGAATATTAACTTCCATTTCAAATTAATCTTGATTAAGTAAAGCAAACTGCAGAACGAATTATCTTCGACTTGCTTTCGTGAAGAAATTTTTTGTGCTGAATGGTTAAGGAGATAGATCCCCTACAAAGTACGTAAGCTCCATTTACTTACTATGCTAAGTTACTGTAAAACACTTCAACATGAAAAAGATGAAATCTTTGCGAAATCCGATATTGTAATCATCTGAAAAGAACTTATTACAGTCAAACCTCCATAACTCGAATCTTAAGGGACCGTAAAATTACTTCGAGTTGAGTTAAAGAAAGATATTTCAGTTGTACACAATGTGCAGAGACGTCAGTAAATTTCGATTTACAAAAAATTTCGGGTTTTTCCACAATCAGAGTTATAGAGATGCGACTGTAATTATACTTGTGCTGTTAGATCCAATTGGCACTATAAGTCATTTTTGGAATTGCTCAAATAAAAATTAGGATTAATTGTAATGGGAATAATCCGTATTAAGTACATGTTTTGTATTGATACTATTAATGAAAACAATTTTCAACATCTTGATAAAACTGTCAACTATATGGGCTGAAATTTGATTTGCATCCAAAAGAATTCATAAATTGATTGCATGTCAGGAATTAGTTCTAACGTGCGATCAAATAAATTTCAGATTAGCATAGAAGTAGTATGTCTGTGATTGGTTACTCTGAGCGTTCGGATTTTGCCCTTAATTTTATTCTTAGATTAAACATGCTAATTAAAAATTCCATGGATTATTGAACTTTTTGGATCTTTGATAAAAGAATGAATAAATAATAATATGAATGGCCAATTATTATTCATTATTACAGTTAATTATGTAATTTCAAAAGTACGTCAAATAATTCTAGGTTATTTAGACTTAAGTATTACACTTACAAGGCTTGTGTGTACCGATGAATTGTAGTAGCAAAAAGTGTTACGTCAAAATATTTTCCCTATTTGAATTTCCGAAGATGATTTGATTTGAATTCCTCAAGAAAAATTCAAATTCGTATATTTTAATATTATATTTGCTATAGTTAATTGTAGTTTCAGTTTCATTTTCTGTTAGCATTATTATTTAACTAAAACTACAGCGTTAGTTTTAATATGTATCTAAAAACTTAAAATGGTCAGTTACAGATTAGCAATTTATTTGTAAAAGCTATTATTTAATAGTGTTGTCGATTCATTGCTTTAGAACACTTTTAGAGGATATGTATCTCCTGTTATTATATGAGATGATTATGTTGTATAGGAGAGGTAGGCCACCTTTTGTAAGTGAGGATCAAACATCACTTAACTGTCACTTTTTTGATACTATTGTTTTATATTTTTTTATCCTTTTTATTATTTTTATAATAAATATAAACTAAATACCTTTTCTTTGGTGAATAAAATTGAATAATTACAAAGAATAATGCAAATCAAAGAAAATGAAGAAAAATGTAAGAACACAAATATCTCGATGCAGCCATAAGTTGCTGTATTTTGCGTTTCCTAAAATCAAATAATAGCAAAATTCATTTGTTTATGTACACTCAGAATTAAAAGTAATGTCTCCCAATAAAATGTAAATGCTTGGTCTTATCCCTTGATCTCCATAACAAGCAGGGGGCCAAGCAAACATCGACAAAAATTTGATGCTTTGTCTACTTTCTCGTTAGAGCAGTAGTCAGAAGTAATTAGGAAGCAATTTAGCATTTTATTGGGGAGACATTTCTTTTAACTTTCAGTATACACTCGAACTTGCTTAAGATAAATACGCACAGTGTTTAGTTAACGTTAGTAAATGGCTTCTTTCTAATAAGCGTACGTATAGGTATTTTTTTATTGTTTCACGTACACATTCTCGCTTTTATTAATACTTGCTATGTATTTCATTAAAAAAATTAAATTTACGTCTCGCGGGCAGGATAATATTTTTCGCGGCCTTGGGTTACCCGCCGTGGTGGTCTAGAGCAGTGAATCGAAAATGCTGTAAATACTTTTCAAATAAAACACGTTTTGTGGATTGTTGAATGGAAAGCTTTGGAACTAAGTGATTATAGTAAAAAAAATTGGGAGTTGTGATAGATTCCGACACTGGTAACCTCTACACAAATGGAAGGAGGGTTATTATATTTTTCTACATATTTGGATATTCTGGTTGTTTGAATACTTAGTTATTTACTCGAAGAGTTGGTTAGCTTCAGAAACAGTCGATCAGTGTATAATCAGTCTCAGTCAAAACTGAATTAGAAATGCCGCTCTGTTACTATAACGTATTCGAGTAAATGCTGCAAGATGCTTGAGTAGAATGAGTGTTGCATTTATTGGAGCGGTTGGTTTTTACTGACCGGGCTAAAAATTACACGCATCGTCATGTCCACGAAATTTAGAGACATCCTGTAGAAACAATAGTTATAAACTTAGTCGTTTGTCAAAGATTATTTATAAGATGATAAATAAGCCTAGAGTTTGAATTTCAGAATTATAAGTGATTTTCAAACTTAGTAAATTCATGCAGCTTGCTTCTTCAGCGGCAGTAAAACTTAATTTCGCGTACGTGACTAATTACGTAAACAAACCTCATGTTAACAACGTTCTGCCACATACAAAGTCTGCACCACATATTTTTTCCGAAACATGAATGTTTGCCAATTTTTTCTAAAAAAATTATCTCTCCACGTGCACAAAGGTCAACAGCTAGCGCGATAATACAGAACTACTTTCACAACTTCCAAGTTATGAGCGTAGACGACAAAATATTCGATAAATCGTAATTCCCGCTAATGCTTACGCGATTTGAACGTCGCGCCGTCGCTGTATACTTACATATCGTACATATTAGCCATACGGTTCCGTTCGTCGAAAATGATCGACCTTGCGGTGATCTGTGACGTCACGCGGCCTACGCAAGGCTGGTTCGCATCACTTCGTGCCGACTCTTAAATACGCTTCAGAGTTCTACGAGGCAAAGTGGGCGTCCGAGGGAAATTATAAATCGGGATTTTGACTCACTGAAATAACAAATAAGAAATGCGTTTCTAATTATTTGCTCCTGTAATTAGTTCTGGAAGGCAAAGATATCAAGCTAGAATTTGGCAACTCTCTGATCCATTGTTTTTAGAAAATTCTTAGAAAGACTTCGATTAAATATGATTCAAGGCTTATTTACAATCACTTTTCTTTTTGCAGGAGGGGATACTTCGTCGCAAATTAATAATTTCTGTTTAACTCCTGCTTTTGAAAACAAAAATTTTTAAAGCCCCAGTCCCCGAAAACCAACGCCAAACTAGCAACTTGGTGTTCTTTCGAGCATAAAAATTCAATGTAAATTTTTCTAAACGTCCAGTTCCAGGTTAGTTATAAGTCGTTATTCATTTACAGGCCATGATATACATATTTAAGTTTTTTGGAAGGGACTGTTTGGTCACTTCTTTTGGAAATCACAACGCTATGATAAACGCCAAAACCGACGAGAAGCGTTTGGCAATGATGAATATTGATTTTTATTTGTGGATACGATGTTGCGACCGTAGTTGAACAGCTTTTGCAATTGACCTCGATTGCAGTGCTCCACAGACATTTGAATCTTTTCGAGTAGATATTGGCAAATCTTTTACTTTTGTTTAGTCATTTTGTAGAAAACCTTGAAAATATAATTTACCGTTAAATATGATTTGATAAATGTGTATATTTGAAAATGTCTTGAAAGGATCACTCTGAAAATCAAGGGCCACACGTAATTGGAAACATGTACCTCAGAAATTCTGTACTATGTATAGGGAATTAACAAGGGATTTCATATTATTATTGACTTTTATCTTTCCAGGACAATACATATACGGCAAAAATTACAACTTGATGTTTATTATAAAGAATTATGCCATAATTATCTAAATAATTAAAGAAAAAGATTTCAAAAATTTAATTTTTGTATATTACTATATTGATTCGGAAACTAGTAGACGTATCGAGCATTTTTGATCTTATTTTGGGAAGATACAAATCAACAAATTTCATGTTAATTTTTTAGATACTCGGTATGCAGGCTGTATCATCGTAACGTGATTTTATGTAGAAAACTATTCATAAAATTATAATAACATTGTCCTCTTAACTCTCTGATTGTGATGATTGTGAAGATATTGAGAGTTGATAATTGATTTTTGAATTAGTAAGGTGCGATAAATCTGTCTAATACCGTCAAGAAGTACTTAAAACATGCAATAGATTACTTCTAATTCGTATTTTACTAAACCAAATTCCTTGCATTATAGTCTATCGTATCTGTGAATGTCATTACAACCTGCGTAATAAAAAAATACGGGTTAATAAAAAAACTTATTTGTTTAAAATTGAAAATCCAAGAAATCATCGACTAAAGATAAATTCGAAGAGAGACAGTAAAAATTTATTAATAAAAACGGTTTAGAAATAGATTAAAGAATCCAAAAAAAAAAAATACATTGAAATTGGTAGTATTTGCATCTTTTCTTTCCATAGTAAAGGAAACAAAAAAAATCTCATTGAAATTAATTTAAAAATCCAAAAAAGTGTTTGATTAAAAATTAATCGTGATAACTTTTAGAATATACCGTGTACAATAAGTTTGCTGTCATTTTTTCGCATGTTCACGTATGTTCCTTACTTGATCCGCACCTTAAACAGACAAGTAAACAAACATAACTTAAAAAAATGTTTTATTGATTTGATTTTATAATGGTTTTCACATTGGAAGAAAAATTTTTTATGTTTGAATCCTACTTTCGAAATGCCCAAAAAATCAATGGCGAATGGACCTATTCTATTCCTGATTGTATTACAGAATTTCAGGAAAAATTTCCAGAAACTGTATTTCTGTACCACAGATTTGTTAATCCATTTCAGTACTATGTAGAACTATTCAGAGAAACTGGCAGTGTGGCTAGAAAACAGGTATCAGGTAGGCTTAAAGTAAGAACCGATGAGGTAGTTGAAAATGTGAGACAAATTATGACTGATGCTCCTCGCACTTGCATCTGTCACCTGCCACAACAAGTAGATTTTTCTGTCGGGACCTGCAGAACTATTCTAAGAAAGGACAAATGTTCCCTTATCGTTTGACTGCCGTGCATGAATTGCTTCCAATAGAGTTTGAACCAAGGCGAAGATATACTCATTGGTTTTTAAACAATATTGACAATGACGATTTGTTGGACAAAACTTTCTTTTCCGATGAGGCCTGGTTCCATTTAACAAGATACATTAATTCCCAAAATATGACGATCTGGAGTACAGAAAATCTTCATATTTTCATTGAAGCCCCACTCCATCTACAAAAAATTGGTGTTTGGATAATTTTAAGTCGGAGAAGATTGATAGGTTCAATATTTTTTAATGGCATACTATCAGCACTTAGATATCGGGAAGAGATTTTGCTTCAATTTATTAATCAATTGTATGATGATGACTTGCAATTTGAATATTTTCAGCAGAATAATGCAACGACCCATGCTGCTGGAGATACTTTAAATTTCCCTCAAGAGTTTTTTGGAGATCGGATAATTAGCAGAAATATTGGCAAACATATGGCTTCTGTGATCTTGCGATCTAACTCCTTTTGATTTCTTTGTTTGGCCCTACTTGAAAAATTCCATTTCTATAACGCCCGTTAATGATTTACAGGAACTTACCCGAAGAATGATCGAAAAGTGTGATGAAAGAAACAATTCTCCCCACATTTTGCAAAATGTTATTAATGGATGGGTCAGAAGAGTTAAAAATGCCTCGAAGAAGACAGAAAGAAAATGCCCCGAAGAAAACGGAGTCCATTTTCAACATCCGTTGTGAATTCACGTTCAATGATATTTTCAATAAATTTTGTTGCAAATCGGTTTTAATTGCAGTGGATCCCTATACAAAATTGTGTCAAAAAGTGATCGCAGGATGTCGCGATTCAAACTATTTATTGATATTTTCAATGTTTTATTTTGTTTGGTTTTAATACGTAATAATTCGTAAATATTGGTTATGATTTTCTGTTGACGTTATGTCATGATTAAATATCAGTTTGGCGTTTACTGATCAAGTAAGGAACATACCTGAACATGCGAGAAAATGAGAGCAACACACTAGATGGGACAACTTTTTGTACACATGTTAAACAAAACATAAAATGAATTACAGCACAACTAATTTCTATTTATTCCTGTGGAATTTTTTATTGAAAATAATTTGAAAATCATCGAAACAACTACCAGTTTAAAATAAAAATAGACTTCATAACAAAACTTCGTTATTACATTTGAGGTTCAATTTGAAATATTTCGGCTTTCTTGCCAAAAGAATACCTTGGACTTCATAATGACACCTTAGGGGGAATTAAATGTGTTATCATTTTATGTCTATCCAAGTCCGAAGGTTAAACAGTTTATTGATGATGATGATTAGTAATTCTATAATTTTAAAAATGCTACGAGAATAACATCGTAAAAATATTGCACCGGATGAAAAATTGTTGTTTTACGATAGTAGAAGGATTAAACTTATCATTTGTTTTCGAATAGAGTAAAATACTTTAAATTTAGATGAATTTTCCATGTTATATAACCCTAAAATTTCTTTATTAATCAACTTTGAAAGTAATATTAAATGATTACTTGTTTATATTTATTAATTTTCCTTTTCATTAACATGTAAACTTTTCCCAAAATATTTTATATAAAATTCAATAAATCTTTGTTCAGTATGGAGATGACTGATAGAAATCATTTCCCAGGACACTGAGAATTCATATTGTTCAAAGAAATTGCGGCCAGTATGAAATTATTTTATTTAAATTTTATATTGTTAATTTTGATTTTGTAACAATTAGAGAAAAAAATCCATAAGTTGTGCTTGGTTTATGTTAAGCAGCAAAATCGTATAAAATTATTTGATTCCTAATGCATATTCAGATATTCATGTATTAATTGAAACTTGCAATAATGAAACGAGTTGAAACTCGTGTCATTATTGCCCATTTCAAGATGGAATTCATGCATCTTGTACATTTAAACATTCAAATATAAAGAAACTACATTATCTTTAATAAAATATATGACACAATTAAAATTGCCACCAAGGAAAATATCAGCATTTAATATTTTTAGAAAATTTCTCATTTCTATGTAAGAATTAACATAAACTAACGAAACTAAGGTAAATTTGGCACAACATATAAAATGTTTAAATTTACATAAAACAGCTGATTGACATTTGTGTGAATTTTTATGTATCCTCTTCCTCATTAAGTCAAATTCAAATATGAAGTTAACAAGAGTGTTGATTGTCGTAAAGCAGTTATTTGAAGCAGACGTATATTATCGATATTTGCACGTCGATGGTTGCACGACAAAAGGGCGTAAGCGCCAAAAATCATAACGACTAGGTCTTTTTTTCCCAATGCAGGTATAACGTGTTGAAATTCAAGTTTAAGTGGCGTAAGCGTCAGTTTCAGTTTCCAACTAAAATGAAGTAATGAAAGTAAAAGACGTATGTCCTGGCCAAGGCGACATTTCAGCACTCTCTTTGTGAAAGTGAAAAGGCTTAAGCGCCGGCAAATGAGCCTAAAATATGAAATAAAAATTAAATTAACGATCCTTGCTTGTTTTATGGTTAGAAAATGCTGGAATTAATATTCTCGATTGTGAAAATGAAAAAATAAATAAGTTTGATAATTAATCAGTTTTTGTAAAATAATGTGAATGACGCCTACGTTCTTTTGTTGTGCAACCGTCGATGTATTCTTTTGTGAATTGAAGAGTGTGGAACGAAATAGTTCGCTTGATCACTAGGTATATTCTAGATACGAAGTTCATACAACAATCGAATGATTTAAGCAAAATATGTGCGTTTACAAGTTGAAATGAAATATACTGTATAAGGCTTGTTTGAATATGTATTGAAAATGCACGTACTGACCTCGTAAACAATAAGTTCCCCGACTCTCTCATGTTGACGAAGTACAATATGCACTTATAACGTATGATTCATAAAATTTCAAATCTCGGACGGCTGTCGAAAATAATTTCATGTCTTAACTAACACACATTTTGTTGTCACTTTGACATTTTGAATTATCTGACAACATTTTTGACTTGTTTGAGGGGAGTATTCTATGACTTATTAGCAGGGTGTTAAAATTTAATGATACGTAATATTGAGAATAGACTATTGTGATGGGCTTTAACAACCCTTTAGATTTAACGTCTTCGATGCAGAAGTACGCCCTATAAAACTACTGATTAATTAAATATTTGTTATAAATCAATGATACTCTAAAGTTAAGATTTTAAATGTGTTTTTGCATTTTTAATTTATGAGTTAAAGGCTTTGTTTACCTTAATAATTGGTGTGTGCTCCAAGCTACGACATTAATTCTTTTTTCACGGCCACCCGCGATCTGAGATGTATTGAATCATAAGTTGTTATCACGTGAGGCTTAGCGAACCAGCGTAAGTTATATCTTATCTCCTTTATTTTATAATGTAACTGTTTCTGTTCCGCCGCTTTGTACTTTTATAGTTTTTTGAAAATGATTGGCATAAGGGTTTATTAGCCAAGATGTAGTAAGTGGAGCTAAATACGCGAAAGATAACGGAATGGCAGTTGATAAATTTACGAAAATGATTAGGAAAAATGTTTCGCCTAGCAAAAAAAAAAGAAAATCGGGTGACCACGAAATTGGCTCTTCAAGTGGAACAAGAGGAAACCAGAACTTCTGTTTTCAATTTAATAAGAAACGTTTGTTTAAAAATTTCACTTAATCTACTAGACGTGGAAATGAAATGTGTCTGTGATTGAATCAGTTCGTTATAGTAACAATCAAATTGTTTATCATATTAACAATATTTGAGTTTAATTAAAAAATGAAGTTAAAATTAAAAAAAAAATTTCAGAAGTCTCTTTCCCCAAAGCAAATTTTAATAATTGAGTACATTGAATACTAACTTAATCGAATTCTGACATGTGTGGTATGTTTTCCGTTTCACAAACTGTTTGGTTAAAGGATTTATATTTAATTATAGCCAATTATAGAAAAATATGAAGTTTTTAAGGTTAGCTGGAGTTTAGTTCAAACGATAAAAAATATTTATAGAGTCGACCTAATAGAAAAAGAGATTCTATATTTTAAACTAGAAATTGAAATCAAAGCAGGATTTCAAGAAATTTATCCTAAAACTGTTTTCAGTTTCCTAGTGCAGATATTTCAATTAAATTTCCAATTATTTACCTGCTTAACATTCGAATAAAAATATTTTAATATTTTTTTAATCTCCAACAAGTTTCGAGGAATGAAAATAGCTTCCCAGCACTGCGAAAAATTTCCTCAATAAATATTTATTCAGCGATACTTCCTTTTCGTTTACTTTTTAAATTACCCATCCAGATATTTAAAAGTTCAAAGTTTGTTGTGATTCTGAAGTTTTTTTTTTAAGATTAAGAGGATTGATTCCGTTGGGAAACTAAAAGTGTTTTTTAACGCGCTTTGTTCGTACTGTCAACTATTTTTGACTTCACGTTGAGTGACACCACATTGATAAATTAATTTTGCTGAAACCAAAATTAAAATAGCGGTAGAAAATTTGAAAAATGCGTTTCCGGGAACAATATTTTTGTTTCTGGATTCGTCGAGGACAAAAGCAGTTTAGTTCCGGCGCATTTAGCAAAATTTCCAGAAGGAGTCTGAAACAAAAACCGATGTCAATAATATTTCCTTTACATCAATATTAAAAAAGAGCTCTGGCGGTTGTGAAACTTCGGCGGACGGAAGGTTAACGGCGATCGGAAACATTTCTCTTCAATTCCACTTATCACGACGTATATTTAGCTTCGACTTTGTGGAGGACCTTGGGCGGTCTTATTTTAACATAAATTCGGATATTAATAAACGACTTATCTTGCGTAGACTTTTTATAACCCGTCCCCGTATTTTTATCGCGCGTTTTTTTTTTAGAGGCCACGTTATCAATTAACTGAGGTTAATTTTCCATCTATTATAGGCTTTTTTGCAGTGCATGCTGTATTAAAAACGTTTGCAAGTTGCACCTTCAATTAGCGTTCAGAGCTCGAACGTGGTTTGAATTTTTGACGTGGAAAGCTAGGGGCTAGTAGCGGCGGAGTTAAATAATCGACCTCTCATTGTGAATCACGCCGACGTAAATAGCTTTAAATTTGCAAATATTTAGTCTTGGAAATGCGTTATAGGTAATCGTGTGCATTTATAATGCTGTGTTTTTCTATGACGTTCGTTATCAACTATGAAACCAGTGCAAATACCAGCGCAGCTATAGCTTAATAATTAAATGTTTATTTAGCAGTATAATTGCAAAGTTTTACGAGTTAAAAATAGACTTACGCCACTTTGTACTTTGGCATGCTTTATCAGCACTTTGTGTACTAGTATTCGTGCGCTATTAGAAAATAGAGTGCAAGACACGTTTTTATGAAACTTGTGGAATTGTTTATAGTTTTACATTGTACATACTTCATTTTGGAAAAATTTAATACAATTATCAAGTAAAATATGTTGTCCGTTAAAATAAATTAAATTTCCATATATTTTTAATTGTACACTTAGTTGTCCATCGAAAATTGTCACAGTAATTGATAAAGGTAAAACAGTTTCGAAATATTTTTCTTAACAATTTGGGGGGCTATTTTTAGCTCTATGTTATAACTGATATATGTATTTTGTGTTCATGTTTTGGCTTTACTTTAACACTACGTCAGACAGAAAGTAAAATTTGCGAATTGGTTTCTAAAATAATCGTACTTGTCTAATAAAAGTTATTCACTTTATCATAAGTTAATCTCTAAATCTGCTGCACATGTTCTATTAGTCACATTCAATAACTTTCATGGAGATTGTTACCTTATGATAATGTTTTGTCCTTACATTTGGGATTGATGTTGGGAGATAATCGAGCATGGAATCTGCATCAAATTTTGCTAATAGCTTGGCGAAATTTGTATAAATACTTAATAAATATAATGGAAAAAATATATTAGTCGTGCAAAAGTTTATAGTTTATGATGGGTGTGATATCTAGAAAGAAAGATCTAGAAAGCCTGCAACAAGTAAATATGAAATATGCATAGCCGTGAAATCGTGATACGAGATTTAACTTATACAGAAATTTTTCGTTAATCACTAATCGCAGAATCAAAGGTTCGAAGACGTCATATTCACATTTTTCTCAAAAAAAAAATCGGAAATAGAGAAGAGATATAAATATGTTGGCAAAATAAAGAAGAATGCCAAAAAGACTAGGTGAGAGCTATGAATTCTATGTTAAGTATTTTCGTTTTTGAGTTAAACTCAAAAACGACGGTACATACATATATTTATGATAATATGTTATTACCTTTCAAATTTTAATAATTAATGTAGGTAATATGCTTTAATAATACACTCAAACCAAGATCGCAAGACGTTGGGATAATTACAAATGTGACTTTTTGCCGTTTTTTTGCTGTTGTTTACCTTAAAAAAGTCAGTATGTTAACTACATCAGTTGATAAATGAATATTGCTTAATCATTTCAGAACCAGATAAGAGATGCTACAAAAAATATTAAAAAAAAAAAACTTAAAGGATGTGATATCCTGGCAAAACAACAGATGATCCATGAATATCACCAGTAGACGTTATAATGATGAGAGCTTATCTGAAGGTCGATATGTACGCAAAGGGAAGTCTTATGACTTGAACGTTTTTGCTAATTTAGAAATTAGTTCATGCTTTTAAGACTGCTAACAACTTTTGTCTGTGAAAAGTGTAAATAACGACTATTATTATGAAAAAAAATTACCATCTTGGATATGAAACAAAAAAAAGATAAGAAAAATAACTGCAAGAAAGATAAAAAGAGCCTCATTATTGATTTTTCATCGTGCTTCTATTTAGTTATGGAAGATCTGAATACATTTTAGTCATAATCTCGTATTATCAATAACACTGGCTAGATAGTAAGCAATTATTATTACACTCACCGGCACAAAATTTAGCAATTAGGCACTTGGTGGACTCATGCCACAACGTATGCAGGCTGTAATACAGGCGCGCAGAGGCAAACTCGTTATTAATTAATTAGGAAGATTGAAATTTTACATTTTTCTTTAAGTTACAATTTCATCAATTTTGCAGTTTTAATGCTTTTATCAAAATCTTGTCTGTTTTATTTATTTTTAACCTTGTTTGATGTACATCAACCAAGAAAAAAATTATTGTCGCAATGAATTACACAAACCTCAAAGTGAATCGCTTTTTGTGGCGGTGAGTGTATATTTAATTGTGACCACAGTGTCGTCAAATACGTTCGTGTAAATATGTTTGCGTCATTTTGAAACTAGTAGTAAAAATGACAATCTTCAAAACATGTATGTAAAGGAAATGAGTAAACATTGTGCACCTACTAATAATACAGAAATTCTACTATGAGGGCGCTAAAAACATTTCACCAGACAAATTGTTTTGGCGCATTGTTTTCCTCAAGGTAACTTAACTTATTAATACATAGTTAAAATCGCTTACGCATATTTTGCGTTTCGTAGACGCGCAACATTTTTTCTCTCAAGGAAATAACCAATTTATGGCATATTTGGTATAATTGAGATCACATGTAACGCTTAAATTGTGACAAAAAGCACCGGAATATGTAACTGAAATGTTTCTTCTGTACGTTCCTTAGATAGTCTTCATTATTTTACAGTAATGCTAGAAACATTACTCAAATAGTAGTCGCAATAGGACAATGAGAAATACTGTAAGTTTCGGTTTTTTATTTCATAGAACGCTGTGAATGAAGCAGGAGAGCGAAACGATTGTCCATCCATCTATATCTGAATTTCCGTTAATCCGACTATCAGTTTTTTTTTTGTTAGCCACAGACCAGCAATAGTCACTTCGTATTGGAATAATCAAAATTTCACGATTTCAAGCCGCGAGATTTGTTTTAAGATACCAATACACGATGAGATATTTACATGAGAATTTTGTTTCACGATTACAAAATCTCAACAAAACTTAAATTTTGTGTGTCTCGCGACTGTTTCCACTTAAATTTTAAATGGAAACACGCTCAAAATTTAAGTTTTGCTGAGATTTTGAAATCATGAAACAAAATTCTCATGTAAATATCTCATCGTGTATTGGTACCTTTACGCTCTGCACGTCAGTTGTCTGCTTAAGACCTTGAAAAGAAATATTTATAAAAATTTAAATTATATAATCAATTAAAGCACTGATATTATATATGAACTTGACATCTATGCCCAGACATTTCATACAGTACAGGTCAAAATTAAATTATTCTCTGCGTTTAACAATTCATAGATAATATAACACTTGGAAAATAACTTAGGAACTCATTTTAATGCATTTCATCTGAAAATTATTCATGATTGTGCTGATATGATTATTGTGAAATTAAAATTGAAAATTGAGTAAGTGCTTCATGAATCCACCGATGGTCCACAGTAAATTTCATATTATTACAGGAAACGACTTCGCTCCATTACAAGAAAAGCTTGGGACGAAATGTTCCGTGGCGTCGTAATAAACAATCAAATTTTATAAATAAGTTTAGTTTATTTGACTGATGTTTATTCCACCATAACTCTTCTTGTTTTTACTCTCTATGTAAAGGACTTTAGATACCTGAATGTTCCATAATCTTTCTTTATCAGGACTTCTAATAACTTCTTTGTTACATAAGAACGGGTTAGCTGTTACTGTTATTTTTCTGTTACTGATCTAGCTGCTGTCTCATGTTTCATAGAGATTGAGTAAATCAAACAATTTTGTTGAAGTTGTCCCAGCTGTCTAGTTGTCTTCTTCTGGATGCTTCCCAAAGGGGTTTGTAGATTAACTCGTAAACGGTTGTTTACAAACACCATTTGAGAAAATATTCCAATATTTGAGATGGCATTTTGAATTGGAAGTTGAAGGTAAATAATATTATACAATTTTTGTATTTGGAAACTTTAAAAAGTATTGAGAATTAAGCCGTTAAAACAGTCGATTCTCGTTTGTATTGAATTTTATAATTCAAAATGACAAGATTTCATTCAAAATGACAAGATGTATATAGTTAGGAACTGCAATTATCTAATACGTTTTTGGTATGAGACGCGTTACTAAATTCCTCTCTTGCTGAGTTTTGCTCTATTCTCTTCCCGTTGATTTTGATACGGTATTGACATAATTTTCGTTTTAATCCCAAGTAATAACTTGAGCCAAGTTTTAAATGAAACTTATGGCACTGTATCTTTAGTAGATTAGTACAAAGAAAATTAAAAACCTATTTCTTTTGCTAAACATAATTGAACAAAATACCTTAATAACTTTAGAAAATGCCCCGAGTATGACATGTGTAAGTGCGTTCATTCGGTGAACCATGAACATGTGCCCGTCAGTGGAAGTTTCTTTCGTATTATGAAAAAATTTAGAATTTTATTTTTCCAGATGGCGGCATCCACGAGAGCAGCGATGATTGTCTTGCGAAACCAAACGGTTCGCTTCCTTCAAAATTTCGACATACGCAGTATTTCGTGTGAATATATGGGCCAATGACGACGCGACTCGTACATATTTATGCTAATTTATATCCTTGTGAATGTCTAATCCAGCTAAGTATTTAATTATAGAGTCTATGGGCATCTAGGGGATCTTCTGAATACTAAACAAAATGTAACGTGACGCGACAGATCCTATCTGTAATAGAAAATAATGGTCGTGCGATTATTTTTATTTATAGATATCAGATTTATTTATAGCTCGGATTTATAGACAAGAGACAACAGTCAAACATACCGAATCGTAAACATCAACTCAATTTAGGCATCTAAGTCTCGAGGAGACACGCAGGATAGGGAATACAAATTAGTTTTTCCCAATTTGTAATCTTGGGAATTTGCTAGGTTTTACTAAATTAGTGATCAGTATTAAGGTAGAACTTTTATATAATTGTCCATACGAGTAAGTTAACGCCAGTTTCATCTGATTTTAGAATTTTGCTTCAGCAGTTCTCTTTGGTATCTTTCATTTCTTCTACAAATTTATTTTCTTCCATTTTGTATATGACTGTTTAGTTTCGGTTCAAATTAAACATGTGTAAATAATGTTATACAAAAAAAAAAAAATGAAAATGTTTAAACTAGGTTAAATTAGAAGTTGCAAACAATTAAATTAAATTGAAATGTGATTTAGTGGTACACACTACTTCTTTTTGAATGCCAATACCAAGTAGTAAGGGTGCTTTAAATCATAATTACATTCTTAGTGATCTGGCCTCTTTAATGAACTGAATTACAGGCGAAAAATTAACAGTAGCCTTGGCACGGAGCAAATTATATCGTATGATCAAATAAAAAATGATTCAGAGTACGTTATGGATATTTTTTCATAGAATATGGGACTAACATTAGAATGCCATGCACAAACGTGTTCCTAATAATTAACATAAACAACAAAATGATTTTCTAAACATTGTTAAGCACTGTTAGCTTTTATTGAATCACTTTTGGATGATGAAAACTAACTCCCTGCGTTCATTTAAAGAAACACTAAACCCCAAAGGGCTTCTTAAGGTAAAGTGATACCGATAAGATAACAAAAGAAAACAAATAAATGTAAAAACTAAACTAAACAAATGAAGAAGATGAATGATCGGGTGATAATCATTAGGAAAAGTTATTGAAATTAAAAAGAAAAACAAGAAAGGGATCAAGCGCATAAGTGGTATGATAAAGATTGACATTCTAGGGCCAAGCACAAAGTTTTGTAAATCATTATTAACAATGGGTTTTGGATGTGGGAGTAGTAGTAGTAAGTAAACATAGTAACAGTAGTCAACAACATTGTTTTATACTCTATCTGTACATTAACTTGAAGAAGTATGGAATGCAGGTTTTCTCCGCTAAAAGTTCACTTTAACTGAATTTTTACTTTTTACTCGCATGCTAATGACTAGTTTTTTGGACGCCGCTGACCGACACGTTACGTTGCAGTTTTCAAGCATATTACTCACCGATAACCTTAAAAGATATATTATTTCCGCACAGTACTCATAAGACCATTGTATTGGCAACATTTCAACTGGAATTTTTTCTTGTTTCCTTTTTCTGATTACATGAAAATGATGTTTTTCATATTACACATTACACTCTGCAGTTGAGAAATATTTGCTTGAATACTCTAAATTTTGGCAAATAAGAATTGCTATCATAAAAGCAAGTGTTATTGGCGAGTCTTGTACACCGAAATATTAAACGTTGATAATTTTTGATTGGACTGATGTCGCAAGTTGAGTTGCTTATGCTAGTACAAAAACATTCCGCGATTTGACGTCTTCTTTCGAGAAGCATGTATTTTTCTGAGGACTTCGTTGAGGCAATTTCATTTGCAGATCGTTGCTTATTATTAATTGAATATTTTATGTGTATCTTTATCTTTCTTGCTGCAGGATAATGAGGTCATGTTTGTTCAGCAAACGAAATACGCCTTGAATGTCAGAGGGCGAATAATACAGTCTTTATTGTTTCATCATACGCATTTCGGCCTCATTTTACGTCGTGCCGTGCTTTTGCGTCCTTTTTTGCGCTGTTTGTCCTGTTGGACACGAATAGTTTTCTAATTTTGTTGCGAAGGCGTTGCGTTCGACTTCCAGCGAGCAAAGTTTTTATGACTTGTCTAGACAAGATGCGACCCCGATCGGTGGAATATCCTCGAATCAATTGCCATGTCTTCGTGTATATGCAATATCATAGAGAGCAGCGAGAGACAGTTTTAAGCGAATTGATTTTCCAAATCGCTTTGTATGGGCTAGCCGAGGCACAGAAAAAACGCCTTCGACTTGCGTAATATTTCAGATAATTTTGTATTGTATGTGTACAATTGATTGGGCTCGCGATAAAGGAACGATCGACTGGTTTTATGGATGCGCGGTGGCTGTTGTGTAAAGAGAGAATCGGAGAGTATGGAACTTTTGTTATCTTATCAATGTTAAAACTCGCGGGTTATCGTCCAATCCTACAAACGACGTTGTGTCAAGTCTATGTTAGTGAAAAACATATTTATGTAACTTATTTTTTTAATAAATTTGTACGTTTGTTTATATTTTTTAATTTGGATGATCACGAAGTAAATATTGACGTCATGAATGGGTGCTCTTCAGAAGCAAAGTCTTAATACAAAAATGAAATCTTTTTGTGTGTTTTATAAAATTTAAAAAAATCTTTAGATTTCTGGTAGATAACTTAATATCAAAAGTTTTATGAAGAAATACATTACACATTTTTTGACATTTTAGTCGATCAAAAAATCAAAAACAAAAGTATCTGCAGTGACAAGAAGGACATCGTCAGAGAACGAATGTTTTACCTAATGTCATCTAAAACCATAACTATCGAATTTTGTACATTTACTTTATTCTTACTTATTCACACTTATTGTAACATCTTGGCTTGTTCAAGGGAAACTGTCTACTGCTGATATCAAAAACCTAAAACTGGCCGCTCTTTAGATATAATAAAACAAAAGACGCAAATCCTTTGCAGACGCTTAAATTTCTTTTTAATTTCTCGTTGTACGTAAAAACTATTATATTTCGATCTCTTACATTAACGTAAATATGTACACATTTACAATACTTTCTGTTAATACAAGCATCCCGATTGAGTCATGTAAAAACGCATTCAATAAAATTAAAATAAATATTAGTGGTGGGTTGTAGTGTCCGACCGAAGATTCGGTTTCGGTCACAAAAACGTGGTTCGGTCAAAGTTTCGGTTACAAAGGAAACTGCGTTCAGAGCACCTTGGCAGACGTTCGGTCGTACCTGAGCTCAACTAATTTTCACTTGCGTTAATTTTAAGGTGTATTGTTCGTGTATTATTAAAATGAATGAAGCAGGTGTATACGAATAACTTGCTAATTACTTTAAAATTTCTATTATAAGTTGAGTGAGTGCAGAGAATGTTTGCTAACATTTTCTTTTTCTGCTTTAAAAGCATATTAATATCAAACTTGACTAATTTTTGGACAATCTTTTCGTGAATCATATTGATCCACGTGACTATTAAATAAAATTAGTAATCTGGACTTTAGTAAAACTGTCTCATCTTCCCTCGAATGAGATTCGGTTTCGGTTTCGGTCGGACACTAGTGGATTTAAGATTTAAGCCAGAATTAAATTAAGTCCCAGTTAGAATGTGTCATATTATAAGCGTAGGCTTAAATGTAATCCTGGCTTAAATCTTCTATGCAACCTTTAAAATAAAAGGTTCTAGATTAGAAGAAATGATTCTATTATGGTAGTTTCCGTAGTATGCAATATAATTCTCTCTATATTTCGATTTTGAAAAGATGTTATACAGCAAAACGTCGATTACGAAAAGTATGATGTTATAAATTTGTTTGCAATACTTAATTAATGAGAAAAACTACTTAAATTAATTATTATTTTTAAGTTCTGTGATAAATAATTGACGATTTATTAAAACCATTAAACCATTAAAAGAAATCTAATCTAATTGTATTTAGAAATGATAATTGTTGAAGAATTTTAAGTATTATATTTTAACTATCTGTGAAACATGGTGTGTGAGTATTATAAAAGCAAATTAAAATGAAATTCAAATTTTAGTTTTAATTGCAAATTATTAAAACCAAGACGGAAGATAATATAATAAAATTAATGAAATTGCAATCAATTAATTAGAACAAAAATTATTTTTATGTCAGTTTTTTTTGTTTAATTTCTACTTTATTCCCGATCTTCAAAATTTTGAAAACTATTGCATTATTCTTCTTGTAGGCTAATTGTCAATTTTCGATGTTTTCTCTGTTTCCTTACACTTTCATCTATTCTTCACTGTAAATGAGTTTCATTTTATTGTTGCTCTACATAAATAACTTCTTTTGCTTCTTATTTTATTTTATCTAAATATTATTTGACGATGCCACTTAAAAAAAAGTTATAAGGAAATTCTTCAATGTAAACAATTTAAATTCGATAAGTAGTTGTTGAACGCTTGGAATTCAGAAATTCTTGGGCTAAAAGAGAACTCCTCAAATTACTTGCCAGAGCTTATTGAACAAGTTAACAATATCCTGTACTGCTGTAGTATTGTAGTACAACGAAAGACCAAGATATTATAATTGTAACAACATATTAAAATGAAGGAAGTATAGCAACGATAAAGTGCTAAACATTTTATTTCAATTTACATTTAATGTAAATCAGTTTCTGTTGCGTACTTGTAGATAATATTAAATTTCCCTTCAATTATGGTGTTCCTGTATTTTGTTCAAATTAATAAGTTTTGCGTATCTTTATTTATGAAATTACTTTACATTTTACTTATCTGTCTGCACTTTTTCTTCAGTTCCTGTAAATTATATCTCTGCTATTTAATTTTGTAATATGGTCATTATAATTTGCGAAACAATTAATTAGTTATTATTTGTTACATAATATTTAATAACTTTTTTTTAATTAGATAGTGCTACCTAATTGTAGACTTTTCCAAAAAGTTGTACTAAAGTTTAAGAAATTAATGTTTGTAACAAAATAAACCAACTAAAATATATTTCTAGTTGTTGAGAATAAGGTACAAATATAAGTAAGGATGGCTTCGGAAGCTTCTCTTAAACGACTTTAAAGTGAGCTACAGACTATTTGATATCGTGTCAAGCGCTATTAGGTGACCGATTCAACTGACGATCTGATGATCTGACAAATCAAACTTTAATCTTAGGAAGAAGACTTCACACTGTATATCGTCTGCAAGATATGTTTTCTTACTTTTATGCAGTTTTTCAAAACTTGTGGATAGCCTTTCTGGATTCTGGATTGGTGAGGGGGGTGAATAAGAATTCACATGCACTTAAACCACAATTGGGCCCATTGTACTACCCCCATGTTTAACAGTGTTTGACTGTTAGCGTTCTTCGAGTCATCCCACTTTTCGATGAAGCCAAGTACGTCCGACAGAGGGGCACGGCGAATTACAGTCATGTCAAGCCAAAACTCCCCTAACATGAGACCTCTGATCGAGGCGAGTGCAAGGCAATCACAGAAGATATGCTGAACTGTTTCTTCCCCTAAGTTACAACGTCTACAAATTGGGCTGCCTGCTAAACCAATGTTTGTTTAGTTTGTAATGTCCCGAAAGTGTTCCTACGAGTTAGACGTAGTCTTTTTCTAGGTAGTTGCATACAGAATCATGTCAGTTTGAGGGAGAGGCCATTATAGCTTTTTTCGCTTGGTGACACTTGTCTAAATTTATCCATCTGTCGATATGTCGGTCTTGGGTTCTTTGTTTCAATAAGCCATTAAACAGACTTAATAACGGTGCTATGGGCGGTTCAGGGCCCCAAAAGGGCTGCCCCGAGCCCTGTCTAGCCAGTTCGTCTGCCTATTCGTGGATAGCCTTACAAGTCTCAAGTATTATCTACGATATGATTATTATGTGGTGAAATTACAGAGCTGAATTTTTAAATCTTTTCCGCTTGCTAAATTCCTTAGGGCGGCAGTAACCGCTTCTTTTATGACAGTATTTTGCTTTGTTAGCCAAATTTAACAACTTACTGAAAATTTTGTGATCCATTGTTAAATAATTACTTCGAAAGTCATCACATTCCATTTCTTTAAGAAACATCATATGGCTAAACCTTTTTCGTTTCATCAGCCATTTTTGAGCATTTTTTCTTTTACTTAAATTAATAGTAAATTACTGTTTTGCAATCCCAACTTGGTAAAATGGGAGCCGTTATGTGTCTTTATTTGAAGAATAATCAAGACAACTAACGAAATCAGGTGCCACGCCGCGCCTAATTTCATCGTTTGTAATTTGGTCAACTGCACCGTCAAATGGACCAAATCAGATCGTCCCTAGGTAGCAGCTCTCTTTAATAAGAAACAGACCTGGAGACGAATGGGTTTGTTCCAGCAGTATTTCTGACTACTTCGAATCAGTTATATATCGAAATAATGATTGATTTTGACTACTCGTAGCATTCACATGCGAATTTGTACGGCGAATCTATAAGATCCATCGTTGTCACACATTTATCGGACTTGTCTGCCAAATAGATCCGTCAATAGCTTTTTTACATGAACAAATATCAATAGAACTACGTGCATTCGGTTTAAATCGAAATTTTTAATGGGGACATTGTGAGTTTTATGGCTGCGTAATTATTATAGACGAAAAGGAACTTACAATTAAAATAGGAGGATATAAATTTTTTTTTGCCAGGTCAAAAGAATTTCCCATTCAATCAACTTAATCCTTCTATTAGTTCCGGGAACCAAATATTTTTTGTTTAGGGGATTTATAAGTGGGGGTGGAGGAATAATAAACTTATTTGAAGATAGAAAAAAAGAAGAAAAGACTATCACAAAATATTCTATTATCAGCGAAATCAATTTATGAGACAAAACATTAATGACTAAGTTCACATATGAAAAGTGCCCAATTTGTAAGTCAATAAAATTGACGGATACATTTCCGTGTGCGGCGAACAAATTTATCGCCAAAGACTATTTCACATACAGATATGTTCGGCTCGCTGTCTGTGTTCGTCATCTTGAACCACGAGCGGCGAGCAAGATGTGAACACCGAGCATGTAACACACACGTGCGGATATCAGACAGATATATCGGACAGATCCTCCGGACATACCTGTGAATGCCACCTTTTAACGGTTTCAAATAAGTCACGAATTGCGTTGGAAGTTACCTAATAAAAAAAACTTCTCTTTAATTTTTAATTTTTTTTTGACCAGTCTATATGAAGCTGTATGAAAAATCTTTGCTAGATAGATAAAATACTTTTCATGTTTTTTTTATACAGATCCTACCTCAATATTTTTGTAAACATCCGGTAAGAAACCCGTTACCGCTTTCTTTGTAGTAGTTATCTGCGATAGATAAGTAGAGAACGTTTTCCGTTCAAAGCAGAGAAATTTTCCACGTGTTACGCCACGTTATGATTAAACTTGAATCAAAACAAAAACAACCGCCGAAAATAACTCCGTAAAAGTACGTAGTTACGTCGGACAAACTCATAATTGAAGAGCATTTGTGGTATAGTAGAATAGCGCTAGCGTGACCGTGTGACTTCTCTCTATTACGTAGCTAAATTTCAGAGCTGTGACTAATTGTCCGAATCAAGGTTATCAATAACACGAGTGTGAAAAATTCCTTGACCGATGGTCGATTGATGGTCGACAAAAACGGACGTTATGTTGATTTAGAGCGTGTTCATTTTTTTACGAATTTACCTAAAGGTAATTATTCGCCATTTACATATTAAAATTTCTCGGCTTCTAGAATTAAAAGTATTAAATTATCTACGTAGATAAGCGGATTTGCATATGAATGTGAATCGACGGCAATAAATTATTCAAGTTATTGCAACATATATTACGCGGCGCAGTCGATATTATTTTACCTTGCAAGGTAGTCCGCGCGAACGCCTTTGTCTTTATTCAACGACTATTAGACTTTTTCTACTCATAATATCTCAATTACTTATCGTGCTATTTAAATGCGCAGTTGATTTAGCGACGTTAAAAACAGGTACTGCCCAGATGTGACGTAGTAACGGATTTAGTTTTGCTTTTCGATTACGCCGGTTATTTTCTTAGCGGATGAGAACTTGTAAGAGACGTAGTATTTTCAGGATTAAATGTCTTGTGATAGGCACGACGTAGATTCTTACTCTTAAAGATGTTGCACTTGTACTTACAAAACTTCCTTGAATTAGAGTTTTACTTTTGCGAGAAGTTATTAATCTTGTTGGTAACATAAAACAATATTGCGTTAGGTGTTTCCAATTAAAGTCTTCTCTGTATATGGATGTTTAAAATATTGACATTTGCGAAATTATTTATTTATTCAAGATTTTTTTAAGTAGTTTCTCAGTTTATTATACTATAAGATGTGATAAATTTTTTCTGTAAAGGGGATTTGAACAAATTTCGTAGTGGTATAAGAGTACTTTTTCAAAATTCTAATGCGTAGTACTCCCTACAAGGAACTGACATAAATGGACATCAGTGGAAATAATTATTAAAAAACATACAAACTCTACCGGGTATCCCATGCCCATGTGTTCACTCTTCTAGAATATTTTTCTTTAAGCGATTTGCATAATACTTATATAAACTCCTGGACAAAATTAACGCATCAGCAAAACCTCTCATTATAATTTTCTTTTTTCGAACTTTTAAATTATAGTGCCTACGTGATATTATAATTAAATGATTTCAACTAATGTTTGACAACATAGTGCAGTGTTAATTACCTTGATGAATAGAATTAAATAATTAAATACAGTACGTGAGAGGAGTTTACAAAACATACAACAGTGATACGGTGCAGCAGACGTTAACAACAATTCCGAAGCAGACTTGACGCAAGAGTGACGAGACGTTTCGACATAACTTCAAGCACCTAAAACAAAACAGACGATAACACAGATACAAAACGAAAAAGGGACACTTACAAAACTAAATGCCGTAGCTATAGAAAGCAAAATTGCAGCTCAACAAACCAAATAACGATAGCCGAAGGAAGTTCCAAGATCGTTGCTTGAGTGGACTTTAAAGCATTGGGATTTCGTGCAGGCGATGAACAAGAGGTTTTGCTCATTCCAGGGGCCACTGACTGCCAAGCATTACCCGGTGGAAGGGAAAAAGCCATCGAAAAACAAGAAACGGTTGATTTATCTACCGGGCGGCCAAAGGATCCGTTGCAACTGGAAGCAAGTGCCAGACTTTCTTGTGGACTATGAATGCTTATGCAACGAACATTTAAACGGCAAAGCTGAAAAGTGAAAGTTGAAAAGTGAAAAACTATTGTAGGTTAGGTGTAATGTTGAACAATAATTTTTAGTAAGTTGTAGGTTAGATAAGTAGAAAATAAGGTGTATAGATACTTACATATTATTTAAGTTAAGTTGTTCCATATTTAGTCCAATTTTTAGTGCAACTTTAATGAAATGTCCTCATACTTGGTATAAAACGTTAATTGTCAAACGTGACGTCTTGGTTACCAACCTAAATCTAGTATATAACTAGATCCGAACGCGAATGTTTCGGTAACCAAGGCAACGTTAAAAATCAACAACGAAAGACGGTATAAATAGCGAGAACGCACCGCGAGTAAGGCATTCCTTCGTCGACGACCAAGAGCAATCCTCCTAAGACTATTGCTTCAAGAAGAATAAATTATATAAAAAGGGTTATAAAAAGGCATTTATTTGAAACATTTAACTCTGAAACCAGAATCCAAAAACCTATATCCTTTTTTTTTTACGAGATGGGCGACTCCGCAAAGTAGGCGCATACTGGACAAACAAAATTTTTTATTTTTAACACCGGACTTCGGGAGACGTTTGTTATTGTCGAAGGGCGCCTCGCTCTTGTGAAGGAGTAGAGGCATTTGCGTAATCGGGAATAACAAGCGCTCCTCTAATAGACAAGGTTACGTCAGGTAGGACAAGAGGTACACCTGCCTTGTGAAGGGTGTGGTGATGAAGGCCGACTTGTAATACCTGGTGTTTCCTGTGTACGGACCTGTATCGTTGAAGGGCGCCTCGCTCTTGTGAAGGAGCTAATGCAAAAGCGTGATCAGCGATACAGGGCGTTCACTTTAACAAGATATACATCGGAAAGGGCAAGAGGTACACCTGCCTTGTGAAGGGCGTGGTGAAAACCGACTTGGTGTACATTTTGAGACAGACATACAACTCTCTTGATAATTTTTACATTTCTTTGACACTTACGAACGCATACCTTTAACACTGACACTTCCTTCCCCTTTCCCCTCACATTTTCTGTTTTGTCATGGTATGTGCCCACCATGGGGCCATAAAACAAGAAGTGTGTAAATTCCGAGCGACCCAAAGAGAAACCCTGAGAGAGTAGAAACGCACCCACGAACATTAAAATCATTAAATTTATTGACACCCCCACTTGGACACGAGTCATCAACATAACATTAATTGACGTACAACGTGAGACACGAATTCAATAACATTACAAAATTAGAAACCAAAGTGGAGGGGGCACGAACATCATTAACATTACAAAATTGACAAACCCAACACGAAACATCAATAACATTACAATAGAAATGGTATTATCGGGAAAAAGATGAATAAATAACTGAAAGAAACAATAATGTCAAATCCAATAAAAACGGTGTCAATGAAAAGATTAAAAAAAAATTGACAATTCGTAAGAATTTGAATTCAGTGGCGTGTAGATCTTCCTCTAGCTCTTACTACTGCTTCCATTCGTCTGGGCATGCTATTAATTAAGTGGTGAATGATTTCCTGGGGAATATTCTCCCATTCGACAAGAACGACGTGTTCGAGTTCCCTAAGATTCATAGAAGCAGGTATGTGGCGCCTAACTGATCGTTTTAGCGCATCCCATAGATGCTCTATGGGGTTCATATCTGGGCTTCTTGGTGGCCAGTCTATAGTGGGAATATTCACGAATTGAAGATAGGCCAGTACCTCTCTAGCAACGTGGGGTCGAGCGTTATCTTGCATAAAAATGAAATTGTCTCCGACAAATGGGACAAATGGCATCACATGTTCTTCTACGATATTTTCTACGTAGAAATGTGCATTCATGGATCTCGCCCGTATAGGAATCAAATCTGTGCGACCATCGAAACAAAGTTCATTGAAACGTTTAACTGTTTGACTAATTGTTGATTGACTAACTCCTAACAAATAGCCACATATCGCTGGCTACGTCTCTCGTTAACTAGAGTTACAGCTTTGATTGTTTCGTCTTCTCTTAAGTTGCGTGAACGATTCATATGTTTTGCGCTAAGTACACTGGACGAAGTGTTTTAGTCGCTTAAATGATATTAAATTTGGAAAAAATCTGTAGCAAAACTGATTTTATTGCCTTTTACAAATCACTTTAAACAGCGTTAAATTTCTTATCACGAAGCAATCGCAAAATGTTACTTTCCTTCTGTCAAACAATTCCAATTGTTTATCAGTAGTGACAGAGGATATTCTAGGCCAACTGCATAAAAAATTTAATGACTTAAAACTTCGAAAAAATAAAAGTAATAATGAGAAGTTTTGGTGATGCGTTACTTTTGTCCAGGAGTTTATTTTATTTGTAAATAATACAGATTTTCTTTACATAAAATACTTTAAAGAGTTTCCCAGAATAATTTTTAACGAAATTAGACTACACAATGCAAGGGCAAGGGAGGTTAGTCAAGTGTCAATAGAGATTTGCATGAATATTTTTCATACGTTTATCGATAGTGTAGGAAATTGCCTCTTATTTTGATTTTTAAATCCTTTTTTGTAATTAATTAATAATTTTAAATAACCGTTTGTTCTGCGTTTGGTTTATTATTTGAGGGGTTTTAGATTATTTAGTTTTAAATTAGAATTTCTAGAAATTACTGACGAATAATATTAAGGATAAGATCCAATTGTACAATGTCAGTTTCAGCTGAATCTTGTACCTGTAACAACGATTGTTTCAATAATCGTTGTGAGAGTTTATGCTTAAAGTTGAACTGAAATTCTTCAATGGGGCTTAAATTTTATTGCTTAGTTTAGCGTTACTATCAATTATTATCAAATTGATATAAGCGACAATTCTAGTTTGTATTTGAATTGTTTCAATTAACAATGTTAAAAAAAATGTAAATCGAAAAATAGGTATGTCTAAATTATTGTTCAGCTCAGGAAATATCTCATATGATAATGAATGTACTTAGGTCCAGTTTTACAATCGTGGAATAAGGACTATTCGCCGAGTGTCCTTAACATTCTTCCTTCTTTACATCTTGTTTTTCCAAGAATAGTGTTATATGTTACACTCAGTTCATCCAAAATTTTTTAAATCGGTCCTTACTGCCGCAAGCACCGAACACATTAACTCAGCTTAATCTAAGCGTCACTTGGAACGTAATTTAAACAATGTTGTGAACTACTAATGTCATATTATAAACGTCATTCAAATTTAAACTCGGCTTAAGTGTTTGGTGCTTACGGCCCTAAGGATTAAACTTAAGCCTAAGTTAGAATGTGACATACAAAATGCTGTACGTCATAAGGTTTGTCACAATCTAACTTAGGATTAAATTCAATCCTGGCTTAAATCTTTTATACAACGCAGCCTTAGACTCTTACGACTCAAGTTAAACAAATTCGACGTTTAAATATTTCCTTAGTTTTTTTTGTGATTAAGAAAATAAGTTTAGTCCATTATAAAGAACCATTTCGCAAAAAAGAACATTACAAGTAATTGTTTTCTAACTTTTTCAAATACCTGTAATTACAGGACGCACGTAGTTAGTGGACAATTATTTTAATAAATCTTTATAGTGTTAAAAGGAGAGAGTAATGAAAGGCATTTGAAAATAACCTACTCGATTTCACGAGTTAGTCTGTTTTTGAAGCAAATTTTCCACGTTTTCGCGCTAGTTACCCAAATTGAAATTTATTTATTACTTGACAAGTAAGCGGGCAAACGGTGTATGTTTATGTGTAGTATTTTGCGAATTAATTAAAACAAGTTTTTATTGAAAATAATGACGTAATTGAGAACCAAATTACTTCGGGAGCTAGGTTTAAAAACAAAGAAAAAGTGTGGTGTGAAATTCATTTTAATTTCTGTATAGGTGAAAGACTAAAGATTATTTTATTATATAAAGATTATTTTATTATTTGTTGCCAAATATTATTGGTTTGTGTTTTAACGTTTGCCAAACAAGGCTTCAGTAGTTTATAGAAAACCACATTACTGAGTTCCTCTTTGTAGCTTTAGAAGTAAAGAAGTCTAAAGAGTAAAGGCGCAATTGGTGTTGGAAGAATGAGGAAATAAATCCTTTATTTTCTGTTGTATCCAATCCAAATATAACATTTAAAACAACTCCTTCCGTAAATTAAGATTCGATGGTAATTATATGATCTTGTAGAATCAGTTCTACCTACTGCACTTTGTAACACTACTGTATGTTTACATTTTTTGCCATTAGTTAATTTAACAACACTAAAATTGAGAAAAGAAAGAAATATAAAATTAAATGTGTATTGAAAAACATTACATTATTATATCGTTACATGTTATGTATAGTGGCGAGCGTGAAAAACGGGCCAAGTCTCAATGCTAAAATGCGCAAAATATGGCTATGTGATCGTACTTTTTGATTAAAAAATAATGTGATCAACGTTGAAATGTCATTATTATGTGATCGATGAAAATGGCTCAAACCAAATGTTAATGTAAAACCAATTTTATCTACGTCACATTTAGAAACATTCATTTAAGTTATTAAATCCATTTGCCGTTGGTTTAGGCTTATAGAAAACATCAGTTATAACGTCACGCTAAATGAAATTGTTTCACATGAAGCTAAGGAAAATCGGATGGTCCACAGTAGTCGCAAAAAGTTGATGGGTGGTTAGGTTGCAGTCGTCGGAGATTAAGGCCTGGTATTTCAGTCATGGTTCAACTTTAATCTTCCGTTTATTTCCATAGTAACAATTATAAAAACACATATTCCTAGGAAAATAAACTGAAACTTAAAGTTAAACCATGACTGAAATACTGGGCCTAGTTGATTCAATTTTTTTGATGATAGGGTAAGTGAACCAGTAAGTGAACACAACCCAGTGATTGAAGACAATATTTGGTGATAAACAAGGAAAGCTAAGTGAATCCAATGTAATGTTTGGCCTGTTCACTCACTGGGTCCTTGCCTTATTTGTTCCTTTACTGGTGCCATGACCCTACAAGACATAGATATTGCTGAGAAATATAGTTTCTATTCTTTTGCGTGATGATGAGCTGTAAGAAGAATGGGGTTTCGGGTCACGCCATTGATCTAATCATATATTTTACTTAAGTGGTTCATATAAAAACATTTATTTCCTCCTTATTTTATTTATAAGTTTAAGGAGTGCGCAATCACACTTTATAATCGGGAAAGAGACAATTTACAACGTTTATACTAATTTCAAATTTATTTGTTCGCTTGCTATTACATGTATGTATTAATTCAAGTCAATATGTACCGCAAAATTTTGAAAAGGTGATGAAGTTGGAAATAGAGTGAGTGAAATCAGAGTAGTAATATGAAGAATGTGCGAGGCTACTCGACAAAATAGAAAAGGTTTACTCAATGTTGATGTCATTTGTTACTCCATGACTCTGGTGGATTGTGTGTAGCCTACATTTGGTCTTGGCCCCTCTTGATTTTTACCTCTTTCCTGCCTATGAAGTTGGCACCTTCCTAAGTGATGTTAAGTGAAAATTGTCAACGTGAATAAATAAATAAATACTAACATTTAAAATTAATACCATAATACCATAGATCAATATGCTCACTTATCTTTCTTATATTCAACATGAATAAATAAATACTAAAATTTAAAATAAGTATCATAGGCATTATAGATCAATATGCTCACTTATCTTTCCCATATTCACGAAAACTAAAGTGAGATTTAACAATACGTCAAAAAATCAAGTTGTTTACAACACGGTCTGATTTACGTTCACGTTCACGTTGGTGCTAAATGTGAACAAGCCTTTAGTGTCTCACGAAACATTTTTAAGCTATAAAAGCGTTAGTTCATACAATGAAGTAAAAGTAGAGAAAAGAGAAAAAAGCTACACTTTGTTTGAAATTGTAGAAGCGAACTGTTAATTTAAGCATAGTTCATGAACTGTAATGCTTATTATTAGCTGCTTTGGTTCTATTTTCCTGCTGTATCTATAATCTTTTTCTTTGATCATCTACTACTTGTTACAACTTTGAATTATATTTTTTGATCTCTACTTAAAAAGAAACTGTTTTTTTTTTAAATTAATTTCTTTGACAGAGTCGTTTAACGATTTATAATTTGCCATAAAAGAGCTGTTCGCGCCACTTTCACAGCCTTTTCTATATATATGCTTGCGATTGTCGGAGTTTTCCATTATTCAGCGTAACGAATATGTGTCGAGGAGAAGCTTTACGCAGCAGTTGCCGTGGTTACTTGATTGCTGTCATTCTCTCGTTTGTGCTGGATATGTCTCCTCGTGGCTTCGGTAGCGCAACACAATTAACTGTTGTTGTATTACAGCCCAGCTTCGTAATATGCTATAATACAGTGGTAGCTGCACACATAATTATTATTTTGCGGGTGGGTGTGCATGTATGTGTTCGTGAATTTCACCCTTTACAGGTTGAATATTACGTTTCGCTCGCGGAATTTTTTCCCTACGTTAATTACACAGAGGGATTTTATTTGGATTATGGATTAAGAGAAAATCAGTTAATTTATAAGTAATCTTAAAAATTACATATTCCGTATTGAAAAATAAGCTTATAAGATAATTAAAAAAGTTGTTTTCTTTTCCACATTAATTAATAACAGTAATAATAAACAGCTTCATTCACGTCATCTCGTGAGAGATTTTTGATCTAAAATAGAATCGACAAATAGCAACTACTTTCCTGCCTAATCAACCGCCAGTGACACTCTTATATGAAAAATTGAAATTAAGAAAATTAGGAATTTGTGGTTTTGATTGCATCCTTTACATAGTTATTTTGATCCTATCAACAGAAGAGTAGCTCGAGAACTCAAAGTCTCACAATCGCATTTACGCTGAGAGTCAAGTAACTATACGAGGTGTGTTCAACAAAAACGGTAACCTTTTATTTCTATCGAAAAATAATTATTTATTCATCAATATCTCTTTTGTCCCCTTCAAAATAATCTCCCTCAGATATAATACACTTGTGCCAGCGCTATTTCCAATCCTCAAAGCGCTTCTGATATGCGCTTTTTGGTATGGCCTTCAGCTCTTCTAGCGATGCGGTCTTTATTTTCTCAATCGTGGCAAAACTCTGTTTTTTCAATTTTGGGAATAGGAAAAAGTGGCAGGGGGGCCAGTTCGGTGATACGATGGCTGAGGCATGATTACGGTGTTGTTTTTGGCCAAAAAATCACAAACAAGCAACGACGTGTGAGCAACAAGTGCATTATCGTGATGCAAAAGCCATGAATCCGGACGTTTTCTTCGTATTGCTGCACGCAAATGGCGCATACCTTCAAGGTAATATTCCTTGTCGACCGTACAACCTTCTGTCAAGAACTCACGATGCCCACGCCATTGTAATCGAAGAAAACAGTGAACAAAATCTTCACATTTAACTGAACTTGGCGTGCTTTGTTCGGTCTTGGCTCTTTTGGCTGTTTCCATTGGGATGATTGGGCTTTGGTTTCGACGTCATAACCATGTACCTATGTTTCGTCATCAGTTATGATTCTTTTGAGCAAATCTGGATCGTCGTTGACGTCATTCAACAGCTCCTAAGCGATGCTCATGCGACGGTTCTTTTGGTCAAAATTTAGCAATTTCGGAACAAACTTCGCTGCCACACGTTTCATGCCCAAAACATCCGAAAAATTGCATGACATGAGCCAACCGATATGTCGACATCCTCAGCAACTTCTCTAATAGTGATTCGATGATTCTTCATAACAATTTTATTCACTGCTTCAACGTTTTCATCGGTTGTTGACGTGCTGGGGCGTCTAGGGCGGACATCGTCATTAACATCTTCTCGGCTTTCTGAGAAGAGCTTGTACCATTTATAAACATTTTTTTGCTCAAAGTAGAGCCACCAAATGCCACAGTCAACATTTTAAGTGCGTTGGAACATTTAATATTATTTTTCACAAAATTTAATGCAAATTCTTTGATTCATTTTTTTCGATAACAAAAATCGCCAAGCACACGAAATCACGTCTAACCTTTATATCTGTCAAAAACAAATTACAAATGCTAAATGACTGCTAATGTTAACATATGTTGGGGACATGTGTACCAACGTAACAAAACAAAAAAATCAAAAATCGAATGTACGTAGCCCGCGAAATTTAAAAAGTCACCTTTTTTGTTGATCAAACCTCGTATGTGTAATCAAAACCGACTTGCAACAAATTCCTAAATTTTTAAATAACAGTAAAGTTTATTTAATGTAAACAAAGTTTTAGTCAGGATTCGAGTAGATCGAATGCGCTCGAAATTCATGTAATGGATAACTTTATATTTTTACATCTGCTCGGTTTTTAATACATTATTTGATTTAGAAGTGCGCATATCTCTCCGGTAAAATTCACAGCGCATTTTCCACTTTTACCTCTTCGGGGCATATACGTAATTACCGTAATGTATTCGGAATTAAATAACGTTTGTTTTTTTTTGTTACAGGTACGTCTGTTACGTGTGTAGTTTAATAACATTCGAGTTACTGTCGGTTTCAAAGGTAAGGCCAGATTTACGCATTTAATAATTAAAGCTCGTATAATACGGCGCGACGCGAAGAAAATGATTGGAAGTGGATCCAATATGTATGTACAATGCCGGTCCTTTCTAATGGCATAGTATGATGCACTTTTCATTACCCCTCAGTTAGTCTCAATGAAAAGTAATAGGGTTGCCATAATATGTAGTTGAAGTTGAAGAACTAACTAGTTTACAGGAAGTGAAGTAATGTGGCAACTCCTATAAGTAGTGAGGCTACCACTCATTTTGAGCCTGTTAACATCCGGCTACTTTCTCAGTAAATTTGGGAAGTACAAAGTAAGACTTTAATTTACCACTCTTTCCTGTGATGGTAATTTCAATTTTTTTGCGCCTTAATTTGACAGACTGACCCATATATTTGTTTAACAAAATACTTTTTGACTTCATGGACAATTTACTTGTTTTAAGGGCAGTAATAATTTTCTAATGAATGTTTTGTTTTTTATTATTTTTTATTATTTTATTGATCCTCACAACCAACATTTAAATTTTAGATTATAGTGTGCTTTATCAAGTTTCATTAAATGTTAAATGAAAGTTTGTTAGAACACATTAAAGGACCTACTTAAGAGATGGTACATTAATTAATTAATAGTTAAAAGGTCTTGAATTAGTAAATTTAGAATTAATATTTGTGACGTTATCATTTTACATTTAGTGTGCCCACGGATTTTCTGCACTAGTCGAGTGTCATGATTTTGACATATTTTCCAATGATTCTTTAGTTTCAAGCGTTTCCTTTAGTAAATAAAATGAAACTGCTATTAATTTATACACGTTACTTAACGAACCAGTTTGATTAATCACTTTGGCAATTCCGGCTAATGCAATAACTCTGAATGTAATTGGAACTTAGACAAATTTTTGAGAATAATAGCGTTTTTCGATTGACTACTTCAAAGCACTCTCACAATATCTCTGTCCCTTGTTATTGTATGGCGTTAAAATAAGGTAAGAATACTCTGAGAGTAGTAGTGAATCTAAAGCTCTATTAGTGAGCATGTTTTTTT
Source organism: Serrognathus titanus (assembly GCA_039766575.1). Classification (NCBI taxonomy): domain Eukaryota; kingdom Metazoa; phylum Arthropoda; class Insecta; order Coleoptera; family Lucanidae; genus Serrognathus; species Serrognathus titanus. The sequence continues at coordinate 54,202,219 of CM077912.1, forward strand.
TTTTAATTATAGCCATAAACGAGGTATTTCTTTCTTTTTTGTAGGTTTTAATGAAAACAAACCTTTTATAAAGAATAACCTTTTTCCTAAAACGTAAAATAAAAAAATCCTTACTGTAGAAAATCCGTGGATACAGTGCATATAAAACTTATTTTAAAAATTTTTTTAAACGTGATCTTTTAATAAAAAATGCCCCTTTCTTCATTAAAATCTCTTGATATTTAAATATTAATGAGAAAAAGCTCATCTTTAATAAAGCTTTTCAAATCGCAATTAATAATTTCGATCTTCAAAACGGTGCCACCGCATGACAAACTAAAATATCGTACCCAAAAGAAGTTTCTTTTATTATTTTTAGATGTAATAAGTCCAGTATTTTAGCAGTTTTGTTTTCCTTGGAAATCCATATCAGCAAAGTAATTATTAGAGCCCACTCTCAATTTTTTTCGTATTTATCAAGCTAACTGGTTCTGATTTGGCGTCAAATATTCTACGAAATCATTATTTATCGGTGGGTGTAAATCGAAGTTCGAACTGGATTCGAGTTTATTAGTTTGTGTAATTACAATGCAGCGACGGTCCCTGGTCAGTCGGTGATCCTTTCTGCGTGACACGGATCCGGTACCGGAAATTTAGCTTCGGCCTTGCGGATGAAAGCTCGGCTTTAAGCTCGCTTAATCGTACGTTTAAAGCACTTATATCACGTTAACGGATAAATCCGGTATTAAAGCTAATCTTTTTGATTACAGGGTGACGGTGGATAATTTAATTATTTATTTAAATTATTTTAAGCAGGAAGCGGAATTAGAATGGTCTGGATTAAACGATTCGAGTAGATCTCTATTTGAACGCGTGTATTTCAGTTTAAGCTCCGCGCTACATTGAGTAAACTAGTAAACGTAATTCGAATAGCTTTACACGTAAGTTATAGTAACAAATGTGTGTCATCATCTTCACATAGTGATAATAAATGTCATTCAAAATTCTATAGTAAAAACCGTCGAAAATTTTTTCCAGTCATACATCTTATTAATTCCAATTTAAAACGAAATCAGTCTTAAGTTATGTCAGTATCAGTTATTTATAATGTACGAATGTCTATGTTAAAATTCATAATTTAATTTAAAAAATTAAAAATTAAAGAAATAAAGTAGTTGAAATAGAAACTACTAAAATTAGGAAAACAACAAATGTTTTTGCTATCGTGAGCCGAACGGGAGGTCAAAGATATTGTAACAAAATCATTACCATACAAGTATAGACCTTGCTTAATGTTGTTTTTGACATTGGATAATTTTTGGGACTTATTTTTATGCAATAAAAATTCTTTTATATTTTTTTGTGATAACATGAGATACAGCCTGATAATTTTAAAAGTTGCCATTATCTATATCCTAAAAACGCAAAGAGATATTAATATTCACTCAAAACCGTTTAGGTGGCTCGATGGAGGAACTAGAATAATGTAGAGAACAATACTCCCGATCTATCCCCTCGGCTCCAGTTACCCTAAATTTGAAATTTCAAATGGCACCCCTATACTTGAGATGCATTAATGGAAAGGTCTTGAAACGAGGTTTCCAACGATATTAAAAATAAAAATAAGGAGAAGTACAAACATTTTAAATTCTTAATTTGTATTAATTTTATATTGAATATTGGAAATGGTTTCCATTGTTTTGTTGGGGTGTATCGTTCTCGGCATTAGTTCTAGCTCCCCTCTCAAGCCCCTTCTAAGGCGAATTAAAGAAATCATTGCAGATAGAAATTATCCATGAAGTTTAACTTATAGCAAGAAATGTTATAAAAGATAGTCGAACCTATATAACTCAAATTTCAAATTACTTCGAGTTATAGAGATTTGGAGATAAAGAAAGAGATAGCATTTATATACAATGTTATAGAGATTTCGAGATAAAGAAAGAAATAGCAGTTATCCAATGTTATAGAGATTTCGAGATAAAGAAAGAGAAAGCAGTTATATACAATGTGCAGGGAGCATCCAATAGTAAGGATAAATTTCGACTTATAGAAACTATTGAGTTGTGGAGGTTCGAATTATAGAGGCGCGAGTTATAGAGGTGCGATTGCAATTCAGAACATACAGTGTGTGGATTTTATCATGAAACATAGGGTTACTGTTTCTTATTTGTTTATTTTGTTAGTATAACGAATCGTAAAAATAGAAAATACATTTCTTTGTCGGTTCAACTTTTCATGCGCACAGGCTTGCGCGCAAATATGTTACTTCGTTGTCGCGAACACAACTGCCAATACGAGCAAAGCCCGCGAAATGAAAGTGTGTACTTTCAAATTCAAATTGTTAACAGTTACTTTTTTCCATAGAAGCAACTGACAAAAATACATCAAAGCGTTTATTTTAAAATGCAACATCCAAAATTTGTAGTTATAATAAGTATGTGTTAATTATTCATGCTAGTTTCCAGCATTTTACCATTTGATTAGCAGAAATCTTTCTTTATCTGTATACGTTGTATCACAGAATTCATTTTGTAAACTGTAATACTGCTGTTAAGAATAATTAACTTTATTTGTAATGTTGTATATTAAAATAGAATAAATTAATTGTTATAACTATAGAAATGATAAACTCTGTGTTGCATATTAAAGTAAATTTATTGTATCTTTATGAAACGTGTATATGCTTAATGCACATAAAAATAGAACTTAAAAAGGTCTCTATGTAGTATATTGTATAATTTGAAAAAAATATGAATATGAAAAGAGAAATTAAAAAACTGGGATGCTGATATTTTAAATGATAAATTAACATCAACTTGGTTCTTTTTGAACCATGGACTGGAGCATATCACTTAATTATGTGTATCCATTATCCGTAAACGATTTTTAATAGATTTATAAGCGTAATCACCTCTCGTAAAAGTTCTTTAATTATACATCAATTAAACCAAAAGTGCTCGCCCGCTTTAATACCGCCTTTTTTTTTCGAAAGGACGGTAGCATTAAAGACATAAAATTATAAGGCAGCCTCTCAGCGCGTTCGCGTCATACCTCGTTTTCGTCTTCTCTTTTTTACGTAATGGTCGTTAACAGTTAGTGTACCTACGAGATATGCTAATAAGGAATGCTGCTGCACTTGCGAGAAGGCGTTACAAAGAAATGAATCCGATCGATTTGCTGCTTCTAATCCTGCGGTCAGTTGCTAAACCTGTCTATTGAGTTCGTTTTCTTCATTATTTTATGCAAACTGTACATACAAATGATCCCATCTAGCAAACGTATGAGTGCCTCTGTGTATATAAAATGAATAGAATTAGTTTTTGGAGTGTACGGAAAAACTAGATGTCAATTAGAGTAGTTGATAATTAAAATAAATCACTGATTTTGCTTTGATTGCGAAATTTCCAGTTACGTAACGTAGTAATCATTTTCTGAACTCGGTGGGTATTTAATGCTTCATGAATTCGTGTTCTTATGACCTAGCTTTCCTCGAGATGTCCAATTATGCGAATGTAAATTTGTTTTAGAGACCCGTAGTTCATCAAGTGAAATGCAATTATTAGCATGAATTCATATTGGCTCGAATTAATCCTTAAATTAGAATAATGTGTAATTATATGAAGAGAACTCTCATTTTTCAACAATGACTATACGATAGCTTTTTTTCGAGGTTAAATTATAAACACCATATATTGCAAATTTGTTACATAAATCTTCAACGAAGAACAATACTTGAATAATTTAGTCAAATATTAATTTCATAAATTGAATCGGTCAGTGCAGAAAGGGCATATGTTGATAGGATGCACTGTGGACATATGCCCTTTCTGCATTGACCGATTCAATAAATGATTACATAACGACATGCTACGCTGATCAGTTGAATAAATGGTTTAGGGTCTCCATTTTATTTTTACATTTGAGTCTTTTATTGTATTTATATTTACTTTTTTGAAGCAAAAGATTCTGCGTTTCTGCAGTTTTCATTATGTGGGTTGTATGTAAACTGTCGATTTCGTTTACAATAATGTGTCACATGAAATACATGTTTTTTGGTAGATTAAATTGACCTCCACTAAATACAATTTAACTCTTGCAAAAAAGAGACAGATAAAAGTCGGTGAAGGACTTGAATATTTCGCGCCTTAGCTGCAAAAGTGAAATAATTCAAAATTTATAGTTACTGCTTAATTAAGCTTCATTGTTTGTAATAATTTAGCATTGTCACTAATCTTACCGTTACTGAAAATTTTGCAAATTTTGAGTTATGTCACTTTTACATCCTGAGTGTGCCTTGACATTCTATTTTAGTTCAATTTGTCTTAATAAAAGTTAAGCTCTTTTTGATTTTTAAATCGACTAAACATTCGGTTGAGTAAGTGTTATTGAATTTTCGATAATCATAGTAATTCATGTACAGAAGCTGGACAATCTTACATTACTGCAATCAATGGAACACAAGTGTTTGATTTAGTCGTTTGGCATATCACGAGACCGCAACGATGTGAGGAGGAAGGAGCGGTTTTACGCCTCAGCGGTCGGACAAGCGCAAGGCCGATTCAGAGCCCTGGGCAACAGGTGGGTGGCCCCACCACCCCCCCTCGACAAAGCATTACAGAACTTACAAAATAATAAAGCCCTACACAACCGAGTTGCTTCGCTAACTTCGGCGAACCCGTCATAAATTATGTGCGCTTTTTTTCGTAACCTTGCTCCTAACAATTACACCCTTCAATGAAATGAAACTTGCAAACTATTATATGCTTTGAATAAAAGAGAAATTGCGCAGTACAACGAACAGCAAATATTTTGATTATTTGATGTAAGTGCAGGCTTCAAAAAAGAGGAGCGGACTTGGCAATGCCGTACAGATTAACGTCTGGAATCTGCCAGAATCTAAGTTTATTTTCATATCTATTAATACAACCTTTGCGTATGGACGCGGTTATACTTCGCGTTTGCCAAATATGCATCACCTCTAAGTTTAAGAATTTTCAATATTAACAAAGTTCTTAAATATCATGGTGTATACCAACGCCCCTGGTACCTTTTGCGAAAATCAAAATATTTTCTTCAACAAGTATGCAGTAGCAATGAGTACGCGTATGTCTTGGTGAAGTGATTTTCATTGACTAAAATCATTCTAAGTTCAAGATAACTGCCATCCCTGAAGGGACAATAGTAACAAATTGAAACTAATTATACTTTTAGGGATAAACTGAGCCTTAGAGGGACTCAATTTCTTAATAGCAGTATTTTGAGAATTGTACTTTCGACAAGAAAATATTTACAAAATACGTTGAAAATGAGAGGTTTCATTTGAGTTTTAAATAAGGGTGGTTGTTTGGGTAATGACGCTCGTGTTCTGAAATATTTCTCATGCATGGTGGTTGGTTCGTATTAGTTTTGATGAATTTGACTTTGGAGAACATTATTGATTATTTCCATAAATTTGAGAAGAGAAGGCAAGTATCGTCTTAAATATGCTAATCAAAATTAGATGTCACGCGTTTGAAAAATATTTGTGCCCTATTCCCGTGGCGGCATGTGCAAACACAAAATACCCAGCAACTGATTCAAACGAAACGTCGTCGGCATATAGAAATATATCATTAGCACCGTCGAAGGTGAGAGAGTAATTCGTATTTTCCTTGGCTGCGATCTGCTAATTGTCGGTATTGATTAATATCAACGACGATGGCCGCTAATTGTATTATTTTCAGCAAATTGTTTTCGTCGGGGCGCGAAAAATATTTTGTGTTCGCGGAACACTCTTCGATAAGATTCATTCCGCGTTGATGCAAATCAAATAAATAATAACCTTGTTCAGTACTGCATCATTACGCGCCTGTTGCTCGGCACATCAAAGAAGTTTCGTGAAGACTTTGATAGGGAATTAATGCCCGGAAGCCTTTTACTTTGTACTAACATTTCGTTCTCACAAAGCACAATTTTTCTTTTTTAAAAAAATAAGCCAGATTTGCTTTTTTCTTATTGTGGAAACAGTTGCTCAATTTGTAAGTATAATAATTTATTAATTCTATTTAGAGTGGTTGACGTGAATTCGTTTTTAAAATTGAAGTTCTTTGGTATTTATAGTATGAAAAATTACAAATTGAGTTTTCCAGTATTACAGTATTATAATTGAAGAGTGTATCGATACTTGATTTCTACAATTCACACGATTCAAGTCAAGGGTAATATAATTACGGTGTTTCTTCCAGTGTAATTAGTAATGTCTTTACATACAGACATTTTCCTCTTGAGTTTGTTACAAAAATTTTGAAAACTAGAAACGTTTCACATTTCTATCGGATTGAACCATTATCGATTTGTTTTCTTCACAATCTTCACAGTTCACTCCACCCAACTTTTACGTCGACCTTTTTCTGTCTGTAAAGTAAGTGAAATCGCGGCGCAAAACATTTTCGAGTGCCTTATAAACGCTTCGATTATGTGTATCGTGAATTTGCTGTTTCTTCAGAAAGCAAAGACCTCGCAGAATGCGCCCTGAGTGCTAGTCATGTAGCACAAAAAGAGAAATCTGATACTCATGCAGCGTCTTTCCTGAGGTTTTAATGAATTAATCAGTCGAAGATTGATCAGTATTATTGTTGTTTCAAGTTGCATGGCGGGGAGTCTTTTCATATATGAATACCGTAGAATCTTTAATAAGTGAAAATGATTTGCTCTCTCTTCTAGTTGATAACGTGCCATTTTTTGCTTGCATTACTCGACAGTACATGTAAAATTGGAATTAGAATCTTTCGTCTGCAAATGATATTACACCAAGGGGGCACCAAGAAGAAGGAACATATCTACAGCACGCCACGATGTTCGAGCGTGTGCACTGATGACCCACGCGAGTTGTGAAACGCCACCTCGGGTCAGATATGTAGTTTAATAACGGATTATACGCAGACCTGCTGGCACTCACAGAACACGATCGTGTCGGTGTAAAAGAGAGCAAACACCTCCGTTTCGGATTTTTGTTACCGTGCATAATCAACTTGATGACTTAATAAATATATGCGTTTGAAATTCTAGTAATTTCTGGGCATTAGAAATACGGATGGACAGAAAGAATAATTTTTTTCTGTATTATTTTTGCACGGGTTTTGATTTGCTTAAAGAAATGAAATGTCAAATTCATTGACAATATGTTGCGTTTTGATCCAGTGATTTTCAAACGGAATGTGATTCAAGACTTCCAACAAGTATTTCTTGCATCCATAGAGCACCTACTATGATATAGGTATGAGTATCTTGCACTGGCTATATTCTCTGATTTGCTTTACACACATATAAAAATTTGGAGTTAATTCTAATACTTTTTCAACTCCTTTTCGGTTCCTTTCGCGTCCATCAGTTTCTGGTGTTAAAATAAACGGAAACATTTAGCTTTAAAAATAGTTAATCTTGTCTTTAAAAGTGGCATATTTAATCATTGTGTTGTCTATCTTTCAAGAAATTAATATTATCCAGGAAAAGAGAGAGTTTAACTTCTGAGGTAGTAGTTTGTATCCCTAAAGGAATTAGTCTTATCCAGAAAGTCTCCAGCGTCTCTATCCTTAAAGGAGTTAGTATTATCCAGAAAATGAAAGAATTTTTAGAGTTGGGACAATCACTTGTATCTTAACTTATATTTTAACTACTTCAGAGAGAGAGGAATGCACTTTTTTTAATATTGCATCTTTCATCCCTTGCTCTTTTGTGTGAAAATAATTGAATTCATATTGCACTAGAATACTAAGCATATCTGGAGGAAGTGGAATAAAGACAAAATTTCCTTCGGAAAACCCAATTCAAATTATTTTTAGTTTTTTTATCGTCTTCCCCACCAAAATACTAATCCCAAATTGATATACTTAGCATGGAATTGATTTAAACTATTTTTTGTTTTTTTTTGTTCATAACGCCTTGCCAATATTTCCCGGTAAATAAAGCATGTTCATCTATGGTGTCATTTATTATTATGTAACTATTTTCTTACCCCCTTTTCGTTGCTATTATTTTTATTGCACATACTAGTTATAATTTGTTATGAGAACGGAAATTAATCCCTACCCTCAAACAGAATTTACCAATAGACGAAATATGAATATATGTGAACAAACTACTTTAGGATAGCATTTTTGCTTTTTTGGATAAAATTTTTTAACACTTATTTTTAGACGCATTTTAGGAGGATAACTATTTATCCCAAAAAATTTTATATGTGCAGGTTCCGTTAGGTTTATTAGCAAGATTTTCTTGATATAGGTTGGTAAGGTGAAAGTTGATGTAGAGAGACTAGCCAAAAGTAAAAGCAGTAAAAATTAGACATTCTGGGTTGATTAAAAATCATTTATGTTTAGTAATATTTTTTTGAAAACATCGGTATTTATTCCTGTTTTACTTAAAGTCAGTCATTTATATCTTTAAAAAGCATTTAAAAGAATCAAACTTGCTCTTGGGTTCTTAACTGTACCATGCACAAGAAAATTTGAGACGATTTTTCACGTTTCTGGTGCAAGCCTGTTTTTTATATAAAATTTTGTGTTATCAGTTTTGATTTGTTGATAATGCAATTCTAATGACCCTAGTTTAGCCTAAATGTTTCATGGCTACTATGAAAAATTTCCATTTTATGAGTATGGATATTAAACGAATCCAAAATAAAATGTGCTTCAAATTCTTGCAATTTTCGGTCTGCTTACGCAAAACTGGGGTCATTAAAATTGTATTATCAAGAAATCAAAACTGGTAACGCAAAATTTTATGTAAAAAAAGACTTGCACCAAAAACGTGAAATATCGTCTCAAATTTTCTTGTGCGTGCTATAGTTAAGAGTCCAAGAGCAAATTTGATTCTTTTAAATATTTGTTAGGAATAAGCTAACTATTCGTAAAAGTTAAATACCAACTGCCCATTTACGGCTTCACATCTTCAACAAAACTTAGAAGATCTTTTCTTTTTCCGAAATATTATACAAGTGACACATTCTGTAAAAATTTATCGGATGTTACTAAAATTTTGCCTAATATTTCCAAACATTCCAAATCATATTTTTTTTTAATTTTCTTATTTTAAATAGGTACCATTTTTAGCCATACTAAGAATTGCTCATCGGATCTGTCCTCCTTATATTTTATCTCATTTTTCCCAAAGTTTACGGAAAGGATGTTGCAGTTGTATGTATGTCGTCGTAAAGAGAAAACAATTAACTTATAAAAGAAACGTTGAGCTATTTCTAGAGGGTCCTTTAAACGATTAAAAATAATTTTTTAAACAAATTGTCATCGCACAAGAATCTACTTTAATTAGTGATAACAAGATATCAAATGATTTTAGGTTTTAGCTAATGTCATCCAAACCATATCCATTGAATCAAAATTGTTTTTATGGAATCTTGTAGAGTTATTTTAAATTTACTTATTATTCGCACTCATTCAACATCTTGTAAATGACTTATTCAAACTGAACACTGCCTATTTATGACAGAAAACCTAGAACTGGCCGTCCTCTGATGATAACCTGTTTCACTATGTTCATATGACTACAAAATCTACTACTACTATTACTGACATAATGTTGTCACATGTCACTTTACAAATTAAATTTGTTCTTATATGAACTTATATGAATGGTCTTACCCTGGTAGTTAGTTTTGTAAACTCAAAAGAAACAGATACGTATAAAAAATAATAAAATTAAGTAAATATGAAATTGAATATATATAAATAAAAATTCAAATACACGACTATGCATAATTAAATCTTAAATTAAATTCGCGGAGAGATTCAATGAATGCAGGAATTGATGTTTCGTACACTAGATTTCTTTAAGTGACCCCACAAACACAAATCGAGTGGAGTAAGGCCTGCAGGATGCACAGGTCAAAGAGTTGGTCCACTCCGGCCAAATCTACTGTTCAGCAAATGTACCATTCAAATTCTCTCGTACTGAAATGGAGAAGTGAGCAGGATTACCATCATGTTCATACCATTGCAACACCGCCATATGTTAAGTGAAATATCGTCAAACAGGTCGGATAATACCTCTTGAAGAAAGTTCAGATAAATGTCGACGTTGAAATGTGGAGAGTAACATGTATGGGCTAATCAGTTTTTTCGTACAATGCCTACCCACAGGTTTATTGAAAATCTAATTTGGTGTCCTCGAATGTAGTATGCTCGAGAATTTTTATCTGCCCAAAGGTGCTGTACCGTAATGTACTGAAGTACCTAATCCTGAATGTTAGGATATGCTTTCATTAATTTGTGTATTGAATGTTAGGAACGTTCTGTATATTTCTTGACAAATGCATTGATTACTTCACTTCTTTGTTATCACATCATTCTTGGTTCACGAAGAGCGCTGATTGTTAACTGTTAATTGTTAATCCTTATTCCAGGAAATAATTTTCTTGACTTCCTCCATTACAAATGACTTCTCTTATGATAACTCTTTTTTCTCAAAAAGTAATTTGCATTTATTTTCTTAAATATCATTCGAACTGGTTATTTCGTCTTGAAATTGGCAAACAACTTAGCAACGTAGTTACCTATTTCTGGGTTGTGGTCGGTCAGTGGTATTAAACGCGGTCATTCTTTTACTAATTTTAAAACTTGAAAGTTAAAGTGAGTTTCTTAAATTCCAAAAAATATCAGTTTAATTTTATTATTTCACTTACACGGGTAAAGTTCTAAAGAGGTATTGCATTTTACAATTTTTTTTTTACATATCTAGTGGAGTTATTTTTAATATTAAAAGGACAAAAAGTACAAAGCACGAGTGTTGCGTTCACCGGCAACATATTTAAAATTTTAATACAAAATAACTTCGCCCGGCCTGGAATTTGCCTTCGCAATTAATGAGTGATACCCTGACGGGGGCGACGCAGACGTGACGATCCCGGGTCTAATTAAACTCAAACCCATTTAATTGACAGTTTGATTACATCACATGAAACCGCAACGTGTGCTCGACGCACTTATCCTTTTCGAGGAGCCCTGCGACGCGCCGTTGTTGTTATTGCTTGGGTTTTTATATTTAGTTAACCTTGAATAGTTTTGTGACATAAAAACTAATGCGACTGCCACAGAAACAATTATTCGAAGTTTTGCAACAAAAATTTGAGTTTTCTAATAAAATGATTTAGCTGAAAGCTGTTGTACCATAACAATAAAAAATTCTACTTTCGTCATAAAACTTATTACATTTTATGAAATATTTCAAAGTAAGTTATTACCATTTTTACCATTTTATGTAAGTTTTTAATCACTTAAAACTTCTTTGGATTTTAAGTTGATGTTGATTTGGTCCAGTTGAACAGCAACATCATCTGTTTTAGTTCAGTAGTGACACATAGTAGCACTTTTAAGTTTATGAGGACAGATTCTATGTTTTCAGCACAAGAAAAGATTTCGTTTCAGGTGGTTGTGAAGTTTTCAGTTTTCAGTACAGCAGAATTTAAGCCCCTGGTTATTGTAAAGAAGGTTCTTTTTCATTTAACTCTGTTTAAATAAAAAAGAATTTTTGACCTTTGAATGAAATTGGGTCCTCCATCTCCATTTAAAAAAAAAGACTAATTTGAATAAAGTTGTTTTTTTTAATTAGTATTTTAAGCCGTCCAGAATTTAAATATTAAGACCTGAACGGAATAAAGTTCACTTCAAATGAAATGATAATAGGAACTGTTGTAGTTTGACTTGGATTACGTACGTCAATCTTTGTAAAATGTAAATCTTGTGCGACTGTAAGTATTATAACTGCTGCCTGCATTTACCAGCTCTTAAAGTATACTTGCTGTCACTGCGATAAGAGATCGCCGTTGAGGTCGAAATTCTCGGTCTGGTAGGCGCTCAAGGACGAATCCAAGTTAAAACGTGAACGCAAGAGAGGTTTCTTAAACCGTTATCTTATTCTGGACGTCTTGCAACATTGTTACCTCGACAGCTTATCGACCGGCTCCGACATGTTCGCTGACACCAATAAATTTCTTAAATCATACTTGATTTATGCTCAATAAGCTTGCATGTACGAGGAGGCCGCTCAATTTCCGCTGCAGAAATTGGCACATGCGTTTTTTTTTTGGACGAGGGCACAATAAAAGTACTTCTGGATCCTTGAACTATAACTGCTCGTCGAGAGAGATACGCAAGTGTCATTCCGTTTTAAAATTTATCCTTAAGTATGCAGCGAACTCGGCACTTCTATATTAGGAAGGCTGTAAATTGCTTGAATTCTCTTATTTGGTAAATTATTATTTTATACATGAGGACTCACTTGAAAGTTTTGCATCTTAATGTTTTGCTACAGAAGTTCGCGTGAGTTCACCAGGTGCGATTTTCATTCAATTGCCTCCTTAAATTAGGGGAGTTAATGTGTCCAGATCTAATCAGACAAATCTATTTCTTTCTAACTTACCATAATAAAATAAACATTGGTACTTCTAAGAATTTCTCCATATGTAAAGGTTAAATAAAGAGAACTGCTGAAAATTTTTAAGTAATTTATTTTTATGAAACGAAAAGTAATTTGTAAGTTATTCACTGAATTTCTGCAAGTGTGCATGTGGTAAGCTGAAAAATCAGATAAACTAAGATACGCTGAGCCTCTTGCTTTGACAACGCGAAATTAAAACGTTCCAAATTCTAATTTTATCATTTATCTTTAGCATGAGCTAAAGAACTTATGAATAGCAAGTGATCAGTTGAGGAATGGCAAAAATAACTAAAACGTACAAACACAATTTTGTTTTTTCCACAGTAAAGTTTCGGATTTTTTTTTTAAATCAAGGAACCACTTATTCCCTATTTTTTTAAATTTTAGTGTAAGTAAAATGTTCACGTTTTACCAGATTTAAAACAAAGATTCAATTAACCTCTGCTGTTATTTAGCATCGACGGAAAAAGAGAATTGTATATGATTTACATACGAAACCTTGAACCAGTAAACGTATCACGATTGTAGAAGCCATTGTAAAGTAGTTTATGTTGTTAAATTACAATGTTGCATTTATTTACGTCATTTTACTATTTATGATCCACCAGAAGAAAAAGAAAATGAATATATTCTTATGACGTAATAGTTCCAATTATTTTTAAAGAATTAAAATGAATTTGCTTCCGTTCTGAATATTTAATTTTTCTGTACGTGATGAGGGTTTTCGTTAAAGAAGTACGGAAATTGTAAAGCTTATAAAACAATTCATTTCCTTTTAAATTCAGGAAGTTACACTTTGTAATTTATGTCCGAGACGAAATGAACAAAATCTAAACATGAAAGCCTCTTTGTAGTTTGCTTCCGATAATAATAAATTACGTCCTGCTAAACGGATTTTTACACGAGCAGAACGCAGTAAATTCCGACTTACTTCGTTACATGCTATTTAAACGAATCAACGTCAATCCGGCAGACAAATTAATACGACATAAATCACGTAATAAAATATTTACGGGCTAAGTGGATTGATTCTTTATAAACATTAAAGTCACTTACGTTTGCTAACCATGCGGGTGATCGTTTACCATTTACTGTTTTGAATTAACGAGCTTGACTTGCGACACTGCTATAATTATTGTATCGTAGACTTCATTTTAAACTCTTATTAAAAGCTTTGTTGTGTGTCTAATAAGTTTATCAGTTTGACAGATTTAGCCTTATTTTAAATATTAATGTGCTACTATCAAACGATTTAAAATACTTACCCCGAAGAAGAAATTTGAATTACAGGAGACATTATCCTCTTATATCTTTCTGTGGAGAAAAGATAAAAGCTGATGTTGCTAAGAAATTAGGACTAGAAAAAAAGAGTAAATAAATTAATACTACGTAGTAATGAATAAATAATATTCTTAACGTGTTATGGACAAAAAGTGAAGAAGTATGTCTAATTATTTGTTTATTTAAAATTCATATGGAATGTTTACTTTCATATTATAGAGTTTTTTAGATCAGCATAATACAGAAAGATCGGTTGTTCATGTTAGGTTTGTTCGTCGAGCAGTTTGTAACTAGTTCGGAACCGTCAGAACCAGTCGCCCATCGAAGTACTGATCAGTTTCGACACTTGCGTTATATGTAAAACGTTCATTGGTGTATATTTCAGACGAATCCAAACTAGTCAGAACAGTCCTATTGTTTTTCGCGTTTCATACAGCAAGGTATCATATTGATATCCTCAAAATCGGATTTTATACCATAGCAACCATTACAGCATAAAAACGTATTAACTGCTTATTTTTTATTATTTAATTATCAATAAACATGACTTGTGACAGTTTATAATGTGATGAGACTAGTGTCACTTCTATTAAACATTAGTAAAATCAAATTTCGTATCAAATGCGGAAAAATATACGCAATCTCGTTAGAAAAGTGTTCTCTAAACTCGTATGGCCTATTAAATTACTTGCTCGCTGCGCTCGCTCGTATTCAAACAGGCCATACTCGTTTAGTAAAGCTACATTTTTCTAAACTTGTTGCGTAATATACTATTACAGATCACTAGGTTCTCACAACTCGCGTCATAATTTTCACCCACAATATTAGCTTTAATTTCATTTTTCTTTACCATTATCAATTAAATGTCGAAGCTTTTTTTTGAGCCTCGTTGATTTTGAGGGCCTTGGTTAAAAAGATGAGCTTACAGTTCTTGCAATGTAGCTAATTATTCTATTCTTTATAAAATAATACACAATTATTTTGTAAAGCCCGTTTTAGACTGACACATTTCTTGTCACGAAATGAGTGAGAAGTATCAACCAATCAACATTCACTGTGGAGCTTATCTGTCTCACTTTGTAATAAAATTGTTGTCAAATTTGTCAAGTGTAATATGGCCATTAGAATTTTTCTCACAGATATAAAGAAAAAGAAAGAGAAAACTTTAAGTCGTAGTTGGTTAATAAATATGTAACTTATGAACTGGTATAACTTACGAAATGATAATATATATACATATAATCGAAATCCCTTGTTACTTATCTTTATTATATATATTATATTATTTATTATATATATTCATCCATGTAAAAACTGTTTCCACTCTCTTCTGTTCATTGCTAATTCTGTTGCTTCTTTCCATGTTTTTCCTTTTTTTTCCAGTAGACTCCCTATTTCTTCCTCCCATGTCAGTTGTGGTCTTCTTCTTCTTTTATTTTTTCTGTATTTTAGCTGGCCATAGGCTTTTAACAGGTTTCTTCAATCCTTTGTAAATGTCCCCACCAGTTCAACTGTCTTTCTTCAGTAAACTCAAGTACTGATTTTATATCTAACTCTTTTCTTATATCGATATTTCTCATTCTATCTGCTTTTGTGACTCCTCTAACTCTTCTTAGATATTTCATTTCGATCGCTTGTACTTTATTTTTCTGTTTTCCCATGACCCATGATTCACATCCAAAAGTCAGTACAGTATTTTCGTTTGTCTTGAAATTTCTTTTTGCTAATACACTCATTATTCGTCGTGTAGAATGATTTCAGTGTATTTTCAATTCTGTTTACAATTTCTTTTTCTTGTTTTCTTGTGTCATCTATCGTGACTCCTAGGTATTTAAAAGTTTTTACTTGTTCTATCTCTTTCCCTTCTATCTGTACGTTTAGTTTATTTGTCTCTTCTCCGATTACCATCACTTTTGTTTTTTCTATGTTCATTTTCATTTCGTTTTTGTTCAGTTCTCTGTTCCAAATTTCTAAGTTTTTCTGTGGTTTTCTCTCATCCTTGGCCATGATCACTACGTCATCCGAAAAAGCTTCTTCTGATATATATACAGTTTGTAAGTTTTTATATCCTACTTGTAATTTTGAATATTCTGCTGAGCATTTTTTTAGTATTACATCCATAAATATTATGAATAGAATAGGGCTTAAACTTCCACCTTGTCTAGTCCTTCCTCTGTTGTAAATTCCTCCGATATATTATTATTATTACTGATAACGTGGTTGACATTTCCCTTATATATTTTCTGCATGATTCTAATAATTTTGTCTCCGACTCGTTTTCTTTGCAATGTTTTCTATAATTTTTCTCTTGGAACCTTATCGAAAGCTTTTCTTCTTCTCTTGTAGTCTCTTCTGCGTTATTTGTTTGGTCGTAAAGATATAGTCTTGTGCACTTCTTCCTGTCCTAAATCCACTTTGCGACTCGTTTAAGGTGTCTTCAACTTCTTCTCTTATACGTTTATCAAGTATCTGTTCGAATATTTTCGTGATTGTGGTTATTAGGCTTATTCCTCTATAGTTACTTATGTTTTTTCGGTCTCCTTTCTTATGTATGGGAACTATTAATGTTACTTGCCAGTCTTTTGGTATATGTTCTTCTGGCCATACTTTATTACAAATTTGTAATAGTAATTGCATTCCTCTTTGTCCCACGTTTTCATCATTTCTGCTGTTATTTTGTCGTAGCCTTGTTCTTTTCCATTTTTCAATATCTTTACTGCAGTTTGTACTTCTTTCATCGTTATTTTTTCGTCTTTGTGTTCTTTTTCTATTTCTGGTATAAATATTTCTTCACTCTTTTTGTTTGGGTCAGGGTTAAGTAACTCTTCAAAGTGTTCTTTCCATCGGATCATTATCTCAATTCTTTCTTTTAATATTTCTCCGCTTTTGTTTTTCATTTGAAATGAATTTTGCGTCTTCTCTGTCTTGGAAGATTTTAATATTTTATAAAACAGTTTTTGATTTTCCCTTCTTTCTATCTTTTCGCCAAATTATCTCCAGCTTTCTGTTTTAGCTGTTTGTACTAGGTCTTTTGTTTTCTTTCTCTCATTTCAATATATTTCGTATTTTTCTGGTGTCCTACTTGATAGATACTGATAATAAGCAATCACAAATGAAAATATTGTAACGAAAGGTACAATAGTGACAACCAAACGTCAGAAAAATTCCTTTCATTTTTGATGTATTCATTCATGTCGTTTTAGTACCCCATGGCAAGTAATAATAGGATAAGTACAATGATATCAGAAATTATTTCAACTCACGTGACCAATTTGAATTAAGTTTCGTTTTCTTAGAAGTGACAACAGGAAAGTGAGGTTGCTGTTTCAAATTTGTGTATATTTGTCATCGGTGTTCAAGACTGTAGGTTTTTGCTGTGTTTAGTCAAATGCTGATGATGCGTTATGATGCCTTTGTAAATCGTAGACATTACATCTTGCAGCGATTAAACCAAAGAACTGTATTGTTACCAACAGAATACAATGTGCTACCCATAAGCATGTTCATATGAGTTGAAATCATTTCTGATGTCTCCGTATAAGGCACATATTAGGAATGACCAACGTGAAAGAGGATAGCGTTAGAGAAGTTGCAAAAATTAAAGAAGTTGCAAAAATTAGAGGAAACGCCCTAGACGTGAAACAAATGTGATAAAGAAGAAACACTTTGGTGTCCATCTAACATCATTGAGGGTCATAAAAGAGAAATAAAGAAGGAAAGTACAATTTTCCAATGTAGTTTTCACTGTTTGCTGCAGTAGCTTCTTAAATTTTCATGAAATGTTTGCCTGAGTTTCAAATTACATTTATGTACTTTTATTAAAACATTTTTATTTTACTCGTGAATGGTATTATGTTTTTTTATGAACAAATTTTCTTTAGTGATTTTTTATAATTTCATTAAAATTCAGTACTAGCTTTCTAATTTGTTTTCTATACAAAAATGGAAATTGGAAGTGGAAGTTCATCCTTCCTATTGAAAAATAAGTAAACAAAGTAACAAATCGAATTGTAGTCAGAGTATGTTATCTCGTTAAAACAAGATGCAAATACTCTGAGTGCAACCAGTGCTGTATTACTTTACTTTTTTTGAATAAAAATTATGAAAATTTTCCTTGGGTCAATAGTTTCAGTTTCGCATCAGTAAGTTCAGTCGAAGCGTGTAAATGTGGTATGTCAATTTAGAAAGTGTTCCACTCATTCGGCAGATCGGCCGGACTTTTGGTTCTCGGGGGTCTGGGGGGAATTAGGAAGTGACCGCGGCCGCCACAGGTGATGTGTATCGTGCCCCGGCGGGTCCTACTTAACCTGTTCTGGTGCAATCATTAAGGTTAGCTCGGCCTAAAAGTCAAAAGCTTTTACCTCCAGAGCTCTCGTTTATTGCTTCATTAGATTGAAGGCGCAATCCCGAAGCTGCGCGCACTTTTTTTTTAAAGAAATTTTAGGTGCAGTGAATGTATCTGTTTTTTAATCGTTTCAGCTGAGATTCAAGTATGCAAGCGTTTACAAAGAAATTGTGTCACTTTCACATCTGTTTTTTTGTACTTTTTTCATTCCTTATTATTTCAGGCTGGGCTTCTGGTTTTACTCGTGAGTGGCTAACTGAAAGTGGAGTTCAAAATACACGAGACTTTTTAACCAAACTCGCTACTAAAAACTTATATTCTTAAAAAATTATTAAACGATCAATTAATTTTTTCAAGTGCCCAATGCTGAACGTAGAAATGTTTTCGTTGCAAACAAAGAAGTGAGATATCGCCAAAAATTAATGGATTTGGATAAATATGGGATAATCCAGAAGTTCCTAAAATGAATTTGGATTTTTTTCATGAAAATATCTTGGTTGTGAAAGTGTAACAGATTATCACATTCCACATCTACAGTAATATTTCGTTTGAAGGTTACAAATCAAACGAGCAACGCCTTAATGAACAATTACTTATAATTTTTTACATCCTCTGCTTCTCAGAATTTCACTGGGAAATAATTATAGCCTCCGCGGTTTGCGGTTGAGACGCGTACTGCCGATGCATTCAACCGATCTCTTTAGTTAATCCATGAGTTTCAGCGTTATTGATATTTTCTGCAAATATTTTCCCATCTTCGTCAGCTGGAATTAATCTGAAATTTATCAACGCGCACATATTTAATTTTTGATAAAGTTTGTAGATCTACCTCTGCACTTATCTCTCTCTCTCTCTCACTCGTTTAGATTATGGTTAATTTATCTGACTTACGTTTGTTTTAGATTTAGATAAATGAGATTTTATAGGTTTTTTTTTTTGTTTTAAGGAACACAGCCAATATATCAGAAAAAAACATAATCTATTAGAACATTTTAAAGGATAAAAGTGGATGAATTTTAAAAAGGTTGTATAGATTTATAAAAATATTTTTTGAACAACTCAATAAGTTGTAGGTAAATTTATAATACTCATACCAAATATCACTTTCTGTATTAACAAATATAAAAAAGTTACAGTGAAGTAAATACGAATGCTCAAGTGTCGAGCAGAGTATTAATTTGGCTGAATACAAGAACTTAGTCAACATACTTAAGAATAATAATGAAAATATTTAAAGTATTGAAAAAGATATCTGACTTTGTTGTTGTATAACATGTCCTGACTCCTGTATTTGAGGGCCCATATTTCAAAAACCATTTGGTCGATTTTAAATAAACCAGGTACAGTTTAAGGATAATTTATTCTGCATAAATAGACACAAGCATTGTATAACTTTCTGAATAGACAATAGACATGTTTTAAAAAATCGAGATTTCCGTGCGTATTTTTGAAATGTCTGCATTCGAATTCATTTATTAAGCAAGTATTCATGAGAAAGGCACGATATTTATATGAGCGATAGTTAGAATTTTATACTATAGTTTAATTCAATTTCTGTGGTATTTCTTTAAGTTATAATAAAAAATCTCGTCTTATTCCAATTCGTTTGCATGAAGTGTTATTTAAAAATCTTAACACCTTTTGTATATCTAAACTAATGTCTAATTAAACTGTATACATATACAACATTGTTATGAAAAAACAATTATTAAACTTGTTTGAAAACTGTCCAGAAATTATAATTCTCGAAAAATTAATTAGACTCATACAGATAGCAGAAAAAGTTACTTTCAGTTTTTAGATCCATCAAGAAACGTGTGAAGGAAAAACTAATATTTAAAGAATCGTTTTTTTTTTCTTATTAATCATTTTTTAATTTCTTTAAAAAATAATTTCTTATATAATTTTAAATTTAAAAAAACCTTAGGCCTTATGTGTAGTTACAAAAAATACAACTGTTTTATGTGGTAGTTAAGTACTCAAGGGTATTATTTGCATGTGTGCGTATGTAGAATAATACGAACTGATTATGTATCGACAGAATTTATTATTTTATATTATGTATTATAATCAGTTGTTTTAATTTTTATAATGGCGTATAAATAATGCCGTTGCGATTTGAATTTCAAATGGGGATAAACTCACCCTAACAATGGGATAATCTGCGCAGCGGAAATCCGATCAGGCAGTTGTTAATTAACCCAGCCGGTGATTGCCAGATTAAAAGCATTTCACTTTATCTGGTTAATTAGAAGGGATCTTCCACAAGGTGTTTGTAATATAAACTCAGCAGCAGTCGGTGCAGTCAACACGATCAACTGGTTTTATCGGTGACAGTTCCATCCTCCATTGTCTTTTGCTAAAAAGATTATTTTTAAATTGACTTTGCATATAAGCAGCTTTGATGTTTATTTGTAAGTACAGGAAATTTCATGTCCCAAGATTTTCGAAGCTACTAGAGATTTTATAATGAATGAAAGGAAGTTCACCGAATAGGGCACAGACTAAGAGAAAAAAATTGACGTAAAATTTTTACAGCTCGCAGAATTCTCTTGTGTCTTAAAAATTGTGTTCGCGTTATTTTATAGAGTACTACGATATTAAAATTACGTTGAAAATTGTACTCGGATGTAATGTTAAATTTATAAAAATCCATTGGTGGCGATATGTAGGAGTAATGCGTGTGTTAAAAAAGTAAGGGAAAAAGTCCGGGGTTCTTGAAGAAAATATAACGCAAGGGAGTCGTGGAATGAAGACGGGCAGGTAGTGCAATGCTTATCACATCGGCGGAGATTTCCGGTCCGGACGTTGGCGCCAGCTCGGAGTAATGGATCGCTCGGGATCACAGCTCCTAATCCGATTTACGAATTTGTCTCTCCGCCTGGAATCTGTTTCTTGTAATGGCTAATGTAAAGTCCCCGCTACGGTGATGTATCGACGGTGTTTTAACTGTTTAACCGCCCATTCTTTTAAACTTTTTCACTTTTTCTCCATGGATTCGAAAGAGCTACGCGAGCACTATATAAATTCGTGCGAGTTCCTCCAGTTCGATATATTTATGTATGCGTTGAACTTCTAAATTCATTAATTTTCTTTTTGATGTATGTATATTTATGCTACTGCGATTCAAATGTCAAAAGAGAATGCGAATTAGACATTATAATTGTTTGGTTCTCGACCTGCTTTATATTAATCATAACCTATCAATGTGCAAGGTAAGTTATTGGTATACATTAACATAAGTATTAGAGTTCAAAAAAATGTTTTAATTATGTTCTGTCCAAAGAATTAAAAATCACTATACCTATAGGTAGTGAAGTTAATAATTTTCACAGCACACATTTGCCGTATAATATCATATGCCATAATGCTGTACTATGTTACTAGTAGTGAAAAAATAACTTATTCATTTTGTAATTGCGTTTTAATAACAAAAAAGTGTATTATTTTAAATTTGAAAGAGATCATTAAAAGAAAAAAATTGGGGAATAAAGAGTGACAATTAAACGTATAGTGTAATTGTTACTATTAGAGGATTTTTTTTTTCTTTTTAAGCACCACGTATCGTGCAAGGTGAACAAATACCCGATTAGTGGAAAGTCTGACTTTATTTTAGGAAGTAATATCAGAATAACGTCAGTATCCGTAGACTTTCAAAATGAAAAACATTTCTGATTAATTTAAAAAGTATACATTTGTGTATGATCTTTTCAAATTCATTTTCTCCATTCACGTTTCTTTATTTCTTAAAGAATTTATATGACATGAAACGAAAAAAGTTGTATACACTTTCATCAAAATTTAAAAATACTTGAGAAAAATCAGTCATTCTGTTTTTGTCCTGTTATAGTGAGCGGTGGTCCCAAAAAGTTTATTATGCTCTAATTCATCAATATACATATATCCTAAATAATCAAATAAATAAACAAAATGGTATAAATTTTAAAGAAAAAATAACCGCTTCTATAATACAGTATTTATCGTATTTATCCTACCCTTCTAATTCATTAAAACTTATTAATATTTATATAATACTAATAACAAGCTTGTTCAAATAAAAGAACTTTTGGCTTCTGTCTATGAATAGAATCATAAATGTAATGGTCTCTTCAAAAAAGCATTACAACAACGTGACTTGACATTAATTCCTTACTGAGGAAAGACATAAAAGTATATGTTTTATTTAACGATATCCGCGTAACATTTCGATTTACGTAACTTTTGTCTTATAGTATTTCATTCTATTTTTGAATTTCTAAATTTATCGAACTTTTCTAGAAAGAGATTTATGTAGTTTCCAATAAAAAGAACTTTAAATTTAACCGACGAAAGGGGATCTTCTGTAACTTATTAACAGCCTGTTAAAATTTAAGGATACTTTAAAATTCAAAATAGAATCTTGTGATTGGTTGTTACTATGCTAACAAAATTTAACCATCCTTAAATTTGATTTTTATTTTTTTGATTTTATTTTCAATATCCGTCTTTAGTGATTGGTATCTACAAGTTAAGAAATACTGTTATTGTTTATTTTTCAGTCATACTTGCCACGAACATTTGCTTATTAAAACTACAACAAAAATTAATTAATTAATTGTTTTAGTATTTGTTACAGAATATCTATTGTCCAATAAAATACTTACTCTGAAAACTAAGAATGATGAATGCAAAAGGCAAAATTATTTCTTAGTATGAGAAGCTACATAATTACTATAAGTTATACATTTACAAATCAAATTTATCCAGTGAACTATTAGTGTTACAGAAATCACAAACAAAAATAAATGTTTTTAAACGATAAGGCGACATCTAATAAATTACATAAGGAAGAGCCAGAATACTGCCAGATTATTTGTTATTTGAAAACCAAGAAACCAAAATTTTTCACATAAAAAAGTTATAATCTTTTACATTGCTCTATTAATTTAATTCACTGAATCAAAAGAACTCCACATCATTTCTGATTTATGCATAGAAACTGAACGTTAAAGATCCGTTTTCACAATGAGAGTACTCTCAAGAAAGTACTATCACGAAAGTGGACGTGATAGTTCCGATAAGAGTTAACTATCTGCATGGAAACGACTGTCATGTTATTTACACCATAATAGTTTCTATGATAGTTGCTTTCATGACGGCAACTACCACAGAAACTATCGTCGTGAAAACCAGCCTTAACAGTTTTGAATGTGATGAGTAGAGTTATGTAACAGGGGTGAATGTGCTTCTTCATTTAATGATCTAAAAAAATGCACTCATTGCGAAGGTATAAAAATATTGTGGTACAGAGGTTGGCAATTAAGCTGTCGTGCGAACACAGTGGGAGCATAAGAGATCTCTTATGTGAATTCTTTCACCCGATTCTAATGTATTAATTTCACATTACACAGCTACAGTTGAGCCCGGAGCACGGCAAATTGCTTCCGACGGCGCTCCGGGTAGTGGCGCCAGGTATCCTTGGAGATGTCGACCGCCGGCGGGGTCGCATGGCAACCAGCGTCGCTGCGATCGCGCCCGAAAATTCTCCACCTGAAAAAGGTGAATTGTATGTATACACGCGAATTCAGAGCAGAGAGAAATACACACAGCTTGGAAAAATACACCCCTGCATTCATTTATACGCAGCGACACAAACGCCCCCACGTTTCATGTTAAAAAATCCGTAATGAATTGCATTTGTCTCGTTGCAAGTTAATTTGGGCTTTTACGGTGTAGCCGTGTTGATAATTGGCTAAGTACTGCAATGTAAAGCTGGCGAGGTGGCGGCGCTCGTCCTTGGTCTCGAAGTGGAAAATCCTCTCTATTCCCAGCGTTGATCCTTCGGCGCTATAACGACGAACTTCTCTGTTAAGGACATCGTTCGACGCGCACTTGTTGCTCGCCCTCTCGTTCCTCACTTCTTTCCATTCACTGCCTCCCAGCACGCGACTAATTATCTTAGACAGGAATTTTATCCTGTTTATTGCTTTATTTCAGTTTATTTGTTCCTGCGTTTGACCATTTTAATGGGCGTTTTGAATTTCGTGCTACTTTTTATTAGTCAGTGCGATTTGATTTCGTTCCTATTTTATTTTCTTTATTAAGTATCCTACGCAGTTGCGTATTATTTCATTAAATTATTCATTATTCCAGCAAATAAATTTAATTATTTTTATTTTTATTTAGAAAAAGAAAGAACGGCTGAGGTCCTTCACTCAAGAAGCTGAGAATTGTCAACCAAAATCAAAGACTTTTAATATCATTTTCTACCAAACTCACCCTTCCATTATTTTTTGTAAATGGTATGAGTTATATATTAAGGTCCAACGTGAATGTAATAGTTGTGCAACTTTTGAAGCGATTGAACCAAAAGTTTGAGAACTGTTGGACCTTGCGTATACAGATTACGAACCTCCGCTAATGCCATACTTTATTTTGTACAGCGGAAGAGGGATTGTTCTCGTGTACAAAACTACCAACTTGAGGTATTTATCTCTTTTTAGGGATTTCTTAAACCTAAAAGAGTCACTTGAGATTTTTTTTATTAAACATCATTATTTTGGAGGACTTATGGTTGCTTCGGAGCCTTACGTTTTCTTTTCTGTACTGTCAATGAGACAAGCATTAGAATTTGTCTTTGTTATTTTACTTTAGACGAAAGAAGTGTATTACGGTAAAATAGTTTCCGTTGTGTCTTCGGTGCAAGCGTTCTATGAAAAGTCAATTTTCATAGGTTTTCCTACATTGAGACAGTTTGTTTGACACTACCAGTGTTGCCAGTCGGGAGGGTTTTGCCTTTTTTCGTTTTGCTTTTACGATAAAAATGGTAAATCACCCCTCTGAAAGGAGTAACTTTTACAGACCTTTAATTTGTATAGCAAATACGTGTATCATCAGTGCTAGTCTCAAGTCTCTTCCCTCTTGTCAATTTTGGAACCAAGTAAGATAGAAAGTTCAGAAAAAATCAAATCAAAGTACGTAAAAAATACTAACTTTTGCGATATAACAACTTTAGGATATGCGCTAAATGACGCTGTGTGCACCATGGATTTCAAAATTTTAAGTGGCAAGGTGGCTTGAGTGACATATCATTTTAAAGACATTTTACGTCAGTTTTTAACAGTCTTCATTTATTTCTGAGTTAAAGACAAAATACGTGTGCTAGTCTAAAGTTGCTTCACCTCTGGCTATCTTTGAAATAAAATAAGATAAGAAGATAGAACAAAAATCAAATCAAAGTACATAAAAAGTACTCAAGTCTTAGCTTCCTATTTTATTTTGTTTCAAAGTTAAACGGAGTAGAAATAACTTCAGACTAGCATGTTTTTTACCATTGGATGTAGAATTAAAATTCCTTTAAACTTATATGCCTCTCAAGCCACCTTGCCATTTAAAATTTTGAAGTTCTTGGGCTCACAGCGCCACTTAGCGGATATTCTAAAGTAGTTATATCTCAAAAATTTGTATTTTTATATGGTTTGATTTTGTTTTTGTCTGAAATTTCTACCTTTTTTGGTTTTAAAATAAGCAGGGGGGGGGGGAAACTTTAGACTGGTGCTGGTATGTAAGTATATGAGTTGTTAGAATGAGTTTTACGATCTTTATGGAGACCTTAGCAAAAGCGGAGAATTTTGTGATGAACATGAATGAAGTGACCTTTTTATATTATTTGTTATTAAAATGCATTTTTGCTTCAAAACAACTTTTAATTTGGAAATTCAGCTCTTAAGATCAAAGAAATAATTCGACGTTAAGCAGAAACTTTCATTAATTGTCAGGCACAGGAAAATCCTTCGAGTTATTAAACCTCCTCTGTTTATAGTTTGCTCTAAACAAACAAGACGTCCGTCGTCCTCCTTTTATTTTCATGCTCATGCCGTTTTATACCCCGATCGTTTTATCATCGTCACGAATTATTTACCGTCGACTGCTCATTACCTCATTAACGGCCGGTACTTGAAATCTTGACCTTTGTTCCGGGGTCCGTTCTACTTGCGGTTGCTTCGTGGTAAATTTGCATTGATATTTATTAAGTGTAAATCGAGGCACCCCGTTGGTGATATCGTATCATGCTGGCGCGTCGATGAGAACAATGGAGTATTGTTCTTAACCGGTGTTAACCATGTCACGATGACCACGTTTTTATGCAGCTCATATTCGACGATGGTACTTTGCCAACACTGATCTGATAAAACGGACGGTATGCGTTTACCTTACACGCAAGATGAATGTAGGTCGTAAGTATACTCAGCCATCAGAGCTAATTCTGTAAGTTCGGAGTTATAGGTCAATGTAAATCGCGAACGGGATGAGTCACGTTACATAAATTTATCGGTGAGGGCTACGAACGAACTTTCCATTTTGTGTTCATAATTTACTTATACGGAACCATATCGATGAACCATTTCGAAATTCTTCAATTAATACATACTTATAACTAGTACAACTACAAAGTCAGGTTTAAACTAAGTCTACATTACTAGAATAGGCAGGCAAGTCCATTGAGTTCGTAATAATTTTCCAATTAGTGTGAACAAGACTAGTATAACAGCACGGCTAGCAATTATTGAAGCCTAGTGGACTGCAGGAGGCTGTTCGACAACTATCCTACCCCTTTCTCAAGTTTATTAAATCAAATTTACCAATTGAGCGAATAGCTGTAGTATAATTATTACATCGGTTCACAAAAGTATCCTTCTGAAAAGAAATAAGATTGTACGAATCTGAATATAAGCAATAAGACAGTTTCGCATAGTCTTATTGTTTTTCGAAATTTCTCTGAAATTTTCTAGCTTCCGATGATGACATTTTTGTAGCCGATACATCTTGGGTATAATTAAGTAATTAAAAGGTATGAACTCACCATTGTACATTTCTTTAGTAACCTCGATATATTCTAAAACTTGTACGAAGTCAAAAAATTATTGTGCAGTGAATCTGAAGATTTATACGTATTTGATGACAATTCTCTCAAAAATTGAATATGTTTATTGAATTTGCATTGGGTGGTTCTAATATTTAAAAAGATTTTCTTTATACGAACCTTGCTAAATTATTTTTTAATGTTAATAAAAAAATATGAATAATCGGAAATGAGTATTCTAAAATGTAGGAATGACAAATAGATTGTACGGTAATTGTTCTAAGTCAAGTACATTCTAAATATAAGCTGCTTAGACATAATATAACAATGTTAGACATTTGTTAGTGAATGTGATTATGGTATAAATAATACTTTATTTCTTTTTACTTAAAAATATCAGCGTTCTGTTATTAATTTTTAGAAAACCATAAAATATTTCTAGTTTGTTCGATTGCTCGTTCCGATTTCAATTAACATAGTGATGAGTAGAGACCTGATTTTAGGTAAAATACTTCTTAAGTTTGTAAAGATTTTTTTTTCGTTTTCATTACAAATATTTACTTATAGTTTAGATTCATTTTGACTTTTCTCATTAGTTTTCTTCATTTTCCTTAGACTGTAGATGTTTGTCCTTGATCTTCCTTTTATCTTGCTTTTATTACCACAATTTCTTTTAAAATTCAAATCCGCAAATACAGTGAAAGCTCTCCATACGGAGAACTCTCATAAACCAACCTCTCTCATGATGGGACAATTTTTCTGGAACCAAAATTTTGGGTATTATTTCGCTTATGGTGGACCGCTCCCATAATCGGACAAAAAAGTTGGAACCGTCATTGTCGGCTTATGAGAGCTTTCACTGTACTTATTTTTGTCTTGGTTGCGAGACTTAAAATTATAATAACAATTTTAACTTCAAGCAATATAAAGCTGTTTCTTCCAATTATTAATTTACTTCATTATTTCTAATAATTTTTCCGTTATAAATTTGCATCCATTTTATCAGCTTTTCTGTACCTCGTTAATAAGAATGATAGAATTAGAATTTTTATAAAGTTCATTTAATTATCTGTTTTAATTAATAACTCAGTGAACGGTGTTTGTGCAAATTAGTTGTGTTATTCTAAAAACCGTGAATCCTTTCGCAACAATAACCCGAAAATTGCATAATAAACCAACAAGCATAACGCACGTCTGTCCATATTTTCCCGAATAACTCGAACAAATAATGCGAATCTGATGCATCGGCAACTGTATAAAAGACTCGGTATATGAATGCGTGAGGGTCATTGTATACACGATTGGTCAGGCGGTATTTTTAGACAGATTGGCTCAATTTTCACATCTGCGTTTTCATTGTTGGTCGGAGCAACCTCGGACGGGCAGCGACATTGTAATGAAGGATTGTGCAGGATTACGCGAAAGGGTAGATTGTGTAATAGGGTTACGAATTTGTGAATGAGCCTAAGACTTTTCTGCTGCCCTCCGATGAGATGCGGTCGTCATCGAAATTCTGCTGAATAAATATTTGCTGCTGGCGTATTTGTCGTTCTGTATTCACAGTGCGCATATCGCATTACGGAACTAGGCCATGGCCTATTTTCATATTCCGAAGATTTAATACAGTTATTAAAACGTATTGGTGTGTAATACGTCATTAGTTTTTAGCGTTGAGCTAATCACGCACTATTTTAGCATTCCCTTGAATTATAATAATAGTAATGGGTTAATGATAATGCTTTTTCCTTAGGAAAACTCAGCAACATTCACAGGCACTAACAGTTTAATGTGCGATTTAAATATAGACCGTCGTCTTCTTTGTTATGCAGAGCCCTTTGCGTTTATGGTCGAATCGAACCTTCTGCAGGGGAACAATGTGCGATATATCGGTTTTTCCGGATTTATGGAATTTTGTGAAGATCGTGGGAGCAAAGGGTTTTGCCATTGTTAAGTTACTTTTGCCTGTCACGCTACAGATGTTCGTTCGATAGAAATGCGGCCTTTGTGTGCGGCGTGGGAGTCCGATTTTGCACATGCACATTCTGCCTGCGTGATTAGCTGAAATTGATAAGGCACTTAACAGAATGCAAAAGTAGCCGCAAAGAATTGATGAAACCGTTGGTATAAACTGTGGAAACAAAAAAAAAAAACAATTAACCTGTCCCCACAAATATATCGTCCCCTTTTCATGCCTAAAAAGGTTTCACAGCCTGCAAAATAAGGGTTAAAAGATGCGCTTCTTTCATACATTTAACTTTCACATGCATACATATATAAAAGATACTCTATAATATCCACCATCTGTTAAATATGTTATTAATTTGGCAAATCCTTGAGCAATTGATTTATCGTCTATTAAATTCATTTTGAAATTCGAAGAATCGATGTAAACAGATTTAGGGCCAATTTACAATGGTTGAATAAATTAATATCTAGCAATAGTAATATCTAGAACTTTAAACAAATATACTGCACGACAAAAGTCGGAGTTCACTAAAAAATTTTCATTTTTTAAATTAAGAATGCTTTCTATATACATTTAATTTTGTTTTCCATTAATTCCAGTTTAAATGTTTTTTTTGTTAATTATATGTATTAAAATTCATTTACAATTTACATCAAAAAGATATTTTTATTTAAAATAAGTAGTACTCCCTAATTTATTTATTTATTTTTTTTTTTATAATTTTATTCGTCTTGTACATCACACATAATGATATAAGACAAGTCAAGTGAGTATATAATATATACATAAATAAAAACAATAATAAAATTACACAACACATAGTTTATTAAATGGAAGGAAAGGCCTGACTGAATGTGCACATGATGTCAATGGCGTTATTTATTTTAACGTGTGTATTCTATGAATTCTTCATAAGAGTAGAAACAGTTTTCTAAGAGCAGGTTCCTTAAAGCTATTTTAAATGTTCTAATGTTACTAATGTTTTTTATAGTTTCTGGAAGAGCATTGTATGTTGTAATTGCTTTATATTGTGGTCCCTTTTCAAATAAAGAAAGTTTATGAGGAGGTATTCGAAAGTTATTGCCACCTCTGGTTTCCATTAATGTATACACATCATTATTTTTGATAAAAAGATGGTTATTCATTTTGGCAAATACGGCCAGACAAAAAATGTATAAACATGGAAGAGGTAAAATTTTTAATGATTGAAAAAGCGGTTTACAGTTACTTCTCAATTTTTTATTAAGTATACACCTTATTATACGTTTTTGGGCAATAAAAACCTCTTTCATAAGAATTGATGCTCCCCATATTACCAAACCGTAATTTAATGTGTTTATTAGTTAATACCGGTTTCGGTTCTTTTCATAAAACTCATCAGTCTGTTATTGTCATGTTGTAATGGAAAAATTTTTGAAGCACATTAGAAATAATTTAAAATTGAAGCATTTGCTTTAAAAATTTTATAATTACAACATGACGTTAGTAGCCTGATGAAGGTTTTATAAAAAACCGAAATCGGTAGCTAATATTTATCTAATTACGGGGCTAAAAATGGAACAATTTTCTTATTTAGTCAATTCTATTTTTATTCAAACAATAGAAAGTTTTAGCAAGACGTTACGACAAAAATGTCGTACGTTAACATTTATTTTGCTTAGCAACTTTATGGATTTAATTAATCGAAAATCGAGTTTTAACGTTTAACGTGAACTTTGACGGAACGTCTTGCTAAAACTTTTAGTCAGATTTAAAAAGTTTAGTAAAATAATTCATATTTTGATTGCTGTATTTAATATAATTAATAATACCGAGTGAAATAATTTATCATTATTAATCACTGGTGAATAATAAAGAAATAATTTTTTTTTAAGTAATCTTGTAACTAGAGATGCAGCGAATATTCGGCAACTATCCTGTATGCGGTCTATCCAACCACATTTTTGCTACCCGGAAATTAAGTTTCAATAATAAATTAGAAGTTTTATTTCAATCTGTTATTATTAAGTAAAATATATAATTTAAAAGTTTCGATACAAAAATTAGTAGGTACAACTCTTTAGCTTGATAAAACTACTATTTTCATTTCATTTCATTCTTTATTCGTACTTTTGCCATTCGTAACAAAATGGATACACATGTCAAACAGAACACCTTAAATAGTATAGACCTTGACAACAATTTAAATATCTATTTCTACTTACAATATTTCGTCATTTAAGAATTCGGATGTGCTCTAATAGCCCTAGCATACAAGAATCCTTTTGATAGATTTTTTAAATGATTGGAAATTTTGTACTCTAATAATTTCCGGCAATTTATTATAAAATTTGGTCCCCACATAAAATGGTGCTTGTTCAAATTTTTTGGAAGAATGAGCAGGAATTGTAATTAAATCTTTCGAACGTGTATTATATTCGTGGTAGTACGAATTTTTAGTGAAATTATTAATGTTTGATTTTACCTGGAGTAAACACCTATATATAAAAAATTGACGGAAATGTCAGCAGGTCATTTTGGACAAAAATGTCCCTAACAGTGTTTCTGGGATGTACATTAAAAATAAGCCTTATAATACGTTTCAGCGCTAAAAAATTCTATTATTGTTAGTGGCCAATCCGCACAATGTAGTATTGTAAGATAGATGGCAGTATACCATAGCATAGTACAAATCTACTAATTTGTCCACTGTAAGGACCATCTTAAGTTGTAAAATGGCATAGTAGGCTTGCTTACATACTGAGTTAATTTGTCTTGCCATAACATCTGTTCATCAATTATTAACCCAAGGAATCTCGTGGACGATGAGGATGTAATATTACAGTTATTTAGTGTAAATACTTCTTTTCCGGGATTCTTTCTATTAAAAAAAACTGATGACTACTGTTTTATGCATATTTAGGATTACTTTATTTTTACTACACCACTCCTCAAATCTATTGGACAAGTCTAGTGCTTCTCGTTTCAGTTCTTCAAGGGTCTGCGCAGAGATGGCCACAGACGTATCATCTGCAAACATTATTACTTTTTCAGCTTAGACATAATCAACCATATCATTGATGAACAGTATAAAAATAAGTGGGCCCAGCACAGACCCTTGGGGAACTCCATAATCTACATTGTGTTCGGAAGATTTTGTATTTTGCGTTTTGATACAAAATCTACGAGCTCTGAAGTATGATCTAAACCAGTGGTTTCCAAACTTTATGTTTCTACGGCCCCCTTTAAAAAAATCTTATCTTGGCGCTTCCCCTCTTTATTTTGCAAAATAATGAACACATTTTTAAAGTGATAAATGCATTATAAAAGTTCTGTTATAAGAGTTTATTTACATTCTCACTTTTTTTTATTTATAATATGAAAATTATATTTACAAATAAACTTTTCACGCCTCCCTTTGCACCAGTCCGTGCCTCTCCAAAGAGGCGCGCCTCCCAGTTTGGAAATCGCTGACCTAAACCATGCGAAGACCGTACCTCTAATACCCAAAGTATACAGCTTATTGCAGATTATGTTTATATCAAATGCGCGAGACAGATCAAAGAAAAGATCCGCGACTAGGTATCCTTCATCAATTTTGTGGTATAGATATTCAATCATGTTTGCTGCGGCTGCCCTCCGTCGATCTGCCTGTACGGAAGCCACCATATTGGGCGTCGCATAATATATTGTGAGAGTCTATAAATTGCATTCATTTATTGGCCATTATTTTTTCAAACACTTTTGATAGCACATTTAGAAATGCAATGGGGCGGTAGTTGTTTAGATCATGAGCATCGTTCTTCTTGTATATCGGAATAACTGAAGCTGCTTTTTAGTCAAGTGGGATATTTACCATCTTCAATAGATCGATTTATTATATACGACAAGGGCAACGAGATGGTGTCAATAATGCATTTTAAGATTTTTGTGCAGATATTGTCTACACCGACACTGCTTTTGTTTTTCAAACTATTTACAACCTTGGCGACTTCGTCGGCATCGGAAGGTACGAACATGAATGTCTTTTGGTAGAAAGTACCTACTGTCGGAACCGCACGAAAGTTCGGGCCAAAGTGCTGTTGTAAAGTCTTTTCCACCACACTTGAAAAATGGTACGCAAATAACTCCACAACCTCTTGGGGTTCCGATATTAATGAATTATTATATCGTAGTATAAATTTGTTCCTAGATTTGTCGGAACCTAGCCGATTATTAATTATTCGCCAGCACATCTTTTGTTTATTGTGGGCCGAGTTGATTACGTCACTGTAATATTGTTTTTTGGTATCCTCTACTAGGTTTTTATAGAATTTATGCAGGACTTTATAAAAACATAAATTCATAACCTTAGTAATCTACTGCTTTATTTATAGAAAGTAATAGTAACTATTAGGATGTTATTAACGCTTTTCTGTACCGTTAGTAGAACCCTAGTAGTCACTAGTAGATATTTTCTATAAATAAGGCTAAAAGTGGTTCATGTGGCGAATTTATTAATGAAAATATCCAGGAGGAATAAAGTAAATAAAATAAAGATCTTTCGACCTCTTTGTCATATTAATTCTAATTTACAAATTATTTTCTTCAATTCTTCCGTTTTTTTGTTCTACTTCCTTCACATGAAAATAGCGTTCTACAGTTGATGATGATTTCTTTCTGAATATAACTTTCATATCGTTTATTTTATACCTCTTTATGTTCAGTTAAATCACTCTTTTTGAGAACAGTGATTATTTTTTATGTATTTTTCTATTGTTTGAATGTGTTAGCTATGAGGTAGAGATTTCAAATTAACTTCCTAGAATTTGTATTTATCGTGTTTTCTCTGTATTTTTCTTTCATCTTTTCACTTTTTCTAGTTTTCGAATTGAAATTATCTAGTATTTAGTTAATTTTCGCCAATATCCACAATTTTATTCTTTACTTTCTTAACTTGCAAGTTTACTACTGTCCTTGCTTGACTTTCATATAATCTCTTGCTTAATTTTTTGATTTTGTTCTGTCTTACAGCAATTTGTTCTGGTTTTATCCCACTTCCATTTTTTATAATAAATTCCTGACTAGTTTCTTCTTTTTCATCAGAGCATTAAAAAATATTAGTCACAATTTTAAATTACAATTAAATAATAAAAATTTCTGAATCTAATAGTATATGAAGTAATTTTAAATAAATTAAATTTTTTTATCTGTGTCGTTTCAAATAAATTTTGTTGTTGTCTTGTTATGGCAATTGATTTTTTATTTTATTTTATCATTTCAAGGTTTACTAAATTAATAAACATAGATTTCATAGAATCATAGAATCATTATGTTTTCTTTATGTGAAAAATTTCTAAAAGTAATCTGTTTTTATAATTAGTTTATTTATCTAAATTGTTTGTATTCTCAAAATTATATGGTTACAATGTGTTCCTACCGTTGAAGTAGTGACAAAAAAGTAAAAGCTAATTATCACATTAATTAAACCAAAACATTTTTCTCCTCAATTTCAGAAAACTTGGACTAATTCCTTTGTTCTGATCATCGAGGAATCAAGAACAAAATCTTCAGTTTTAGAAAAGTTTGGGAAATAGAATAAGTCCTCAGTTTTGAAATTAAAATCATAAACCATGAAATAGACATTTTAGAAAAAATATTTCATTTCAAGAAATAACTTTCTAATTTAAATACCACACCATATTATTAATGTATATTCTTTGAAAAAATGTTTAATCATATCAAATCTAGTAACATTAATAACTTTTTAACAATAATAAAAAGTGTTTTGTGAATTTAACTAACGCAGACTTTACATTAGAAATAAAAAATATATCTCTGTCCAAAGTTTAGTTTACCAATCAAAATTAATGAAATTAATATTGACAAATTAAAATTATTAAATTAAAAGAACAAAGAAATTTAATTCGATTGAAATTTATTAACTTACTTTAGGTAATCTGAATAAATTTCTCCGGACATCCGGCTATCCGGACTGGATATATGCCGGATATTCGGTATTCGGTTATCCGGCCAAAACACTATCCGCTGCATCTCTACTTGTAACCGTTTTAAACAGAAAAATTTTATAGTACGATTTAGTATGACCGAGAGATTATAGTTAGTGGTATTTTAGCGTTGAAATCGTTTGAATAAATTAAATCTTAGGTATATTGAATTTTTTGAAGTTTATTATGTAACCATTTCATATCAATTGTTATGCTTGTTACGATTGATATGTAACAAGCATAACACATGATTTTCTAAGAATAATTAAGGAGATAGTGGATTAGAAATAATAAATAATAAATCGAGAAATGATCTCATATACTCGCATGATAAAAGCACTTCATGAAATCTTTGGTTAGTATGAATCAGAGGATATCGATTTTTCCTCATAAAATTTCCAATGGAAATGCATTTTTCATTTTTTGCAAGTTTGCGATGACACGCTAATTGTCCGCGCTGGCCATCTCGTAGGTGTTAGCTTATGAGGTAGAGATATTGCTACGATTTTGCTATTCACACACAATTACAGGTCAGAAAATTGTCACGCGGTGCCGCAACAGTGTGGAATGTCATTCTTCGTCATTTTTTATTTCTCCAAAACCCTTACTTTTTAACACCTGTTATTTGATTCTAACGCTTTTCTACTTTAAGTCGTTTCAGCTTTCTCAAGGTTCATCTATTTCATTTTGTATTGTAATTGCTAGAGTATGGCTGGATTAGGAACGTTTGCCTGATGTTTTGTTAAGAACGTGTCTGTGTAAGTTCGATTCTTCTTCCGAATCATGTTTGGATTCACAAAGGTCTTTCGAACTAAGTTTATTTCCATTGTTTGTACTAATGTAGAAAAAATGTAAGTCGGTCGTAGCCGCATTTGACAATACTGAATTATTAGCCGAACACACCTCCTGGATAAGTTTTAGAATAACTATATTTTAAAATTCAGCGTGAAAAGATTCCTGACAAATACGTACTATAAACTCATACAAATACAACACTAACATATTCGAAGTTCTCAACAACATTTAAAAGAATATTTTTAGAACAATGAACCTCTGACACTTTTAGCATTGTTATTAGTTAAAAAGTATAACAAGAGAAATTTTTTCGTTAATGTACCAATATTTTTAAAAGTAGTTGTTTAACTATTATTTTATT
Organism: Serrognathus titanus; assembly: GCA_039766575.1. NCBI lineage: Eukaryota > Metazoa > Arthropoda > Insecta > Coleoptera > Lucanidae > Serrognathus > Serrognathus titanus. Next base: position 54,238,186 of record CM077912.1, read on the forward strand.
AAATTCAACATAATATACAGTTGATCTAGTTATGAAAATTATTTATGTAGTGCATTGCAAACTTTTTTTTTAAACGCTTTAATGTTTCGAATGAAAATATTTGTTCGGGAACTGTTGAGTTTATTGTGCACTTTAATAAAGAGTAGAATTACTCCTCCTCTATGCAAATTCCAGGTAAATACCGCGGCAATTCTTAAAATGCTGTAATAGTTCAAAGCACGTTAACAATTCAACTAGAAATAAAAAGCTTCAGCTACTTGTTCTGCACGTACCCATAAACTGGAATGCAAGTACTTGGCTTACGTAACTTCATAGATAAATTGTTCGCTCACGTTTATTACCGCACCTGATGACCTTCGCATATGCATTTTCATAGACGTTTTAAACTCTTTTTGCTGTTGCCGTTTTAAGGTCGGGGTTGACTAAGGAATCCAATCAGCGTAATTCAATATTCTCCGAGTTTCGACACGAATTGTGGACTTTTAACGTGCCGCGTGCCGTAAAAATGCTTTCCTATCTTGTATGAATTCGAGTCAAATTATGCACGTTTCACATCAAAATTTTTATTGCTAGTTTCTTTGCCAACGTTTTTCTTTGGGGAAATATAAATTTCTGCAGGAAAAATAAATTCTAATCAAGAAATAAAACGTGCAATATGTGCACAATTGAAAGGGCCGCGTGGGTGTATTAGAGTTTTGGATTCATGAAAAATTATTTCGAATACATCTGAATTGAGAAAAATTTCAAAATATTTACAAAGCTTGAAGAATTTCTAACCATTAAAAACAACGAATCGCTTGAAAATTATGACTTGAAAATTATGTAGATTTACACTGCATTAATAACGTGCTACCCTTTAATAGAAGCCTGTAAACACCTCTTTATGAATATTTCTGAGCCAGTATTTTGAGGGTTCAACATTTTGTTGAAAAAAACTTTTGCTTCAAGAAAAAAAATGTGTTTTAGAAGATTCTTATACAGGAACTTTAAATAAACAATTAAATTTGTAGTAATTAAAGTTGCCAAAAACTGTTAACGTAGTAAGTAAGGTGACTTCATTAACGCGTTTGAAATTTCAAAACTCCTTAATTTCATTATACTTGTCATTTTAAAACAGTTCTCAAGTTTAATTTAATTTTTCAAATTAAAAGTAAGTACTAATTTATTAAATCTATAAGAGAATCCGATTTTTAGTTACATGTTTACCCAACATTCAGCTTCATGTTTCCGGGTTTTTGTTTGACCTTCACTCTTCATTTTTCTGTTGAAAAGAAAACGAATCGTTACACTTTAAATTATTGATCGTTTAACCTTAAATATTCGAAAACATTCCAGAGACAAGATTTGCTTATTCAAATTGCTATTTATAAGTGCAGATTGCTTCTAATTTAGAGTTTACTTAGAGCGCAAAAGAAATTGAAAATTTTATACGCGCTGTGTCCACGGATTTTATGCAAAACTTTTTTATTTTACGTTTTATGAAAAAGTTCTTTATAAAAGTTTTTGCTTACATTGAAAGTTACAAAAATTCTTGGAATGTCTCGTGTAAGTTTAAATTTAAAAAATATGCTTACTTTTTCTTAAAAATTTGTCTAAGTTCAAATTACGTTCAGAATTATCGCATTAGTACGTTTAGTTATATTTTTCTTAAATGTTTATTTTTCGTGGCCTATGTTTTACATTTCGATAATTTTTCCTTTATAAGAATTTACAAGAACCTTGAACTCTAAAAATAAGTTTTCAAAATTTCGTTTTTAAAATTTTATTTTCAAATAGATTTTACCTAATCTTGATGTCGATTTTCTCCATCTTGAGTCACTAACTACCAAATTGGTTAAAAGGGAAGTTCAGGGAGCTTTGCGGGGATTACTCTGAGTCAGATGCAATGCCTGATTTTGTTGACCTTCCTAAAAGGCCAGTGTTAGAACTCCCTAAAGTTTTGAAAGCAGCGGTCAGGGAGGTTGGGTCCATTTCGGCAACCTGGTTTTGATCCTGGTTTTGAGGAGGCGGTGAAAAAGCTTCCTCGGGATTTCCTGAAGAACCGCCGGTTCAATAAGCGCCAGTTTCAGCTCCATTTTCCAGATGGTTCCCATGTGAAAATGATCAAGTTGGAAGATCTTCGTTTAGACCTGATTTCAGGGCCTATAAAAATTTAATTAGTTTTGTATTATTTTGTCTTGTATAGAATTGCATTTTGGTGTTTAAATTTTGAGAAATTTTAATTTTAATTTTGAATTTTGAGATTCGGTTTCTCTTATAGGCTTGCTTTTGTTTGAATTTTATTCCTGTATAAGTGGGGCTGAATTCAATTAATTTAAATTTTCCTTGGTCTGTGATAGTGAATACATCAGTTACAAGAATGGTAATTGTTTAACATTTTAATATTTATTTGAGTTAATTAGTTGTAATATTTTGCACAATTTTCACACTTCATTGCAATCAGGTCGAATACAGACAGGACTTGTTTCTTTATTAAAATTTTTATTTTTCAATTGCTAGGTACACAGCAATATACACATTTTCAAAATAATTAATTAAGGTATAATAAATTTACAGATTTCGCCGCCACAATAAAAGAAAATTAACTCTTTTGTTTGAACCAAGTTGCTCTGTGTATGTATGTATATCTGATAACATCATTAATAATCACATTTTAATATAGCTGGGCATAATGAGTTCGCGCTTGGATTATCTGCATATTTATTATGACGAAGTCAAAAAAAGATAACACTAAGTCATTTAATGCGTAAAACTGTACAATTAAGTCGGTAATTTATGTGAGTGTGCAGTAACTGTCAGAAGCTATCTCTGAAGATTTCTATAAATTTGCGTAGTTCCTCCGATTCTGTTAGATAAAACTGAAAAGGAATGAGAAAAAAACGGGGAATTAAACATGAACACTGAATGCTAAATCGTAATTTATAACGTCATAAATATTAATAACGCTTAATTATAATAAAGCATTAAACAGAAACGATTTTGAAACAGGATACCAGTCTTTCATTTATTAAAAAAATTCTAACGGCCTTGAATTGGATGGATACCAGTCGTCAGAGTGCGTTGAGAATACGCACGTGCGTTCGCTTAATTGATTTATTATAATGTGCTGGGGCACGCAGGTAAAAGCTTACGTAACAAATCGGTAGTGTTAACCACTAAATGTTTTACAACCCTAAGTAGCTATTATGTTACGAGGTCGTAAAAACACAGGTATCTGTATCGCGCGATACCGACCTACAAAACCTGTTGATATCCTTGCCGAAGTGCTGTTGTTGACTATGCGGTCTCTCATCCTGCCTGACGTGTTTATTACTTTATTGTTGAATTTTATCATAACGAGCAAATAAACAATAACAATAACAGAATGCACGTGCCGTTTTTGCAAGATATTATTCGCTGCTAATTAAATGTTTTAGCTATGCAGAAATTGTACTTTCTTTAACACTCCTAACAGCGCGTGTCTTACAGCTCGACATTGCTGACAGCAAATATGTTGCCAAGTCATGCTTCTGGTAAACGCGTACATACTTTTTAACTAGGGAAAGTATTTATTAAATTATAACAATTTCAATTTGACAGCAAATTTACTTACAAATTGTGTAGGAACAGGTTTTTATGATTTTTCATACATACATACGTTTATTTGGGGTTCATCTGTGAATCTAGCGGCGGAGTGGCATGTTTGGAATCACGCGCTATTTTGCGTAAGTCTTGTTGGTCGTCGCGATTGCGATGGTCTTCTCGAGCTACTCTTCTGCTGATGAGGTCCCAATTAGGGCCGAAGAGATGTACAGATTATGCTTGGGGGCCCCATTGTAATCCAGTCGACTTGCAACCAAATTTTTGCAAGAAACTTACATTGAATGTTAAAGGCAGAACCTCGATCTTTAGTTGTTTCGAATCGGGTATATATATATATATATTTTTTAATAGCATGGTGAATTTTAAATGACTATTTTAACAGATGTTTTAAAATCTGTGTTGATCTGTTTAAAATATTTATCGGCATAGATAAAAATTCCGAGAGAATTGCGCAAACAGTTACATCGTGCTAGGACTCGAATGTCACGCGATACCTCTAGGGCGAGTATACATAGTCGGGATCATAGTATACGATAAGACAAGTTTACTGACGAACCCGGTCAAACACGGTTTTTCTCCAAATTTTGACATTCGCCAGCGACTGCGTCCGAGCACCAATCGCCAATGGGCGAGGTGCGAAGATCTTTAGTTGCTACGATTAAAATTTTCGCTACTCACCCTTTGGTAGTTACTGCTCGATTGTTGCTAATGAAAATTTTGATGATGGCGTTTAAAAACATTCGTTGCTTGTGCATTGGTGGTTGCTGCTCGGTTGTGGTCGCGACTGGCGAATTTGGAGGAAAACCGGGCCTTATGCGCCGAGAACAGGGGCGTTCGGGTGTAAGACAAATGCGAGAAAAAATAAAACTATTGCTCTTGTTTTAAAATTTTTATGCTTATCTTTAAACCTAAAAATGGGCCTTCAATGTAAGTGAGAATGGAAGTAGATGTTTAAAAATTTTTGTGATTTCTTTTATCGGTTTTGCAAACGCTTTAATTGAAATTTCGCCCCGCTTTGTGCTGTCTCTTTGCCTCTTTGTGATCGAGGTCAAAGAAGTTCTCAGGATTGTAACCCTTAACATTCTTCACAACTTTTCTTAAAAGACTTTTCGCTCTATCTCAAAAAAAGAAAGTTATTTTAAAAATGCGGAACCGTGATAACCTTAATACGAGGTAACAGTTTTTCGCACTTTTCTCGGAATTTTTCTTCTGAATTTTTTTTTACACAAGTACAAGCATGTTATGTATCTAACAAGAAAATCGAAGAAGGCTTGTATGCTTCGAAACAATTGAAAATCAGCCCTTAATATTCAATAAAATTTTTCAAGAAGTTTGCTGCTCAACAGTGTCTCCGGATAGAGTTCGGGTTATGTGCAATGGAACAAAACATTTGGAATTCTAGTGTGGATGGAGCATAATTTGAATAGTCATATTTTATTTGTTTTTAGATCAATAAATACTCGACTGAAATTACATATTTATACATGATTTTACGTAATTCTATTTTTTTCCAAGGATGTTGGAAAATGGTACATCTCCGTAATTTTAAATGAGAAATATTATATTTTTAGGCTTCTTCCTAAATTTAAAAGAAAGACCCACTTTACCTTATGCAGATTTATTTCTTCTTGCATTAATTCCACCCTCTTGAAGATTTTCGACGCCAAATTTGGCACAAATTCATTTCGCGCCAAGCAGACCTGAACTGCAATGTATGAAATCTGAATTCCAATTTTTTTGCTCCATTATATGTAACGCGAACTCAACCCGGGGACACACGTAAAAGCCAAAATAGAGAAGTTTACCATTTATTTATTTTTTTAAAATAAGGAACATAAAGTTAAAGCAAGACTGTGAAAGAATTATTAAAATATCTTAAAAAATGATTGAATCAAAAGAGTTCAAAGATGCGTCTTCTGAGCGGCATGACGTCATTTCTCCTATTCGACGAATTAGCCTTTACACATTCTATTTCCATTTTAACACACAGGCAAACAATGTCAAGCACGTGTCAAATTGAATGAATGTTAACTTTACGTAGCTATATAACAGAGTAACCGCGATCAGCTATGCGAAATAGTGACGTCACTAGCGAGTCGTTTCTGCTGAAACATAACAACTTTAAAAACCTGTTTCTTTTATCATCTTTTATCGATGAATTTTAAAATTTTCTTCACTAGTCAGACACTTGTGGTTTGTATTTTACTATTAGTTAAGAAATATTTTATTTCGAAAATGAGAAACTTCTCCATAAGCAAGTTGTATCAAAAACACAGAACCCTATATGTAGAAGTATAAATTTCACATTGTTAACGTAAACAGGGAACAAGTACACGACGAATTTAATTATTCAAAGAATTTAAAATGATTTTCTTGGAATTTAAAATTGCCCAATCAAAAAACTATATTTTCGTTTTTATATAAAAAAAATGCCAAATTCTGTATTCTTTATTTTATATACTTTAAAACTGTCCGGGGAAATTATCAATTTCAATTATATTTTTTGTAAATTTGGTTGCCAATAGTGACAAATAATAACGTCTGTTATTATAATGTTCTCAAATTAAATTTTGAAGAATTAAATGAAAAAAGTCGATTTTATTAATAATTTATCAATCAATCGATTATAATAGGTAAAATTTAAATTAATATTCGAGACTAACACAGATAGAAGTTTTAAAATGTGCAAAGAAAAATTCCTTGTTTATTTTTGTAAATGTTAAGTTTAAAATTTTCTCTGCTTAGTAAATAGAAAAATGCCAGAAAATGAAGCCACTGTTTATTAGGTTCTATAAATGCTGTCGAAGTGTAAAATCTTTTTACATTTTTGGCTCATCTCAAGGTCGAAACAAAAATGCCATGTTTCGGTAAACCAGCATTATCAAATCTACAAAATTTTGAAAATAAATCCTAATTAAGCTAAAGGCAAACTTAGATTTGTCTTATGTTTAGTTAACGATTAACTAAAAATGAATATTCGAGAAAGTTTAATTGTTCTTTTAAATACCAAATCAAAAACTTATTACTAGAATTCAATTTTCTTTCATAATCATGATAAAATACAGGATATTCCATTAAAAAAAAAAAAACGAAATAGAAGATAATTCGAAAACTTCACATTCAATAGTTTTTCTGCTTTCATATTTGTAATCAACGGAGAAAGGCAAACAAATTTGCTAATTTCATGGAATCTGCAATTCCAAAAATAAGAAAATTACTTTGAAACAGATTGTATATCAGTAATTTCTTTTTTAACTTTATGTATTTTTTAGATGATAAAGTGAAAATTTGAACTACCACCCACTCCTTTAAGGAGCAAACACGGGTGATATTCGGGTAATCTGGTTGCCGAAATTTGATCGCCAGGCGACCGGATTGCTTTAATTATCGTTACAGAAGGTGCAGCGTCGATGAGATTGCCGGTGTTATTTTGATCGCCAGGCAATTTTTTTCGTAAGCACCTAATTGGGACCCGTTTATTCTGGCGATTTGCGAAAAATTTCCGGATTGCAATAACCAGATTGCCCGAATATCACTTCGCTTGTGTGCTTCTTTATGCATTGAGATTTAAAAGCAGGAGACTACTTCAATCAATTGAACATTTTTAGTGATATAAAAAATTAGCGAAACTTATAGGTATATTAGTTGCAGTAGTTGCTAGATGGGAAAACTTGAAATACATTTATTTCATAATGTTTCCATACAAAACAAAATTCAAAGTTAAACGATCCAGGTTGGGCATTAAAAACTAGAGTTTCTGACCCTTTACAGACGTTCTTCTTTTTCTTTTCCTGCTACGTGTCTTAAACTTGCAATAGATAATAGAGAATTTTCTCTTGAGGATCGTTCATGAGATATTTTAGAATGAATTGCATGTTCTACATTTAAGAACCGTTTCGTCTCGAGTTGTATTGTCAAAATTGTTGGCATTTAGTTCACGTAGCCTTATTAAAAACGCATACAAAGTGAATAAAGATCGTCTAGAATTACATTTAATATCAGGTTATAAATCTCAGCTGCCCACCTACGTCCGCATTACATGCGACTTTCATGTTCGCATTGCGTTGTTAAGATGCAAATTAATCCGTTTAGGAGTTAGTGCTCGCACACACGCACAGCCTCCTTCGATTCGAAATACGGCATCTCAATGGTGATAAAACACGGTGATAATTAGCGCGAATGCTCCCCGATATTCCGTTCCGTGCCTGCCATATTTTTACACTGTTGCAGCTTTTTATGCGGCAAGAACTGTGCAAAAATAATTACGTTAATGCTGTCTGCAAAGTGCATGTGAAACTCGATGCAATGGCGGATAAGAATCTCGCTTTTTATCGGTGTACCTTAATCCTGATGGCGTCGGTTCTCATTTTATTTTCACATACGTATGTGGACGTACCTAATTAAGTTGGTTACACACAACTGGCTGAAATGCGTTAAATCATCGCATCTTAATTAAATCTGTTGCCATTAACCAAGCGTAGATTATACTTATTTATATTTTTTGATATTTAGTTGTTGTATAGTTTAGTTTAATACAGATAATATGAATAAACATGTACAGCATCTTATTCTTAAAACAAAAATGTAATTAACCAGATATGATTAAATAGTACTTATTCCGAGTTCAATACTATGACGATGTAGACAGAATATTTCTGGAATCTTCAGAATTTCAAAATATTAATTATATTAGAAATAACAGTACTGTGTTTACCATTGATGTGCAAAACATGCCTAATTGCAAATAAGTAAACCAAGAGCAAATATGTACACCTGGTAGTTAATTACTCTATAATGAATGTCATCTTGTTACTGTCACTTAATTGAATAAATATTTAGTGCCATCGTAAAGCATTCGTTTTGTTATTCTTGAAAACAGTTCCCTAAGAAGTTTCTTATTAAGAAAATTTAATCATCAAAAAAATCAAATAATAATCGCAGACGAGATGTAAGAAGGATATCACAGTTCGCTTTTGACAATAATGCAAAGAAACAATAACTTTATAAAACGGTAAATAGCAGAAAACGAATTAATTCAGAGGTTAATAACTGGATAATCAAAGAAAGTAAATATCAAAAATCACTAATATTACAGAAACAAATTTCTGTAGGTACTATTCTCTCATTTATGAGAGTTAAGCGTACCTATGTATTTCCTCAACTTCAAATATGTTTTGAAATAATAGAGTTAGAAGAAAAGCTAAAAGACATAATAAATTTAGAAGTAATAGATTTTCCTTTCAAATATGAAGCTGCATATTGCCAGGTTCAAGTTTTTATTTTGCAAATAAACCTACAAATAGCTTATGAATGAGGGGTTTGAATTTTTATGATTGTTTTAAGAAGAGATTCACGTACCATTATTAATTTGTATGGAGCTTTTTCCATTACGTACAGTTTTTCAAAATTACTTTTTTATTTGCATAAAATCTGAAAGAAAATCTAAGTACATGTGATTTTCTTTTATCATTTGAATTGTATTTGCTGAAATTCATATTCATGGTGTTCTTATTAAATAACCGTCGCAACAAGACAATAGATGGCGCTGGCGATAGTCCCTACTTTAGCCACATTTTTTATATTTAAATGAAATCATACAAATATTAACAACTGTTATTATTTACGGAACCGTTTTTTTTTTCAAAACTGTTAAAATGTCATCAACTTCGTCCGTATCAACAATCCAGACCGTTGCTGTTACATATAAAGTCTTTATGTAATTAAAAAGCGATGAAGAACTATCATTGAATTTGTAAAAAAATTCATGTAATTTCTATCTATAATGTTTTCTATATTTATCTCGAAGATAAATATTATGTTTTGTGTTTTGTGGGCAAAAGAAATTTGTAATTTTGGAAAATTTGGGAAAGTCTTATTACGTTCACTTCATTCGCAAGTTGTTGACTGATTCAGAATTTGAAAATCATATGTCACAGATTGAGAAAAAAAATATGAATGGGATTTAAAGCGGTTACTGAAGGTTTTTTGGGTAACCACAGTAGTAACATGATTATAAAACTCTTGTGGAAGATATGCTAGAAAAATTTAAGAAACTGGTTTTGAGCCTAAAAAATTTTTTTCTATTTTCTCATTTGGAGTATTTCCCAGAAAGTCTTGTTGCGGTGAGTGAGGAACTTGATGAAAGGTTCCATCAAGATACAGAAAACATGGAAAATCGCTTTTCCATGTTTTCTGTTGTGTTGGAATGTGAATACGATGGCTACTGGAGTTTAAAGAGCTCTGCTCATACGAAAAATTAAAAAAAAAAATTTGTTTTGGCGGAAAAAAATAGGCATCTAAAAATTACTCATAAACAAAATAAATTCAGATATGAAGAACGATATAATATGTTAAACCAATAAAATAAAATACTGAAATCCTTTAAACATTCCCCACATTAAGTATTTTGTAATTTTTTGCTGTGGTTTCAAAACCTTATGTGATTTTTTGATGGTATCCTAGGAAAGTGTAAACACACACTGAACAAATTTACACAAAATAATTCAAACCCCCGACAAAAAAATGTAATTTTGCCGGCTGTGCAATTTATCTCAACCTTCGTTATTCCTAATTTTTTTTTTTTATTTTGTACTCAGTCGCACCTCTATAAACTCAAAGTACGCGCGAGGTGTAAGATATCTTAAAACAAAGGACACTGCAAATAAGGAATCTAAATATGTTTTTCTCAAATGTAAATTTCTTCCTCAAATAAATTGAAGAAATGTTTGCTAAATTCTGAATCATGTAACTTCTATTATTAATATTAATAATGGAACTTTCGTATCAACAACAGAACTCCAATTTTAAATCTGTTGATGATTTCGTTTGAATAATTAATTCCTTTGCAACATACCTATATATGCATATTTTACAGAATATACCTATATTTTTTATTTATTTATTAATTTGTATGTACATTCATTCGTGACGACTCTCCATGATATCTAACCAACATTTACTTTGTACATTTTGCAAAGTCACCTAAGCTTTCAAATGAACCCAACATAAGGGAGGTGATTTCACCACTCTTTGAATATGAGGGCTCTTAATAAGTTGTGGGGTTTGTCAGTAAATAGAACGTTGGTCACATTCATATATTTGAAAGCAAATGCACATACACTTAAAACTAGAATAGGTGCTTTAGAGTAAATTGTCACTCTACTATAGACTAATTTAATAAATGTTTTTATTAACTCTTTCTTATCTTGAAATTTAGACGGCATATCTTAGCGTTATTGTAAAATAACCTCAAGTTGTAGAATAATTTATTTTTCAGTTGATATGTATATTATTTCATTTATTACATTGAATAACTTTCTTATTATTTAGGTGATACGTCTAAGTAAATTACTTATGATACACACTACGATTTAAGTTAACAATCTTGTTGCTTAGATGGCCATTGTACAGCATAGTTTTGTACAGATAGTAATGCCTAAACTCATTTTCATCACCTCACGAAAATGCAAGTTTTAAGGTTGCTGCACATTTATCAGTCACGCGTCGCGCTGTTCGTCAATGGACCATTTGCACATTGACTACGACGTCTTTATTAACTAATCCTAGATTGAACGTAGGATTTTCTTATCATTAATTCGAAATTAACTTTAATCGATATCAATGTAAGTATGTATAATTAATAAATAATGAAATATATAAAAACGCATTCATTTCGTTTTCTTTTCTGATTACGTCGTATTTAATATTTTCAAATACAAATAGTACATTGTGATGCAGTATTCAATTAAGTTTGTTAATGTTGTTACAAGTGCTCTCAATTAAGTAAATATTAAGATCTTGTTACATTGGTACGATTCCTTATTCATTGTTTATTTGCTGCAGGCTAAGGTATTAAGTCGCTCTTAAAATTAATATTGAATGAAACATACAGGCTTGAATATCTGATCCGATATAATAATCTAGGCGAAGCCAGGCTGACATGTCCTGCACAATGGAACATGCGAACAATGCATTGACAGTAAGCCGGACGCGATGTTATCAGCGACGTGGAGGTGTGGAAAGCACCCCGCGTGATTGATTCAGTCTGCGACACCTGACAAATCTCCGTGTTCCCTTTGATAACTTCGCTGCATTACGGTTCGCGACTCTGTTATAACGCCATTTGTTCGCTTCTTTCGTAGTCGTTGATTTTGAATTTTTATTGCACCAGTTTATAAAGGCATGTGCAGATTTAAAATTAATCTTGTGAATTTTTCGCCTCAGTAAAATTACCTCGGAAATCTGATATATCATCACTTATAATGAACGTATTATAAAATTGTTTTTTTCTTTTATTTGTAATCTTTTACGCTCGAGATCTACTGAATCAACCATCGTAATTTATCAGCCACTATAGATTTAGTAATCATTTCACACCAATATCTAATCTCGTGTATCTTACATTCCCCTTTTTATATTGATTAATTTTTACTCTTATTATGCTATATGAATCTCTAGCGTCTAACATACTCTAACAAAAAAATCAAAAGTTTTGTATAACAAAATTATCTGTCACTCTACTTTAAGTTTTCGAAATATTGTAGGGGCGCTTCAATATCTCAACGCATTTGTTTGTTGCATTAAAATGTGGTAATGCGTATACATAAATGTAAATAATAAAAACCGTTTTCTTTGGCTAGCTGCTACCATTCGCTACCATCACCTTCCATTGATAGAGTGCCTCCACCATTGCTCCTGATGGTCACTATCTTGGACCTTCCAGTATTATTTCTGTTGCTCTTTCATAAACTATGGCTCTGAAACACAGGCTACATGCAGCCCAGATAGCCTCATTACCATACAAACACTCTACCGTGGATTTTCTACCACTAATCTACTCTTCCATTAAGTGACACGCATCAATGTCAACCGTATCTCACCAGGTGACACACTCACCCGGTGTCAAGCCGCATCTCACAAGGTGACAACACACACTCCGGAAGAATCGCTTCATAACATTTAGGAAAATACTTCAAGTTCTCTCTATGTATCATGCCATTAACTACAATTAAGACCGCATTATAGTATAGTGGTAAACAATACTTTCCAAACACGTACTGTATAAGCACTTGGTATAAAATATACACGGACTATACAACTAACGCGAGTTATAAATTACGAGTTGACTAATTTATGTGCGCATTTTAATGACTATAGTTATGTGCACAATGTCGCGATGTGATATGTTTGCAATTAGGTGCTAGCTTTGTTTTGCTAGCGATGAAGTTCTCGAGTTACTTTCTGTTGATGAGGCCGCAATTAGGGCCGAAATAGCTATACAGAGCATGATCGGGGCCTTATGCTGAAGGGTATAGGAGGTATTATTTTATTAGTAATTTTCGTAATTCAGCCGACTTTGCAATTATAGTGTCTTTTATTCGGAATCAGAAGCACAAAAATACTTAAAATGTTTAAGGTAAAAAAGTCCTATTTGTTTTTAATAGTATCTGTACGTCTTTTGTGTCTTACAACATTCTCTCCATTGGTGAGAGTCAGTAATATAAAATTTGTAATTATCTTTTAAATCATTAAGTTTTGGGATAGGTTATGCACAAAAAATGGCAAATATTATTCTTCGTAAGGTGGAATTTTTAGATTTAGGGTGTTTCATTTGAAAAAATATATATATTTCCATTTCAACTTCACGAGAAAGGATCTTCAAGAACTATCAAGTCATGCAAAGCAAAATATTTCCAAATGTGGCAATAGCTAGTTCGATTCCTGCAGTCTGATTTTAAATGTAGATGAATAAATATTTTGGCATTCTGCTGAGATATTAATTTTCTGAAGCTCTGTGATTGGAAATTTTGTTCATGTCTCTAAAACCACTAACTTTAGATGAAAGGGAGCATTAAGAAATTTATTATAAGATTAGATTATCTATCCAATCCGTTAGTATGAAGAATGTTGGGTTCTGGATCCAAGATATTGAATACTCTGTTTCTATAGAATGGAAAATAATTTTGTCTTGTTGAGATTCTACGTTGAAATAAATAGCGTTTGAATTTTTTTTGCCTATGTGGTATATTTTAGATTCTAGAGAGGAAAAACAACACCCCCTAAAAACCATTTATATAAATGTGAAATATTTTTAGTGGATATTGCCAAAAAACTGAAATATTTGGTTGACTGCAAAATTCAAAATTTATACAATCGAGTGTTAAATGGAACGCATGATTCTTTATTAAAAATTTATCGAAAGATTATTACAAACCTATTAATCGTGATTAGAGTGTTTCAGACACTCACTTAAAATAACCCTGCTTTTCTTATTTTTCTTCTCCTTGTCTTCTTTCCATACTTTCCTTCCTGCAATTATCCTTTTTTTCTTCACTTTATATTCTCTTGTGTGCTACTTTCCTATTCATATTTTTATGGACCTCCCTCGTCTTTTTTTTTGTCGTTTTTATTTGTTTCTTTCGTAGGTCTTTTTATATCCATTTTGATAATACGTCCTCACCATTGTAACTGTCGTCTAGTTTCCAAGTGGTATTTTCTCCCTTTTTCACTATTTTCTTGTTCTTCAGTTGCATTACCAGCTTATTTCTTCGTTGTTAATTTGTGTCTGTTTTTTTTATCAAATGAGGAGCGTTCTTGCAAAGCAGGACATGTCCACCTTTAATTGAACACCAAAACTACATCTCAGAGTCAGGATTTGTCAAGTCTTTCAACTTTCTATGCATTTAAAACAGTAGGATCAATTTGAATTGCTTATATCACAACTCAGTTTTCATGCAAAATGGATATATCCTGCTTTGCTATACCAACGTGAGTTTCTTCAGTTTTATCTCGAATGTCTTGGATAACAACTCATTTTCTTCTACTTCTTTACACTGCGTGTGTCTTCAATTTATGACTGGTATTTTCCTTTCATTATAAATATTTCTAGGTTTTTTTTTGCACTTTATCTGCTTCAGCGTATTGTTTATTTAAGTGAGAACTCTTGCTATCTAATTATTTATATTGTATTTTAATGTGTTTATATCGTTTGTAACTAATAGTAAGTCTGATATGCAGTGTGCTTTTTTATTCTGAAATCAACAGAAATTTCTGTCACAAGAACGCGATACCTTAAAAAAAAAGGTTAAGGTCATTTTAACAATTCCTCGAGCAGTTCCTATTATTTTTAATGGTTTACGAATCGTCCTTTCTTACTATGTCTAATACCATTGAACTAGTTGGCAACCAATAATAGTATTATTTATTATATCAACTTCAAAAGATTCTTATAAAGTTCGTAGAAAATTCTGTCTTTCTTTTCTTTTTAATTCATAGATATTTTTTTTAATTACGTTTAACAAAAGCTACAACACAGCTGCAGATTAATATACATCATTATCACTTATAAAATTAATCAAAAGATATCTGCAAATAAATATGTAAATTGTAAAGAGTAGGAGCACTTCGTTTAAAATTCTGGACAATTTTCTATGTGTATTGTACTTATAAATATCAAAAATTCTTTGGTTTTATAATTTACGTCTGCACTCGGAAAAACTGCAACAGAATAGTTTTTTTTTTTTTGCTCATTACCGTGTTTGTCATTCCGTCGATAATGCAAAAAGTCACAATTTATGACAAATTAGTGTACCTTAGTAAGCTCGACGTGTAATTTATTTTTTCTACTACTTGCTTCAAACAATAAATTGAAAATACAACTTGTCAGGATATGTGTGCACACAATACGGCAATTATTATTAAAAATTAAACAGTACTTAACCCAAATGATTGTACAAATCATGGCTAATGACTGAGCGGGATTGTTAACACAAAAGGTCAGAAAATGAGAACCGGTCGCACACCGTTAACAACGATTTTTTCCGTCGCATAATTCCGATTAAATATTAAATCTCGTAATTAGCCGAGCGCATATAATTTACTAGAATTTAAATTCGAAGGTTAAGCAGAAAAACTACACGCTTCCAACCGATCCTTCATTTGGATAAATATGTTTAAGTAAATTACAGCCGGCAATTTTATGACTTTTTTGATTTTTTCCTGGACAGCTCCGTTTCTCTCTAATGGCTTCCTGGTGTTTAAGGTTTGCGCTCTCTGTTTGTTCACTTAATTAATATCATTACGGCGACATTTAAATGATATATAGTGAGTCGCTACTGAATTATTATTAGCGCGTGGTGATTATTCATTTATAAATTCGTAATAATTAATATTGATTCCGTAGTTATGCTTATATAAATCTAACTGAAAATCTATTTTAACAGAGAAATCAATCATTTAATACACGTGCTAGATCAAAATGTATTATTACAATATAGGTTCGGAGTATTTCATTCTGCTTTGCATACAATGCGTTCACATAACTCACCTCTCTTCTTTCCATTCGTTTTCATTTAACAAGAAAAATGTGATTAATTCATAATTTTTTTCGCATTACATATGAACGAGCAGGTTATATATAACCGAAAAATCGTTAATACTGCCATATCTCACAGATACTAAATATATTCGTATCTTCTCTTTAATATCCTTATCGATAATCGATCATTTGTTCTGTTTAGATTCGTTGCGTAATCCATCATTTTATATCAAATGCCGTTCTACAGTGTGGTTGTCATGACTTGCACTTATTAATTCGTTATAGATTCCCGACCATGTTCCTGATTTCTGTGCACTGCACACGCTTCCAGTAATGAAATTCAAAGTGAATTATGATTTTTTTCTAAACCAATTTAAGCTAGGAAAGTACGAATCATATGTTTACAGCATTTTGAGTATTCGCCTATTTGCCAGAATGACTAATCAGAAATAGTTTGCACCGTTGTATACTTGCTTTCGGATGAAAAAATAATTTTCAAAACAACATGCGGCAATTTCACGAGAAAATGAATAATTAACAAAATGTTTAGTCATTAATTTTTAATGCAAATAAAATTCCTCCAGAACGCTAGTTATTTATAACTAATGTTGACGTTACATAAAGATGTCACCTTTTCATCTAGCTTTTTAAGTTAGACGGAATCCAAGAAAATATGTTTGCATTTATTACTCGTTAGTACTGTAATTGTAGAACTCTCTATACGAATAGATTTTTTTTTTGTCTTGGATTGTATGAAAAGAAAACTAATGAAGCGGAAGGTTTCATCGTTACTTCGCTCCTTATCAGCTTGTATTAGATTAGTCTACACTTTCATCATTTGATAATCATATTTTGCAGCTTTTATTTCATACATTACAACTTTTCGTAAGAATTTTACATTATTTTGTTTACATAAGATTCATCCGAGACCTATCATTTCGACCGAAATTTCACCATTTACTCCATATGTCGCTTAAACCAGAATTTACAAGAAGGCAACATTATTTTTGGTTGTTTCCTAAGTATACTTAAGTCTAAAAAATTCGAACATCATATACCTATATACCTAATCTTGCTATTTATAAAATTTGTTGTCACTTTGAGGTGCAAAAGAAAACATGTCCGTAAAGAACAGTCCATAGAGAAAATCAATAAATTTTATTAATAAAAATCACCAAAAACCGGTATTAATTGACTTTTTTTCAAAAAAAGTGAATTGATACCGGGTATTTCCACCTGGCAAACTGCATCCGTTTAGGTATCGACTCAATTAAGCAAATTTTGGTCAATTTGATCTCAAGGCTCTTGGACGAGGTACTCGTGCTTGAACTTGCACTTGGTTGAGAACAAAAATTATATTTACATATATTTAATAAGCAATAACGATTGTTGTTCCATCCTATTTTTGGCCACAGAATGAATAAATATTTTGTTCTAAAGTCGTAAACATTTCGTATTATAGTTGAGCTAATACACCTGCTGGTTATGGTGATTGTCAGACAGTGAATCTTTCTCACAGAAGGAACTCTTAACCAGGTGATACATGCACACAAACCAATCAATATTATGGATATGTACAAATATCTTATGTTCTAGGGACGGTCTTTTCATTTTCCCGTTAAAGTTATCGTCGAATAATTTCATTTTTATGAATGGTTGATTGATTTTTATGAATTGTTTCCATGGTAGTTATCCATCAGTTAGTTTATCAAGAGAAGGAAAGACTGGCCTTTAATATTTTAATATTTTATTTTCTAAGATTTTTTTAGTTAACATTTCTTGCAAACTTCAAATTATTAAATTTAGGTCTGTCTTCTTCAAATTAAATTGTTCTAATTCATAAAAATCAAATGTTTTAATTGCTCTTGACGTGTTATCTACAATTTTGTTGTTCTTAGTATTCTTGGTCTTATACTGTAACCCTGTCGATTTTTTTTCTTTTTCTGACGTTTCGTTTTGGTTTGTCCGGGATATCTTCATGAACTTGTACCGATATTATAGTATGCAGTCGCATTGCAAGAGCAGCAGAAGAATAACCATGAAAAGTAGAACACAATCGAGGACAAAACATTGATAGATGAGAAATCAACGCAGTTTCAGCTAGGAAACCGTTAAGTACTACTTATAAAATAGGTTTATTTTTGTCTAGAAATTGTGGAATAGGACGAATTGTTTATTAAACAAGGTACCATTATCTTCTAAAGTTTTATCGACTCCATGAAACTATCAGGATTAAATCCGAATCACCCTCTATATATTTTATAACACTACGAAGCCAAATCCGTTTACGTGAACTGTAAATAAAATAAGTGTACTGTTTGTTTCTTAAAATCACAAAATAACTATAGGTATTCACTAGAGCTTCTCTTTCAAAACTTGGTTAATTAGGTCCAATGTATTTTTTAATGGATGGTTTATAGTACATTTTGTTCTTGATTAGTTTGAAAAATGTTTATTCAGTCAAGCAAAGCATGTTGGCTTCCTTTTCATATTTTATCCACCTTGACCAAGCATTGACTTTCTGTGCCTAAAAATATAACTTAACATCCTGACATTTTTTATAAACTTTGACCCGAGGTCAATTTTGATATTTTCGTTCTAATTTTAGCCCAAGTGACAGTTAAAAAAATGCGTCGAATTTAGAATGTTTAAAATTCGTATCTCGCCTGCGTCAGATCAGTAAAACTCAGCTAAAATAGTTCATGGACTCCTTATTCTTAATCTTGCAAAAGTGATTGCGACGCCAAGGTCATTTGGCAGGCACATCCGCACGTAGTTTACGATTATGGACGAGTGTTTTACGTTCTGCGCGTCGCTCGTGAAAATCAAACAACACCCGGCAAGTACAGGTGATACTATTTTTGACGATGCGAAAACAAATTCTTCGCTTTGTCTTCTCTAATAAAAGCCTGCCTCCTCAGGTAAACGTGATTGAGGCTGGCTGAATTGATGGCGATGACGATTGAGTTTACGTTGACAGAGCGAACGTTCGGCGATTTTTTTTTAGAATGTTTGCGAGGATCGTTTATTTATGGACAGAAATAGTCTAGCCTAAATATCGTATTAAAAAATGTTGATAACGCCAATAAAATTGCTGCGCATCTGCGAATAACATTGCCAGCAGGAGGGGATCTGATTTAATACGATATGTATCTGACGATTTCAAACGTTGGATGTATAGGAACATACCATTTCATTCACTTTTTTGAAGTGTACTTGAACTTTAAAATTATCACGAGATTTTAATTTATGGTTTACTATTTTTAAATTCATATATTTATACTCGTAAAACCAAAATTACATACTTTCAAGGTATTCTTGTACTGTTAATTAGATATGTATGTAAATCAGAAAATATAAAAATCATATAAAACACTAACATTTAATTTTTTAAATATAAATTGTCTTATACAATGATTTACTGCTGCATTTTCAAAAATGAATATTTTATAAGGTGATACTAATTACTTACTAACTACGGAGGCAACAACAGTTATTTCTCTGATACAGCTAGACAATTTTGATCATTTTTTGTGACATTGTATTTTGTTATGATACGATATAATTAAAAAACAAAACAAAAAAATTGTTTAGATTAAACACGTTATAGCTATGCATCACACTTATTAGTCCGCGGTTTGGTAATATTACAACGTGGCGGATAAACGAACTTATTATTTGGAGTCTTTAGCGATTGCGCTCCAAATTTTCTAGTTTTTCAATTTAAAGCACCAAATAAAAGAGAATGTTTCAGTGGTTTCAACTATAGCCTTGGCCAAAAGTATAAGGCACCTTACATTAACTCCTACATCATGAAAATCTGTTGGAGTGGGGTAAAATAAAATTTCCTAGGTACAAAATAATAACAATAAATTTAAAGTTGGGTCACCTCTAGCCTTAATCACTGCAGCTATTCTTTTCGGCAGAGTACTTATAAGTTTATGACATTCCTCTGCGATAATATTATTCCATTCTTTCAATAATACGTTTTTTTTTAATTGGTTTAGATGTAATTGGATGCTTTCTAATGTTACGCTTTAGAATCTCTCACAAATGCTCCATGGGATTTAGGTCTGGGGATTGTGCAGGCCAATCCAGGAGGTTAATACTGTTTTCTTGAAACCACTTCATGGTAACTGCAGATTTGTGGCAGGATGCATTATCTTGTTGATACAGCATTTCTTCCATATTTGTATCACCAAACATCTTGGAAAATGATTGCCGCAATGTCGTTTCCAATACGTTTATGTAAGTGTGGGAGTTCATTCGACCTTCATAAATAAACATTTTGCCTACACTGTTGGCTGTCATACAATCCCAGATCATTACACTACCTTCCCCGAGTTTCACTGTTGGTACCCGCATTACGGAAGGTATTCTTCACCGATTCTCCACCTCACGTAAGCTACACCAGGAGTTCCGAATACCTTACAATTAATTAAAAGAACGTGAATTTTAAACACACCGTATAACAATTAATTAAAAAAACGTGAATTTTAAACACCGTATAACTTTTTACTGGCGAAGTGTAGAAGATGCAAATAAATTCAAAATTACAAGTGATATTACCTCAAAATTTGATTCATCGGACCACACATTTGCCCAATCCTTCTCTGTAAAGTGTTGGTACTTTATAGCCCATTCCAAACAAGATTTTTTTATTTTTTTCTGAAAGCCAAGGCTTCTTTCTTGCTTTACAGCTTTTCAAGCCAGCTTCATTAAGTCTTCTTTTGGTCATTCTGGCACTGATCGGTCTCCCGATTTCCTCGGATAAACTGGCAGCAAGCTCGGAGGAAGTTTTCTTTCGATTTTTAAGTGACTCTCGAATTAAATTTCGATGCTCACGGTCCGAAGTTATCGGTTTTCTACCTGTTCTTGTTCGGTTCGCATGTGAACCAGTATCCGCGTAACGTTTCAAGGCAGATTGCACCGTACAACGGAAACGTTTAATACTTTTGGCTATTTCTGTCTGCGTGTTGCCTTGTTCGTGTAAGAACTGAATTCGTAAACGTAAATGCTCACTAAGTTCGTTCTTTTTAGGCATTCTTCACAGCAAAATGACGATATTCAAAATTATAATGAAATAAACATTATACTGGAAATATCGTTCTTACTACAAGCGCGCGTTTATACAAGACTGACTACCTATTCACGAAACCACAATTGCGAACTATCATCTGCCACATGTTTTACAACCGCTGTAAAGTACTGTGCATTATTTAAATTATCCTTTATTGTTGCCGACTATATGATAATAAAATTCTAAAGATTTCTGAGTAATATTTTCGGAGATAAATTAGAAAATTTAGGGTGCCTAATACTTTTGACCAAGGCTCTATCCTCTTCGAACTTACTAGCTTATCGTTCTCTGCAATGGTAGTTCAGAACTTCTCTTGGGAGTACTTTTCATAAAAAGATACTATGATATTTCCGTTTCTTATTCTGACGTTCCTTTTAGCACATTGATTATCTTTAGATATTTCACTCCGCTGCTCTTATGCTTTTCATTTTCTCTGGCCAGTTCAAACCTCAAAATTCACTGATGAGGTGAACATTGTTCAAATCAGAATCCGATTCAGTTTGAATGTAATACATGTTGCACCTCGCACCGCTTGAAATTTGTTTTGTTTTTGTACCTAACTTAGCATTATTGTGTCTACAACATAAGCTGTGTGGTAGATTTTGGTAAATAGTACATTCCCATAATGGATTTTTTTTTGGAAAGGTGGGGTAGATCTTATACACTAGCTTTTCTTGAAAAATTTTCGAGGTACTGATTTTTCCTAAAAGAAATATTTATTTTTGGATTGCGAGTACGCGAGCTTGATCATCAGTAGGAATTGGAATTTTATACTTTATTCGGCGATAGCCTTGCTTTTGTGCATTAATTCCTTGTTGTGGCGTTATACGTGGCCACCTCGTTTTCCATTAATCGAATAAAATATAAAATTTCGATCTTTGACCATCAGCGCAAACATTACCAAAATTGGAAAATATAACTATAGATTTATCGCATTTATTGAAGTCCTCTTGCTCAATTTATACAAATCCGGTACTACCTTTAAATTATTTAAAGCTTTTTTTATTTTTCAAATATTTGAATCTCAGCATAGCTGTATCTGCTATTTTTTTTAAACATTAACTGGGTTTGTAGTTCCAGAGACAATAAAAAACAATATCATGATACCATCTCGGTCCAGGTAATCAACGAGTTTTTTTTACTTTCGTTTTTAAATATAAGGAATACAAAACAAAGAAGACTAATTTTGGATACGAGAATTTAACTCTTTGAAAATGCTAGTTTCATTTTACAATTAAAACTAGAATTCTCAATTACGTTTTGGCCACCTTAGCAGAATAGTAGCCCTTCCTAGATTTCTGGGCTTTCTATCAAAAACAAAAATAAACCACAAACCGATGAAAGAAAGAAACCTTTTTGACTGTAAGTTCATTGAAGTTATAAGCACAGGCAGTAGTCTGTTGAAAACTATACAAAAATTATAATATACCACTTTGCTCCTAACTGCCTAGATGTGAAGTTAATGAGACTTGAAAATTGATTTTTGATTTAGTAAGGTGCGATAAATCTACCTAATATCGTCAATAAGTACATAAAACATGCAATAGAGTAGTGAAGTAATAGTATATTGATTTAGAAGTTTAGAAAAGTGATAGTTTTCCAGCGAGTGTAAATGTTTGAATTCACAAGTGAGCGTAGCTCACGAGTGGATCAAATTTACACGAACGTGGAAATTCACTTTTCTAAGTGTAGATCATGTTATTTTTTCGTGTAGTTGACGGAAATAACGCTAACGCTAAAAAGTCCAAAGTGAAGTACGAGAAAACTTACCAACAGTTCTGTGGCTGGAGAAATGAAAAAAGTGTGTAAGGGGCAAATGAAGATATTCTAATTGCGTACTTTTTTGAAAAGGTTTGTTTTATTTATAAGATTTATTAGCACTGATTTTTAAATATTCTTAGGTGAAAACTCTTAAAGCTTCAACACTATAGTCACTGTACTCGATGCTGAGAAGCACTTTACAAATAAATGAAAATGTGGATATTTCTGCATATAAAAATTGCTGGCTTACCTGAAACGTCAAAATGACGGTTATGTGGCAAAAAAAATCGAGAGATTTCTATCGATGGATAATGTGAAGGAGCTTTTAGAAAAAGCTTCTGATGACAGTTTTCTGTTTATGAAGGTAGTGCTGGTAATTGCTTTGCATGGAGTATGTCGGGCAGAAGATTTACGTCTACTAAAAGTGGATGATGTAGAAGATTGCGGCCATATTTTGGTCATAACATTACGTGACACGAAAACAAAGAAAAAATGAGCTTTAAACAGTTACATCGGAATTGAGCTTTACGAGAGGTATTTGAATTTGAGACCCAAAAATGTGGACCATCCCAGGCTATTTATATTTTATAGACAGGGCAAGTGCACAAAGCAACCAATTGGTATAAACACCTTCTTCAATTTACCAAAGAAAATTGCTGCGTACTTAGGGCTACGGGAGCTGAACAGCTTCACAGGCCATCGTTTCCAAAGGACATCAGCGACCTTTTTGGCCGACAGTGGAGCTGACGAAGAGACATGGCGGCTGGTGTAGTAGTGCTCTTGCAGAAGCCTACGTCGAAGATAGTATCGAAAATAAAGTAAAAGTTTCAAAGAAATTTTTTTATGATTCGACTGAAAAGCAATCTTCGACCTCTGAAACGTTAACATCATCAGTAGCAACAAGTGAAGTAATAAATTCTAATTTGTCACTGTCTGCGTTGCGGTCAATTTTCTCATCTTCTGGTGTAATATTTAAGAATTTAACAAATTGTTCATTTACAATTTACGCTAATAAATAAAATGTATGAAAAAAAGTGTTGCTGACTGAAATCGTGAAGAAAAATTGTTAACCGGAAAAGTCCCACTTTTCATTACAATTTTTGATTAAACAATGTGTCACTTTTCTGTCAACAAAAAGCAATAATTTGCATCTGTAGCAATTTTTTTCCGTTAATTTAGAAATACAAAAATCATACAAAATACATACACGGTGGTGATAAATCCCACACCAAGCTCATAATTTGTTTATGTTTTTTTTTTTTAACAAAGTCCTGAAACAGGTCAATTTTTAATTTTAAAAAGACACAATTTTAAAAAGACACGTTTGGATTGTTGATCGTTGATCTGTCTCAGGATTTTACAAAAAAAAAAACATTAATTAAACAAATTATGAGCTTGGTGCGGAACTTTATCACCACTCTGTATGCCACTAATTAGGAAAATACATTTTTAAAACGGCGGAAGTGAAGTTTCTATTACGCACTGATTTTACACTGAATTTGTATGCGATGATTTATACATCAACGTGCAAGAAGTCTGGTTTGCATCCTGATTTTGTTTTAATCGCCGCACTTTTATTCCAGTAATGTTTATTTCTTCTTTTCAGGTATGTGTTTCATCAATGTCGGTGGCCTTACGTCCTCGCTGAAAGGTGATAATTTATCGGCCATTAATTGTAAGTAATTCAATTTGATTTAAACTGCGGAGAATTTTGATTTCAATTCGTGAATTCAAACTGTATTCTCTATGACTATTATTAATTATCAGAACATGAATTTCAGAAAGCGGTTAGTTATTTAAAGCTGCAGAATTCAGATTTTTCTTTTTCTGCGTTGTACGTTTGAGATTAAAATTTTTCCTTCGCACTTCCTTGAATATAACAGGACAGTGTATTGTATTTTAATGGATATCTAAAAATAAGTTGGTAAGAATCACACATTAGTCATAAACGCATAAAACTACCGTCTCAATTAGTAACACGTGTTTAAAAATTTCCAACCGTAAACGTTTCGAGAATAATTTTCCTGTGATTATGCAATTATCGTAATTAAATGCATTATTACAGCGTTTTCCAATGAGTTAAAGATAGCGCGCTTGTTCACAGTCCATGTAGTACTATTATTTAATCATTTCGTAGAAACAATGGTCAAAAGTAAATATAAGTATCTCATTGTGTTTGTTTACTAAATTGACGATAATTTGAAAAACGGTAATATGTATAAAATGCATTTGAGTGCGTTTCATTGCCTCGTTTGCATACTATGCAATCAAAACGAAGACCTTGACTGTTGGCCAATAATGTAAGGCAGTGACTGTCATTGTATCATCACATCATCAGTAATAGAAACCGTTGCTCAAGGTCTGCTCAAAGTCAGTTTTTTAGATGTTGTGGATGCCCGCATACAGTATTGTGTTGAAACGTTACGTTGTGATAAAACCTGTTTCAAAAATGATAACTAAAAAAAGAAAACCGAAATGAAAATTTATAATCTTTGATTAAATTGAAATTTTATTAAAGAAGTCGCACCTTATGGCTGATTTTTAATGATCATTACCTTATTTGTTTAATTTGTGTCATGAATTTTGATAAAGGTGAAATTTCAACTACTAAAACTAACTGAACTGAAAAGAATTTATTTTTGGAATATAATTAATTGGTCGCTGATTCTTTTGTGAAATAGGGTTATGGGAATAAAAAGGTGAAAGTAATGTTATAGAGATTTAAATATTAATAGTCAGCGTTTAATGGCTTCAAGATTTTTCTTCTTCACATTTCTCCCACTTTTCTTTTCTGTTCGCGCAAGATCTACTTATCCTTCTCACATCCGAGGACTCCGATCCAAAATCTTGTTCTCACCTCATTTAACAGCGCCAAACTCCTTCTTTCAATTAATTTAAAATTCAAGGAGCTTCAGAAAGCTTTATTTATTTTACTTATATTCTTGTTTCATACTGATACATATGAATCTCTTCTGATTGGAATTAAACATTCCCAACTTTCTTCCATATATAACACGCTTTTTTCCAAACTTTTTGTAACTGAAGCGATTAAAGCCACTTTGGTTACCATTTATTGTCAATGTACTTAATTCTTAAATTCTAGTTGCATAGCTCGGTTGGTTGGGTCCGCTGGCAAGAACTTGAGCCATTAACTAAATTAATTAGTTAATTGTCTATTAGTTATTAATTATAAAAGTTACGTGTGAGAAATGACAACGTTGTAAACTGAAGGATGTTACAAATGCCTTGCAGGGTCAAATACGACAATTGCTCTAAAGCAAAACCTAAAAAAAGCTATAGAAAATAATTTTTATTAATAGTGAATTAATTTTTAAGCGATGTAAAATGTGATGAAAGTAGTTTTTTAATTGTCGACTGACCTCCTGCTGGCAAGAAAATTTGTCACTAGCGTAAGCCGATTTTATCTGTTAAGTTAAAAATTTTGGCTACATTGATTTATATTGTCCTTAAAATTTCTTGTAGCAGTATCCAATTAATTTTTACGACTTGTTAAGTAGGGTTAAGCCATAAAAAAAAAGAAATTAAAAAAGGTCTGATATTAATTTTGATATATTGTATGCCGCGTATCGCTTTATGATGCATAAAATTATAATTTAAATAAATGAAATTTGAATAACAGTTAATTTATACGCGGCAGATTGCGGTAATTAACTTATGGTGGTGATAAGAGACAAGCACGATCTAATTATAACGTAGGTATGTCACGATGTCGTACGCAGCCGACTAAGATTATAAATTTCACGGCACATACAAGAAAACGACACGTTAACTTGATTAATTCGAACGTTTGAAATATTTATGTATAAGCAGCCGAGGCATTCCGTTGTAACTGGGTGGTGGTGATGGTGGTGGAATGGTAAGTTGGTTTCGCGTGAATGATTTCGAACGAGTTGAAAGTTTGAATTCTTTTAGTTACCTGACCGACTATATAGGCGGGCCACTAACCAAAATCGCACCTTTTTTGAGCCTCTCGATCGAGCGGTCACTTTCATCCAAGGCCAGTAATGTTTGGTTTATTTTTACCCTTTACTAGTTCGTGACTAGACTGCTATGACCTACGACAACAATATACGTACCGAAAAAATTTAATTGGCGGACTTTTTTTTTGCAAATGTAGGTGTCCCGTGATTGGTCCGTGAATGTTGTTAATCCTCATCGTCACAGTCCCACGCTACGTCTGCATTTAAGGCTAAGTTCAGGGCCGCCTTGCACTCGCGAATTATTATTGCAAGTCTGATGGATGGCCGAATGATGTTTCGTACGACCACTTTTTTTTTGCATGACATACAAGACCGGATAGTGGGCCGAAATTTTAATAATTACCTAAAAGTTAATGTTAATCTTTACCATATTTACTGCTTATTTAACTAAATACTTATTACAACGTACACATTATCTTTAAAAATCGAAAGTAGATCTTCGTTTGATAACGGAGATTACTTCACCAAACTTTTAATAAAATTAATTTTAATTTTAATCTAACCTTTTTATACAGGGTGTTTTCAAATTGATATGAAACTTGACAAATCTAAATTCGTCCCTTAAATAAATAACAATAATAAAAACGCAAATTACGTTTATCCTAGAAATATGGAACATCCGGTTTACGCAAATTGAATCCACTTTAAATTTGAAAATTTTGTTCTTGATTTATTACAATTGGCGATGATACCCTTGCCACAGTATTTTGACATTTGCTAATCAAACTCTTGTCAAATTAGATTAATTCAAAAACCATTTTTTCATTTTGGCTAACACCCTGACTGGTTCTGAAGTTTGTCCAGAAGGCACGTTCGGTTGCTTACTTCCTTACTGGATGATTTTTTTCATTCGGTATGGGCCTTATAAACTGGGTAAACGCAGAAAACCCACTCTCTCTTACATAGAATTCACATCTACCGAGTGAGGATCGATCCTGCACCTGTGCCTGCCGAACCAAGCGTCAAGTCTGATGCCATATACAGAGTGATTTTTATTAAAATAATTCTACGTCTCCTAGTTTTTGAGATATACTTCATCAAAAATAATGCCCTGATACTCCTGCAACAAAAGCTAATGCATATTGCAGTTGTGTACAATAAAGTTATTTTTTTAATTTGTGATTGGAATTAAGTCTCAGAACATTTAAAGAATCACTTAATAATTACTTATGGGTTACGAGTTTAACACTTACGGGTTACTGCACAATGCTAAATAAATTTAGAATCAATTAAGTTTTGAAATTCAACATTTTTTTCTCGAAAACGGTTACATTTAGGACACCATATTATTATAACATTTTTTTGATCATTTTGATCCAAGGCGCCACCCTGTGAAATTAATGTACTAATTTATTCTCATTCACCCCGTATAGTGTCACGTTCAAATGAATTTTAAAGGAACTAATACAATTTAGAATTTGCTATTCACCAAGAATACAATTCGTTATAGGTTTAGTTTCTCTGAACGTGTTTATTTTAAAGTAATTTGTTAGGTACATTAGGCAAATTTGATTTATTTTTTGTGTACGCTCATTGTCCTTTAAAACATACTAAAGGAATCTTTTTTCATCCGGTAGATGCTTAAATATCTACATATTTTCTCTCTTAAGTATCCATATGATAAGGATCATTGTTTTATGTATTTATTTTTGATGATTAAAGTTGTTTAACCATAGTCTCCTAAAACTCATTTCTTATTAAGTACCATTAATAAATCTGCTTATTAAAATAATTGCTTTTGAATAAATTGACTCCGGAGCATTCCAGTGACATAACGCATAATTTTGACACTGGAGATGAATTATACGCGCACATAAATTTTAAAATAATCCTTAATAGATTTATTTATCTTTTTCTTACATTTAAGTGATTTAGGTCCCGCATTTGCATATGCTTTACTGCGAAAGCAAAATTTATTCTTTAAATATGATCACTGAAATAAAAATGATTTAGTAAAATTCCCATATTATCATGTTTTTGTGAAATATGAATTGCGTAAAGAAAATGATACAATGCACAAGGTTTCTTTGCGAATTTACATGTGTCTTAGATTAGCTCGAATTATTCAATTGCAGACTTTCATAATATTTTCTTCATTTTTCTAATTTTACCAATTTTCATGTTCGAATTCATTTTTAGTGATCTTATGCTGTTATTCCTCTATTGAAGTATTGGCATAACTAAGTAAATTAGGTCTGCTGGCTACGGGCTTGACGTGCAACTATCGGGTGTGGGTTCCAATTCCCTGCTGGTGCATAAAGGTTCTATGTAAGAGATAAGCACTTATGTGTCGGATTGTGTTCGGATTCAAACTAGTTCCTGCGAACTGAATTTCTTGTGTTTCCCCAGTTTGTGCGCAGAAAGGGAAAAAACCTTGTAAGCCGGTCGCAACCGCAGCAAGCAATAAAGAATAACCAGATTACGTATCCCCGATAGCTGGAAGCTTGTATAGTGCAAAAAAACACATGTATGTACTGCGCAATAAATGATGAGGTGATCTGATCTAAATGCAACATGTAATATGCACGGGGCTGGCTTGCAGGTCAACTAAGAGAACATAGAAATTTTATACTAAATACACAATCTAAAAAATGAGATTAATTTACTCTTCTGGTGACTTCAAATATTTTGATTTCCTTGGTATATTACAAGAGGGACATATTCAGATTTCGATATGTGCATTTTGAGTTTGGGAAAATGCAGTAACTTCCATAAACAATAAATATAACAAATCAGTAATAAGAAAGTTTCCTGTATGTGTCCAACTTCGGTCACTATAAAAGATTTGGCCAAAAAAAATTGTATAACTAATGAAAAAAATCGTACATATACAAAATAAAAAAAGCCAAAAAGATCCAAGAAACTGCTTAACACTGCCATATCTCGATCAAGACATTTTTGTAAACTGTTTCGTGGTTTTGGTGATGGATGCGTTTTATTGGAGGAGAAAACGTTGTCAAAAACACTTTTCAATATTCGTGGGCAACGTTTCTATTCTGTACAAAAGTTAAGTGGAAGAAATACATATGAATAGTAGAAAAATTTAACGAGAACTTATTCGTTTGACAGGTTGTGGTCAATTAATGACAATTGACACCCAAAATTATTTAGGAAAATATTTGGAAAATCGTATATTGCCCATGATTTGCAATCATAGTAGTCCGGGATTTTTTTTTTTTGCTGCAAGTGCATATATGCGAAGAGTGCAATTAGTTGGCTTTTGTAGCGAAAACGAATAAAACTGCCCCACTAAGCTTTGACCAATTGAAGTATTGGGCCTTAGTAAAAAGAAAAAAAAGTACAACGAGAAAGTCGCATTTGCAAATATAAAACCCGTTTTAGACGGTCACATTTCTTGTAATAAATTTGTTACGAAGTGAGTGAGAAGTGTCAATTCGAGCAATCAACATTCACAGTGGCAGGTTTATCTTTTTCACTTTGTAACAAAATTGTTATCAAATTTGTCAAGTGTAATACGACCATTAGAGGGGATTAAGAAAAAAATACGAAAATTTTCACGTCACACTTTGAAAGAATTATAACTTTTTTTTAATGAGTTGCTTTGATATGAGTTAATTAAACAAATGCAGATTGCTATTTAAAATCGATTCAGTTCTTATGTAAATTGGGAGATTCATTTTGTAATTTGAGATATTCAGCTAGATGTCACCAACCTACTTTACGAAAACCGAAATTAAAGAAATAAAATAGAATAAGATTATTTTATGGGCTTCCCTATTGTCATTACAACCTTCAAATTTATTGCAATGAAAATTCCGAAATTATTTTTTTCAAGACTCTGCACATTCACGACTCTTTAGTCGAACGATAGTTTAATTGCAATCGCTATTTAGTTGATTTAAAGCGATTTTAAAATCGTTTGGTCGGGAAGAATGATGAACATATGTACGAAATAGGTATGTCTATCATGTGAGAAGTAATTCATTCATATACTTCTGGTATATGTATCAGTTAACTCCTTACTTATAAATACCTACATAAGGTATATTAATAAGCTGTTGTTCGATAAGCTGAGCGACTATTTAGTCGGGTCCAAATCTAATCGCTAGATGTGTTCTCTTACATAAGCTAATAAGTAAAACACGGATTGAGGTTCATTTTTACGTCATGAAGCATCACTTCTCAATGCGTACGATCGACTAAAAAGATGACTTATGACATAAAATGCCCTACGTTTTTGCTTTAACATTAAGAAACCGATTTTTGCTGCTACTTCACAAAAATCAGTTTGCATAATTCTCTTGACAAAAAAGAAATGTACATATACAAATGTCCAGAAAATGGTGTCTACTACATCTGTGATTTCGCTTTATGTTAGAATTACACTATGGGTGAAAGGGGAAAAAGGCTTCTAGCTTCATTAAATTAAAGATATTTCACCAGATTTGTTTTCAAGTTTTTGTAGAAGCAATTGTAGAAATAAAAAAAAAGTGCATGTTATTTTATCAATTCTTACATTAGTAAATGTAAATCGTTGAGTAAAGTAATTCGACGTCGTGTAACCTCTGATTTTTAAAATTGTTTGATCTTAAAACATATTTTTGAAAAAAGAAGTAAAAACTGAAAAATGTTGAAAATTTCTAAGAACTCAGATATAAAATCTAGTGCACTATTTCTTTAAAATTAAACTTTTAATGTAAAAGTTTCTCTGATTTGTTGTATCCAATATTTCTGGCAGTCTGATCATATTCTACGTTTTAAAATTCTAGGTGTATATGTATAAAACCGGTCTTGGTGACGTGCAATTAATTATGTATTCCCAAATAACAATGAATACACTCAGATGAAAAATGTACTTATTCACGCTGCCATAAAAAGTATTTTTACTGGTGCATAACGATGCAGTGCAAGCAGACTTATTTTAAGAGAATTTACATCTGCTTTAAAGATAACAATTTATGTACATACATACGTCGAGCGAACACTGAAAACACAAACTCATAAAATATATTCTATTTCATCAAATTAATATTTTGCGAACGTATGTGCGTACATTTTAGCAGGACATATTGAAACAAATAAATAGGTACTGATTCCAAAACTTTATTATTATTTTTATTGTGGTGTTAATGACGACTTAAATCATCGATCAGAATTAGAAAAAATGACCTCCAATTCCAACAATACACTTTCAGAATACACTTTAATAATAAATAAGAAAAAATAATTTCGCAGGTATGGTGGCGTGCCTTTAAATACACGAAAAGCTTTTAATTTTTTTGGACGACTTCATATTTATTTTGCGCTTTCTTATTTCAGGTATAATAATTTTACTGCACAACCATTAACGATAAGAGCATTTGCGACGACGACTACCTGAACGGCATTTATACTGCCGTAAATTTCGGCCCAAGTTTACGTCCCAAGGGGCCATTAATTATCATTAACAACTAGGTTACTAAAAAAACGAGGTGAATCAGTTTCGGAATTCGCGGAAAAGTTATAAAAAAACTCACAGCTTCTGTTTAACCTTACTTTGTAACGTTTTATGGTTTATAAAAAAAAGGCGTTCGTGTTATTAAGAAAAAGATCTAAATTTTGCGAGCTTCTTCTAGCATATAATAGTATTTAGTTACAAAAATTTTGTTAAAATTCTGTTGCACCATTTCTTATTGAAAAATTTTACAAAAAGAAATTGAAAGGAATTTTTTTCTCTAAATCATTCATGAATTCTTATTGACTTAAAATGGATTTCGTAGGATATCTGTCATTTTGTAAAATTTTGATAATAATCAAGATTTTGTTTTAAAATAGAATTCTAAATGGAAATTTCAAAAGACGTAGCAGCATGTTGAGAACATATGTGATTTCAGCATTTCAGTGAAAAATGAATTTTACAGAATTATAAATTGTCTGTAATAGCTACTGTGCGGACGGCGTTTAGACAAGCTAGAGTGAGGACGTTTCGAATAGGCGAAAAATAGGTCACCAGTAGCGGCGTATAATGCAAATAAATTAATCATTTTCACACTCTAAATTATCGAATGAATAATATGCTTGAATAATACAATATTTTTTAGAAAATTTGAAAATTTACAAGAAATATCAAACATATTGTGACGAACGAATTGCGATGAGTGAGTCATGCACTCCGCCGACGGCCGACGTGACAAACGCCTTGAAGTCTGGCCGACTCCCGAAGGTTCTGCTACGGGAGACTACGGGAGAAGTCCGTCGCATTCGAGAATACGCTGGGGGTTGCTGGAGAAGCCGCCCTCTAGTATAAATACACGAAGACGAGGAGTCTTAGTCAGTTGAACGGAGAGTTACTTACTGTGTAATTGCTCGGCTTGTAAAAATAAATTAGTCTTAGTCCGTTATAAATAAATTAGTCTTAGTCCGTTATAAATAAATTAGTGTTAAGTGTTGTGTAATAAATTAGTTATTAGTTTCATCAAGTGTTTCATTTAAAAACAAATCAAAATAAATCTAAAAACATTACAGTGGTGTCCGGTGTGCGGTTCGTGAAAATAAATAAACAATTTCAATTTAAATAAATTAATAAATAAAGTGTAGTGCTGGGAAAAATAATGGCTACAAAGAAAGTGCTGTTGAAAGACTTAAAAGTGGCCGAATTAAAAATAGAATTAGAAGAACGAGAGCTGGAAACTTCCGGTTTGAAAGCTACACTTCAACAGCGTCTTCGAGAAGCTCTCCAGGCAGCTGGGGATGAACCAGAAACATTCTTGTTCGAAATTACGTGTGGTTCCGCCGATATATCGAGAATTTTAGACGAGAAGTTTCGAGAACAATCTGGAAACTTGGACCAGAAACTTCGAGAACAATCTGGAAATCTCAAGGACGAACTTCGAGAACAATCTGGAAATCTCAAGGACGAACTTCGAGAACAATCCAGAAATTTGGACGAGAAACTTCTGGAACAATCTAGAAAGTTAGACGAGAAATTTCAAGAACAATCTGGAAATTTGGACCAGAAACTTCTAGAACAATCTGGAAATTTCAAGGAATTACAAAATGAATTGCTGGAACAATCCAGAAATATAGACGAGAAACTTCGAGAACAATCTGGAAACTTCAGAGATGAACTTCGGGAACAATCCAGAAATTTAGAAGAGAAGCTTCGAGAACAATCTGGAAATTTCAACGAATTGCAGAAGAAATTGCTGGAACAATCTAGAAATATAGACGAGAAGCTTCTAGAACAGTCTGAAAATTTGAAGGATGAATTTCTAGAGCAATCGAAAGGACTCGAAGAAAAACTAGCAGTAAAAATATCAGAAGAGACAAGGAACCTGCAAGAAAATATGGAAGAAATAATATTCCAGCAGGATAACAAAATTAAGAATCTAGAACAGATCATGGCAGGGATGCGAATTTTCGGGGATCAGTTACCAGCAGAGGTGCTAGAGAGTAATGAGGCGCGAACTGTGGAAGGACCAGCGGGAACTTCAAAATTAAAAATAAAACCACCGACGTTCGATGGGAAGTCTTCTTGGCCTAATTACTTTAAACAATTTGAAGCAGCAGCAAAGGCGAACGGATGGACAGCCAGTGAAAAAGCCACTTCGTTAATTGTGGCCTTGAGGGGAGAGGCTATCGATGTGCTACAAACGATGCCGCCAGAGGAACAAGAAGATTTCAACAAGCTGGTGAACAGGCTGGAGATGCGTTATGGTCAGGCGCATCTGACAGAGGTGTACCATGCGCAGCTGAGGAATCGTTGTCAGAAGTCCGGAGAGAGTCTTCAGGAATTCGAAGCCGACGTAGCGCGCCTAGCCCAGTTGGCGTATCCTGCAGCTCCTGTAGAATTTCTGCAATGTTTGACGGTGCAGACATTTATAGATGGAATTCGTGACCCGGACAACCAGCAGGCATTGAGAATGGCTCACCCAAAGACATCCAAGAACGCATTGGCTTACGCTTTGGAATACGAGGCGGCGAAGCGAGTCTCAAGAGGGCATGTCAAGGTACGAGCTGCTATGGATTTCCAAGAAGAGGAACCCATCAACGTCCAAGTGCGATCTACTGCAGAGGAGCGGCCCAAGGAGTTTACCACCGTCGAGGACGTTCGCCGCATTTTGGAGCAGGTCTTAAAGCAGAAAAATCCGCTGGTATGCTGGAACTGCCAGGAGGAGGGACATATTCGCAGGCGGTGTCCCAAGCCCAGGCAGGATCCTCCACGAAGGAAGCCACAGGGAAACTAAGTCGGGTCGGTGCAGTGGGGCAAACGTCGACCCGTATTCAAAAGCCCCTAAAGACGGAAGCCAGGCAAGTCATATCCCTGCGACAATTAACCAGCAGTGTCTTCGTGGATGCAACCATTGATGACATCCCTCACACCATGTTGTTGGATACGGGTGCGACGAAGACTATCTTGAGGCCCGACGTCATCAAGTCATCAAAACGCACCGAGCCGACTAAGTGGAAATTGAGGACAGCAACTGGAACATCTGCAACTGTCCATGGTGAAGTAGAGGTGATTATTACCATCGGATCGACTCCCATCAAACACCGTGCGCTGATAGCAGAAATAGAGGACGAGGCGATTCTGGGAATGGACGTCATGTGTGCCCACGGGTTTCAATTGGATCTGAAGCGTGGTGTTATGGCTGTCAATAACGAGGAGTTGATTCTACACCAACGAGGAGACATGGCCGCTCGAGTTATCCTCGCCGAAGACGTTGTGCTACCCAGCAGGACCGAGGTCATCGTCGACGCCAATCTGAATGGCGTTTTTCAAAATGGACAAGTTATTATGGTGGAACCCGACACTGACGATCTGAAGATTGGAAGAGGAGTTCTCATTGGGAAAGCATTGTTAACGGCGAGAAAGGAAGTACCAGTCCGCCTGATGAATGTCAACTGTTTCCCAGTCAACATCAAGAAGGGGACAATCTTGGGAAGCTGCGCCATGGTGTCCTCCATTTCCCGCCAACTTGAAGTAAAGGTGCAAGAGACAAAGGTCTCAAAGGAGTTGTTGGAAATGGTCATGCCGTCAGCCCAGGAGTTGACTCCAGAGCAGAAGACAAAAGCAAGGGACCTGATCGGTCGCTTTCAGGACGTGTTCGAAGTAGAAAACGGACCTAGGGGAAGAACCGACGTCGTCAAACACAAGATAGAGACCGGAGAAGAAAGACCCATCCGTCAAGCTCCAAGGAGGTTGCCCTTGGCGAAACGTGAGGAAGCGGAACGCATTATTCGCGATATGGAAAAAGACAATGTAATAGAACCTTCAAGCAGCCCCTGGGCGTCACCAGTAGTGCTTGTGAAGAAGAAGGACGGGTCCACGAGGTTCTGCGTAGACTACCGGTTACTTAACCATGTCACCAAGAAGGACAGCTATCCTCTGCCACGGATTGACGATACTTTGGACACTCTGGCCGGTTCGAAGATCTTTTCGACTTTGGACTTAAAGAGTGGATATTGGCAAGTGGAGCTAGCGCCCGAAGACCGAGAAAAGACTGCGTTTTCTATTGGTATGGGACTATGGCAATTCACGGTGATGCCGTTCGGATTATGTAATGCCCCAGCGACATTCGAGAGGCTAATGGAGACGGTTCTGAAGGGTCTGTCCTGGACAACGTGCATGGTGTACCTGGACGACATAATTGTGGTGGGAAAAACATTCGACGACCACCTGAAGAATCTGGAAGGAGTGTTCCAGCGACTTCGCGGAGCTGGGCTAAAGCTTAGCCCTAAGAAGTGCCATCTGTTCCAGAAGGAAGTGAATTATCTGGGCCACATTGTTAACGGAAATGGAATCGCCGTGGACCCAGTGAAGATTCAGGTGGTGAGAGACTGGCCAACACCCAAAAATAAACACCACATAAGGAGTTTCCTAGGCCTGTGTACTTACTATCGGCGCTATGTTCCCGGATTTGCAGACATCGCTAAGCCGTTGACAAAGCTCACCGAAGAAGGTCGCCCGTTTGAATGGGACCAGCATTGCCAAATTAGCTTTGAACGCCTAAAGCAGTACTTGATAAGTGCTCCTATTCTGAGTTACCCTCTCCCGGAAGGCAAGTTCGTCGTGGACACAGACGCTAGCAACGTTGGTATTGGTGGCGTACTTTCTCAGATACAAGATGGGCAAGAAAAGGTGATCGGCTATTTCAGCAAAGTCCTGTCAAAACCGGAGCGTAACTATTGCGTCACCAGAAGGGAATTGTTAGCCGTGGTAAAGACGATAGAACATTTCTACAAATACTTATATGGTAGACACTTCCTCCTGAGGACGGACCATGC
Organism: Serrognathus titanus; assembly: GCA_039766575.1. NCBI lineage: Eukaryota > Metazoa > Arthropoda > Insecta > Coleoptera > Lucanidae > Serrognathus > Serrognathus titanus. The sequence continues at coordinate 54,275,153 of CM077912.1, forward strand.
CGCCTTAAAATGGCTCCTCCGATTCAAGAATCCTGAAGGACAAGTTGCACGATGGATCGAACGACTTCAGGAATACGATTTTGAAATCCAGCATCGGGCAGGAACAAGCCATAGAAATGCCGATGCTTTGTCTAGAAGACCCTGTGCTGAAGACTGTAAGCACTGTAGTCGTCTGGAGGAGAAAGTAGCCATGACTGCAAGGACGGCCATTGTTGACGACAAATGGCAAGGCGAAGCATTGCGACGAGACCAGGAGAACGACCCGGACTTGAAGTTGGTGCTGGAATGGAAAAGTAGGGAGACAAGGCCTACTTGGGAAGAGATACCACCCTGTGCACCATCCGTGAAATCATACTGGGCGCAGTGGGACTCCATAGTGCTGGATCATGGTCTTCTCAAACGAAGCATAGAGAACCATGAAGGCACGGAACAGAAAACACAGTTACTAATTCCCAAGAATAGGGTGCCAGAAGTTCTGAGGGAACTTCACGATGGTACTTCGGGAGGACATTTGGGAATTAAGAAGACTATGGAGAAGGTGCGCGAGCGATTCTACTGGGTGAATTGCAAAGAAGACGTAAAGAATTGGTGCAGGAAATGTGTAGTATGCGCAGCCAGTAACGGTCCCCACAGGCGAGGCAAGGCTCCCATGAAACAGTATAACGTGGGAAGTCCTTTTGAGAGAGTTGCCATCGATGTAGCAGGTCCATTTCCAGAAACAAATAGTGGAAATAAATACATCGTCGTGGTAATGGACTATTTCAGCAAGTGGGTTGAAGCATACGCCCTACCTAACCAAGAGGCGGTCACTATTGCTGAAATCCTTGTCAAGGAATGGATCAGTCGGTATGGTGCACCCATGGAACTGCATTCGGATCAAGGAAGGAACTTTGAATCGACCTTATTCAAGAATGTGTGTACTCTGCTCGGCGTACGGAAAACTAGGACCACTGCGCTTCATCCACAGTCGGACGGAATGGTGGAAAGGTTCAACAGGACCATCAACCGACATTTGTCCAAGGTCGTCTCCGATCACCAGAGAGACTGGGACACGTATATTCCCCTGTTTTTACTGGCATACCGCTCGTCCGTTCATGAGACCACAGGAGAGACCCCAGCGAAAGTGGTATTTGGGCGAGAGCCAAGACTGCCCTGCGACTTGAAATTCGGCGTGAAGCCTGGCGAAGTCCCTACCGACGAAGACTACGTGAGCGGTTTACGCAGGAAAATGGACAACATTCACAATCAAGTGCGTCACAATATACAGACCGCCAGCGACCGAATGAAGGAGCATTATGACATCAACGCTCAGAATGGGGGATACCAACCCGGAACACTGGTCTGGCTTTATAATCCTCAAAGACGTCGAGGTCTGTCCCCAAAGTTGCAGACATCTTGGGAAGGTCCTTACAAGGTGATAAAACGGATCAACGACGTTATATACCGCATCAAAAAGATTCCGAATGGCAAGCCCAAAGTGATCCACTTCAACCGAATGGCTCCTTACAACGGAGAAGAAAATGAAGGGACAGTACAAAGGACGCAAGGTTCCGAAGTAAACTTGGAAACCTTTATGTCTCATCACGCCACAGGGAGTAAAGCACGATTTGGAGTAACCACGGAGAGACAGCAAGATCTTTTTCAAGTGCCACCAGAGTACAGTCTGGCCCACTGTGTGGCAGAAGACCTAAGAATGTCCAAGGGGATAGCCCAGGTCTTCCGGAAGAAATTTGGTCAAGTCGAGGTACTCCGAAGACAGCATCCCATGGTGGGCAAGAGCTTGCAGATCATCGACACGAGAGCTGATCAGAAACGACGCGTATACTACTTAGTCACTAAGAAGACATCAAGCGGTAAACCTGACTACCACAGTATGTGGAGAGCTCTTTGTAGCCTAAAGAGGCAGCTGATAGAAGGCAAAGAGACTAAATTGGCTATCCCCAAGTTGGGCTGCGGACTTGACGGGCTGGACTGGAGGGTCATCCGAAGCATGATAGAAGTTATCTTCAACGGAACGGGGATTGAAGTCCTGGTCTGCAGTCACCACCCACAGGCAGCTGTTGGAAATGAGAAAACTGTGAATTGCTACTTCTTCCAAACCGGAAGCTGCAGAAAGGGGCCAGCCTGTCGTTTTCGACACCCTTCCTCAAGGCTATTACGAGGAACGTTCCGGGACGAAACGTTTTTAAGAAGGGGGCAATGTGACGAACGAATTGCGATGAGTGAGTCATGCACTCCGCCGACGGCCGACGTGACAAACGCCTTGAAGTCTGGCCGACTCCCGAAGGTTCTGCTACGGGAGACTACGGGAGAAGTCCGTCGCATTCGAGAATACGCTGGGGGTTGCTGGAGAAGCCGCCCTCTAGTATAAATACACGAAGACGAGGAGTCTTAGTCAGTTGAACGGAGAGTTACTTACTGTGTAATTGCTCGGCTTGTAAAAATAAATTAGTCTTAGTCCGTTATAAATAAATTAGTCTTAGTCCGTTATAAATAAATTAGTGTTAAGTGTTGTGTAATAAATTAGTTATTAGTTTCATCAAGTGTTTCATTTAAAAACAAATCAAAATAAATCTAAAAACATTACAATATTGAAGCCCGACTATAAACTATAAACTAATACATGATCTTCTAATCTAAGTTATTGAAAGTTTTGGTTATGCGGTCTGCTGCACGAGTCGTGTATGGTTTGCCCTTCCTATTTCCCGACCGCCGTCCTCTTTGTTGTAATAACTGATGACCAATATTTAACAATATATGAGAACCAATAAAATATTCTAAATAAGTTAAAACGTTTTTAAAACTTAAAGAAGATATCAAATTATTAATTATCATTCATCTATCAAATCAATTTAAAAGTTGTTGGATCGCCATGCGTTGACAACGCCTTCATGACAAGTAATAATTTATTTGATTAGTTTTCTAATTAAAGATTTTATTAATTTTTATTAATTTATTAAGTATTTGGTAATAATTTTCAGTGGACAAGCGTATGTTGCAATTAAAAAAATTACGTATTAAATTTAAAAAAAGGAAAATAAAAAATTTATTACAGACCTGTTTGTGAATTTTTGAGAACTTACCATACATACTTTAATTTTAATAAATTTAGGCAAAGAAGAAATTGAAATTCTTAAGTTTGTAGACAATATCTCCAAACTTATGTCTTTAAAAATTTCTGTTACTCGTACAGGACAGCTGTTGGCAAACATGTATTGAAACGTTGCAAAATAAAATTTCATGTTGGGTTTATTACAAGATGTTTGCCCAAATGAATATTGGTTTGATCTGCGCTATGTTTGTATTCATAATCTGTTTATAAAAATAAGAAAGAGAAAGACAGAGGTATGTGAATTCAGTGTAGCGTTCTGATGGCATATCCCACAACAATACATTTCATTAAAGTCTTTCCTAAACACATCATGTTGTACTTAAATTAAAGAAAAGACTTACAAACTAGTTTATTATCGTATTCATAAGAGACGAGCCGTGCATCAATTATATGCGTCTGGCGTTGAAGTAAGTAAAGCATAATTCATTTTCTTACTCACCATTGAAAAGGAAATAATAGTGAAATATTTGTCGGTGATTGATGACGGAAGGATCTTCTTTTGTGGACTTGATAATATTTATTATCGCCTAAATAGATATTTCTTTAATTCTTGATTAGATATTTCAAGTTTTTCTCCACTATTTCCCAAGTTCCTAGAGCTTGTCTGGGGGGAGGGGGAGGTTGGCGGCTACGACCGACTTTTTGATGTTATTTTCTCCTGCGGAATTCGCCTTACAAACGCAGGAAACCCAGTTTGAAGGAGCCGGCATGAATCCGAACACAGTCCGAGCCATGAGAATTTTATCTACCACAGAGAACCCACACGCGCTAGGAGAGATTTCGAACCTACGCCTAATAATTGCCCGCCAAACGTCAATTCCGTTGCCAGCGGACTGAACCACTCAGCTACCAACAATCTTATAAGTGATCATCATTTAGAAAAACCTTTTGATTCTCTAAATCACCGTACTTTCCTTCTTTCGATCCCTCCCTCCAAAATAAATCCTGTTGTGGGCAATTACTTAATACCTGAAATATCCATTTGACAACACTTTAATATTTAACACTTAATATGACCCTTATTACACTCATTTTTTCGAAATTACAAAAATTAGACTATTATCGACGTAATCGAATGTGGCTAGTTTAAATTAAAAAAAAAAAAACAGAAGAATACGCCTTTTTAATTGAAAGAAGGAAAATATGATTTCTGAGAAGTAAAAAAAAATAATTTGATATACACTACTCAAAAAATAAAAGTAGTGATTCTTGTTTGGCCCGACAGTTTAATTTTAATCTTACTTTATTACCATAGAAAGCTTAAAGATAATCTGTGGCCAGATGCATTAGGCACCCCTTAGTACTTTGAATATATGTCAATGTACGAGGATTTAAATAAAACTATGTTCATTTAGATATTCAAAACAACCATTTATTTACATATTTTAATATTTTGTTGCTCCTCCATGTGCTTTAATACGAGCAGGCACTGTTCCCACAAGCTTTTGGCAGACTTCAGCAGATATAGCCTCCAATTCTTTTACAATTTGGTTCTTTAATAGCGCTAATGATGCGCAGTTATGCTTTGATACATTACGTTTTCAAATGGACCACAGGTGCTCTATAGGAGATAAATCGCGTTGTCTCTTTGGAACGATGGCAGGGCGCATTGTCTTGTTGAAAGTAATAATCTGGATCACTATTATCGAATAATTTTAGTACAGAGGGTTCTAGTACTTCATCCAACATCGCTGTATACCGAGCGCTATTCATGCGACCTTCGCATGAATAAACTTCTCCAACGCCGGACGCCGACATGCATCCCCAAATCATCAAACTTCCGCCGCCAAATTTGACTGTAGGTACGATACAAGCGGGGTGAAATGCTTCGTCCTTTCTGCGTCGTATGTACTGCGTCCCAGGTCGTCCAAAAAGCTAGAATAATTAAAAAAAAGGCGTGTTTTTATTTTAACTTGTTAAAGAAATTGTAAGAACATAAAGTGTAGTGTGATGTGATCACTAACTGAAAAAAACACTTTTCGAACCTACCTCTATGTTAGATTCATCACACCATAAGTCTTTTGACCAACCTTCAACAGGCCAATGTTGATATCTTCTTGCCCATTGAAGACGTTTTTTCTTGTGGTTCTCTGTCAACAAAGGCTTCCGGCGGGCTATATGGCCATTTAAATTTATTTCCTGGAGACGTCTTCTGATAGTTCTTGTAGAAACTAAAATTCTATGATGGACCCACAATTCACTTGACAAGTTTTTTGACGATTTTCGTCGATCTCGTAAGGCCATTCTTTCCAAATGTCTATCATCTCGAGTTGTGGTAATGCGTTTACGTCCACTTTTTTTTTATTCTCGTAAGAACCCGTTTCCCGGTAACGCTTTAACGTGTTCTGAACGGCACAAGGCGAACATTTAATTTTTTTTGCGATCGCAACATACCTAATAAATTCAACAGCACTATTTGACTTCTCTCGGCCGTCGATAACTCACGTGTTTTTGGCATTATAAATTAATTGAACACTATAACTTAATTTTTTTTAAATACTAGAGTAAAAATAATGTTAAAGAGCAATTTCCTCAGCGAGCGTTACGAACGAACGTCCCAAAATACGAATTTCTTTTATAATCTAATAATTAAGTAAATTACCCCTATAAAATCTATTCTGATATAATTATATTTGTCAATGTAAGTAGGGGTTTAAACCTCATACTCATAAATTTGACCGCTTTTGAAATCTGGGAATTTACTAGGGGTGCCTAATACATATGGCCATAGCTGTATGTATTAACTTGATTAAATGTAAATTCTTTTTTGTACAAAGTAAAAGAGTGTTTTTTAAATATCTCTACGGATATGCGAAGTCTGTTAGAAGCTTCAAACCTTAATATATATATACGCGAACAAAATACAATGACTGCTTTCTTTTTCATATTATGAAAGATCAGACTGAGGCTTTTTTGATCATCTGATCAATTCATGAAAAATCTTGTATAGAAATGTAATTAGCCCAAAAAAGGTACATATTTCATCATATATTTTTTATTCCTATTATCCTAGCCTCTAATAATTATAAAATTTACTGCGAATACGGCGTGCGCTTCAGCGGATACAATTAATCATGTATTTATTAAAATTTGATCAAAAGATGTTTGCGACAATTTTTCCGCTAACTAGAGATTTCAGTCCATTTATAAGCTCGAATTACAATATATTGTTATCGCAGGGAATTCTCCGCCGAAGTACAACGACGACGCGAGATAAAATTGATGCTTCGCCGGCGTATTGTAATTTGCACCTACTCATGAAACGTAAGACGGCAGAAAAGAACAGTATTTTCTTTTGATGGCAAAAATAATTAATAACTTGGCGAGCGGAGGAGAGCACGCTAATCGATGTTCACACAATCGGTCGTGATTAATGATGGACTCTTACCCTATCGTGTTTTATATCCGCGGTCTAATACCGTAATCTGGCCGCATTTATTAGCCGGCCCTACACGTGGTGCCCGACGGACGTGTGTGAACCTCCTCATTAGGTTCGTGTGTATTGAAACTTGACCGGAAGCATTCTATAACATCGATGACTCGGCAACCTAAATACGAACCGGCCTTTATATAATCCTACAAATTTAATAAAATAAAATTACTTCTTGCGGTCTCTAATTCAATATCTGAATATAAAAAAATACCAAAGCATTATCTTGGAGTTGTATTAGTTCGTTGAACCGTGGACGACGGGTAGGTAGCCCATTAGGGGGGAAACATTTACCCTCTGTATCTGAAATTATGACCTCCCAAATAGCTGTCCGGCGAAGCTATCGCCGCTAGATACGTCGAAATGTGATTAGATACGGAGTTATCAGTTTCATTTCGTATCGGTTTGATTTTTACGGACAAAAGTTCGATAGTTTGAGACGTTTCAGAAGTTTCAATCTTTGTGTGTATTAGAATAACCCCCAGCGTATACAGTGTGTCCAAGATAACATTCACAGCATCTCCGTCGTTATGAGACATACACATTTGGTTAAATTGAATGAATTGTATACATTCAATAAGATAACTAAGCCCAGCGATGCAATTAAAAAAAAGTGATTTTTTAATTTTTTTATCAACTCCTACCATGAATGAAATCTGGACGGCATGTCTTAGCTTAGGTGAAAAGTAAATCATAGCACTTCTTGATGCTTTTAACAATAAAGGTAAGACATGCCATTCAAATTCCATGAGTTGATAAAAAAATTTAAAAAATCACTCGGCATATAAAAAAAATAAAAATTTTGTTATGTTTCGGTTCTCTAATGGCTTGCTTCGGCTTTTGTTCAGTCTTGGATAACTTTGTTTGATCTTGCTTCAATTTCGGTTCAGCCTTATTCTGAATTGACCCGTTACTGGTTTAATCTCATATTGGTTCGATTTTGATTCTTTCTTGCTTCGGTTTTGCTTAAGTCTTGGTTTGGTATTGATTCAGTCCTGGTTCAATGTAAAAATAAAATTGAAATTTAATAAACGGGGAAGACAGAATATTTAATTATTTTTTTTGATGCACAGAATGAAGTAATCTCAGTATATCGAATAAATAAATATTTTGCAAACAAAAATGTTCTTTAAAAAAAAAAATTTATCAACTTAAAACCTATATTCATTTATTTTATTTTATGTTATTTATGTTGTGAGGTAAATTTGAAGAGTAAGTGAATTAATAACATAAATCAAATTTAAAAGTAATTAAATTTATTTATTTACTCTAAAAATTGATGAAAATATTTAAAAATTATTAGCACACATCAAAGGCTCTTCTTAAAAAAAAAACATGTTGCTCATGAAACTTCAATGCTGCCAATTTTTCATTATCATTATTCTAAATCTGATTTTTTATACGTTCCAAACTTTTGAAGTGTGACATGATATTTAAAATAATCTTAATCTTTTAAAATGTAGGAAAATGTAATATTCAGGTACTGAGATAAGTTGTATTACATGCGTATATGGTTTCAGAAAAGCAAATAGAAATTAAAATTTCTAAAATATACGAGGGCTATCCGATATTAAAGGTACAAGCCAAAATTTCACTAACATACATATTTAAAGAAAATATTTAATACATTGTACAAAAAACTACTTACTTTTGTTTATTTCTCGACATATTCTCCATAAAGATTGAGACATTTATCCCACCGTGACAGTAGTTTGAACATCTCTTCGCGATAGTGTTGCCTGTCAAGTCGATTAAAGTAGTCCACAACTGTGTCTTGCAATTCCTGTTGATTCGCAAAGCGTTTCCCCGCCAAAAATTTCTTCAGGGGTTCGAATAAATAAAAATCGGAGGGAGCCAAATCGGGACTATATGGTGGATGTTGGAGGACCTCCTACTGTCAACCACTGTGTCAACCACTCCTTAATTTGATTTGACGTGTGCGGTTTTGCGCCATCGTGCAAAAGTTTAACTTCTGGTCGTAATCGTCCTGGCCTTTTCCTTCTAATGGCTGTATGCAATTTCTGGAGAGTTTCACAGTATGTTAATGGGTGTGCGCAGTTCAAGGAATTCACAGAGCAATAGGCCTTCACTATCCCAGAACACGGTAGCCATGGTTTTGCGGGCAGATGGTTGAGTTTTGAATTTTTTGTGAACTGGGGAATCTGGATGTTTCCACATCATAGATTGTTGTTTCGTCTCTGGGGTGAACTCATAAACCCAGGTTTCATCTCCGGTAATGATGCTTTCAATGAAAGAATCCCCTTCCTGTTGGTATCGGGTGAGATGTTGAAGTGATGCACTCATTCGACTGGTTTTGTGGTTCTCGGAGAGCATTTTCGGCACCCAGCGAGACAAAACTTTGCGAAAGTTTAGGTCGCATATGATTTCATGGACACAATTCTTGGGAATGCCAGTCATTTCCGTAATTTCACGAACTTTAAGGCGACGATCTTCCCTAATCAAACCTTCAACAATTGAGCAGTGTTCATCAGTGTGTGAGGTCCTTGGACTGCCTCTGTTCTTCTCCGGATCAACAATCAAGTCCGTTCGTCCATCTTTAAATTTTTTGCACCAAATGTTGACTTCTTTTCGGCTTAAGACCTTCGGGCCATAAACATCCTCTACCTGCGATGAATTTCGCTCTGGTTAACTCCTTGGGCTTGCAAAAATTGGATAACTGCATGCTCTTCATACTTGGAATACTCTGTGACTACACACGCCATGTTTGTTTGCTTCCCGTAAGCTAGTAAGATAACTAGGATAGGTCGGTTTGATTGCAGTGGATTCATCGAGCTATCCTTCTGCTGAAGAGGCCCCGCATAGGGCCTTAATAGCTCTTCAGAAGATATTCGAGGGATCCATTGCATCATCCTACAAAACCGACTTGCAAAATTTTTTTAAATATTAGAAGGAACATTTTTTATTGTAATTTTTTGTGGCTATGCCTAATTATTCAATATTCGTTTTGCATTATGTAGCGATACAAAAATCATACCGAAATTCCATACATAATTTTTCCCATCGCCTAACCCTAATTATAAAATAGAAGAGTTATAATTTATATTTAAAAAAGACGAAAAATAAATGTAACAAGAGATGGTAACAATATGATTTACATAGTTTTTCTTATTCACCAAATATCATATGATTTGAAAGAAATCCTATTTTTGTGTTATTTTTAATTTAATTAATTTGAAATTTTTCATTTTCTTCTCAAGTAATATCGTATTTTGTTAGAAAATGCGTCTGTTATTTAAGGATATGCGTCCACGACGCCGTCGTCAAAGAAAGGTGACCACCGCATCGACGTGGTAAGTGGAATTCATTAAGAGAAAGTGTTCGCCGTTATCGCGCATTACGTTATACCTTTCTCCACATGTAGGTGGTTCGCATAAAGAGATCTTTTACATGACCGAAGAGAGAAGGGTTAGTCTCTCTGAAGGGAAGAAAAATGATCCATTAATCTGAAACCCAAAGTCTGTGTGGCGCCTATGGCAGTCTGAGGGCGAACAAAAGACAGCGAAGGCGCCGGGCGTCGGCTGCCTGCTGTGATCCGCCCCCGCTAGGTGCGATTCAGGTTAAGGTCGGAAATACTCATAACTGGCAATTATAAACGCAATTCTGTTAAACAAAGCTATAAGGTTTCCTACTCTCATTCGTAAAATATCCGTGTAAAAATTATGTATACCTAGATGCTGTGACGCATGCAAGCCGCGAACAAGTAGATGCATGATGTGTATAAAGCATTACACAATTACTACTGATATGTTAATGAGGATGTGTCCAAGTTAAGACGCGAGATATCAAGTTATCCTTGAAGCGTGGGGGAACGGGGTAAAGAAGACGACGATTAACCGCGGATTATGAACGATGTCAAGTCAAGGTGTCGCTTGCATACATAATTTATTATAGAGCTTGCCACTCAGACTAATTATTTACGGAGTGAGATCGTGTACAGGTTTGTTAAACGTGTGTTACTACCGACCTGCCTTCTGCGTCTCTATCAATTTGAAAGAGAATATTTTCAATTTTCGACCAAAACCTCCAGAACATCATTGATTGCTAACGAATATGTGATTTGCGATTCGCATGCTAATTTAACAAATTAGTAGTCCGAACTAGTCAGCTCTTTCATTATCTGTTTAGTTCTACAATATATTACTGGTAATTAAACAATCCACAACAAGTGCGGCCTCTGTTCGTTTTATTTGATAGTAACCATGATTGTTAACGTTGCTGCCTGCGCTTATTGCATGTTTCACGTAATCCGAACTACCAGTCGATCCTATCTCGAAATATTGTATAGTTGTGTTAGGTCTTGACAACATACATAACATCAGAATAACTAATTATTTGTCAAAAATCCAAACAATTGCAAAAATAATAAACTCATAAATTCCTGTCCCCGTATTTTCTTTAATTTTCCCTTTTCTTTATCGTGGGCTCTGCAGTACTCGTTTTCTTATCTCTCATATCATCCCTGTGTTCATACTCATTGTTTGTAGTGTCCTACAGGACTAGTTATGTTGGATTTTAATTTTATGTACATTAATTTGATTGAGAAACGAAATGTTGTTGATAGATTGTAATATTTAGAAAATCATTCACGAAGATGTAGAAATTAATGTAAATATCTAACATTAAACAGCGAAATATTATTCAGCAGATTAAGCAAAACGTTTGAATAAAAGTAACAAGTAATCTCACGTTCCGGATTGATGATCAAGTGACTATTTTTATCCTTTTCTTGGATCGACTACCCAATGACTTGCAAATGTAAAGTCGTCTTATTTCAATTCATTAACTTGCGGCATTTTTTTTGCATCGAAAACTCACTCTGCGAGATTGGTAAAAGTTAGAAGCCTTAAAACGTATAATTTTCCTAATAAGAACAACGAAGTCATTAATTAAGTAAAATTAAGAACACAATGTCAATGCAATTTCGGGCTGCACGCTTCGTAAGTTTCTCCCAAATATTATCGTGGGCGAATTTTTGATCTGCACTGAACTTGAAAGTTACAGGAATGTGTCTGCCGGGAGTGCCCAAGTTCGGTGCAAGGACCGTTTTGAAGGCGCGCGAAGTATGACGTGTGGGTTTTCTCTCTTTCAACGATAAACGAACGCTAATTGTTGAACACACTAACAAAACTAACTTTTATTGGTTTAACAGCAACAAATTCATATAAATATGTACATGTACTTACAATGTTACAGTGAAGACAGACTTGGTGTTCCAAAGTTTAGAATTCGGCAGAGGATTTTTTTCCCTAAAAACCGACAAAACCGTGTACCTATAAAATTTAGAATTAATTTCTTTTTAAACGACTATGAAACCCACAATTGAAAATGACATAAGTAACTAAAATCTATTACCAGTTTTATTCTTAGAGTCATAATTTCTTCAAAAACAAATTTGTGGGCGTTTTAATTTTCTTATTCTTTTACTATCCTTATTTATTTTCGGCCATTACAGTTATGAGTTAAGATATAGTCCCAACGAAGTCCTAAGTGTTCTTTTTCTTTTCAATTCATTTTCTTTTAAGTACGTACCTATCTCATTATCAAATAGTTTTCTTAAGCTAACCTTTCCCAGTTTTTAACTTCAATATTTTTGGGAACGTGCTTTGGCCCCTGTTTTGATTTATTATTTGCGCAGTGATATGTATTATATCCCCTACATACATTTATACATATTAACATAATAGAGTGGCATTGCGACAGTAGTTGTTATAGTTATAAACAGATTTATTATTTTATTTATTTATGTGTTAGCAGGTAGGTTCGTAAAAAATACTATTAGTTATTGTAAAACATCGGTTGTAATTGCATGAATTTTTTAATTATGCAGAATATTCCGGCATATTTTATTATTGCGATTCTCTTAATTTTGCTTTAAATTTAATTTATTCTCTCTCCTTTAATAATTAAATGATTGTATCGTATATCTTGTTTTCAAATCTTATGCTTGATTATTATGCCATAATTAAATTTTGCTAATTCGTAGCTAAATAACATGAATCTTGTTAAGTATAAGTATAACGAAGAACGATTAGCAAATTATTTTATTGCTACATTCAGACCCTATGGTTTTATTTATTTCTTTGGTAAAATTTGTTATAGCTACTGAAAGCAAATTTTGTTTCCTTTTTAACAATTTTTCTGTTTCTTATATGACGTACAATTCAATAGCATGTTTTCATATTTTCATCTTATTAAGAACTTGGCCAGTTACGTGGCAAAAAGGCAGAAAGTTACAGTTGACGGGGCTCGTATTTATACGTGAAAGGGAAGATAACGAAGGTTTGCATTTAAATCACAAAATAACTCTCTTTAGTTCTCGAATTTCTTTTCTTTGACATTTTCAATGAGTTAAATTCATCAAATTCGATTAATATTGAGTTAAATTTTAATATTTAATAATTTTATTCAAATTCTTACCCAAAAAAAGAGGAGGGTGGGAGTGATCTGAAGTTCATAGGGTTTGCCGTTGCTTTGGTGAAACAAAGTTGATGGTGTCGATTTCAGTTATGGGTGAAATCTAACGAATACCAAAATCCACGGTAAGAAAAAATATTCTTTATCTGCTACAGTGGTTTAGTCGGATATTTGCATCATCATGGTAACTGATTTTCTGTTTTCTTATCACAGGCTAACTATGATTTTGACGTACGGTTGCGAACCAAAAGCATAAGTAAGATCCTTCCTGATACATGTGGTTCCTAAATGGCTGATAGAGTTTTTATGTTTTAATTTCTATCAGTCCACCATAGCAGTATTGTGGAAAAGTTTGAAATTCTGAAATAGGGATATAAGGTGAAGGGTAAGACTATTCTTGATGCAGGGCTCGCCCATTGCAGCTATCAGCTTCTATATGTATCAATTGAACTTGTGGACTTGACGGTCATTTCGATGTCATTATAACCGATTTCCACTGTATATCCATAAGTATGGCACTTCTTAAAATTCGTGTCAAGCAATACTTTAAGTTCCATACCAACATTTTAATGCCACTCTCTCAAATGAAATCTGCCTATAAATGGACTGTCGAAGAGAGACCCTCATTGAACCACTCTGTAAAATTTAATTAAGTTGACACCCTGTTTCAAAGTAAGTCGGCATCATTGCTAACTTTCTTATTTTTGGAGTTGCAAGGTAGATCAAATTAGCAAATTTGATTGTCTTTTTCCGCTGGTTACAAATATGAAAACAGAAGGACAATTGAATGAGATGTTTCCGAAATTTCTTTCTTACATTTTTTTTTCAAATGGAACACCTGTATATAATCATCGTAAAAAAAATTCTAATAATAGTCTTTATGTACTCCATATTAGAAAAGAGTCGAACAATTGAGATATGTATACTTTAAATTAACAAAGAGCATCTTCCTTATTCGATAATAATAAAGATTCGATTCATTGGCCACCTCTATTAATACTATATTTTAAATTATGAGTGATATCCATAAACTTTTTTTCAATAGTAATGCACCTTTGATTCAATAAGTCTACGATGTGATTTTTCTTCAGTTTACCAATCCAAATAGTTGACTCTCCCGGACCTTTTAAATCGATCTTGAAAAATTGATGTAAGCACGCACACTTACCATACAAATTCCGCCGGCGTATACAGTAATAAAATTATATTATTCATACGGCGTGTCCACATGTGTCAGATGAATATTTATTGTCGCATTCAAACAGTTTGGGTGGATGCCAAATTGTTGAAATGTGGTTATCCTACCTCTGCGAGTTCAGGAATGTTATTAGCGGACATATTTATATTTAGTACTTTTCATCGTTAATAAATTATCGTCGGCATTGCGAGGCTACAGGTACGTGAGCGACACGGTTAATTAACTTTATTAGGCCGCACTCTAAGTTGTAGCATTTCATTTAATTATAGTAACTAGAGTTTCATGCTGGTGTGCGTAATTACAGTAATTATTGCAACTATTTCAGTTTTACCGTATGTGTTTTAAAATTTGCAAATTATCTCTGTATATAATTATCAATAGACATTACTCGACGCCTCCACCAAAAATTCCTATTCAAATGACTTTACAACTTTTGTTTTATATATGTATATATTTTAATTAGAATTATTGAAATTACTGGTTTTTGTCTAGTCATTGATATAATTAATCAAAACAATGAGATATTGGAAAGATTAACTAACACACCGGGTGTGAAACAAAAAAATGCCTCAAGGTATTACTCTGTTATTTGTAGTCCGATTTAAATAAGCGAAAAATAAAATTTCACTTTGTTTTGGTGTCAACTGTTATGTCGAACGATAGTAATCTCTTTTCAAATAATTTTCTTTAAATTAACATTAACATTAACGTAGCTTGAACAAAGTTGTGAAACTCGTCCAGGTAATAAACCAACCAGCTGAGCAGCCCGGCATTGTATAACTTGTACTTGGATTGTAAAGAATACACATCGATTCGACATCGATCCTTGCAATTGGGTCTCTCTTACTCTACTATGCAGCGAATTTTCACCAAAGATTTGTATTTGTGCAACTGACGCAAAAATTAAATCCAAGAGACCTTCAACTGCGTTCTGTGGAATGGGAACATGAATAAAAACATATTTTTTATCTTTACTGATTCTTCATCTTTTCGGATAAAGTCCATTTTCATCTTAATGGTTTCGTAAATAAGCAAAATTCCCGCGTTTTCAGATTGGAAAATCCAAGGTTTTCGAAAAAGTAGTGCAACCCCAAAAGTAGTACCTTTGTGTGACATTTGGACTAGAAGAAATATCAGTCCGTATTTCTTTGAAGATGGTTCAACAAATTCGGTTACAGTTGCTATCGGACCATACTAAACAACTTTTTTTAGGATCAATTGGGAAGTTTATGTATGGACCATAAACAGAGTCTAGAAAACGTAAATACTTTCAAATAATAAAGTAATATAAATACATATAAATTTTTATTCAAAAAATATTTATGATAGTTTTCTTAGAGCTAGCTGCATGATGTATACGGTGAAAAAAAACGATCAATTTACTTTTAGTTATGGTTTCCAAAACCGACATTGATACTTGTAAAATTCTTTCAAACAGTGAAATGCTGGAACCGGATTTAGTGGACATTATAAGTGATACATGGACATAAGCAGTCGGGAGCAATGCATAATTTAAAGCTGTTGAATCTGTCGAGTGTTCGTATTTCGGCGATGGCACACGGTATGCATTGCTAAACACAGAAAAAGAAAAAATAATGCGTGACCAGGGTACAGCACGAGGTCGCGTCTTGGTGTAGGTCACGCACGGTACGGCCGTCCTTGAACCATCGAGGTTTGTCTGACACGTCGTTAGAATGTGAAACAGACTATTATCATAATAACACCTGAAAATAAGGAAATTCGTACTGGGATATATTTGCAGTTTCAAACCTCTTCAGGAAAGTAAATTTATTTATTGGTGCTAAGCTTTCTCGTTATGTATGACAAGCCCATTCAATTATGAGTACCTTCATAAGAATCAATTAGCATAAGTTACTAATATACAATGGAACGATGTGGAATTTTTTCGTAATTGATTTTGGACTTTTGCTAAGTGATTTATAAAAGGAACAAATCAATTTTTGCAGGTAGAGCTTCAATGCACCTCACATTATTCAGTTTATACTTTTCCATACCCTTCTTCTACCGGGTAAATTTTTTTCATTCCTCTTTTGTATTTGAAATTTTCTTCTTGTTCTTTCTTGTTCTTTTTTGTTCTTGTTCTCATCAACTGTTGCTTTCAACATTTTCAAATTAGGTTTAAGTGGTTGAGAGTTAGGACCTTAAATTAATAGTTTTCCACTACTAATGAGATTGTTTCTTTTTGGGAAAAACCTTTGACCTAAAACTTGCCTGTACGATATAATTTATAATTTCAACATTACTTTGCCCTTATCGTAAAAATCGCACGTCCATATTATGATTAATGCATTAATCAAGCGGTAAACGTAAAATGTATTTCTACAAATTGGTAGTTTTCCGATATTACGAAACAATAAACGAGTCGGGCCATTTAGTCGGGCACATTACGGCCGCCCGACTATATTATAAAACGCGTATAACTGTTTCATTTTGTAATTGATTGTGGTAGTTATAAATGTGCAGTTAATAGGGTAGTTGGCGGCATTAACAGGGCGCGGTGCGTCCCAACGCGACTGTCAAGTGTCGGCGCCGTGTTTTGACCTCATCAGTCATACTGTGGCCGCCCTGACATCGACAGTGATGTTCTCATAATCGATAAGGACTCGTGTTTTTACTAACCTCGTGTACTAATGACTCTTGTCAGGAGATCTTTATGGTCGTTCCTGAAGATTGTCCGCAAGACGTTCGGAAATGATAAATATTAAACCGAGTTGATGGAGCAGAAAACTAGATGTAATCGCATTAAAATACCGAAAGCACGTAAAGTGGAAACACAGTAAATTTTCTTGGAGCCGATCGACCTTTCAGTGTGATTATTTCCAGCCCTCTTTTAATTATTACTCGGCAAATCCATTTAAATTACCTTATTATTTCTTTTATGTTTTAACATATCAGCATTTTTCTCTTTGTGACACATAGGGATTTGTGTTCTTTCTGATCTTTAAAATTTGCGCCTTACAACAAAAGAATACTATTAATTTAAAATATAATTATTAGATTCAAACAAATTTGAAAAATGTATTTGCCTTAAGTCACTACAAACGCTATCAAAGTGAAATTTTTTTTATTTTTTGGTCACCTCAAGGTCGATACAAAAGATGACATGTTTCGGTAAATCACCATTGTCAAATCTGTACCATCATCTCAACAGCACAAGCTAATTCTAATTGGTCTTAAATTTTTAAAATTAACAGTTCAATTTTGTATGACAGGAAACCTACAGCATTAATAAACAACTCCAATATGGTTACATCTTGCATTTTTTCTTACATATTCCTGTAAAGTTCTTTCGTAATATTTTATGTTATGGCATCTAAATAAACGACGACATTTTACCTTAACAAAGTGCAGTACAAATCTGCTCGGCTCGAGAATTCTATTGCAATCAAAACCGACTTGCAACAAATTTTTATACAGGGTGTTCTTCAAGTTGATACAAAAAAATTAATGGCGTATGTGGTAAGAGATATTCTCACGAATACATCAAAATTAAAAGGAAAAAAAAATAAAAAAATTCATACCGACATCCGGCAATTCCCTGTGAAATGTTTAGAACCGCTGGACGCAACGGACGGTGACCTTCACTCACAATAAGTGTTCGAAGTTCCCCCCTGCGCGAGACGTAAATATAGGTCGGCTCGACGAGGCAGGGATTCACATGCGTTACGGAATTGGTTCTGTTGTCGAATATTTTCCACTGCGTGGGTTAAGTTCGTCTGTTGTATTTACTTCTTCGGTGTACACTAGATTTTTTAAATGTCCCCACAGATAAAAATCTAATGGATTAAAGTCTAATATTTTCTAATATTTAAATTTATATCCTCTAGAAGTTCCGCCAAATTAGTTTGCAAGAAACGTAAATACACCATTTCGTCCAAGCGATTAGGTAAAACAAATAGACCGATCAAAGTCCCGTTTAACATACCTGGACCGAGAAGCGTTGTTGAAAACTACGGCGCCACATTCCATTAGGATTTTTTTCTGCCCACACATACATCCCTTGTAAACACTGATTCGTCGTAACGCTGTGCATACAATCAACGCATTTTGACCACATTCAACGTAAATTAAAAAGTATTGGAAAATTCGGCCATGTTTTCAACGCGACAAAGTACAGCTGACAACTGACCCACTTAAACAGCAATTTCTCCGAGGACGTAATTACGTAATAAAAATAAACCAGGGACTATCATATCAAACTGTTTCATCGTTCGCCAAAAACGTTTATTATATCTAATATTTATTAATCAATTCTTATACAAAAACTGCTTCATTCTATCACTTTCACTGGTTTCATTTTTTGTATGAAGTTCAAAAACACCCAATATATCTAAAAGTTGCTATTTATGATTGTATATTTGAGGTTTTAAGCTTTTCACAACAATTAAAGCATTTGTGAACTAATTAATTATTAATAGTTAATATTTAATTATAATAATTTTTTCAAAAAATAATACGAAATTTGCTGTGTAACATACAGAGTAGAACAAAATACAAAATTACGAAAATGAAAATAATTTCAAAATTGAAAATGCGATTTATTGCGAAGGCATGATACAAACGCAAAGTTGAGATTGAAATTGAAAAGAAAGTTAACGAAAGTAAGTCATAGCAAGGGTTGAAAGTGGTCACCATTTTGCTCCACGCATATAACTACACGATGTTTTATTTTATTAAAAATATGCTGCTAATATATCCGGCGTTATCTCGTTGCATTTTAATATGATCCTTGCCATCAGTTCTTGCAAAGTATTAATTCTTTCTTTGTAGATCTTATTTTTAAGAAAGCCAAATATCGAGAAGTCTAATGGAGCGAGGTCTAATGATCTTGCTGGCCAAGTTAACCCTTTCTACAACTCGGCCAAGAAAAAACTCAAGAAATTAAAATTTTGAAATTCATCGGGATGAACCTGGTGTAAAAATGGGGTCAACGATTGTTTCTTATAATGTTGACCATTGATTGTATTGTGGAAGAATATTGGCCCTATGATTCTAGGGCGGGATACAGCTAACCATATTCCTATCTTAACAGGTTTTAAAGGAGCCCCAAGGAAATTGTGGGGATTAACAACAGACCATGTTCGGTAATTTTGTTTGCTTACATAACTACTTAAACAGAACCAATCTTCATCTGTGAAAAAAAAACTTAGATCGAGAACGTCGTCGTCGTTCAAGTTTTCTTGGGAAAAGTTACAATACTGCATTGGACTGTTATGATCTCTCGGCAAGAATGTTCGTACTACAGACACTTTGTGTGGATGCATGTGTAAACGACGCCTCAAAATTCTTCTAATGGTGGCGTGGAACACTCATTTGAGTAAAAATACGACGTGTTGAGGAATGTGAATTTCCTGCAACGAGCTCTTCCACTTGTTCGACGACATTTTGGACAATTTGCGGCCTTCCAATGGATTTCCCCTTCATCACGCTTCCCGTACTATGAAATCTCTGGACAATTTGGCCAACGTGTTGATGCAAGGCAGTTTCTTCAACAATTTTGTTCAGAAACCTAAATCGATTCAAAAATGAAATATTGGTTTTCCGCGTTTATTACACATCCAGATCGAAAATAAGCTTCAATAATGAAAGTGTTTTAAGGCATACATTTTAATCGCTTGTTAATTCAATTCAATAAATTGTAATAATTATTAATTTGATATTCATTGAATTCATTAAATCCAAATGATTAAAGTGGCACAGGCAAATTTACACGTGAAAGAATTCCAAATATAATAATGAGAATCATTTTGTTCCACTTTGTATTTTGAAATATTCTGATGATAATTCTAATGTGAAGTTTTAGGACTACAAATTATTGTCCAAATATGTGTCACTAATAATTATGCACGAAATGACATGATATTTATCACGAAATCACAATTTGGGAATGTCCTACCGCGCTCAATAAAACACCAATATATTTGTCAGGTAAATAATACTCTATCTGTATAAAATGTATAATTATGTATAGTGAATACTGTTAGAGGAACAAAATGAATCCATCAAGTAATAATGATAGTGAGCGAAAGTAAGTTATTTTAAGATATCTTTAACGAACGGCGCACCTCAATCTGACAGTGTCGAAATGGCCATAGTTTCTTAATTAGGTGTCCCACAGTTTTCATAATTAAAAAAATTGTCGCTTTTAAGTAAGCGAACCCCAGATAAAATCAGCAAGTCATGTGAATATTTTTAGCGATCATTTGTAACGGACGCATCGTGACGATGCCAACTATCCATCGTATTACACGCAACGGTTATTTTGAAAGTGTTGTTAAAAATATTTTTGGCCAGGAAGAAGAACGTACGCACTTCCATTTTTTTTTTTTAGTTCCTGTTATTAAAAGTACGTATATACTTCATATTTATTGGCTAATAACTTTTTTCTGTTAAACTACGTGTTTCACGTAAAGGAATGAGGTCTCTCAGTGTTGAAAAAACTTGTCGAGATTTTCCGCGACACAAAAGGAAAATATATTGCATAGTACTTTATGAGTTATCAAAGTGAGAGATCAAAGGAGATTAGTATAAAGGTTTCTTGCGACGTCTGTTTTACAAAAGTCCGATTCTTTTGTGTTCTTGCCCACGTTAAAAAAGAAACTTTCGCTTTCTGATCACTGCGTTCCGGATTTATCCACGGGACTTGCGATTACGCGTTGTTATCGTACTTACCGCTCGGGTATTATTCGGATTTATCGACTTCATTATCTTCTTCAAACCGCAATTACACCGAAATACTTTCAAGGTTTTGGAGAATTTTATCTGGATGGAGTACAGCTACCACACTCGCACCGCTTCCTTCCGTGGATACAAGGAACAAGTACCGGTTATCGTTGTCTGTCTACAAACATGCAAGATGTCATATAGTGGTTAAGGAAGTAAAAATTGGTATTGGAAAATATTTTTTCTTTTTATGTAATAATAATCTTGCTAAGTCCACATATATTTTTCATTTCCTTATCAGTAAGATAAAGTGCATACATACAAATAAACTTGAAAATTCTTGACTTGACTAATATTATTACATGATAATAATTCTGTGTAATATTTAAGCACAAAGTTGCTGTACAATCATATGTTGAAATATTTTTGAAATGAATTAAATGTAAAAATGTATAAGTTGAAATCATAAGAGGAGGGACGAAGAGGTTATAAAAACGTAAATAAAAGAATCAAGTGAACTAAATTGGGGCACATTATATCTCCACATGATATTATGTAGGGAGAAAACGTCATCGGGAAACAGCTAAACTTCTTGGGGTCGGTAACGTCCCAAAACTGCATTCGCTGTTCTTCTGTGCTATTAACTTTCGCGACTGCGACGACATCTAAGTTTTCAGGACATTAGGCGGGCAACATTTTTAGAATCGCCGGCCTCGACTCGCCAAATTGCGAAGAAGCCATTCTCACTCGCTGTCGATGCGAGACGGCGATATCTAATTTGATATCGTTGGATTAATTCAATAGATATAATGTTACTTGGAGTAAGGGAATGAATGGGCGATGGAATTCTTGACAAAAGTAAATTAGCCGGCAGGGCAACGCAGCGTTCGAATTTTCTGCAATATTTTATTCTTATCTTGTATATTTTATTATTAAGCCATAACTATCATGACAGATTTATTGCCGCCTTTTATAAGTGGTTATTTATGACGATTCTCTTTGTGGTGGGTACTTGTTTCAAGTAAGATCCGAAGAGCCCACATTCATTTCAGGTAAAATTTAATTCCATTCTAAATTTAAACTACAAACATTAAAATAACTAATATAATCGCAATAATAATCAATCTAAGCATACAATTTAACATGATTTACGTGAAGAAAATAAATTGATAACATTTTAGGAAATAACTCTTTTTTACAAGTAGATTTTTTGGTATTCTATAACTTTTATAAGTTTTTTTTTGTGTGTATTTAGTAATACATATATAGAAGTATAGTTAGTGAACTTTGCTGCCCCGTATGTAATGTGAATCAGTAAGAGGATGTATTTCACCACCTTCCAGGCAAGAATGTGTCGTGGAATTCTGCCAGATGGGTGAAATGTACTCCAAACGCAAAACCTTACTCAAGCTTCAAAAAAAGACAATACGGAAAATGCAATCAAACGTGAAAGTTGTAACCCATTATTTAATAAGTTTAAAATTTCATAGTACTAAAACGTCAGTTAGAATCCAAGTGAATAGTAGATGACAGTAAAGTAATACTGGAAGGAAAAATGAAGTTACACTGACGAGAAAATATTTATTCAGTTAAACAAGTTGTAAAAGTTTCAGTTTAATATTTTTTTCACTTTAATAGGACTCATTATTGTAGTTGAATAGAGGTTTATTTTTCGTTATTGTTTATGATTCAATTGTTTATTTTCAGTTTTTACGTTTATAGAAGAATATTTTCTC
Source organism: Serrognathus titanus (assembly GCA_039766575.1). NCBI lineage: Eukaryota > Metazoa > Arthropoda > Insecta > Coleoptera > Lucanidae > Serrognathus > Serrognathus titanus. Next base: position 54,297,748 of record CM077912.1, read on the forward strand.
TGTCAAGATTCGTGAATTTAAATCCTTAATTCGCTACACCACTTATTCATTCAATATTTTCACTTTTAATCAACGCAGCATATATCTTACATATTTAACTGCGTTATTTCTTTGAGCTTATATTGTACAGTATCATCAAAATACTTGTGCAATGTTGATAAAAATAAAAGACATTTGACGTTAACTTTGTATCTGTAAAGAGAAAATAGAGAGAGCTTTTTTTACAATTTTGACAATAATACTAGTATTAATTTTTTTTAATAGTGGAAATTTATTTCTGATTTATTATTAACTGATAGTAAGAATAAATTAATGGTTTGTCGATTCACCATGCAGATTATGTGTGAGTCAAAGCGGTGTACAGTGACTGCACTAATTCAACGATAAAATACATTAATCATGTGGTGCCATAAAGTCATATAAATATTAACATGCACTGCGTTTTATTCATCAATTCATTGTGTGAGACAGTGCAATGTACGATGACGATATACCAGCATCGCATGCGTCGCTCTACCGCACCGACGGCTTACGAATGTCAATTACACTTTTCACTCACCATTATTACATCTATTTAACCTCCTTAATTGATCCCAATTAACGATCTCTTGTTCACTGCACTCATCAGTATAATTTATTCCTTATATGCATAATTTAAAATTCAAATTTTTGGCCGTTGCTGAAGCAAACCGCTATAAATAGAGAGGGGCCTTTGACGCGCTAAAAACTTGGAAAGAAGACGTCGCTGGGCCGACGACGATGACGACGGGCGAAATGTCCGTAATTAATTGTGATACCAAGTAAGTAGCGGGAATTATAAGAATCTAGATTAATGAATAATTCATTAAGGATTTGACGTACAATGCAAGAACAGAATGTATGAGAGGGTGATTAATTTCCAACGCGTATGTCGGGATTAAAAGATCAAGTAAGCAGTCAGGGGCAGGCGCCTCGACTTTCAGGCGTCGCCGAGGCGTCTGTTCACCCACACTTCGCACCTCCTACGCCCCTAAAACTCACACCTTGAACGAAACGCTCCCTGTCAGCTGTTCAACTGATCACCGATGTCTCAATTTTCAATATATGAAACATCCGAGTTTAACTTTTTTATTCGCGTTGGAGTTTACAGGAAAAAACGCGAAAAATCTTGATGTATGCGTGAAATGTGTCTGGAATTTGACCCAGTTTTTTTTTTTTTCAAATCAATGTACCTCAAATACAACAGAAAATATTCTAATTAATAAATAGTTTTCCAATACAAACAATATTTTTAAAAAAACAGCAAGCAGCACAAATATACTTCCATTAAAATAAACAAATAAAAGTTTATAAAATCATTGTCTTAAGTGCCTGCTCCGTGTTGTAACTTATGCTTTCCCTACTTCCAAATGAAGTGTTTTCCAAAACAGCAAATATGTTCATGCAGAGCCAGAAATACGTACTCTTTTTATTAAAATATCCTTTTTATTTTATTAAAATATACTTATTCCATTAAAATTAATTATGCAATAATGATGTGTTACAACAAACAAATGTTTGGAATATTTTTCACTAAAAAATGGTTTTGATTGCCCGTCTTTTTAAATCAAAATTTTGATTTGTTCTTTCATATCCTGCTTTTATAGTATTTCTGAAAATGGTCATAGTAGTTTTTTCCTTTTTATATTTGAATAATCCTACTAATACGTAAATAGTTTTTATTTTATTCATTTTAGGATGTAAATATCTTATAAGTTAAAAATATGTATATCACTTTTTATTTTTAGTATGTACTCTTAAAATTAAAAATGCTTTAGATTTTTACTAGAAATAGGTTGTCACTTATTTTGAAAAAAAAATCAATTAATAAAATTCAGGCTTGGCTCCTTTTATTTTAATAAAATTGATACATTTTCGTTTGTGCTATTAAGTAAAACCATATTGTGTGTTACAAAAAGATAGCGTCAAGGCTTAAAGCCGCAAATATTGCTCCAGGTAGCAAGAAATAAAAAAAGTGATTTTATTATAAAGACTGGATTTATTACGATATTCACTTTGTGTTTCTCGGTTACAATGCAACCCTTAACTTATCTTGAGTGTTTATGCTGCAACGTTGCTACTATTATTTTAATGCAGCCCATAGTAAGGCTAATAGTAAACAAGGAAAGAATTAATTTCTTTTCTTTTTTTCATAATCAGAAAGAGAGTATCTACATTTGTTATACAGGGTGTCATAGAAAAACTGCTTCTCACTTTCAGAAGAAGTAGAATAGTAGCATGTAATTAAGCAATAATAAAATAAACTAATAGAAGTTATGCCCGAAAATGTTTCGCCGTCAAGTTAAAATGAAATAAAAAAAAACGGTGACTAAAAATATTTTCGATGTAACTATACTCTTTCAATAGAGTGTGCTACAAGAAAGCACAAAGTTTCTAAACGCATTGAAATAATCACTCAGAACTCGGAACCAAATGAAATAATAATAATAATGAAACAAATTTTCCTATTATATTTTCGAATGTGTATAGTGAGTGAGTGATTCGCAATAAATTGTTTTTTTTTAATTTTTGAGAGAGGAGCTGTAATTTAATATATCTTGTAAAATAAGGTCACTTTACTCTTAAACCATCTTCTGTATACCATTCAAGATAAATTTCATCTGACATTTCCCAATTTGATTTTAAGGAGTGCATTCTGCCTCAATAAATTTTTATAAAAATCGATAATAGAAAAATCGCACTTGTAGCACACTTTTTAAAAGACTGCGTGTAAGAAGTAACATTTCTATTTATTTGAAGTAGCTACACAATTTTAATTAATATCAATTTATGAAGAAAACTTTAAGAAATGTTAAAAATTAAGGGCACTAATTTGGATGTATAACTTATAACGATGTATGCTCGAACGACATATTTTTAAAAAAGTCTGAGGTCGTTCACGAATGGTATCAAAAGCAAAAAATAATTCGAAACACTAATTTTCTTCTGTGTTGGTTGTCATGTATTGACATAGACGAACGATTTTAATATGACCAAAATTGAATTGGAGTTATTGGAGACTATTTTTGATAATCCAGCGCTTGTCCGTTTAAAGATGGTTTTCTTTTCTTTGACTGCGTACGTTTTAAGACATCCTGCATAATTACATTTTTCCTGAAATAAAGTGAGATTGATATTAGAAAAGGTTTTATTGTAATCAACAGGGTTCGAATTATTTTTTCTTCTCGCACCTATTTAAAAAGGCGTAAAATACTTTAAAACTTTACAACCTTGTTCTAATGCAATTGTACTTGAACGCAAATTTTCTTAAATGTGTTAATTGAGTTAGGCGCTAATTTTAGGACCGGCTAATTGAAACTGTTAAGTGCGGCTGTAATTTATGCACGGCAGAAGACGAAGCGCCGCGGCAAAAATTAAAAGTTTCCATCACCAGCTGAAATGTCGTTATACACCTAACGGCGACGGCGATAATTCGAAAACTACAGTGGATATTAATTAAGACGAACGATCTCATAACAATGCCGTACTCAAGATAATAGGTTCAATCCATTAGTTTGATAATAGGGGATGTACAGATAAAGCGGGGGTGCAGCTAGCGATTTGCAAGGCCGAGATGTGTGGACTGTAAATTCTGTCAGTGTCGGGACGACGTTCACCGTCGCGGCGCCAATGTAAAATCTGGTTCGGTTTTACCAAACTTACACTTCGCTTTTGCGTACTTTTGTTTTCCGATATCCCTTTGAACCAAACTGTATCTTACTTCGACGTTAGTTTTGTTTCTTCTTGCGACATGGTAAAGTAGTCATATCAAATTTATATCATTTTGGAAGCACACGTCGAGGCGGACGTATAACATCCAGAACAAAATTGTACTTGTCTTATATTGCATCAAGTGATTTAATACACATCTGACTCACGTTTCTTGGATGATTTGCGACATTACTTTAGTCGTTAGGAATTTGGATGCATAATTTATTTCAACAAAACTTTTAGTAGAAAAGTCAAAATCTGTTCTTAGAGATTATATCGTTTATTTTTCTTCGTGTATTCATAATATAAAATAAAACACGTGTATTCCATAAAAATACCAAATATTTTGGAGTCTGAAAAGTTTAGGTTTTGAGTAGCTTAAGCTACTGTATTATTCATTTAGCTGTACAGTGTACGAGTGCAGAAGTTGTACAGAAAAGACTTTACATGAGTGAGTCAGGAAAAAAGAAATTTTTCTGAGAGATGCATAAATTCTCATTGGACAAGAGAGAGTTTAGTTTAATTATAAGCAACTTTTAATTGTCGTATTGATATGAAAACTGTAATAATTGCATAATTTATTTTTGTTTACTAGAGATGCATTTCACGTTTATAGCAACGTGTTTATTGACTGCAGTGACGTATTAAATTTTGACAATACAGTGCCCTCGCTAATATTAATTTATTTCTCCAGTTGTGCACACATTAGCATTTCACATTTAACGGGGAACATAAATTTGTCACGATTTAAATTTTAGTTAATCCGTTTGTCACATTTTTAAATATACTATATATGAATAAATCATGCGCGAAATTTTTCCGCCCCTATTTTACGACCTTGTTTGATTTTTTGCTTTGCGATTTTGTTGCAGAAAAAAAAATCGCATGACTGACTGTAATCCAATTAACACAGCGACTGTCGTCGCCGAGTAAAATCCGTTTTTCAAAACATTTTCAATAATTAATAGCGTGCGAGGGTATATGTAAATTGCAGGTGACCGATTACAACCACTTACCTGTAATCAGCGGTGATCTTCTCCCGGCGCTGACATCAAAAGAGCACGTGAATAATTTGGCGGGCGATTACTTTGAAGTGCTTTCGGAAAAGTCTTTCTTGTATTCTCAGTCTTATCAACTATTTAGCTTTTACGTGTACACCATGACTTTGTTAGACAAAGTATTTATTAACAGTTTATTCATATTTTAAAAGAATTTCTTAATATTCCAACCGTCTAAGTGGAACCCATGATGAAAATATCAACTGATTTTCTTAATTTAGATTGGAGAGCTCCTAAAATTAAAAGAAAAACAATGCCAAATATTCTTTCGGACATATAAGTGAGAAGCTCCAAATAAAAACGCAGTTTTTGACAACTAATTTCGTCAGAAATTGACATTTTATGAGGTATTTTTGGCTGTGATCTAATTATTCAATTTTAAGAGTTCGTGTAGTTAGACTGCACGAATTATAAGTATAATATAATGTTGAACTTAAATATACAGGGTGATACGTGCAAAACTTATGATGTCATCGACCAATTTCTCAAGTTTGGTCGAAAAATGCGTTTTGATTTGGAGCCCCTCAAGTATGATTTTGGAAACAAAATGGATAAACAAATTCCTACCTAAGAAAACACTTAAAAAATAATTACTAATATAAAATCTTAATTAAATATTAATTTCCGCGCGCAATAATTTTTAACCACTTAATCATACTTATAAAAAATATAATTAAATGAATAAGAATAATAACAGAAAGAAAATAATATGTAATTATCTAAAATTATACCGTCAAGAACAACGTACGAATAAGAGCAATCAAATTAGTATTGATCCATTCTCCTGAAAAAAGTTCTTATTCCCTGTTATTTGATACCGCATTCAATATTTTTAAATTATTCCTAAAAAATTATATTATATATTTCTATGTTATAGTGTTCTTCCGGGTCTTCCTCCGCGTAGGGTTCTCAAGAGAACCGTTTTTGTCTTGACGACGTTTCGGTAGAACCGCATCTGCTATCTTCAGATCTTCTGTGGTGTATGCTTGGTTCTGTTTCTCGTTGTTATGCGAGTCGAACTGTCTTCTGTCGGTGCCGGTGGTGGTTTATATACCGAGTTGCGGTCACGCGTCATTACGCTCGAAGGTTTTCTGACCTGGCTTCTCGTTATTGGTCATGCCGGTGAACTGGCTCCTCCTCTTAATGATCTCGGTTTCGTTTGTAGCGCTGGTTTCCATGTTATCGGTAAACATTGTGTATCGTCTCTGGTATTTAGATTTCTCGGATGTTTTTATATTTCGATGGTTTCTCGTATGATTCTTTTCGATAGGTGCTGTACGTTGGCTATAGTTTTTATGTTATCGAAATCTATTTTGTGTGATGTGAATGTTACGTGTTGTGTGAATGAAGACGTTCTTTCGTTCTTCTTCTTATATTTCGATGGTTTCTCGTATGATTCTTTTCGATAGGTGCTGTACGTTGGCTATAGTTTTTATGTTATCGAAATCTATTTTGTGTGATGTGAATGTTACGTGTTGTGTGAGTGAAGACGTTCTTTCGTTCTTCTTCTTATATTTCGATGGTTTCTCGTATGATTCTTTTCGATAGGTGCTGTACGTTGGCTATAGTTTTTATGTTATCGAAATCTATTTTGTGTGATGTGAATGTTACGTGTTGTGTGAGTGAAGACGTTCTTTCGTTCTTTTCGACGGCATTTCGGTGTTCTTCTCTTCTCACACTTATTTTTCTGTTTGTCTGTTCTATGTAGACTCTGTCACCATTGTCAAGAGATTTGGCTTTCCAGTTGGATTTTCGTTTTTGGATTAGGAAGAATGTTGGAGATCTTCCTAACATTGTTTCTATTTTGTGCTTCCTGAGGACTCTGCTTATTTTATCCGTTGTGCCTTTTATGTACGGTAAGCACGTTCTTCGTAGTGGTTTTTCTTCTTCCTCTTCTTGTTTTTCTCGTCGTGGTCTTTGTCATCAACGCAAGTACGCTATGAGCATAAATGATTGAGGACAAGTTGAATTTCTCGCGTCACTATCTAGTGATTTTTACTCCTTGTGTGTGGCCGTCCTGAAAATAAATTAATTTTTGTTCAATGTCGCCCGTCGCATGTTTACGTTGTATTTGTTATTTTCTGAGTTATTTTTCTGCTTTCATGCGAATTTTTAAACGGATCTTTTCAGAGCCAACGTTTGCATACATATTGCAATTAGGTATTTGAAAAGACCAAATTAATCCATAATTAATTACTAGACTATTTTGTAGTGAACAGTCTAACGGTGTGCCAAAATGCCCTTTACGGAGGAGCAAGAGGCTTTCATTTTGAAAGCATACCTTCGAAGTGAAACCCGCAATGCTGATGGTACATGGAGGTATTCCACACGTTCCTGTATTGAACAGTATAATGAAGAATTTCCTGATGTTCGTGTTCCAATAAAGGTTTTTGTTCAACATAAGGAACGTATTGTTACTCGTATTGATGCGAAGCATTGCCTGTGTAAGGGCAAATAATCAGGACGACCAACAGTTTTAACTCCGGAAGTTGTTGATGACCTTCGTGGTCGTATGAATCAGAGCCCAAATAAATCGGTACGAAAACTTAATGTACAAACAGGTATGGAATATTATTTGAATATTTAATGCGAATATAACTAAAATGTATCCTTAGGTCTGTCTTATGGTACTTGCCGGAATGCATTGAAGAGAAACTTAAAAATGCATCCATATAAAGTTACAACTGTACAACAATTATTGCCACTTGATTACCAGAAACTGGTGCAATATTGTGAATGGTTCAATAATACTCTAAACAATGACTAATTAGATCTGATATTTTTCACTGATGAAGTATGGTTTCATTTGTCGGGATACGTAAACAGTCAGATTTACCGAACATGGGGTACTGAAAATCCACACACATTTGTTGAAACAAGTTTGCGTCCGATAAAAATACTAGTGTGGATTGCAATTTCAAGATGTCGTATAATTGGCCCAATTTTTTTTTCATGACACCATCAATGCAGAAAGGTATCGGACACAAATACTGGACATCTTCATCAATGAATTACATGATGATGAACTTCAATACGGGTTCTTCCAGCAGGACGGTGCACCTGCACATACTGCCCGACGAACTCTTCAACACTTGGAAGAATTTTATAATGACAGATTAGTAAGTGTGGCCACCACGTTCTCCAGATTTAACTCCACTGGATTACTTTTATTTTGGGTGTTTGAAAAATGAAATTTTTGCAAATCGTCCTCACCATTTAAACGAATTACAAGCTGCAATTATACGAGAAACAAGAAGCATAAATATTACTTAATACATTGAACGTGCTATTTGAAAATATGAAGCGTCGAGTAAGAGTAAATTTGTGTCTAGAAAATAACGGTGGATACTTTGAGGTAAAGACCTAGTTATCCGAGTTCCATATTAACCAATACCAATAAAGTAGAGTATTTTTTTTTGTAGTCCGACCTGCACTGAGTTTGTAAATAAAGATAATTTTTGTGTGGTATATTTTTCTGACGTCAAGTTCTTTAATATTCAAATAATTGCGGTTATTCGAGCTTTCATTTATCCAGCTCATTTTTATAATATAAAATATTATTTTTGACTTCCAATCAAACCTGATAATCGAGGCTCTAATGTACAGAATCATAATTCATGACGTTTATAGTAAGCTTACAGAACATCGTACTCATCTCCTACAAAACTATGAACGTCGAATGCATTCAAATCTTACTACTTAAAAGAGAATCCGAGATGTTGTAACTTATTTTTTGCTTGGAAACTATTTACAGATAAAATGTCCACGTGAGTTTTTCTGTAAAGGTTATGTCATGAATTTAGATTCTGACTACATACATTTGTGAGTGCACGTCTATGTATTTGACCAACTTAAGAAAAATATTGAAAGGCGGGAAATTCAAATTCATTTATGCTCATACTGTACTTAAACGCCCAGTCGCACCATCATCTACCACAACTACAATCAGTCGTGCAAACACTCGTGAAGAAATTACAAAGACTGATGGATGCTAAATTCAAAGAGAATGAAATGAAAGAATTAGAAACAGCAAAACTCCAGAACGGAATCTCCAAGAAACATATCAACAAAGCACAAAGACCACGACGGGAAAAACAAGAAGAGGAAGAAGAAAAATGAGTTTAAATTATCCTTAATATTACTATGTCCAGTATTGAAAATATGTTGGGCAACTCTTGATTTCTCAAACCTATTATACCTGTAATGACTTAAATGTTCTTTAAAACGTGTTAATATATTTCTTTTTGTTTGTCCAATATATTTATTAGCACATTTATTAAACTTAATTCTAGATTTCTGTTCAACTTTTTCTTTCGGGTTTCCCAATAAATCCTTTATGGTATTGTTAATAGAAAAAGCTAATCGTAAATTTTGAGTTTTAAAAATATGATTTAAACATTTAGTGCAAAATGCATCGAAAGGCATTTTTAACAAATTTTTCTAGAGATGAAGTTGACGTTCGAGTGCTAGAATTTTGGACCTATTTTCTGTAGCTAATCTTCCTAATTAATTCTAATATCTACTATTTGGGGAGTATAACCATTAAGAGCTGCAACAACTTTTTTCAGGAGATGGATTAATACTTATTTCCGAATTATTTGATTTGCTCTTATTCGTAGGTTGTTTTTGACGATCTAATTATAGATAATTACAAATTATTTTCTTTCTTATTATTATTATTCATTTAATTATATTTTTTATAATTATGAGTATAGTTAAGTGGTTCTTAGATTTCATGAAGTGCTTTTAACTTGGTAGTGCCTGTACTGAAGATGGCAGCTTAGCTGTCGAAATAAAAATTATTGTGGGCGTAGATTAATACTTATTTCTTAAATCACAGGCTCATTTATTATTTTTATTTATTTGTTATTTAGTTTAGTACGAAATCTAGAAATATAAAAAAAAATACATATATAAATTTTTCTTGAGTCACTAGATTAGTCTTTTAATACAAAATAATAATTTCGCAAATTGGATATAAGTATATACTAAGTATTTATTATAACAAAAACATGATGTCACACATTGTTTATTTTGCTTTAATCTTATGAACATTATCAACTTTTCTGCCGGCCAATCAAGTTGTTTACGTTTAATTAGGAAATAATCCCTCATTTGAATATTGTTTTAATTATTCCTATCATATTGGCGGGTTTAAAATTTGAAAATTAAAGTTTCCCCGCCAATAACTCGATTAGGGATAATTTCTAGACGAGTTTTATTCCAAAATAATCGTGATTCATCGGAGGCGACGGTCAATCAATTATTTGAGTTAGTAATTGAGATAATTATGAAATCATAGGTTAGTGTTATTAGTATTCATAATCAAATTTTCTTGGTGATAAAGTTAATTATGCTTTATTGATGTTTCCATGGTAATTTTATATACAATAAGTGTCGGACGTCTATAATCACATCGTTAATGTTTCTTTCCGCGAGAGAGAAAGAGAGATGTCCGGAGGCTTTGGTGCAAGGTTACGATAATATATAAATGGTAATATTTTCAGTATAATTGAAAATATTTTAGTTCAACAACACCTTCCAAAAGATATTAGTGCATTTTTTAAAATTTTCAGGTTTAAGGTTTCACATTTTTTGGTGAGTTTTATTGTTCTTGATTGGTAATATTTAATTACTTTTAAATCGCGGACGTCATTTTTATTGTGATCAGGTTGTCGAACAAACAGGATAAGTTTAGTAAGTTGATATGCATTAACGACTAATGTTGCCAATTTGGTGATTTGTCACTAGTTTTGGTGACTTTCGGTTGAAATTTTACACAACTTTTAGTGACTTCCGACATATCGAAATTTTAGTGATCCTCACAACCGGTTTAGCAACAAATCTAGTGATATCATTTGAGAACAATTTTAACTCAACATTTATAATAATTATAATAAATAATTGTTTTAGTTAATTAATTACTGTATGAATAAACATTGTTTTTGGCAATTTGTAAAAAGACAAAGAATAGATGAATGGCAATCGCATTCCTGCTCTTTTTGGACAAAGAAAAAACTAATATCGAAGCTTCTCTTTTTTTAACTATCGATATTGTTGTTTCTTTGTTTATTTGTTGTGTCTTTTCGAGGTGGAAAGCGTCATTATTATAAATTTATTTCACAGTTGATTGTGTTTTTTTATTTTTTTTCCTCAAAAATTCTTGTGTTTTGCATTTGTTGAACAATCAATCGTCTTTTGTTGGTTATTTTATGAAGAAAAGTGTTGAAATTTGATTGGAAGTCGAACGTCGTCGTTTGTAATCGCTCGTAATTTATTATCAGACTCAAAAGCAAAAGTTTTTTTAATATCCAATTCGTCAACTAAAATTTTCGTTTTTTTGCGTTTGTTAAACTATCAATCGTCTTTTGTTTTCTTATTTTTTTATGAAGAAGGAAGTCAAAATTTGATTGGTATTCGAACGTCTTTTGTCATCGCGCTAAAATTATTATCTAACTCAAATTTAAAAGCAGATTTTTTTTTACATCCAAATCATCGATCATTTTTTTGTTCCTATCATTTGTTAAATGATCGTTCGTCTTTTGTTTATGTTTTTAACAACTCACTTTTCTATTGCAATTTTATGTTTAGGCCAGTGTTGTCAATTCCAATTCCAAAGTAGAATATTTAATATATTGAAAAAAAAGTGAAAACAATAAGGTTTGCATTCGTTTCTAGTGAATTATTTTCTGCCTTTAGTGATTATTTAAGCTAAATGTTCAGACTTTGTGAAGGCGTATTGGCATCACTGTAAGGACTTGGATTTGTTTTTTGCTTTTAGACTTCGCGGCTAAGCCATAGTCATTTGTGTGACATAGTACGACGTTAGTGATTTTAGTATGTATAATCTGATTTGAAATTAAATTGATCACAACCCTACTTCACTGTGATGCGAGGTGTGCCATTGAATACTTTTTTACTTCGTTTAGGTCACTACGCACATGAGGAAGGTGGTAGATTTGAGCACTTAAAAAATGTAAAATAGTTCGTTCCGGAAATTCTAATTCTCTATGATCTTTCTTTTTCCTACAAATTTCCCAAGCTCACAGAGCTTGTCGGGGAGGGGTGTTTGGCGGCTGCGACCGAATTGATGTTTCTATTTTCACTTTGGCATTCGCCTTACTAACTGGGGAAACGCAGAAAACTCAGTTTGAAGGAGCCGGTATGAATCCGAACACGGTCCGAGACATGAAAGTTCTATCTCTCACATAGAACCAATACGTACTAGGAGGAGATTCGAACCCACACCTAATAGTTGCCCCACCAAGCGTCAAGCCCGTTGCTAGTGGACTCGACCAACTTATTTATTGTACCTGAGCATTAAAAGTAATGTCTAAATAAACACGAAATAATTATAATGTACAATTTTTTGATGATTTATAAAAAAAGTAATTGTTTTAAGTAAGGAAGCATTGATCGAATATATTTTAATGTATAATATTCTTTCTAATAAATTAATTTAACAATTTTACGTGAACGAATTTTTGTTCAAACCTATAATTGCTATCTAGAATATCTTCTTGTCCACGCTCGTTCAAGCAATATAACTTTACCGAAAAATTGAATTGTTTAATTTTGCAGTAAATTATCCTAGTTCAATAGTTAAGTCTGTCGGTGCAATGAAGCAACTAATAAAAGTTTGATTGCTACCGTCGCTATTTTCTTTTATTACACATTCCACCTCGTTTCTTATTATCGCCGTTTTATTACGAAGAGAATTTTTAACAGATAGAATTCATACTTGCCCCGGAGCCATTCAAATATTATACTTTTTCCGCGGTAAGTTACGACCAACATAAAAATGCAGTTCTGACTTTGATTGGTACGGCTCGAAACTTTCTGGATTTAATTCACTCATCGACTCCCCTTATATTTTTACTGCGGATATCTGAATATAAAGCACCGCATGCAGAAGCATCGGGGGGTTTCACAGTGATTCCGATCGGCTCGGTCATTTGCATAATCGCATGTGAGGTTACCTGAATTCGCTTGCTTTGTTGCGAGGCGGGATGAACGTACGTGCGACGTCGGGACGCCTTCTGCTTAACGGAAACTGCCCGGCTCTCACTTGCCTGACTCGCTTCCGGTCACTTCCGGTGGATGACAAAGAGCACGCGCGGTCAGCGGTCAAACGTTATCCAACACATTATACGCGTAGGCCGCTTCTGATATCCAAGATATGCATTCTCTGTCTACGATGGCACTTAGGCGTGACGTCGCCACTCGCGCGGGCTTTATTCACATTCACGCGGTCGTTACGACTTTTTTTTATGGCCCACGATTTGAATCTTCCAAAAGTTTCGATTGGGCGCCGCTTCCTGGTTCTCTGAGAGGCGCCGCGACTCCTAGCACCGTATATCACCTCCTAGCTATTGGAGGTGAACTGTCTCGTTAGCGACCGTCGTCGTGCGACATAAATCAGTTCGGATAAAAGTGAGGACCTAACGGCCGCAGGTGGGCTGTATAAATGCTGGTTTGATATTCATAATTCAAATAATACAGCATGATCGAAAAAATCAGATTTATAATGCTCCACCACCGCAACCTCATAAATGAGTACCACCAAATTAAGTAGCACCATTTTAATAAATTACCAAGTTGACACTTACTCGTTTATAATTTTCCTAGTATTGAAGTGTATGAAAAGGTAATTAAAAACGTCGATGTACTTATATTATATATCAAATGAACTCAGTAGATTTGTACTGGACTAATTAGATTCTATAAAGTTATATTATTTTAAGTGGAACAGCCGACATATAGGTACATATTTTATTTTTAGTAATAATAAATAAGTCTGTTTAACTTTTCATACTTACATATTTTATGTTTTTACAGCATGTGGAACTATTCCAGATACATATACCCTATATACGTAAGTTTAAATGCAACATATTTTACATAAGATTGCCAATGAGATTAGTATCTATAAACAATGCTGATCAGACCCAAAAGTGGTTTGAACAGTTGATGCAATCAATTAGAAATACACATTTTAAATTAAATTTAATTAATGTTGGTTAAGGTTCTTTTTCTTTTTTATATACAAACATTTTATTTGTGTGTTCTTGATCGGGTTAGGGTTTGTCATTTTGAAAAGCGGAAACCGGTCGCGACAACAAATTAAATTAAATCATTAGAATGGGAAAAGAAAGAAAGTTATTATTGAATTAATCTTCACATTACGTATTTTCAATGAAATTGCTAAAAAAAAGTATTTAACCACTTCTTTATTCAAGGTTTTCTCCATAACTTTGCTACGTGGAATACATTATGTACACTAAAACATGATTCAACTTAAATGGCAAATCACATATCGAAGGTGTATATTTAACATTGTTCTTGTTTTGTATAATTTTCTGAAAATTAAATGCTTTATTAGAGCCGTTTAATTTTTTCTTTTAATTATTTTTAACGTCGAAATATACAAGTATAACTGTATAAATATAAAAAAATTAATAAATTTGCACGAATTACATTTATATGCCAATTTTTTTGTTTCAGAATTCGATTCGGCACAATTTATCTCTGCATAACCGTTTCATGCGAGTGCAGAATGAAGGAACTGGAAAATCGTCTTGGTGGATGATCAACCCGGATGCAAAACCGGGAAAATCAGTACGAAGAAGAGCCGCATCAATGGAAACCAGTAAGTTTGAGAAACGACGTGGACGTGTCAAAAAGAAGGTGGACGCTCTGAGAAATGGTATCGTCGACGCTACCCCTAGTCCCAATTCTTCTGTTCATGAAGGTTTAGACGAATTTCCAGATTCTCCTTTACATAGGTACGTGCTAGTAAATTTTCTGTTTTATTTATAAGGTAAAGTAAAAAATCAATTTTGGAGCGATAAATCGTTAAAAATTATTACAAAATAATAAAACACACATTCACAAATTCAAAGCACTTCATGAAGTCATGAAATCTTTGGTGGGCATGAACCAGAGGATATTCTTCCCAAATTTCTACTACATATTATTCTCTGAGATTTTTTTAGCGTAAAACCTGTGATTCAATAAAACTTTCATCAAAGAGTGCAACGAAAAAAATTACGTATGTCTGAATATAAAGTTTAAATGTTGGAACTGTGCCAAATCTTCAAATGCGTTACGTGTTAAATAATTCACAAAACATCAATTATATTTCACTATTTCTAAAATATATTTCTAACATACAGCATTTTTGGTGATCAATGTAAGCTGTAACGTTGAAATGTGAAAGAATAATTAAAGCTTAAATCTGACAGAAGTGACAAATAAAATTTTTAAATGTCACCAAATTGTGGTATCTCGGACACGCACATTATATCTATCTTTATTTATCATGGCATCCTTTAATGAAGGTAATAAGTGCCATTGAGTTTTTTGAAATCGAACATAGGTTGAAAAATATATGGATATAATTGACTTTAATTGTCACTATTTTTCTTTGGCACATTTGACAAATCAATTTTACTTATATTCAACGAATGAAAGGATACAAATCTACAACCGGTATCCAGAAGGATCAAATTTAAGACAATTAACAGATTTTATGACCGTTTAGCATACGTTCTCAAACTTCCAGAAAAGTGACTATTATTTTTATCTATCTTGAGAAAAGAACTTCAGTGCTAAACTAACAAGCATGAATGGTATCTATACTAATGAAGCCACATACAAATTCCAACCTATGCTTAATTTTCAATAAAACTTACTATTTTAGTAAGGATGTGAAAAAATTCCTGACTTTATAAATAGCAATATTACCTACACAGAGGGTAACATTTAGTTTCTGAAGAAACTACTAGTATGGGCAGCAAACACAACCCTTTCACACGACATGAACAAAAAAATTCATTGTTTTAGATATCGCCCATGTTAAGTCTTTTGCCCTCTTTAATAGTTTCAATTTTTTTATTCATAATATTACCCCAACAATCTCGAGAAGCGACCTCTAACTCTTAACCTGCTTTACATGCATCTTATGTTCCTGTAATATCATTTTCTTTATCAGAAAGCTTTCAACATAGACGTTTTTGTTAGTTTTTCCTTATTTTTTATTTTAGTTTTCTTAAATTTATCTCATTTGCTATTGCCAAAAACTAATTGTGGTAAGAGATCAATAGGAGTCGGATTTTTATTTTGTTCAATTAATTGCAAACGAGGCGGAGACATATAGCGCTACAGAGAAAAGTTAATGTAGTACACACACACTCCTTGTTTGCAATAAACCAAACAAAATATAACATTTCAATTTCAATTGCGGTCTTTCCAAAAGGAATAGGCTAATTATTCATGTGTTGCCTTCTGTAGCTGCTACCTACCAATTTACAAACTTTCTTCTTTTTGAAACAGAAATATAAAAAATCCAGTTTGTAGAAGTCAATAGATCCGAACTTAAAATTCTCCTTTTACAAAATAGTGGATTTTTCTTTCATAACCAATGTCCAAAAACAAAACGTTTTCTAGAAAGCTGGCGTTAAACTTTAATCTCTTATGTCTTTTAAGAGTAACTTAGAACAAAAACAGTAATAGTTTTGATATTTGGAATAATACCTTCCTTAATCGAATAGAATTGTTTATAAATTTTTACGTTTTTGAACAGATTATTATAGCAAATACGAAACTTGCCAATCGGATTTTCAAACAAGTAACCATTTTCGAATTATTCTTACTGATTTGAAGTATATTTTTGTGTAATATTTTTTACATATGCGAGTGGCGGCAAAATGTAATGCATTAAAATATGTTTCAAATAAAAAACGTACAGTAATTTACACCACAAAGAAGTTAGCAACACACCTTACAAAATGGCCGCAGGTCAAAAAATCGGACCCCACCGGGCAAGTTACCGATCTTCCAAAACCTCCTCATCTACTTTATCTGTACAAAATTTTCGTGATTATTAGAAAGCTAATTTTAATATTTCTCCTGTCCAGTTTTCAGTTAAGTCCAGATTTTAGACCAAGAGCTTCCTCAAATACATCGTCGTGTGGCAGATTATCACCAATACCGGCCGTCGTAGGAGTCGAACCGGACTGGAGTTCACCGTCCCAATTTCCTAGTTCAAATTACAGTCCTGAAATGGGTGGAAATTATTCACCTGACCAACTTGCTGGGAATCTCGAACAAGGCATGAAGCTTCAAACGGACTCGTACATTGGGTAAACAGTTCGTTTCATAAATGACCTCATTCATTAATGGACTTATAATCTTTAGATATTTAAATGGGCAGACTCCTCAGCAACCACCACCACCGTACACGGCTTCTTACGATTCATTTTCGACGCGCAGAGATATGAATTCCTTACACGCGACGTCTCCTTATGGTTTGACGCAATGTCCGATTCATCGCTTGCAACCCTGTGGTTGTTTACCAGTGCAATGTAAAGTAGAGGTAAGGAAAAATATAATAAATCAAAGTTTTGATGAATTTTGAGTTGATGTTTTTTTTCCTTAGAACATGTCACCGACGGGTATGTCACCAACATATCCGCAATCCGAACCATCGCCAGATCCAATTAGTAGTCAATATCTCTTGAACAGAAGCACGATGCCTAGGCCACCATCAAGTAGTCCGCCTCT
This sequence comes from Serrognathus titanus, assembly GCA_039766575.1. NCBI lineage: Eukaryota > Metazoa > Arthropoda > Insecta > Coleoptera > Lucanidae > Serrognathus > Serrognathus titanus. The sequence goes on from CM077912.1 coordinate 54,315,099, forward strand.
AACTCCGCAACCCCAACAAAGAATGCCATCAACGATGATGGGCCAGTTGATGGGAGCATTGAACAACAGCGCGCTTTTAGACGACCTAAACATAAACATCGAATCGCTGCAGGGAGGTTTCGATTGCAACGTTGACGAAGTGATCAAGCACGAACTGAGCATGGAAGGTAGTTTAGATTTTAATTTCACCAGCAGTCATCAAAATATTACACCCCAGCAAGAATCATCACATATGGTTTCTAACGCACAGACCGCTGCATCTCCTGCATACTCAACAACAGTAACACGTTCATGGGTTCACTAACAAAGCCGCTTAGGTAAGTGTTTTCGCACATTTACGAAGATATGTTTTAAATATGTGTAAATTAAAATCTTATATTTTCAACAAACTCGTTTACATTAAGAATTTATGAAGGACCAATCAGTCATCCGTCTTTGATCTTGTGTTTCTGTTTCTTTGTGCTAAAATTTTTTAAGTGTTTTGTGGCATTTGGCCAACTAACCTGAGAGCACGAATTCGTCGATGAGTCAAGTGTAAGCGCCTGGGTTTTATTAAATCAAATGTATTATCTTTGTTGATGAATATATATACTCTCAGAGTATTTTCAACTTGTTTTAATATCATGAAGTAATAGAGAATGGGGATACTCAAAGAGTCTTAAACCAATGAGTCTAAAACGTTACAAATTCTTACTAGGATTAGTTTAAAATGTACAACATACCTAAACAATATGAAAATCAATTATTTATTAATGGTGACCAATGGTTATTACTTCCATTAATAAAATGTGTCAATTTCATCGGTCAATTTCAATTAAAAAAAATTTATGTGGAGTAGTAACGTTTATTAATACATGTATCAATATCAAATATATTACAAAATATAGTGGGAAGCACATGACATTTTTGTGAAATCTAAAAGTACGAACACAGCTATTTTAGCTTCAAGTCATGACCCGTTTTCTATGCTTGGTCATCAATGGCTTTCTTTGACACTGCAACAACTAATCTCTGATGAAATAATTTTGATTATCATATACACACTGCATTTATACATTTTTGTGATTGCCATTACTATATTAATCACAAAAAATTAAATAACGAAAATCTCAAAAAATTCAAATATCACAAATCAGAAATAGCATAATTAGCGAAACAAAATAGCAAGGGAACAAGAAAAACTTTCAAAAACAACGCGAACTTGACATCAGTTGACAATGACGTTTCGGATATACATCTGTTTCGGTTTTTTTTGCGTAAGTGGCGCCAATGGAGAAACGCTTGAACTCATCCGGCAAGAGGTCAAGAAAATATTTTTAATTTGTGACGATTTCTTCAAAGTTTTGAATGTCATGGTCGACCAGTTTTTTCCGTTCGTGATCGTATATACAAATACTTAATTTAGTCACAAAAGAAATCATTGTTTTCATATTATACCTACTGATAAAATATTTAATACATAGTAAACACATTTTATGCTTACTATTAAACTTACAGTATGATTGAGAATAAAATGATGAATGTAATTAGCCAATTGATTAATTGTTAGGTGGATAGTGGAGGTAGCCTACATTTTATGTTTAATTTTTTTTTTCTTTTCTTGATAAATACTTGCAATATAATCAAAGTACATCGTAATATAAAATTATTGTGACTTTTGTTGCATTGTGCTTAACATGTCCGTGTTAATTGAACTTACTTAGAGTCAAATAGGAACTATAAATGTAAAAGTTAATATGAAAGGCAAGTATGGAAATTAAAATTGAATTTTTTCCATTTTAGATTTTCTTTGTTCATTAAATCAAGTCAGGGGTCTCTGGGCTTTTGAAAGTAATTCACATAAAATTACTTCAGCTTGATAAGTTAACCGCATTAATTTTTCCAACTTCCCAAACTCCGTCGTAAGAATTTTAAAAGAACTTTCCGCGTGTTTGAGGTTACGACTTGTCCTAGACGAGAGGCGGTAATCAAATTTCTATCTGAGAAAATTGAATATAAAATTTAAAGAGCTGACAATCGGGAACTCCTCTCGCCGTTGATAAGTTGACAAGTACCCAGGGAAGGCTGCATAATTGAGCAGTAAAATGTGTGGCGGCATTTGAGTTACACGCGTGCTCGGGGAATTATTAAAATTTGACAGTCGCCGGCCTCGCTTAATTCACGGCGGCAAAATATTGTAATCGCAGCGACAAGACTCGTTGGGGGCCGATGATGAATGCTTCGTCTCGCTACCACCGCCGCCGATTTGTTTAATGCATATCTAACCGAGATTAATGTGGCGAGGCATCAACTTTTTTCGCCGGAATGGGGTGCATATAGATTTATTGTTTAGCGCTACTTGTATAAGAGTCCCCGAAAACGGCTTCAGTATCATCACTGTTTATGACAGGTGTAATCCTGACAGGTACACGCAGTTTTATTATCACGCAAAAAAATCATCAAAGTGATTTTAAATTTTTTTTCGAATTTTTTCCTTACATCTTCAAGAATCGGGGAATCTCGCCAAATTTACTAAATTTATTCCACGTATTTTTAGAATTATATACTAAAACTAAAGTGTGATCCAGAACTTTGAAATGTATTTCTTACATAATTCAAACTTGCATTAGGTTTGTTCTGTACTTTCAACACTTTTAACTCCTTTACGCTATTTTTCTCACTCCTACTTACATTAAATTATATATATATATCTCACTCTCTCAGGAGCAATTGGTGTAAAAAGTGTAGAAAAATGCAGAACAAATGAACAGACCTATGGTCAAAAAATATTCAAATCAGCGGCCAGACTAAACTATGTGACGAATTTTTTCAATCGCTGATTTAGTCTAATTATTGATTTGATTTCGTGCTTCTATGCAAGTTGACCTTTCACTTAACGCAGCCTAAACAAAGAAGGTATGATAAGGCTATTATAGTTTACGATTTAAAAAGTCTGTACGTCACAGAAGGATTTGTACACTTGTCCCAATGTATGTTGTTTCAGATTATTTACATTAGTTTATAGCGTTTTCGATTGACTTCTATAGAGCACTCTCAGAGTATACTCATCTTATTTTAATCTCATATAATAATAAAGGATGGTGATATTCTAAGAGTACTCTAGAGCTGTCAATCGAAAACGCTATTAGAAAACTGATTGTGTGGCCACAAGAAATCAAGAAAAGAGAAGATCTAGGAGGCCAAATTTTTGACTATTGCATTTTGACTAGTTATACGAACATTAAGTATCTCGTGCCGTATGAGGTTTTGCTGAAAATATCCAAGTGTAACTAACTCAGTATATTGGTTCATAAAATTATTAAAAATTTCTTCCTGATATCTTAAGTATAAAATTGTTGAACGTGTTCTTAAACCATTCGCTGCTAATGGAACGGATTCTATTTTTGGACAGGTTTTAATAGTGGTATATCATAGAATGTATTTGGATTTATACTTTCGATGAAGTTTTCTTCCACAAAGTGCAAAATGCTGACGTTTAGGAAATGAAGACGCCTTCTTTAATTTTTTCCAGATGACTATTATTAAGGGTCAGTTGTATCAAAAAAATTGAAATGCTTCGGGCTGTATCTCCAAAATTTTGTTCGGCTTCAACTTTAATATCATTAAGTAGGGGAGCTTGTGTAGGTCTTCGCACATAGTATGCGTATGTGATCGTCAGAAATTTTAATTTTGTTTGCATCTTGTAAGTTCTCCAAGCCATCTTTGGTTTGGCGTTTTTCGCCATTTGATATTCACATATTATCACATAATAACATGTTACACTTTTCTCCTCATCGTACGTAAGAAGTACAAAAGGAAGAAGTAACAAAACGAGCAGATGCAACATTATCGAAGTTATCGATCTAAATGGAAGTATAATTGGTATAAAAGTATTATTAAAAAAAAATGGATCTAAGTAATAAATGTTGCTGGTTTAAGCCTATCTAAATGCCTATTTCTGCAGATGAAGCAAAATTTCTCTGAGAAAGTGTGGATTTTCAGAATTCCATATTCAAGAAATTAATCCTTTCAGATAAAACTACGTTTAATCCGAAAAGAAAATTAAATTCAAGATATTATCCATATTTGTATGAAATTAATGACGACTTTTTCCGTAACTGTAAGCAAAATCTTGCACTGAAGTCATACGATAAGGAAATAAATTATTATTCTGATATATTACTTTCTTAAATTTGATAGTACAGAATCTACACTATAGCAATCTATTCAGCGTTGATTGGAGAACTGTTCAGTACCTCGACAAATTCAGAAACTAGACAAACTTCTTCACTTTTGTCAAGTCTAAGATCTAATCCGCAGACCCGCGGTGTAGTCTAGATAATTTGCTTTGACATTTACATTCGCTTTTATGGCACAATATTGAATACGCCATCAAAAAGATGGTCAGCGTTGTAACCTGTGAAACTTTATATAGATTCACAGAAGTTTTCCTCTGTAGACAAACACTTCGTGTTTGGTTGAATTTACCCACGAGTGGTTTATACTCTACGTATTTGAAATTGAAAAAGTGGCCGTAAAAGTATTTACGGAATCATTTGATTCCAAAAACGATCTTTATCGGACTTTATTGTTTTTCGAGTTTTTGTATTCATTTGTCGACATTGAAGCGAAGCAATGGACGTTCATTTTCGTGGACAACTTTATGTGATAAGACTGTTCTAATTCCTTTTGATGGGGCATCAATAGCCAATATAAGCGATAAATTAGGCTTGCAGTGAATAAGTAATGCTTTGGTTGAGTGCTTGACAGGCAGCTTCTTCTTTTCAAAAAGTAGTTATCCTTCTTTCCCGTAATTATTAGTGGTTCTGCAAGCTAACAGTACCAAGAAAAATCCGAAACTTCTTGTTAGGGATTTTTAACTGCCTGGTTGCTAGAAAGCGGTTGTTCGAATGCTGTATATGTTACGGAGAATGATGATAAACCTGACAATAACGTTAAAGTCCGGATAATGACCTTTTTTTTTTGAGGTTTGGAGAAATCTTCAAAAGACATTCCTGTATCGGGTATCCATGCTCAGGAAGTGTTGGATTCGCTGGATTGATGCCTCTCTGGAGGTCTACAACCGAGCACCTATCAACTAAAACTCCTTATCCTCATGTTAGCTGCTAACTTCTGGAAATCCGCCTTTCGGCATGGCGTCAGAAGCTTCGCACTGTCTTAAGTCTCTCTCCAGCCGCTGGTTTCTGGAAATCGCTAAAACCTTCGCGGCTGTTCGGTATTTGTTTTGTCATTCCGGTAAGTCGCACGGCTCCTCGTGTATACGTCAAAAGCCGAGCATTTAGGTCATATCCAATGTATTCCATTATTTATCTACTCTTCTCGGACTTTGTCTTACTTTCCATGATTCCGCGCATCATGAAAGCGGCGGCGTCCCAACCTTCCGGACCGCTGAGCAGGACCTCCGAGATGTTCTCCCTCGTGAGATCTGTCCCGCACCGGAGAGCCGCCTCCGCCCTCACGTCCCGCCAATTCGGGTAAAGGAAGATCGTGTGTTCTGCTGTGTCTTCTTCACCGCAGTACCAGCACTGGTTGTTCGGTGCCTTCCCGATCTTGTGTAAATACTTTACGAACACTCCGTGTCCTGTCATGGCTTGGGTCATGTAATAGTCCACCTCGCCGTGCTTCCTATTACACCATCTCCCGATGTCTCTTATGAAGGTCTTCGCCCATCCATCGTAAGCATTCCATGCGGTCTGCCACTTCTCGGTCGAGTGCCCGTTCTCTTGGCCATGTATTCCTGCTCTCTTTCCTCCACCTTCAACTTTATAGGTGGGACGGCTGCTATCGCTAATACAGCCGTGGTAGAAACCGTGCTGATACGCCTTGGTCTTTGTTTCCTATACGACGTCGCTCACCGCAGCGAGCGCGTCCACAGTTGATCTGCCCGACCTGAATCCGAATTGATGATCGTGAAGGATGTTGAGATCATCTAGGTTCTCCGTCAATCGCTGTTTGACGAGGCTTTCCAAAAGTTTGGCCGCCACGTCTAGGAGGCATATCGGTCTGTAGGTTGGGGTGTCGTTTGCTGCTTTCACGATAACAAGCCTCGCGCGTTTCCAGATCTTCGGGAAATTGCCGTTCATCCAGCATGCGTTCTTGACCTGCAGAAAGATGTTCACGTTCTTACCTGCAATCGCTTTGATTGCCTCCGGGGCCGGATAATGATCTAATGCGACGGTTATTAACGTTACTTACTAGGAAAATCGTTAATAATCTTATATAACGGTAAATGATGTTAATTTAATAACAGTCTGGACATTATCCTTACTAACCGGAGAGACGGTCGTTGACAGTAGGGTGATGTATCTGGTGTGACGTTGACGTTCGTCTTACGTTTATTAGAACATTTTTATGTGCATGGTTTTCTAGATATGTTCAAAGATATCACAAATAGGCAACCTTGAAAATGCACTTACTGATTTGAAACCATAGATTTCAAGGTCTGTATCTACGTAAAGAAAGCTCGTAGAAAAATTTTCTTTATATTTTTGATGGTACCGTAAAGAAAAAAAAAGGTAACTTACCTTTTATATATAGGATGATTCAAAAGGCCGCACCATCACTTGGGTGGTTGTTAGAACCTTTTATTTGTTCTCAAAAATGTAAAGAAAAAGAAAATCCTAGTTGCTAATGCATAAAACATTTCGACAAATCTTGTCTTTGTGAATTTTCGTTTATTGTGAAATGATATGTTTGGTATTATACCAGCCAAAAATTAATCGTATTGTATTGTATTGCACTAATCGTATCGCGCATCCCTATCATACTCAGTGCAGTGTACTTAATAATGAATGGTTAATGCGCTTGTAGATCAGCAGGAAAGCTATTCAATTCAATATGTCATGGAGCATATCTAGCAACAATAAAAATTCAATCAATGTGTTTCTTTTTACATTTTAAGATTGTCTAATACTAATTTATGGTCAACAACGACAAAACTCGGGCGTTGTTATATTTTGACATGAGAATAATTAACAACGTTGTCCTTTACTGTTGGGAATTGACGTTAAAATCTGGATAATAACGTAAATTACCATAAGAATCGGTCAATAACTAACAATACCACACGGTCATCAACGTGATCACCCTGTTAACGTCATTCTCCGTAACATATATAACTCTTAAGTAATCGACTTCTTAAACAATTGCTTGTTTTCTCGACGGAAACATATTTAGTTCATTATCTTCACAAAATTATAGGAAAGAAACTCATATTATTACTTATTAACACTGGTTTTAAATGTCCGTGTAAACGCTGGTAAGCGTAGTTTTCACAGCAACTTAACCTGTTGTCATGAAAACATGGACGAGTTTTTTAATTCAGTATTTTTATGTGATTGATGTTAGACAGTGATTTAAAAAATTGAACAGAAAAACATCTCTCTTAGCTCGTAACGTATGAGAGAAATTATCATTCAATTCCTACACAACATAAATCGATTATAGCCTAACAAAAATGGATTTCTGTTCAATTTTTTAAATTATTGCTAACATCCATCACAACAAAATGCTGAATTAAAAAGTGACCTTTTGAAAGAAATTAGTGAAACGCAAAACACGTTAAGCATCATGAGTGGGAAGGATACAAATTAAAACCAGGAAAAGCAACAAATGTAAAAGCAAAAATCAGTTGATCGGTTAGATCAACTGATTCTTGCAGTTACATCACTACTTCTTTTCATCCCCTTGAGGGGTTTAACATATAACCGCTATTCCCTTAAGCCCGAGCATATCTTATTAGTTCTAAATATTTTAGCCTAAGTACAGCTGTTGTGAGAATTAGGTTTTATATCGATACACATTTGACAAAGTATCGTAAGTGGCATTTTTGTGTGAAAAAAAGCATTGTATGAGCAGGAACGTTCTGGCGGAGTACTATAAGCCTGCCTTTTATTAAAAGTGGTGTATGAGCGAATTTACATTATCCTAACTCTTCTGTAAAATTTATGAAATGTTCTGGCGAAAAAGTATCGATATTAAACATATTTTTCGAAGGCTCATTTCAGATACATCTGATGTCAAGTTCTGACGGTGAGTGTTGATAATGGAAATAAATTTTCAGAAAGCACCGATCAAGATACTGATGATAAGTGCTTCATGTGAAGACGTCAATTTAAACTAATTATCAGTACTGACTGTCAGTTGCACGTGAAAGGATCTAAATTTAAAAATAGCTAAAGTGGGTGGAAGTTTTCCTATTGACACTCTGCACATAAATAAAAAAATTGGTATCATTATTTTCTCAAGAAGTCGCAAATCATTATGCAAGAATTTTTTTTTGTAATCTACACTTGTTCATTCATATCTACTCGATATCAGAAGATAATGGACTTATTTTGAATTAAATTTCTTCATCTCATTACATTTCTCTTTTTCGTCAAGAATAAGCCAAAAAATTTCAAATTTCGACATTTTTGTCTGCAGAGAATATAAATAAATTAGAATATTACGCACGACCTACATACTTTGTAATATTTAGAACTTAATTAACGAAATCAAATTTCAAAATGAAATTTGTCTAGACTAAATTAGTAACGGGTGCCAATCTAAAGAAAGTTCCAGGGGTAAAACTGTGATAATTCAGTTAGAGCGAGTCCGCTATTTCGGATGCTAATGGCGTTATGGGATTTATCACGCATAATAATTTAAAACGCGGGGGGTGGCGACGGCAGCGGCGGCGGCGAACGCGAAAGAGTGACGACGACTCGAAATTACGCGCCCCGGCGAATATTTCGTTAATTAATTAACGAAATTGATTATTTAAAAATAACCGGCGGAAAGGAAAATGAACGAGGATGAAAAATTCATTCATGTCCTCGGCACGCCGTTTTAATTATTCTTTAAGTTTTCAGCGTAACGTCTGGCCAAGACGTAGTAAACACCGTGTTAATTTGCAGTTTTACGCTCGGCTAACCACGGCTCAATGGATCAATCAAAACATTGTCGGGAGTTATAAATTAAACATCGGATGGGTGCTAAGTTAGAGGGGGCTCTAAGATGGAAGGTATACATCATGTCCAGAGGTCTGACTTTTTCATTTTATTAAATCTTTTCTCAGTTTTCCTTCTCTATGTCTGCATACCAACCATGGTTTTTCCAAGAATCAGCATCTTATTAATATCAATAAAAAATTGTAGAAGAATTTCGAAGTATTAACATAACTATTAAAAGATGCTTTTCAAGATAATTGGAAGCGCCTTCTTAATTAATTTGTGAGTCTTCAATACGGCTTATGCATATTTCTTCTTAACTATCGAAATGGAAGAGTTTTATTTCTTCTCTTATAGGGTTGCTTGTTCTTGTTTTACCACTTCTAACTCTGATTATCTGCCGTTTTTAACCCAAAGAAACAGAAAAGAAAAATGTAAACATAACTGACTGACATAACATCCATGCATGTGCGATGCCATGATTTAAAATTAGATTTTTTTAATTCTGTAAATATCAACTTCATCTGGCGTATTTAAAAATTAAGTCATTCAATGACTCACATATTACTTTATAATTTGTGACGGTAATGACGACACGGAATGTTCCGCATCCTCCGTGAATTCAAACAATGCACGAAGGACTATAATTCGATTTGGCTAAGCAATAAGACAAAGTCATATAAATATCACTGTTGTCCCTCAGTTCGGGAGTTTTACAGCAGGGTAGTAATAAAAATCGCTTGCGTATTTTGAAGTAAATTCCTCGGCGACAGACCGTAATTCGAAGAAACGTGGAACAATCAGCCAATCGTAATGACAACAATAAATGAAGAACGGTTTCAGATTCTAACGACATCTTCCGGGAATTTATCGAGGGCGATGCCAACTGTAATTGATTGTATTATACTGTTGCGCTCACATTGCATTTGAAGGTCTTCATTGATTGGGGGAGTTTCTGTGAAAGAACTTTGCCTTGTTAACGTCCACGACTTGACATTCTTCAAAATAATTTCTTATACACTTCAGGATACTCCACGAGAATTATTACACGTCACTTAACTTGAACAACTGGAAGAGACATATTTATCGTGGATATTATCCTTTACAAACCTGTAATTTCGAATTTGTAATTACAAAAAAACCGCCTCAAAAATTTAAACTTTTAAACGCATGTAATAGAAAAGTGAAACAAAAAGGATGAAGTCTTGTAATGTGTAACAAGTTGTAGAATAAAATAAACGAACGGTACAAACAATGCGGACACAACAAAACAGCGCCGGGGCGAGAAGAGGAACAGACTGAAACACGGCTAACTTGTTGCTTGCTGCCACCGAATCTCCAATTTATATGTGTAGTAAATATGACTGTTCATTGCTCGACACAGTTTAACTAATTAAAATTTCACTGTTCATTAATTCCATTATGAATAGTTCTGCGGCATTAGCTCTATAAAATATACAACGACCAACATGTCGACAGTCATTTAATACCTTGTTAATGTTTGGTTTCATTTCAGAATTTGATTTTATTATTAAAGTTGCTCATTAAAGCATCCGAAATTTTCCAAATTTAACGCTCTGTATAGTAATTGAAGCACAACATACATAAAACAACTTTAGCTGAGTAAAAGATTTATTGGCGGTTCGTAAAAAGATCGAAAACTGTCGGATTATATAATATAATATATACTGGGTGTCTCACTAAAGATTATGGTTTTGAATAATACGCCATTTGTATTACATTTTATTAAAAGTTTATTTTAGGCAAGTTGAGCATCAATGTATTGTATCAATTACAAAAATCTTTTTGAACGGTTTCTAGACAAATAATACAAGTAATATGTGCTAAGATACTAGCCCTGTGATAGTCTACTGATATTTCCATCGGTCCTGTAACAAAAGTTCATCTCCTGGAAGAAATATAATTTCATCCAATTGAAATTCTAAAAAATAATCCATAAGAAAGATTTATGTTAATTACTGACTGCCTTTTAAAAATCCACCTTGATAAACTTTCAATAAATTGCACTTCAAATTGAAACATTGTACTTATTCTTATAAATACTGTTTGTTCAAAAGTCTTTTAATTCATCGTTACAGCTTTATTGTTAAATATATTGCAATTTGAGCTTGATTAAAAGTGAGTTGCCAATTGCGTTACCTGATTACACAGATACATAAATAATCTGTTTGAACAAATGTTATATTTAGAAATGACTTACTATGGAAATAAGATATTAAAATATATTTTAATCAAACTAGCTAACAGTTCAAAGACAATTTACTTATACATCAACAAAGGCAGTTACTTAACTTTTTTTTAAGGACCTTGTTTTTATGTCTGCTTTCACAAATTAAGTATTATTAAACAAATATTCATGAGAAAGTAACATTCTTTTGCATATGAAAGAAGAACTTTATACTATTGTTTAATTCATTTTTTGTAATATTTTTTTAATTAATAGAAAAGTTTTAATAAAAAATTTGATCGTTTAGTTTTCAAATAATCATTTTCTTTATAAAAATGGTTTTGATTATCAAAAATCTTTCAACCAGTTTTGTAACAAGTGATTCAAAAACACTTTCAACAAAGTGTGTAACGAAAAGTCTAAAGCGCGACATCTTGCGAATAACTAGGACAGGTCTGTTTGGTTTGCAGTGAAATTCTCGAGCTACGCTTCTGCTGACGAGGCCCCAAGTAGGACCGAAACAGCTATACAGAGGATGCTCGAGCAATCAATACCGACAAGCAACAAATTTTTTAGAAAGAAGTTACTTACGCCTGAATATAAAGTTTGAATGTTGGAATTATACCAAATCTTTAAATGCGTTACGTGTTAAATAAATCCACAAACCATCAAATTTTTCACTGTTTCTAAAATATGTTGCATCTGTTTTGACATTTAGGTTATCGGCATTGTGTTGTATGGTGGTATTGTAAACTATGGCACAGAAAATGAACTAAAATAGTCGCACAGAGCTTTCATGTTGAAAAGTTATTTTCGGACGGAAAACAGATGATGTTTGGATACATTCGATTCGTGATTGGACGACAAAATTACAAGAGCAGTATTTACTGTAACGTAACAGTTTGGCAGAAACGCTAAGATACTGATTTTGAAAAGTAGCAGCAACGTAAACGTAGTAATTATATACTGAGACTAATTATAGAGAGCAAACTGAATTGATAAATTTGCCGCTGAAACGTATTAAGAAATTAGTATTGTGTGTTAATGTTGCTATGTTAACGACCGGTGCTTTATGGAATAAAGGAATACATGCAGTATTACATCTGTCAGTTATAAATTCTGTGAGCAGCACTAATCTCAGACATCAAGTATTGTTTTCAAACTCCACTATAGATAAAATTCAGTTGATCGCCCGATATGTACTATCGTAATTAGAGAAATCGACTACACTCTAAATTTTAGTTAATTGAAGTATCATTTGTCATTTTGACGAAACAAATAAAAATATTCAAATTAAATGCAATTTAGATGGCAATAATTTATACGAGATTGCAAGTATTTGAGCAACAGTTTTACAAAAAAGCACTAGGCCAGAATGACCTATGAATAATTTTCTTATATCAGTTAGTAATGTATCCCATTTTTTCTTAAATATATAATAAGAAATTGTTAATAAGTGTGATAAAAGAAATTAATATAATGAGGGGTGAAAAGTTAGATTTATAAGTGATAATAACATCAAGCTACTAATTTACAAAAAAAAGATAGCGATTATTTATTATTACCTTTACAAAAGATAGTAATTATGTATTATTTAGAATCAAAAATGGTTATTTATTATTGACACAGTTTAATTTGTTCTGAACTTCTCATTTTTTAATAATAACAATAGCATATTAAATTCGAATGATGAAAAACAGTTTGAGGTTCACTGTGACGAATATTACTTTTACAAAGCAGTATGCAATAAAGCAACGAATTTTTTAAATCGTTTATTCAATTGCTTCAAATATCCCTGCGTTCTCATTTTTCTGAGAATCATATCCGAATACTTTTATGTGATACGTATAATGCATTGCGCCCTTATGACATCTGAGAATCCGACGACGTGCGCATAAAACATATAAATAAACACAGCAGACGCAAAAAGAAAATTTTAATGGCGCACGGAAAATATATTCATAATATAATTTACATAATGTAGGTTATTGAACAGTTCGGAAATATTCCAAAAGTTTATAAAGCGCGAAGGACGTTTCCAAGCACTCACAGAGATTAATGTTGGAGCATAAAACCCCGGAAAGACAGATAAATTGATATATAGAGATGTGCAAGTAGATTGAGATATATCGTACACTTGACGGGGGCCTATACAGTAATCGGTCATCACTCATATAATGCAATGCCATCGCTAGTCCGAGCTTGGTAACTCGAAAGATAGTAACGAGCAGTCGTATCCGGTGACGAATTGAAAGAAAAAAAGAAAGAAAGAACGCGAGGAGTTAGATATAGAATTTTCAGGATAATTTTAAAATTGCATAAAACTGCTTACTTTGTTTCTTTTCCACAAAAGTTTAATATTAATCCATACACGTGAACTATGGAAATTTATGGTGATCCATCGATTATTTAGGACGATGATTTGCTAGTCATGATGCACCCATACACCCTCGCGATGTTACTGTCTAGACCGAAAAACGCAACATCACGTAACGTAGAATTTTTTGTTTTGCGCTCAATAGAAACGCATACTCTATAGAAAATCTATATTATGCTTTTTACGTAAACGTATGAAACACTAACCCTCCCATTCTGTAACTTATAACGAAATCGTTAAATAACGACAATCGTTAGATGCCACATTTTAAATGGCCAGTAGTGAGATAACATGCGTTCAATTAAAAAAAACGGTCAAATAGGCTATAACAAGTTTTGTTATCAGGAACTTATGTTGTGATTAACTTCATTTGGGTTTCAATTTTGACAAGTTGACGGCGGTCAATCCTTGTGTCAACCAAACTCGAAAGCTGTTCCAAAGTTTATATTAAAAAATACATTAGAACAAAAAACGTTCATTATCGAATCCTATTTTCGCAATGGAACAAAAATTAATGGAAATTGGTCATGTGGAAAGGTGCTTTGAAGAATTTTTTTTGGAAACAATAGTCGGAACTATAATTCCTTAGCCTCCGAGATCCTGCTCTTTAACCATTTGTGATTTTTTCTTGTAGACTTATATAAGAAACTATATTTACCACGACAGTTACTGGTTTAAATGACCTAAAACAGCGAATTGATAATAAATTTAAGAATTGAATGAATTTTCTTGAACCTGATGAACGCAATTAAGCACATAATAAAGGGGTAAGGAGGAAAGCAGACAATATGAATTTAGTTTTCAAGTGATTTTTTTAATTTGAAGAATACGATGGTACTATCATTACCAGTAATATTTTTGTTAGGTTAATTTGGAGCTTTTGGATAATATTTTGCTATGAAAGTTTGTGTAAAATTGCTACAGTCTTAATACAAGCGATTATTCTGGGTCATTTCTCCATTCCTTATCTATTTTTCTTTCTATGCCATAAGGCATCTCTGAGATTCACTTTCATGTTATGTATTTAATTTGTAACGACTGCTTTCTATACACATAAAAATTTGGTGTTAATTCTAACACTTTTTCAACTCCTTTTCAGTGTTCCCTCGCATCTATCCGTTTCTGGTCTTAAAATAAACGGAGTGAGGACGTTTAACTTTGAAAAGTGTTAATATTATCTTCAAAAGTGACATTTTAATCCTTGCGGTAGTTTTTTCTATCTTTCAATGAGTTAATATTATCCAGGAAAAGAGAGAGATAACTTCGGAAGTAGTAGTAGTATATATCCCTAAAGGAATTAGTATTATCCAGAAAGTGTGAAGCATTTCCATCCTTAAATAATCTTTACTGTTGGAGCAAAGACTTGTATATTAACTTATATTTACTACTCCAAAGAAAGGGATGCACCTTTTATCTCTTGTTCTCTTGTATGGAAATAATTGAATTCCTTATTGCACTAGAATATTAAGCTTATCCGAAGGAAGTGGAATAAAGATGAGGCTTTGCTAATATTCCCCGGTAATTAAAGCTTGTATGTATGGTGTCATTTGTTATTATATCACTATTTTTTATCCACATTTTATTGCTATTATATTTAATGCGCAAAAAAGTGACGGTTCCATTCTAAAGCAAGCATTCACCGCAGTTGGTAAGCATGTGCTAGTCATAACTTGTAATGAGAACGTCAATCAATACCTTCCCTCATATACCATCAGAATTTACCAATAGACGAAAAGTGAATAAGTGTGAACTAACACCTTTAGGATAACATTTTTACTTTTTCGGATTAAATGTGGTGATAACTATCACCAATACAGATAGAGTAATTTACTATTCAGTACAACTCATCTACTTGTTGAATTAACGAATTATAAATAAGATGTTTACTGTACGGCGTTAAAGGAGTTGAGCTTTTCCTTGTTGGAGTAAAATTATTTCACCTTTTTTTAAATTTTTAATAGACGTCTTTTAATCGGGAAAATATAACAATAACACTAAGTTTGTTAAGTATTACTACTTTCCAGGTAAAATCCATTTTGTAACACCGATTAACAATTTATTTATTTATTTATAACAATTTATCCCCAAAAATTTTTATGTGTTACCTTGATAAGAGAATATAGAGAATTTCTTTTATTTATATGTGTATTGGCCATCTGTATCAAACACTTTATCAATCTTAAATTTACATACTGTTTAAAATGTCACATTATAATAAGATGTGATTCTATTCTAAGTAACGCTTAAACTTAAGCTTGCTTTAGTTGTTGGGTACAAATTGGGATATAAGTTTCTAATTGATTAACGTAAGGTTGCTTTTAAGTTTTACTGTCTTATTTAAAAGTAAATATATATCTAGTCATAGTTTACAAATGAATACCAAACAACAAACTCATTTTTTATTGTAATATTGTTTATTTAATAATTAGAGGAATTTGTTTTACTAACAAGCGAAACTACTTACAGAATATAAATAAATATTCTAAAATTATTATCATTGTGAAAAATAAGAATAATAAAAAATGAATACTGTTATGCAACATGTAAAGTAGACGTTTTTTAATGTCATGTCACCAACATTTAATAATTTAAATTATCACATCACTTATAGCATTAACATGAATTTTGACTAGTCATGTTCAGTATTAATCCTGTCCAATTAAAAATTCATGGTAGTTTTCCGGATAAATGATTCTGGGCTTGACCTGCATAGATCCTATCACACGTTACATTCAATTTATAAACACGTTCAACTTGGTTTCATCAGAATGTCGTGTTGCAGTTAGATAAAATCTATTGGCAAAGTTGTTTGAAGTAAAATAAATCGATATTGAACAGTAAATTTTGAATATATTATTATACCGATGCAATTACATAGTAATGTCCTGATCTTAAAATTACAAAGATTGTTCTAAATTTAGATTCAAATTTGCTCAAGTTAATTCTCTCAAATAAAAACATAGGCAGTTATATCTGGAATAATGTGTGATAATTTTCGAATTGTTAATCTTAAAAATACATCCACTGAATAAAATAGATTGAATTTAATTTTGAGAATGACGTAAATGATGAAATGATTTTGAAGTGAATAGAAAGAAATATCGGACATAAACGGTTAACATCGATTATCGTATAAGCTCCCCCAATAATTTTTACGGTCGGTTTATATTTGATGTAAAAGCTCTTAACTAAGTATATTATCTTAATAGATTAGACGGGGGATGTTGTACAGTGCGTTGCTGTGTGGATCGCGTATCGTTGACATAGCTATTTGTGGCCTATATAAATATTGAACAAAGCCGGTTACATTTTTAATCTCGCTAGTAGAGCTTTTTGTGTAACGTGCATCTACCGTCGCTTTAGGAGCGGTCTGGCCGATTGCCCGAAGAGCTTTCACTTTACCCAGCTACGTCTCACCCCCAAACCGACGCTGACGGCGCCATCTTCCCTGGCGCCACGGACAGGCCGGCAACCGTCCTTACTTTTTACTACAGTTCGCTTCGACAAAAGAAAGAAAAACTACCCATTATTGCCTACAGTTATCTTAAGAAGCCACAATAAAACTGTCGTTTAAAAAGTAAGACTGTCATTAATAAGAATTGCTCTGTATCAATTTATGTGCGGTCCGAATTAGGTAGCGGTGATAAAATTTCTAGATATTTCCAACATTTTTCCGATATGTATCAAAAGTTTTTAATATAATTCACTCAACTTTTGCACGGATAAGTTTTTACGTCGGAAAGAATATAATTTTACGCACGAATGAGTACTCAAATTTCACCAGGTTTTTCTCACATGCACAAATAATTTTATTCGATATTCTTTCATTTAACCGTTTTAATAATATAATTAATTTTATCTATGGTAATATGTTCAATAGTGATAAGATAACTTTCAATTTATGTGAAAAAAATGCCTCTATTTATTGCTTTTTTCACTGGATAAAAAAATATCGTAAGTAAATTTTGTAAAAACCGAAATTGTACAAACTGTCTTACTTAGATTAGATTGTTCGTTTTTTTTTTTTTTGTATTTCCTAAAATCTTTGGATAGATGTCTATGTGCTTATAATCTTCTAAAAACATAGAGCCAAATGAATAAAACGAAGCACATGGTTTTACTTCTGTTATACTTTTTTTTTAAAGCATAGCTATTTGCAAAAAATTCATTTACAAATCACTATACAAATCGTTTTATAAATGTTACTATGTTACAGGCAGAATTATTTAGAATTTCATTTTTCTTCATATATTTGTAGTTTTCATTAAAGAATTTGAAGTGAAAGCATTTACTTCGTTTTATTCATCAGATCCATTTGTTATTTTTCGCAATACAGTGCAATCTCGGTAATTTGAACTAACTTATGGCAAGGGACTTTCCAGATTGTCAAAAATATATATTCATATGCAGTTGCACTGACATCAATTAAAACTAATTTAGAATTAATTAACAACGACCTTGGTGCAACTAAGCCTTAAGGTGCAAGTTCAATTGAGGGTAAATTGGTGAGTATCTCTCGAGACGCTGTTGATAGTACTTTCAGACGTGTTTATCGTCAATGGACATACATGAGCAACTCGAGAGCCAGTCGCCAATGTTTGCTCTTAAATGGACTTGCCCCTTTAGAAGTGTTATTTGAGAACCTGTATTTAATTAGACTGATGATGTATTCATATATATTTAAAAACGATTACAAGAAAATTCTGCATAACAAACATATGTTGTAAACAAATAGATGTCAGTGAGAATACTAGTCAACTTAGTATCCTACCTCAATGGTTGTAAATAAGAAAAGTAAATTATTTAATTGTCGCCCTATTACAGTCAACATGTGCCAATAGGGGAACCTGGTGCCAAGGTAAGAGATTGATTCGACACGTGTCATTAAGATTATCTTCCTGAAATAGATGTAGGATAAACCTTCTCTCCTGAGAATGGTGATGGTTTCTAGCGCTTCTATATACATATACCACTGGGTAGTTATGAAATCCTGAAAAAAATGTAAAAGGATCTGTTACCTAATACATGACTCTCCTGATCATAATAGTTGCATCGTTCACTTCGAAATTTAATTAGTTGATTAAACTCTTTAGCTCTGCCTAATCGTGATATTTCTTTGACAATTATCTTTGCGCTTATCACAAGATTTAAATATTAAAATTTCTTAAAAACAGGTAAAAATGTGAAACTGGATCATCCATTCCTTAAACATATGTAGCTATATCTATTCCTTATGTTTTTTTTAATCAGACTAATCGATTTTATCTATTGTAGATTTACATGAAAACCAAGTAAAAAGACTTTACTTTTATTGACAAAATAAAATGCTATGGTTTCTTTATTTTATGCTAAAGTGGTTTTTGTTTTAGCAAATTATCTCAATTGCCTAATAATTGCTCACAGTAGAAAATAAATAGATAATTAAACACGAGTATATTTGCATAAGTACTCTGCATGTAATGAGATAAGATTTAAAGACACTTGGATTACTGAAGAAAGTTCCGATTATGATTTGGCTGTTCGAATTAGCAAATATTTAGATGAAAGCGTCTGTGGATTAATGAAGTTACGCTGTAGTATTGAACATAATGTCTTTCGCTTTCTGACTATTATTATTAATTTTAATATATTTAATTGCCAAGTGTGTTTAATTTCTCTTGAATGCCCACATACGGAGTCTCTTTTATCGCCAAGCATGTTTTATTTCATTTTAACTTCAATAGTGTATGTGTCTACAATTCGTACATATATTCATACCACATTAGTATAAATAAATGATGCTTATTTCTAAATAAATCCAATAATCCTTCTATCCTGCTAAAAAATGATGGCTTCAAGTCTTACTTAAATATTGAAGCTTGAAGAAAATATCCGAACAATATTCAATGGCAACTTTTATTTTTTGAACAGCATATTTGATAAATAGCTTCATTTAATCCTCTAAATGAAGGTCGAGATTGAAAAGAGTTAATTAGGATTGTTCTAACATCTTTCTTCATAAATGTTTCAACTTTTTCACTCTTGTATTAATTCTTTCGTATCTTCTTTTGTAATGTTTCTTTTTGTTACTCCAGACAGATGATATTATACTTACTTCCTCATTTTTCTAGGCGTTCCTCTTATCTTTCTTTACATTCTCCACTTTGTTTGTGTTTAAGATACACGGAGAAAAATAGTTCTTTGTAGTTAATGAATATGCTTTAATTTAAAGAAACTATTTCTTTCAATAGTAGCAAAGATATATTTCTTTCGGAATAAAATATTTTCTTTGAGTTTAAAATATTATTTTCATGCGAACAAGTAGCTTTTTTAACACAAATAAGATATATTTGAATGAAGTAACATTTATTCCACTGAAATAAAAATGTCAAAGATAAAAATTTCTTAACGATAAAGATTCTTTTTTCTCAGTGTACTTTTTTGAAAGTGATATGTGATAAGAAAGGAGTTACTGTATTAAAAAAAAATACCTT
The DNA here is from genome assembly GCA_039766575.1 of Serrognathus titanus. Lineage (NCBI taxonomy): Eukaryota > Metazoa > Arthropoda > Insecta > Coleoptera > Lucanidae > Serrognathus > Serrognathus titanus. The sequence goes on from CM077912.1 coordinate 54,335,067, forward strand.
TCACCCTTATATTAGCTCTATTGGGTGTTAAAAAAAACTTGAAAAGTTTGTACAATCTTTATAATAATTACGATTATCTTTCGCATAGCTTAATAGTAAAAGACACAAATTTATTTCATTATAATATTTTATTTTTAGAGCCGTTCCTTCTCTTGATAAATTAATTGACGGATAACTACTGTGGAAACAATTCATAAAAATCACTCAACTATTCATAAAAATCAAGTTATTCGTTGGATAATTTTAACAGGAGCCTTAATAAAGTAACATATATGTATAACGTTGCTTAAGATTTCATTGAAAAATGCATATAATGCTCTGAAAATAGAAGAGCTCATATGTCAGAATTTAAATTATATTTTAAATTGATTTACATTTCTTTATTTTATATTTGATTTTCGTTCCTGAGCTTCATACGAAGTAAGACTTGTGATAACATTAAACTCAACAGTAGCTCTCGTGAATGATGGTCTTGAAACGCGCATTGACGGACAACTCAAATACAAAGCGACTGATTGTGATCGATCGCGTTGTAACGTCTTAAAACTCTCCATCTCTTTGTATCCAGCGTTTGTATTTGAAATTCTCGATGAAGCAAATATACCCTCTTGTCGAGGAGGCCGCTGCAGTAACGATTTCAAAATAAAAGTAACACTAAATCGTTGATTCCGAATCGTCCGCAAATGTGGATGGATTACGTCCATTTGATTAAATCCGTTTTGTCCTTCATCCGCAAGGGTTGTAAATATTTCAGAATTACGAATGTTTGTCACACCTCAGTGCCCCTCCGACGCGTAATAACGTCCTTTTTCTGCGGCGATCGCAGATGATGATAACTTGCGAGCGTGCTTCGCGCTCATTTCGAGGGATTATTTCCATAAAGAGATATCATATATGAGTTTCGTAAAAAAATATATTGTTTTTACTCCGGTGTCTGCACGGAAACCACTCTAGCGCAGAAACGGGAAACGTATTTGTCTATTATTTGCTCGTTTCGCGCTTATTAACCGCCAGCTGGGCTATTGGTATATTCCTTCTTCACTGCGTTAATGTTATTAATAACTCCGGGCTACAATTTTATGTTAAGATGCATGTAAAACTAATTACCTCTTTGTTGTCTTGCTTCCGCTTTTTGTGCATTGATGTAAGTTTTGTTAAAAGAAGCAAGAAATTTGCTTTAGAAAACAAGTCGATCGCTTTTGTTCTACCACTGACTTATAATTAATTTCAGAAAACGTTTACTGTTAGCGTAAACAATAACAAATGTTTTTTTATATGTCTGAAGCTGAAATGGCTAGTTTCTTTATTATAGCTAGTTATTTTATTTTCGGAACAGTAAAGTTAACATAATTATTTAGAGTGATAATATAAGCAATAACCAATTTTTAATGTCACATTGATAATATTCACAATAAATTTACAATAATAATGTACAATATAAATAAGTTGTAAGTTTAACACAAACGATAATATTTTTTTCTACAACTGTGTAAAATGTAAAATGGGATGTCTATTTTTAACTGTTTCATTAACGTTTCCAAAGTATTTTATAATCTACATGTAGATTAAAGTAAAGTAAAAAACCAGAAATAATGTAATTACAGTAGAACCTCGATTATCCGCGCCCATCGGGACTGAGCCTGATAATAAAAAAAACACGGATAATAAAAATATGTTTTTATAGTGTAAAAATTGTATATGTAATAACGACAACGATGACGTCAAAATAACAAGTCGCATGACATTCACAAGCTGAACTATTTTGAGAATAGTCAAATACAAAAGAAATTTATACGTACGTACTCGGTATGATTCGTACTGTGAACGAAAACATGTTGCACACGCAGGATTCACCAAGGAATATGTAAGAAATGCATCGAGCATATGTTACCGTCTCGTCACGAATAAGTCGCGGCACGGACGATCAGTTTGTTTGCGTGCATGAATAATCCGCCGCAAATATAATCCGCGCACGGATAATCGGAGTTCTACTGTACTAACATTAACAAAGCAGAAAATTGATTTTTATCGAGCAATAGTATATTTAAATTACTGACTGATGCTTCGCAGAATTGATTGTTCGCTCTGCCAAAGTGAATAACGATAACAAATAATTAGCCTACTATTTTTTTTATTGCTTTTTTTTTTCATATAATATCACGAGTAAGAACTGTTGTAGAATAGAGTATACAACTCGAGCGTAAACGTATTTTTTTATCTGTAATATCTCCAGCGAAAATTTTCGCACTGAATTAAAAATACTTTACACGCTAGTTGCATAAATAACTATTTTCTACAAGCGTGTCTAAAGTTGATACTTTAAAGGTTAACTGTAGTGCTTTATAAACTCTAGAGCCTAAAAAGTAAAATGTAAGGTGGGTTGTTTATGTTTAACTGTTTCATTAATATTTTCGTAGCATTTTATATTAGTTTAGGAGCTGGCAAAATTGAAAAATTCGAGTTATTCCGTGTTACAAAATCGGTTTCACAAGGGAACTATCCCAACCCGAATATTCAAAAAAAAATTTTAAACTTTGTGGGTTAGTAGTTCACCTTAGGGTAAATACGGAGACATTTTTTTATCGGCCCAAAAGCGCTTTAAGCGGAGAAAAGCACCCTTCGAAATTCTGCGATTTTCAGTTTTCTGCGAATAACTCGCTAGCCAGCAAAGATAAAAATTAAAATTATATTGCAAAATATTTGTCTTTCAATATATAAAAATTGTCACCCCTTATAGTTTGAAAATCAAAACTTACCCCCTTCCACCCCAATCTGAGAAGTCAAAAAAAATAATTCATTGCTCTGGGTGAGTAGTCCACTTCGGGTGGAGCGCAGTTAAATTTTTTAACACTCGGAAAAAATGTATAGGGGATGAAAAGCACGTCTCATACTTTCTATGATTTTGAATACTTGGTGATCTTAAGCTTAAATATTATTATTACATATCAAAGTATTAATTTAGAATTGGTTTATGAGTCATATTTAAATATTAACTTCGACTGCAGTTTAGAAATCTAGGCATATCTTTATCGTATTACTAATCCCACGCACGTATAAGTACATAATTGAAAAGCCAAAAAGAGCAAAATATTTACTTAATTAACAATAAATACAAAAGGTAATAATAAATACAGTTACATGCGATGAAAATGATATTTTTGGAAAGTGTTCGAAGCATAGAAACCTATTACACCATGCACAACGTATTAAAGCTTCAGCTGCACAAACTGAACTATCTGAATTTGAAAATGCACAACTGACGGGATGATCGCGTTTATTCAGTTTGGATGATATACCCACTTTTGTACTTACTGTAGGCAAATAAATTTATACATCTTGGAGCCGAGAGTTGATTGTGTATAAGTGATTGTAATTTTAGGACGTTATTTCTTGCATGTAAATCCATGTCAAATTGTGCAAGAATTACTTGATCAGAAAATGCCTTTCCAAACTCGAAAACCATATACATCCCTGTAGGTTTTTTTTCGGTATTGTAAATATTTGAATATCTTTATATTCATTTGGCGGTACTTTTTGCTGTAAAGTAGCGGGACAATGACCTGTCCACAAATCTAGTAGTAAAATAACGTATGTCACATAAGTTTTGGGAAAATTTTCGTTCGCTTAAAAATAAATGTAAATGACTTGCAATCTAGTAACCGTAATAAACAAATATTTATTAATACTCAAACTTGTTACGACATTTCGTAGATGTCAAATAATTTGTACCGTTATATCATACAAACATGAAATTCGAAAAAGCATTTACAACCTGGTTGGACATTTGCCCAAACGAGAAATTGTAAACATTTTTCGCATTCAAAATATTTCGAAGACAACGATTTATAGAGCAACTAAAGAATGTGAACAAGGTATGCCTTGCCTCAATTTACTATAAAGTGAACATACGAAGTTGCTGACCGAAAATCGTACCAACCGAATCTGTGACGGTGCAAAAGATCGAGTTGGAACATCATATCGAAAGTTATACAGAAAATTTAATGTTTCTCATGAAACTGTAAAAAGGGTATTGCAGAAAAAAGGCTTAAAGTACCGTAAAAGACGTAAATGTCCACATCATACTGAGGATCAGTTACGAAGAATTCCAATTTGTTGTAGATTACGTCGAATTCATTTTGCAAACAATAAAATGATCATATTGGACGATGAAAAATATTTCACATCCTCTCACTCAAAAATGAAAGGAAATGATGGTTTTTATACCAATAATATAGAAAATTGTCCAGATAATGTTAAATACAAAACAAACAAAAAATTGAAGACAAAATTTTAGTTTGCTGTGCTATATCGGAGAGAAGAGTTTCACGACCTTATGTTGGGCATGTGAGGGGTGAAGCTGTTAATGCCGACGTTTATAGCGACAGATGTCTACCGAAGTTGCCACAATTTATTACTACGACTCATCCACGTGATAAAATAATGTTTTGGCCAGATTTAGCAACTTCCCATTATGCAAGAACGACTAGAACATACCCTTTGTGCCAAAAGCTGACAATCCGCCAAATGTACCACAAGCTCGATTTTTGGGGATTACTGATAATAGATGGTTCATAGAATAGTTCAAAATGAAATTCAACTAAGACAAAGAATATATCAAAAGATAAGAGAAATTGATAAACATCGTCTAAAACATGATGGGGCAAGTTAGTCAAAAACTTCGTACTATTGAAGACCATGGTCCTTTGTCATTATTTTAAATGTAGATTTAATTAACTTAGATATAAGATAAAATGTTAGTAAAGTGGTCATATAAATAAATTACATTATACTTATTTTAAAGAATTTACTTATTTTTTCCCAAAACTTATGTGACATACGTTACTTCGCTGACCTGTGTTTGATTATAAACACATTCAAAAACCAACTTGTGAATAATTGGTTAGTTAACTTTCCAGACGATAATGCTTTTGCCACTACATTTGCTGAATGAAATAGACTCTTGAACGCGGGGTCCAAATCTTCCTCCTGTTTCTTTGAAGACGATATATATAAAGGAGACATAAGTTTACCTGCAGCAGAAATCAATGGAAGAATTGTATTACTGTGAGTGGTTGATTGTACAGATTACACTACTGCTTCGACAGTTTTAGAATCTTGGGGAGCTAAAGTGCGAGTTGAATGTAACTCTACTTTCATCTGCATTATATATATTCTCTATACCCTAAGTTTCTATATGTTGTTATATTTCATTTACAAAAGTGCCCGCAATTTTCTGTAGTCTTTCTGAACTGGTTCCGTATGAACTGCTGATAAATTTATTAATTTTTCGTAATACAATCCTATATGTCCTTTTAAAATGCGATATCCATTTCTTTGAAGCTTGAAAGTCTTTTAATTGAAAGTTGTCATTAGCTTCTATTGCCTATTTTCATAAATGCATATCATGAACTATAGGTCCCAATTCCATTGCAGTTGCGAATTTATGAAATACATAATCTTCTATGTTTAAAAGCTTTTCCCTTCGTGAACCGCCTTGTTCTAACGATTTTTCCCATCTGTACAATTGTGGAAGCGACTGGGCTTTTCTAAAGCGTTGGCGTACCGTAGGTAAAGATAAACGACCTCTTTTCCACTTTTCCAATAGTTGACAGCATCTTGTTTGTAATCAGACGTAATGGTTCCTATATTTTCTTCATCTGTACAGGATCTTTGTTCTTCCTCTATAAACTGATCTTCAAATGTAGGTGGTGAACTGTCATCAATATATTGTGATGTATGTGAACGGTTCGTGTTTAAAAATTCTAAAGCAGTGTCGGTTTGCGCCTCAAAAGACGTATCTGCCATGCTTTTACTGATCAATTCGCAAAAAATATAGTATAACTCCTGCTCCTGAGGTGATGGTATGGTTTTTGTATTTTCGTTATTTGTAAAATTGTACGTCAATATCAGCAAATGAAATGAATAATGTTAAGTGGATTTATTACTGCCATTTTGTACGATATAAAAACCTCAGTAAACTGAAAAACTACAAACTGCACAGATTTCCTTTTCGATCAATTTATATATAACGGCAAAGATTCGTTATCAGTCACATGATATCTTGAAGTATTTAATAATTACGTATAACACTTATAGCGTTTTTGGTCCGATAAAAAATGGCTTCGTACTTACCCTACTACTACTACTAACCCACAAAGTTTAAATTTTTTTTTAAATTATGGTTGGGTTAGTTCGCTTGTCAGTCACTGACATGAGAGTCTGGCTGACGAATCTGGTTGAGTGCCTAAGGGGCAGGTGGCGAAACTTCCCTTGAAGTAAGTAAAATAAACATCACAATATCAAAGATCTTTCTTTTTTATTTGAATAAAATTGCCATTGGTAATATTGTAATCATATTGCCTGACCATATTGAACTTGCTATGGCGACGCAGGTTTGATGTAAAGTTGTAAGGATGCCCACTCACATTCACATTGTAATTCAAGTATGTTTTTTTTTTATATATTATTACATACACCAAGTATAAAATATATTTGGGCAAAAATTCGGTTTTTATCATGTCAACAGATCGTAAATACTTGGTTTATAATTACTAAATACAACAGTCGCTAAAGTACGTGAATATGGCTTAACTATAGATTTCTGGTCTGAAAAGAAGACGATTAACCCAGCTTATCTATATCCAAAAATGCTTCGTTACACCAGTATCATTTCAGAGTTCTTGAAAAAAATAAGTAATTTTTTTTATAACAAAATAACAATGACTCAATTGGAATAATATTTAGGAAGATAACTTTAATTAATTACTCTTTTCATTAAGAAGCTTTTTCGCATCTTTATAATTTTTTATATCTCTTAGAATCGGTTTTTCAATCACAAGTTAACTTTTACCTTCAGTTTAATCCCATAGTAACAATTATGAAAACAATTGTTACTATGGCAATAAACTGAGGGTAAAAGTTAACTTGTTAACTGTTTAGTTACTAAATAGGAAAATCTGTCTGGTTACCTCTTATTGAAAACAGGTATACTGTATAGTTTAGTGTACTACAACTTGCCTGGTCCTAGCAAGCTCAAAATGGTCTGGCAATATGATTGCAATATTATCAAATCAAGTTTTCTTGCCAGATGAAAATTATGAAAATTAATTAAAATTGTGTAACTGGCAGTATAAAAAGTGTTAGGAAAGAGTTTATACATGTATTTCGGCCGAAATACATGTATAAACTCTTTCCTAACACTTTTTATACTGCCAGTTACACAATTTTAATTAATTTTGCAATATTATCAATGGCAATATATATTGACTTAAAAAAGAAAGATCTTTGATATTCTATAGTTTATTTAACCTATTTCAAAGAAAATTTCGTTACTTGCCCCTTAGACACGTAACCGAGTTCGCCAGGCAGACTCTCACGCTAGTGACTGAGACCGATTTTGTAACAAGGAGGAATTCGAAAAGTAAAGTAAAAAACCAGAAAGCATGTAATTACTAAACCAAGCAGAATAGTATTAGTATATTTAAATCACTTGCTGATGTTTCGCAGAACTGATGTCGATTTATGATATATTTTTAATTAAATGCACATCTTGCGGTATCCTTTAATTGAGATGTTTCCGTAAAATTTAAAATTGCACATACACTGTTATCATCAGTATACAGACTGGTTCAAGCAACCCGTTCATTAAAACTACACGGACATATTTTGGAGTTTTAGAATACCAATGAAATAAATGTAATAATTTTAACTAAAGTTGCTATCAACTTTCTTATTTTATTTATTTTTATTGCACTTTTGAATTCTCAAAATTCTAAAGCAGTTTTATGTAACATGTCATATGAATTTATCGTCATAATACTAGTTCTTAAGTTCCTTTTCAATGGCGTTTTATTACTTTTTATTTATAAATCACCAACCTCTTGCATCCGATTTACAGAAATAATATTAGAAAATTTCGGCACAACATCCTAAAATGTTGACAATTTTAAACAGTGCACACGTGATCAGTCACCGCTCCGTCGTATCCGGCCCCTAGTTATAATGCGCAGTTCGTTAAAACTGACAAAAAATTTATCAACTTTGCTTTTTCATACTTATGCATCAGTTCGACATGCGGATGAATTTTTACATTGTTAAGGTATCGTTTGTCGATTTGTATATTTGATAGGTCTACTATCTTTCTGTTTAAGTCGTAAGTCGGAAGCACTCAAATGTCAGTCAGTTAAAGGAATAAGTAATTGAATTGTGGGATATTTAATATTTACTGAAACAGTGTTAACCCTTCAACAAAGAATTTATCTCGTTCAATGTTATGGGACTGGAGAAGCGTCTTACAACTTACAGTTCTGGATTTTGTTTAGAAAATTAATGGTTTCTGAAGAAGCAAAAATAACATTTTTCTCTAAAGTTAAAAATAAAAAAGTTTTTCCTCTTTTTTTAGTTCATCTGGGGACACTGTATAAAGAAGAAAAATGGCGGGATTTGAAATGTAGTTCGTTATAAGTGTCATGATGACAATGTTTCGCCATGCTAACGAACTTCTAGATTATATCCAATTTTACACTAGATTATTTACTGGGCGGGTACTAAATAGGCACACTAAAGTGTCATTGGTTTTCCTAATTCCACTCGTCTCAATTTGAATAGATTTGTATCTTGCTTTATGAGTTCAAAAACTAATTACATGAGGCTTGGTCATCGAAAACAAAAGTTATGTCTGCAGCAAGAAATGTTATGTTGTAAAATTACTAAAATTAGTCAAAATTCTGTATTCTGAAAAATTAGGTATAACTCAATATAACTTGAAGGCCGTTGTCCATAATTCAATTGGGTTCCGGTTGGAATCGTGTCACGACTGCTTCTACTACCAAGGCAGTATAACTCGACGAAAACTATGTACACTTCGTTTACAAATGTATTAAGATGTATGATAATTCTTGAATCAGCTTTGATATACGTATTATTATTGATTAAATTTAATACATAAATTACTAAACTAAAGAAATATGTAAAAAAAGCAATTGCAAAATGTTGCGCCTTAGACTTTTCACTAAAGAAATGTACTTATTGTAAAATTTTATAACGGTTTCTTCTTTTGTTTCAGGTTTCCGCCAAAGTTACAATGGTTATGGTTCGTATAACTGTTGACCCTTCTTCATCCCACCGAACAAAATCAACTTCGTTTTCCGTGCAACCGTTTTATTTGTCGTGCAACCGTTATCTTGTTATATGATCTCGTGTTAAGCTCATAATTGTTTGTACAGGTACTAATGCTTTTTACGTCATAATAATAAATAATATTAATAATAATGTTATATACTAACGACATGCATAATTTTTGATTATTTTGAAGTAATAGTCAGTCGTCATATTTCACTGGTGCCATTTTGATAGTTACGTCAGTAAGAAACTTAGGCTCACGTTTGTGTCAATTTACTCTGTAATCTAAAGGTGTCGATTTTGTTGGTTAATAAGCGATTTCGATTACGTTCAGGTTGGCTGCTGGTAATAATTAATGTACTAGTATCGCGAACAGAAACTCAAAAAAACTGGACAATTTTTTTAAACATTTGTAACGTTAGAACTATAAGGCCAGAATTTTAATTATATATACATAATGTAATATAAGAGTTGATATATAATTATTATTAAAAAGCAGCGTTGCAAGAAGTGTTAAATATAGAGACGTTGTATATAGATAGTGTTTAGATGGTAGGTGCTTAGCGTACCTCGTGTTAATTTTTTTTTAATTTTTATATTCATGATCATTTCTTGTCATTTCGGTACTGGTCATTTGAAGTATACATTTTTATTGCATTATATAAACATATATCATTATAGTAGTGTAATTTTTTACTGTATCTAATGAAAAAAATGTAAAGTGTTTTAAATGTAAATATGTGTTTAATGAAGAATTGATGTTTTGTTTTTACTTATCGTCATCGTCATAATTCTTGACTTAGTTTAATTAGGTAATTGAAAAAATTAGAAGAATTTACGTAAGAGCGCAAGGTTTGAAATGATACTTAGGGTAAAACAATGTGTATTCATTAACAAAGGGAATTTCGACTGGTACAAGTCCGTATTTCGTCAGAATTTAAGAAAATTATTTTTTTATTATTTTTTCCACACTTAATAAACTTTATAAATCTTGAAAGAAAACTTCTGATTTATTTTGACGAAAGATAATCTCGTACGAAGTCCAAACTCCTCGTAAAGTACGCATTTGTAGTGTTATACTACGCAAAGAGGGTGGTTATTATGTATAGGGTGTCATTAAAAGTGTTACATTAGAATATGATTTTAATTTATGAATTTCAGTTGTTTTAGTTATAAGTAGGACGATTCTTTCGTACCCAATTCGTATAGTCAATTATATTTAAGTTGAATAGTGCTGCTACGTGTCAATTTTTTTTACAAAAAGTTGTATGTACCTATGTAAGAACAAACTATTTACGAAACGAAAAAAATATGCGGTTGAGTGTTGTACCGTCAATTACTGGTGAATTGTGTACCTCTTGTATCCGAATTCTTTAAACTAATAGTTTGTGATATTTATTTTTAACTGGTGATGATGTCCGTCGATGGTGATGCTCGCTCTACCTGTTGTTTTCGTTTAATTTTTTTTTGTTTGGAAAATGGAGCTCGTTATGTAACACTGTACTTACGTATGCACATGCACCTATTTGCAGTGAGTGTACTACAGTGATAGCCGCTATGTCAGGTGCCTCCATTTTGTTTATATTCATTAATATACAATTATTTTAAATACTAATTTTAAGAAAATGATTATAAATATATTATAAATTCACATATTGCTGTTTCACAAAAATAAATTTAAAAAATCCTAAATGCGCTTTTCATTTATTTATTCCCCCCCACATGTTCAATTCGGCTTGTTATTTCGATAATGTAGTAAAGAAATACATTCCAAACTACTTAAAAATTCTTATTATTAAAAACCAAAAATTACTTTCCTCATTAATATCTTTGAAAGATCAGTGTATGTAATTAAAACACACTACAATTTCCTTTAAAAAAAAAAAAAAATAGGCCTCTCAGTCCATCGGAAATTAAATATTTTTGGATTTTCATTTAAAATGTACAAAAAAAATTTAAAGAAATCTTAACTTTCGCTTAAGAAAACTTTTTGTATAGATGTATTTATAGACACAAATCATTTATCTTCTGGTTAACGAGCCCCTCTCTTTAGCAAGAGTGCAGATATTTATTTAAAAAATAAATGATGCCAGTTAACAGGTAGATAAGAAGAATGAGGAATATTTGATTTGATGTTAATTTCAAACAATTATGAAATTTATAAAAAGATACGCTCCTTCTTTTAACTAGATGCGCATATATACAGGTGTTTCATAACACCATTCAAATATTTACTGGACGGAGCATGTAGTACGGTCGAAAACAAGTTAAAAAGTCTTAATGTACCTATCCCGCAAATAATCCATTTTCGACAAAACAGCAATTCAATATAATAGCATAATAATTTGAGGGGGATTTTATATGAAAAATGAGATTTTAGTAGTGAAGAATTTACTAGTTTAAATAAAATATACATTTATAATTTTTACGTGTCCTGTAAATATTTAAACGTTGTTATGAAACACCTGTCATTACTGTCATCTTGCAATGTCGAAAACACTTGACTTAAGCAAGCGAAAGACAAAACTGAAAGAAAACACGGTGAGAGCGTTGAAACGCTTTGTAAAAAAAAGCGCGCAATGATACGTTTTAAAAATCAACCGAGATTTGAAATTGTCGAAGCTGCTCTTTAGTTTGCGCAAACTACAGTTTTAACGTTTACACATTAAGTTTTAAATATGCGAACCTGGTTTGTATAAGTAAAACGAAGGAAAAGAAGGAGTGTGTAAGCAATCTTTTACCTGCAAATCACTGAGATCTTCAAAGTTCCCCTAGTTCTATGTTTCAGTCCTTCCTAGTTCATTATGTCAAGAACGAAAAATTAAATCCGAACTATTTAAGCTAGGAAATGCTACTCTCCAGGTGATCACAAAAAAGCATATTTTTTTTAAATAAATAGGACGTCTACAACTGCAACTTATAAATATGTATTATGTAATTACTATTTGAAATAATTTAAATATATACATAATTTGTATTCGCAATAAATCTTTGATTTAAATAATGAGAATACACATTAATTATATATTTTTTTAAATAATGTTTTTTTTTATTAATAAAGTAAAGTTATATTAATTAAAACACATTCTTATCTGTTGAAATTTTAATTTATCAAAGCAATGTGTGTATTATACCGTCTGTCTTATAAGCAAGAATGATTTTTCAGTATTTTTTTCTTTTTGTTAAAACGCAGTGAAATAATGCTGATTAACCGTGCTTTGTCTTTCCCTATATCGTAGTAAATTATACTTGTTGGATTTTATATAAAAAAAAGAAATGCGTTCTCTCTTCCGTCGTAATTTTATTAGCTTTTTAGAAATTGATGCTGGTCATTCGATCTGTTTAAGATATTGTCACGGGCCCATGGAAAAGAGGGCCCCACTTGGGGGTAACTCAGTTAGAACACCCGCTCATGGTACCGTTAAGGATGGTTTAGATCAACGGTAGGCAACCTTTTGTAAATAAGATTAACGGTTACTTAATAGCTACTATAGTCTATTTTTAAACTAGGAGGAGTAACAGTTGTCGGCCTGTCGTAGGTAGATTGACACTGTAATACTATATCAGAAATTAATTTGGCTTGCTTAGGAGGTTTACAAATTCTTCAAATAACCAATTTTATCAACAGATTCGCTTACAAGTTTAAAACTAACTAAAATTGTCACATAAATTATGAAAAATGTTAATTTTTCCGTTTAAATTGAAGGCTTGTGTAAAACCGACTGTCAAGCATCCAATAACTTTGTGAGTTTTTGGCGGGCAAAATTCAAATTACTCCTCCTAGTTTAAAAATAGACTATAGTGGAAACATGTACATTTACCTATTGTTTCATATTTTTGTTTTTATGAATATTTGACTTCAATTTTTTGTTTAAATATAACAGATTTAGGGGACGGATAAAAATTAATTCGCTGGCCGGAGTTGGCCCGCGGGCCGGAGGTTGCCCACCATTGGTTTAGATCCTAAAAAGAAGGCATCTTACATTTGACAATTCTAGAAGAAAAACACAAACTTCTCAACAAGTTATTTATTAACAGGCAAAATGTCGGACGCACGATCTGCGAAGGATCACCACCTATACCGCTGTCCTGTTGCTCTTCTTTTTTCCTGCACTTCCGTAATTCACACAATCAGGCAATAATAAGTAACGCGTTGGTAACGTCAGATTCTCTTGAATTAAGGTCTAATACCGAATGTCGAATTCCCGCGCGCTGTGCTTAGCTTTCAATTTAAAGACTTAGCAACACCCCCTACCTTTATAATAATTAACAACAAAAAATATGTAGGTAGATAATGCAGCATTTGCGGCATTTCCCCTCTCTCAGGAAAAGACATTGCCTCCTGGTCACTGTGAAATTAGAAAAGAAAAGCATCGTATCATACCACATTAATAAAATTTTAAAAAATGTTTAGTTCCAACCACAAAATATGCGTTACCTGTCTGATTGTGTAAATTCTGCTGTATCGAAATTTTTGATATGCCTTTCGCATGTTTTTGGTATTGTTTCAATAGGTTTTATCAACAGAATATCACAAGATTTATTAATTGTAACAATTACTGGTTTTTCGTGCAGTGTAATATAATTATTATGTTTTAAATGGAGATTTTGTTGAAATTCTGTAACAGTTAAATGAAAATACCTACTATTTATTTCATCAGTTGCAAGATACAGGAACTATGTGTCAATAAAAATTAAACTGTTTTTGTGTAGTCTGATTGGAATTGGGATAATTTTGTATAAAATATAAGGTTTATAGTGTCTCAAAGGTATTTGTAAAATACAATTTAATTTTGAATTTTGAAAGAACGATGTTAAAACTTGCATTAGAATTGAATAATCTCCCGGATCTAATGTATTTACGGGAAACTTTAATCCTGCCGGTATATGTTTGATTATGTTAGTTAACTCGTTCATTATCATATCAAAAGTGATTAAGAGTGGATGTAAAATTCCTTGTTTTGCAGTTATTAGAATATTTATTAAATTTATTAAAATTAATTAAAATTGTGTAACTGGCAGTATAGAAAGTGTTAGGAAAGAGTTTATACATGTATTTTTTTAAGGTACAGAGTTCTGATGAAGCCCAATAAGGCCGAAATACATGTATAAACTCTTTCCTAACACTTTCTATACTGCCAGTTACACAATTTTAATTAATTTTCATAATTTTCATCTGGCAAGAAAACTTGATTTTATTAAATTTATTGTTTCAAATTGGTCTATTAGTGGAGTAAGTAAAGCCATATGATCTTTCAATCTATTATTAATTTTATATAAAAAGTCCACCTCCGCGAATGTGTTATTCATTAGCGATTTTAATTTCTCAGAATTATTGACTATAATTTTTTCATTATGATTAATGTGACCGATGGTATTGTTGAGAGAATCTAAAGTTAATTTTTACTACCGAAGTTTGTTTTGTTAAGAGTATATTCATGTCTTTTTGTCCATTTGCTATGGTCGTGATTGCATTTTCAAAATGTTCTGCATCTTCTGTAGTTAGTTAGTTGCAAATAATAATTTAGAGACTTTGCCGACTGCATCAATATAGCCACGTTTAACTCTTGTGTGTCCTACGAAATTTGGAATTAATTCTCTCCCAAATAATGCGTGTAATAGTATGATTAACTAAATTATAACTTCCACATAATAATAATTAAAAATAAAAAATAAATAGGTAGATAAGGCAGCATTTTGGCAATATTTTAATTTTTTGCTTCTATGTTTAAATTTTTATTCCAAATTTCAGTGTGAATAGTACTTGCCACATAACAGTTTGCAGATAAAATCCTAATTGTAATAACGCGTGATATTTTTGAAAACGAAAATGATATCGAAGGTGACAATATTTGAAAATCTGTGGAGTGTGATATTGTCAAGTTATAGGAAATTAATAGTAAATAAATTCATATTTTATTGCGCAGATTATATTATACCTGTATTATACTTGTATATTATACCTGTTTAAAGTATCTAATATTTTAGTACAGTATAATATTATTAATGTATACTTAGAGTTAACTGTTTCTCATATAAAAGGAACAAAACGTGTAATTTAACACGTTCGCTACGATAAGGGATACATATTTCCCGTATCCATCTTTTTTTTAGAACGACATATAAAATTATGACTTTTCTGTAAATTACGGAACGTGTAACTTTTTTATTTCTCTAAATTTTTCAATCAAATTTGTACATATGGAAAGCTAATCAAATATACACCTCAATTATAACATGAAATTCTACGGGACATATGTGACTTGTACCGTACTGGAGCGATATGGATTTCTTGTATGGAGTCTACTTTTGATCAAAATACGTGACTCGTATCGAACAGAATGAACAGATATTTATTTCTATCGTTTACAGGACAAGAAAAATTCTCAATTTAGCCCTCAGCCTTAGAACCTCAAGCTCTGAGGAGGAGTTTGTGGAAGATAGTGATGATTCAGTAAGAGACAAGGATTATGTTGCAAGTGAATATACTGACTCAGATTTTACTGAAGCATTTAGTGATACGGAAGAACTTGAAGAGACATAGTACAAACAGATAGCAATACAAATAAAGAATGGACAGAAGAAAGTATATTCAATACTTTATGCAACAAAGATGATATATTTAGTATACCTGAAGCTGTACACTTACCCATAGATTTTTATCAGCTTTTCATAACGGATGATTTAATTGAACTTATGGTACAAGAGACTAATAAGTACGCGCTAAACTACAGGGAAAAAGAAATTTTGAATGTAAATAGAACGGAAGCAGGAAAATTAAAAATTCAGTCTTGACAATCAGTAACTAGATGAAGTTTTTTGGTAGTTTACTTTGCATGGGAATGGTGGATGAGCTTAAATTAAATTTATACTGGTCCAAAGACTCTGTATTTCATAATGATTTTATCTCGACACAAATGTCGCGGGATAGATTTTTATTTATTCTGAAGAAGGGCATTTCGCCGATAATGCTGACGATACTGGTGAAGACAAACTTTTTAAAATTAAGCCTATTTTAAATTCCGTAATTAATTCTTTTCAACAATAATGTACACCAGGTGAAGCATTGGTTATAGATGAGTCAATGGTGCCCTGGAGAGGTCGTTTAAGTTTTGGACAATATATAAAAAATAAATCACATAAGTACGGAGTTAAAATTTACGAGTTATGTTCTGTGGGTGGGTATATTTTAAATTTTAAAATCTATTTGGGTAAAAATGATGAAGTATCAAGAAGAGGACATGCTGAAGCTGTCATAAATGTACTGCTGAAAAATTACTTCAATATGGGTAAAATCCTTTATTGTGACAACTTTTATACGATGCCTACATGTAGCAGAAAATTTAATTTAAAAAAATACTAAAATAAGTGGCACTTTAAGGAAGAACAGAAAGGGATATCGTCAACTAGTACAGCAAAAAAGATTTAAAAAAGGAAAAGTTTGTGGTGCACAAAAAGGAGTCGTCAAAGTAATCAAATGGCTAGATAAAAGACCTGTTTCTATAGTCACAACCAATTTTAAAACCAAAATGTATATTGGATTACAATCGAGCAAAGAAAGGTGTAGATTACAGGTAACAAGTACCTAAATTTTTATTTACTTAGTAACTAATACAAATACATTTTTAGCGACCAAATGGCATCTTACCAAAGGCATGAAATGGTACAGAAAAGTGGCATGCGAAATTATTTTTGGATCTGCAATGACTAATGTATGGATTTTATATAATCAAACATACGACAGAAAAATATCCATATTAGACTTTAGATTTAGTATCTGTAAAGGTTGCTAATCAACCGAATAGACCCAGGACACCGAGACGTGTTCATACACTCACAGAAAATGGACCAGACAGAAAAAGAAAAATGCAGAAATTGTTATCAAAATTTGCGGAAAACAAATCCAGCAGAGAAGCAAACAAAAAAGTAAAAAAGTGACATTTTGTTTCGAATGTGAAGGTCAACCTGGTCTGTGCCTAAAATGTTTCAACGAAACCCATGTACAATGAGAAAAGGGAATAATAAAAGTTATGCATTTTACGTAGTCCCAGTTTCTCTATTAAATTACATAAAACATAGAACTTCATAAAATGTATGCCATGATACTTCCTAACTTTTTAAAAAATTTGTTTTTTTTTCAAAATTTATGCAAATACATTATCTTTAGAAATAAAATTATTTTATCAAAAAAGGATATTTTTGTAGCTCAAAATTGAAAAAGGTAACAACTAACTCGAAACTTCGAAAGGTAATATTAAAATTTCTGATAATAGTATGACTGCCTTGCTTTAGATATAAATTAACTGATATCTGTAGATGGATTTTCAGCCAGAATAAATACATTAAACATTTGTTTTCAGAAAAAAAATTGATTAAAATGAAATCATAGTTACGGGACATGTTCACTGCGTACCGCTCCCACAGAAATTATGATACGGGTCATGTAGGTCCCGTATCTTTCTCCGGTAAAAACACAGAAATTAAGTTCCGTAGGGAACGTGTTAATCACTTTAGATTACAATAGAATATATCAGTTTTTTTTTTTTCTATGACCAGCTAGATTTCCATACTTAGCTGATGTTGATTTTTATTTATGGGGAATATTAAAAGATCTGGTTTTGGAGATCCTACCACACCAAAAAATATAGTTAAATACATTCAAAGTGCAATATCAAGCATTTCAAGAGGTGAAATCACAGCTACCGTTTTCAGAAATTGCTTTTATTTAACGACTTTGTTGTTATTGTTTCTGTGTTTGTTTGTTGTCTTGTTATTGTTTTTATTCTCTGTTAAACGAAAAGAACGTATTTCACTGTTTTAGTTTTGAGTACATATTTAAACTATCATAAACATATCTTAGGATCGTATTTACTAAACAATATTGCCATATTTCAATCACAATTACCCCCCTCAGAACATAGATATTCTGAACTCCCTACACTGCCAAATTTCTAATATGGCGGAATAGTGCGGTGGGCTTAAACCCCACATATAAAGTGCAACTTTTTTTAGAAATTGCAGAATATCCATTCTTTAAAAGAAATATCATTTTAATAAATTTATCATTCTTTTCGAGCACTATTTCAAGAAAACGTAAGACATGTCAAAAATATGATATTGGCAGATGCGTTATTTTTATTTAGCAGGCAGAATAGTTCTTTAGGGCCGAGAGCATAAAGATGAATACGTCTTCGCAGTTTGTACAATATTTTTGAAACAAACATTAGCATATTTATTAAATAATGTAGTACTCACTTATAGCAAATAAATGGAGCTTGCTAAGATCAGTGGATTAGCGATTAATCTTTTTTTCTTGTAATTTCTGATATTCAAATAAAAAAAAAGTTTTTTGTGAAACAAATTTTTTTATCAAATTAAATTATTTTTATAAAACCTAAAAGGCCAGTACTTTTTACCTAGTACCTCTGAGGTACTAGTGCGCGAACACTACATTCGCAGTTAACTATTGCGGTTGCGAAATGTCACTTTGAAAATAGGGAGTTCAAAAAAACAATTAGATACTTTCAAACAGATTTATGCTTTAATATTAATAAAATTCCTATTTGCATTATTTAATTGAAAGAAAAATGTTTTCTTGACCGGCACTGGATCTTTTAATTTCGAAATCTCGGTCCACATACCGCTTTCGAACCTGGGCAAGTCCTTCCTCGATGTTTTACTTTCAGTCTCTTCTCGCTGAGCGTGGGGAAACGACTGCATTATTTAACCCTAAAGTGAAAACTAATACTCGATAACAAGTGTTTGAACTTCTTCGATCAGTTAATAACGGGTTTTTAACTTTTAGGTTTTCACGTTAGAGCAGAAATTGTATGTGGTTGTATTCAAATTTTAGATCAGCTTAAAATTTGTTTCCAATCAAACCTACGTTTTTGATGAAGGGTATAGAAGTTATAATTTCTTAAACTAAATTTTTCTCTTGTATTAATGACGATATGATAAACTAAAAAAATAAACTAAAGTTCTGCAGAATTAACTCAATATTCCAATGGTGCACCTTATTCTGAGACTTTGGTTAGTATTATTAAATTTTATTGTTGAGTCTATTGATTTCACCCCAAAAATGATACTTAAAAATATTCTATTTGAATTTCTCATAGTTACTTTGGATATAACTTTTTTCCGAAACTCTAAGTATTACCATTTCCTATATATATATGACTGTGACAGTTGTGCAAAGCTTGAAACCTGTAAGACACAGTGATTCAAAATTGTGAAAAATATGGTTTTTTTAATAACTTCTTCCAAATGCTTTAAGTTAATAATATTTTTTAAATTAAGCTATAAGGCACCTAACTGCGCATTTACAACATATTTGTCCTATCCTACCTCCTTTTTAAAGTGCAGTTTGAATAATAAGGGAGTTATATGCTCTGAAAGAGAGATGAAAAATACGTTTTTTTTGCCAAAATAATCTGAATCCTTTAAGTTATCAAACTAATATTTTAAACTCAAATATAATCTAACTGCACATTCACAACATATTTGTCACATCCTCCCTCCTTTTAAAGCGGTAGTTTGAGAGGGTAACTTTCAGTATTTTATTTCTAATTTTTTATTTTTTACATATTTCATGAAAATAGTGGAGGAAATATTCTTTAGATTTTGTCACAAAAAAGGTTCTCTTGTTGCATTTCGATAAACCACACCGTTTTCGAGGAATTGAGGTTTAAAAGTTAACATACATACATCTGTTGTATTTTATTACTGTGCCTTTTGAAATATCAAATCATCATTGATTTAAAAAAAAATGTTATCAGACAATACTTATTTAATTTAACAATTAAATTTTAAAAATTAGCATACTTCTACTGATGTTTTGGAAAAATAAGCATTATTTATTAATAATAAAGCGTATGAACACACATTATTTTACAACATTAATTTTATTATTACGGCGCACAGGACGCGTCGAAATGAGCAATTTAGGTGGACAAAAGTAATTTCACGGGAGAACAGGAAAATGTATTTATTAAATTATGAACGCCAGTCATAAAGAAGGTATTTGCATTTACTACAAATTAGGTACGCCATACAGTACTGATAAGTAACTATTATTCTTCAAAAAATGCTTATTACGAAGTAAATAAAACAGAAAAGAAGTTTCCGTCATAACTGTATCTATGTACATATACATATTTACATAACTTTTACACAAATGAATTATCTGAGTCACTATCAGTGTCATAAACAAATGTGTCAGGTTGCAATAAATTTATAACTCCTTTTGGAAGTTTTTTCAGAATTTTTGTGTTTCACATCTCGTAAATTACAGATTACAGGATCTGAAGATATTAGTGACTTGTGGATAAGATCTTCCATCGTACCTCTTCTAGAAAACTTTCTACTATGATCCTCGGGAAAGCGTTTGTTATCTTTATGTCTGGATTCCTGCGCCTCTTCTCATAACTGTCCTATAGGTACTGTAAATTGTTTAATTATTTCAGCTCCATGTATAAGCAGTTTATGTAATGTGGTGGCATGTTGTACCACTGATAATTTGTTACATATTCCTTTGCTTTTTCAGATGCAAAATTATCAAAAGCTTCTGGATTTATCGGGCATCCGGAGGCGATTGTTCGCAGTATAATTGACAATCGATGAATTAAACTCTTGCTTACACCAGTTATTTCAGACGCAATAGATGGATTGGAGAAAAATCTTCAGGCCGTGTTAGTTGACCGAAACCCGGTTTTGGTTTATCCACTAGTAATTCTAATTCCTTTCGAAGTCGATCTTGCACCTGCTTTTTCTTTATTTGACATTTTTCTTTATTTTCTTCTTCTCTCGCCTGCCACTGCTTACAATCAAGCCTGTATAAAATATGAAGAATGTATTCAAAGCATTTAATCCAAGCATGTAAACTTGAAAATCCGTATGAAAGTACAGATGTATCAGTAATTTTTTGTCTGCAACTTTCAAGGTTGTTCATGTCTTTAGCTTTTGCACCACATATGTAGTAAGTTGATACATGCTTTCCAGTCATATATCTGCATATTTTTCCCATCGACCATGGTTAAAATAAAACTATGTTCTATGAAGATTGTCTTTCCACCCATATTAATTGTAGTTTATGAAAGTTTTGCAATTTGATTTTCAATTTTCGAAACTTCTTCTCATACAAGATCTTCATTTTCTTTTTTCATTATAATAATAGGTCGACAATATTTGACGGTGGATGATGGACGAGGATTAGACCAGATAAGTTCTTTACTTTTATCTGCTATTGTCAATGGAACCAAAGAAATAATAAAAAGGTATGAATCATCGTATAACTGATATTGATTTTCTTCTGCAAATCTTTGCTTGTATTGGCTATAACCAGCACCACCATCACAACCCCATTTATAAGTAATAATGAGTTGTACAGAATCACACACATGCCTTCGATTAAGAAGTTCTTCTAAAGCACAAAATAAGCGTGTGGTTCATCAGTGACTGTAATTCAATTTCGACGTAAGTCTCTCCTATTTCAATATTTTCTGGATAACAACGTTTTTTTCCTAAAAGCAAGTTATCGTAAGATGGATAAACGTCAGCATTATGTGACTTTGTCTCCTTCTTTGTTGCTTTGTTAATTTGTTTGAAATAAACGATGCCAGCGCTTCATCTGCAGTTAATTTAATTGGGGCCTTCTCTTTAATGTTAATTACAAATTTGTGAACTTGTACTATTTCCTGAGAGGATTCTGCAACTTTTTGTATTATTTGCGCCACAGAACATTTTCCTTCTGATAAAAAAACTCAAACGTGTTGCATGTAAAAGTTCTTCTGTACTGTGCTGCAAAAGAGGTTATAGTTTCTTTTTCTTACTTTTGTCAGAAGCTTCTTCAAACTTTTTGTTAGGACGACCTCTTCCCGGCTACTAGATGGTGAAGAAGGTACATAATTCGTTACATCATGAAAGTCTACATCTTTAAACGTTTTCCCCTGTGGTGCAAACTATTTGGGGAACAGAAAAGAAGAGAAAGAAATTCAAGAGTAAATACAGAATACATACAATTCTATATACATAACAAATTTAAACCAAATCACACAAAGCATTTTCATAAAAAGCATCCACAAACCCTGACAGAAAATGTATTCTTTATGATGAAAATATCTAAACTTTTCGAAAAAAAAGTAAAATTATCGCGTTCTTGTAACCAATTGTGAAATTAATCACAAGAACACAACAAATGAGTTTCCAAAAGAAGGCGAAAACAGAAACCAGTTGAGAAACAAAATCAAAAATGTTTTTTCAGAATTTTCAGAATTTTCAACCATAATCAGTGAAAAATGAAGAAATAAGGTTACAGTAATCAAGAAACTATGAATTATTATGTATTATAAAAATGATAAACGTAGGTGAATTTAGAATAACAAGTACATTCCAATTTAAAAGAAAGAACATAAATGATGTCAGCTTATTCAACACGTTTTAGATTTTTGCATCTTTAAGTGGAGAGAATGACAATTCAGTTTCAACAATAACTAACCAAAATCTCAACTGATAAAAACTACTTTTTCTCAGGGTGCGTCATGCCGGCAAATTAAAAGCTGAAGTTGCAATTACTCTCCGTTTTTATTTGCAATTTTAAATTGAACTCTTATATTATTTTGTGCGGAGTAATCGAGTATTGGTCCTTTTATCCTTACAATGAAAACAACTGACGCATCGTCCGTACGTGTGAGCGGTACTTTTATGCGTCCAAAAAAAATACCCGCATATAAGTTATTAACTAGGGGTAGTCCAAGTCGCACTCGGCGAAATTGATTGAATCGCTATTAAAAAATTCCGCAAGTTTTCAATTACACCATTAATTAAACGGGCCCCCGGCCGCTCCGCTTTCGGTTAATGTCCGCGTTAATTCTTTTCGAAGATCAACCTTCCGTTACCGAAACGGGAACAAAGGCTGCGCCCGCCATTGTACCGGAAGTGACGCTGACTGATGATTCCCGGCAAGCAGTTTGAAAAGAATTACGCTCAAAGAATAAGCAGATGGATGGATCTCCGATGGATGCAATAGTGCTCTTGCAGCGCGCTTTTGCTGGCTAGGAAAGACGATGAAATATTGTACTTCAGTATCCAGCTAATGGCGCATTTGCTTTAGATTAATACATCTTTTGAATTTTTAAATCAATTCCAACAGGATCAGCCGTAATTATAATGGAAAATTTTTTTTGCGAATAAATATTCTGTATTGCGTTTTCTAACACGATTTTTTTTTGTTTAGTTAAAATTGTTTGCACGCAATCGCGAATTAATTGGTGTCATGAAAATTAATCAAATTATTTGCTTATTTATCTGAAGGTTCTAATCTGATAAGGTCCAAATTGATTTTTCGGAAAATTATGAGATTCGCAGACCCTGAAATGTTACTTCTGAAATGGTTAAAACTTACCAAAAAATGTCTCAAAAATCTTAAAAAATCCTTTGTTTTTGGACTCCTCAAAAGTACTTCAAGATCTATAAACTATCAAAGATTGAGCCCATGAAAAAAATGGCCTCAGGAAACAAAAAAGTTCCTTGGTTTTAGGCACCTGGTTTTTCCTTCTAGACCAAAGCAATTCTGGACCAAAGAACATGAAAAATAAATTATTGAAAAAAACGAACAAAAAATCTTCAAAATTTTGTAAAGTTATTAAATTAAACATTCTGCAAATGAAGAAAAGGTCTAAAATTTTATCAAAATACCTAAATTTTTAGACATCCAAAATTGCTTTTCCTTTCTGGACCAACCTGGTCTGAATAATTATAAAATGATGAAAAAATCGCCAAGAAGGGGCTAAAATAACAATTAGCAATAGCTTATTTTCATTTCTGGGCCAATGTGGTTTGGACATATAAAAAAACACCTGAAGGTACTTAAATTCATATTAAAAATACAACAGTCAGTTTCGCACATAAAAATATTATTTCTTGACGATCATAACTTTGGATTATTTTAGTTTACTCAAATCATAGCAAACAGTATACCATAAATTCGCATTCAGTATAACAAGTAACATATCGATCACACGGAAGAAGAGGGTTATATCTCAAAAAACTCCGTTTGCAAGATTTTCATAACAAACTGCTTAAAACTGACCTAAGTTTTATGAAGGGAATAACTGAGCTGACGTTGTCTATTCCATAAAACTTAGGTCAGTTTTAAGCAGTTTGTTATGAGAATCTTGCAAACGGAGTTTTTTGAGATATAACCCTCTTCTTTCGTGTGATCGATATGACAAAACATTACAACAAAATGAATAGTCAAGAGTTAAACGTCTCATAGATAATCAGCCTTAAACAAAAAATTCTGCGAAAAAACTTTTAGTTTTTGCACTGCAATTTTCAAGCGATGCAAGAAGTCATACATTGCTGTACCAACTTTAATCATTACCGAAAGTCTCTTTACAACTTCTATTTTTTATCCTTCTGGAGAGAACAGAGTGTTTCCATCATTGTCCGCGCATATCCTCCCTTTCATAATAACTTGTCTATGTTTTCTTTTATCAATGTTTACGAAGGAACCAACTGAGACCTTTCCATCACCAATTAAAAATACACCCCGAATTCTATTCAAGATTTGATAAAGAACAGTATCCATTCATTTATAGTGTTGAAGTTCTTAATTTCAATTATAACTGCTGTGCTATTGGTGATGAAAAACGTATCAATCCATATTTTCAGGTATTGGTTTAGGTTTTAGGTATAAGTTTATTAACTAGCTGATTCAAAGTGCAAATGTGTTGAGGATCTATATGTATATATATCGATTAACGCAATTGGTCGGGTAGGATCAATAAGTTGGAAAAGTGTTACATGAAACACGTCTTCTGCAAGCAGCGAATTAAAGTGACTTGAACCAACTTTATTCTTCCGTATCTTATCAGATCGTAAGTAATAGAGAACAGATATGGTATGGTAATACATATATTCCTCAGTTAAATAGACATCAACTAATAATGTCAATTGACGAAAGTACAAGTTTATTTTATTTTTTAGGTTTTTAACAATGAGAACGTCATTCAGATCTTTAGATTTTTCATTCAGAATGTCTCACACAATAACAAAAAAAAATAGTTTATGAAGTATGGGAGGAATTTAGTGCATAACATATGTATGTCATTTGCAGCACAAGAAATGCATGCATCTGTTGCTGAGGATATCTTCACTAGATGAAATTTTTCAAATTGCAAAGATTATATTGGGATGGGAAACGTATCCATGATTCGTTGCCCACCAAATTCTGTATCAAAGTACTGGAACTGTAAGCAGTATTATTCTATTATCCATAAAGCAGTTGCTGATGCACATTGCAAATTTCTCTGCGTGGTACAAAGCAAAGCGATAGCAGAATATTTGCGGCCTGCACTTTACAACGTCTGGAAAAGGCAAGTTTGATATTCCTGATGCAAAATCAATTTCAGTGACAAATATTAGTGTTCCGTATGTATGCGATGATGCTTACCTTCGAAGATATATTTAATGAGGCTATATTCGGGGTATCGCTGAAGAAGAAACTATCGACTATCACGTGGATGAAGGTTATGGTAATAGAATGTGCTTTTGGAATACTATGTTCCAAATGGACATTTCTTAAAAGGAAATTGAATGTTATTCAGAGAAGCAGGTAAATGTTAAATGTCTTCTCCATAATATTATAATTGATAAAGAAACAAACACTTGAAACATTTTCAAAATGCTCTGTCATACCTTACTCAAAACACTCTAGAAGAATTAATTCAAGCGACTCAATGTGCGGGATAATTTTTAAATCTATTTCAATAATTCGTTAGGTTATATTCCACTTCAAGCAATTAAATAAAATGTAATAACTCTTAAAAAATTAACAACGTATGTATAATTAATTTTTCGAATATATAGCAATCGATCTCCTAACTTTCGAGAAACAGCCTTGCGGCTCTTCTTATATCATGTCTTTTCGTCGTATATTTCCTAACTCAGATTTATAAAATTGGCATATAGTAAAAAAAATGATTTGCATATAAAATGTAATTTCTTGACCCTTTCCATCAATCATTATTATGTATTAACAATATTATATTATCAATAATAATGTTATAACGAATTCTTTTAACGGATACTTAAAATTCGCACAATTGCTCAACGTTTCTCTATCGGTTGAATAGCTTCGTCATAAGTTATCAATAAAAGTTTGAAGTTGCAGTTATCAAAAATAAAAAGTTTTTAAAATATACACCGACAAATATGTATTTATTTTGAAATATCTTCAAACTGAATTTCATAATTATTGTTGGTGGATGGATGAATATGGGCAGTTCTTACACAGCATATGTACAAACGCTATCAAAGATATTGACATATAATAGCATTTGCTGTTACCGTAAGCGCTTCAAGTGAGAAAGAGATGGCGGGCGATAGAGATAAAAACTCGCAGGACTGAAAGGATGGGTCATAAACAATTCCGATAATCCCAGAAACCACAGTAGGGCAGGTAGATATTTAAATATTATACTTTGATGTAATAAATTAAAGTCTGGGTAGAAATATAATAACGGCCAATACGTGAAATCAAGCAAAGTTAGTCAGCAGAATTCATAAATTTTTCTAAAGAAACGTTACTGAACGGCATGACTGTGCAGTAGTAGTAAAGGAGACTATGGTTTAAGAAATAATTAAAAGCACGGATATAAAAATTATTGTGGGCGGAGATTAATTTATAATTATAAAATCAATTCCTGAATTTCTTTAAAAGTAGAAGATACAACCGACTGAGATGTAAGAAATTTATTTAAATTAACGCGTATATTCCAAGTTTTGTTTCAGTTGTAGGAAGAACTCGCATTACCTTACAAAATAATAACGCAGCTCCACCAAAACTGATAGTATAATCTAATAACGATTAACATGGTAATAAAAAAGAACGAGATTTATTATTAATAACAATTATTTACTGGGTTGAAAAGAAAGAAAATATTTAAAGGCTTAAAGAAAATGATCATTGCAACACAAAATATTACCACAATAACTTATTGCGTTAAAAAGAAAACATAATTAATGACTGAACAAAAATAACTAACTTACAGATTTAAAATAGAAAAAAATATTAACAATAACTTAATAACTTATAGCGCAGAAAAAGAAAATATAATTAATGCCGAAAGAGAAATGATTAACTTGCTGAATTAAATTAGAAAAAATTAGTAATAGTAATAACAATAACTTAAAGAGCTAGAAAAGAAAATATAATTAATTGCTGAAAGAGAAATAAATAAAGAAAAAGAAATGATTCTTCTTATTTTAATACTTGATGTAAAACCCGTTATGTTGAAAGCATTCTATCAATCTAATCGGCATTGCGTTAACTAAATTTTCACAAAAATTTGTTCCTCTAAACTTTCCCAAACTCGATTGACATATTGGGATAGTTACTCAACATTCCTCTCCCTAGCGCCATATCCATCAATATCCTCCCAATTCCTTACCATGGCTGCCTACATATTTTCAATACGATTCAAATCTGGAGATTTTGCAGGTCACGGTAACACCTCTATATCGTTGCAATCAGCTCTGTGAATCGGACTATTGTCTTCCACAATGGTAATTACTTCCACCTCGTCCTTTATACTAACCTTACCGATAGCAGTAGTACTTCTTCTAAAATTTGTATATACCTTTCAGATGTGAATCTTGGAGGTGAAGCAGGAACCAATTCACCTGGACGAGCACCCGAAATCCAACCTCAGTAACCTGCCAATATCCTTCCGCTAGTTAAATTTGGCCGTACGTTTCCCACATTATATCTTGTGTTTCTCTTTCTCCACAAGACAACTGGGGCATCTTGCAACGTGGAGAAAGTTTTCTCACCTGTAAATACAACATTCTGCCAATTTCTTTCCATATTTTTCTGGCAGAAATGTAGTCTAGCAGCGGTATGTTTTGGTGTAAGTTCAATTTTCCTTGCCGGTTTTCTGCTGCTTTCCGTAATCTTCTTCTGATGAGCAGTTTAAATGTAATTGTTCTATGATTCGGATCGAAGTAGTGAAAGGATTCGCTGCGGTAGCATCAACTATTGCCTGATCCTCTACATCATTCGACGACCTGGTTTCGGTAGTGTTGCTACAGAAGCATCTTCATGTCTTCTTTGAATCCGCCGAATTTGACGTTTCTGAAAAAGTATATTTATTTTGTAATTTTCGTGAATTCAGATATATATAAAACTCTGACAGTGATATAAAATTTTTAAACGTTAACTAATTTTTTTCTTGTAAATTGGTGGAGCTGCGTTATTATTTTGTAAGGTAATGCGAGGTCTTCATACAACTGAAACAAAACTTGGAATATACGCGTTAATTTAAATAAATTTCTTACATCTTAATCGATTGTTTTTAAAAGAATTTAGCAATTGATTTTATAATTAACAATTAATCTCCGCTCACAATAATTTTGAAATTCTTACTTTTATTTATTTCTTAAACCACTGTCTCCTTTACCACTTTTTAATAGATTTTATACATAAACACTCTGTATATTTATGCCGTTCAGTAGCATTTCTTTAGAAATTAATAAATTCTGTTGACTAACTTTGCTTGATTTCACATATTGGCCGTTATTATATTTCTACCCAGATGCTAATTTCTTACATGAAAGTATAACATTTAAATATCTACCTACCCTACTGTCAGTGGTTTCTGGGATTATCGGAATTGTTTATGATTCATCCTTTCGGTCCAGCGAGTTTTTATTTCTATCGCCCACCCTCTTTTTCTGGCTTGAAGCGCTTATGGTAACAACAGATGCTTTAGTATGTACCTTTGTCAATATCTTTGATTGCGATTGTACAGCCTTTTCTTTCCATGGCTGACTCAAGGTACTTTTTGTTGAAGACCCGATACATACCTACATGTAATGTATGATATATGTTCATTAACTATCTTATTCTATACAAAAAGGATTATATTTATTAAATTCACTTAACAGGAAGACCGTTCAGATGTTTTTTTTTCTACGTCTCGGTTTGTGATCTAGAAATTTAAATACGTCCTGCAAAAAGAGTGTTGCAATTAACAAGAGGATGAATCGGCGAGTTCATCGCAAGTCATTTACTTGTTTTTCATTGGGTAATTTTCTTACACCACGTGCATTAAGTGCTGTGCGCGAAATCCATATTCGTGAATAATCAAATGCACAATTACTTTTTTAAATTGTTTACGTCGCGGTCGTAACCTCTGCTGAAAGTTCTCGATTATTTTTGTCACTGAAAATCTTTTTGTACGTATAGGCTGCTACAAGATAGGATCTCCAAAATGGTAAGAGATACGATGTCGGTTAAATTAGGACAAAGTTGCGTATTTTAGTGCTAAACAATAATCAGTTTTGAAGAAGCTTTTACGATTTATAGAAAAACGTAATTTTTCTAACTCTTTTTTATTTTATTAGTTATTGTAAGAATCACAACAATACATTAATACATTCTATATGCACATTTTTGAGTTCTTTACGACGATATCATTAGTTTTTTTTACAATGCTCATTCTATTCATTCATTCACTTTTTCTTATGCTCGCCAAATTGGATTTTAATACCATTATATATATTTGTTTATTTTGTCTAATGCTTTTCCATATATGTCACACATCTCTATTTAAAAAGTAAAGTAGCTGCAGATGCAAGATACTGTTGAAAATAATAGTGCAAAGAAAAATACCTAGTTATGGTGTGCTGTGAAAACAAACTAGAAATGCTTAATATACCTTTGGAGTTTTATTTTTTATGTCACAAAAATTGATATTAGTAAAATTTTTAGTTATAAATATGTATAATATGAATCCAAGGAAGACGAAAATTTATTATGCTGACAGCAAAAATTCAGCAATAGTGAGTGAAATTTACATCCAACAATATCCAGAAAAACGATACAAAGCAATAGTTGATTAGATTTGTAATTAAATTATACAGTTTTTTTATCTTTAAAAATA
Source organism: Serrognathus titanus (assembly GCA_039766575.1). Lineage (NCBI taxonomy): Eukaryota > Metazoa > Arthropoda > Insecta > Coleoptera > Lucanidae > Serrognathus > Serrognathus titanus. The sequence continues at coordinate 54,365,132 of CM077912.1, forward strand.
AAAAGGTTAGCAATATTAAACTGTTCAAATTGAACACTCTATATACTAGAATGCCTTAACTAATTCTAAAATGTGACTTAGACAATATAAATTTAGCTAATAATAAAGCTGAATCGAAATGAATAACTTTTATATTTTACCTGAACATCAATCGGCTTCAAATCACATATATCATAGCTGTGAGACTACTTTACTAAACAATAACAATAACTGATGATATCTTTCATGCGAGTGATAATGGTAAAAGCAATATTAAGTATGATAATGGTAAAAGCAGGCCTTTGACACCATGAATTTCTGTTAGTTTTATTGCATTCTATTGGCCTATCAGAAAATGCAATTTTCTTTTTTCGATCATATCTTTATGATCGTGTTCAGAAAGTTGTCATGCAGGGCAAAGAATTTCTTTCATTTAATATAGCTTGAGTCGTACCGCAAAGATCTGTTTTAAGACCTCGGCTCTACACTATTTATATTAGTAATTACAGGTCATTGTAAGCTCTACATATATGTACAACGACGACACCCAATTTCTATATTCATTCGATAATGAGAACGTTGAAAACGCTAATAATATAGTCAATGAAGATCTGTCTAGTCTAACAACTGCATTAAGAAACATCTCTGTCTTAATCCTTCAAAAACTAGTGCTATATTATTCAGTAAAAAAACTGAATCTAACCACTTTCATCTAAATGTTGACAATGTTCAGATACAACTTGTTAGCGAATAAAAATTTAGGTCTGATCTTTTATCCTCAGTTACGATGTAAATTACACATATCCAAGTACTTTCGTTCGGCATATGCAGGATTAAAACTTATCTACGCTTACAGATGCTATTTATCAAACGATGTTAAGGCCATGCTATGTAATAGTTTAGTTCTCTCGTATTTCAACTTCTGTGAAGTGATGTATGCTCCTTGCATTGATGTCTACTCAGAATAGAACAAAAGGTATTCAGAATTCATGCTGATCCACGGCATAAGAAAATTTGAGAATATCTTACATTTTAAAGACTCTCTAACTAGATTAATATGGAGATACCTTCATGCATGTTGCCTGTTTGATAAAATCATAATAATTATTTGAGGTTTAGAGGTATGTTAACACCACTCTCTCTCTGATAAAATCAGGAATTTCACTTATAATGCTGTGAAAGTCTATAATGATGTACCGTTAGAATATAAGTCTTTGTCAATCAATACTTCTAAATATAAAATTTCACAACATTTGAAATGTAATTGCTGAGCGAGATCTTATCATAATATAAGGAGCAATCAATAAATCTTATATAAGTTAGTTAATTTTCATTATGTGGTCTCTCACATTACCTTATTTGTTTTCAGGTTTAAATTATGTGGGCAGGGTTCAAAATCAGAAGCACCATTAATAGTGCTGTTATCTGAACTCCAGCTATGGATTTTCCACTAGGCTTTTATTAATACTTTTATAATAATTATTAATATTATATATTGTGGAAATAACGCAATTGTTATTATTTTTATTTATAATAAACAGTTAAGAAATTTAGTAGATGGTGCAATTCATCGGGAAAGCAAGCGTATATTGAACGCCAAATATTAACAACTCCACTTTATTGTAGAAAGATTTAAAGTTATTGGGTACATATGATAAAAAAAATTGGGTACACGTAACAAGAAAAATTAAGCCAGCTTGACCTAATTAATACTCACTTTATAAATTCTAGTAATAGTATTAACCCTGATGAAGGCGTTATAAATTTTTATGTATTAAGCCTTAAAAATGGTTTACCATACTCTTGTAAATTCTTTAACTTTTCCGCTAATGATGTTTATAAGTTTTAAAAATTTTGTTGCAAGTCGGTTAGTATTATAAAATCGATCGCATCATGTCTCGACCTAAACTATATGTTTATAAAAATTAATTAAAATTGTGTAACTGGCAGTATAGAAAGTGTTAGGAAAGAGTTTATACATGTATTTCGGTCTTATTGGGCTTCATCAGAACTCTGTACCTTAAAAAATTTTTGGTTTATTGAAAAATTTAGAAAAACTTAAAATTTTTTAAGGTACAGAGTTCTGATGAAGCCCAATAAGGCCGAAATACATGTATAAACTCTTTCCTAACACTTTCTATACTGCCAGTTACACAATTTTAATTAATTTTCATAATTTTCATCTGGCAAGAAAACTTGATTTTATATGTTTATAAGTGTAAGCACCTGATTAGTAGGGGAGAAAGGGTGGTATATATTTTGTCAGAACTCTTCTTAACCAGAATACGAGATTTCTGAAATAGAAATCTTTTACAAGGAAAATTAAAAGAGTTTGGAAGTCTCAAATTCTGACTTCTCTGAACTCCCTTTTTAAACTTTACCACCCTTTTAATCAAAACTTTTCCAAACCAAATCGAGACGCAAGAAGCGACTGCTTTGTTAGTAGCGTTTCCAGTTTTAGCCAAAAGTTACCCAGCAATCGTTCTTCCCGCTCTCTTTGGACTTAGTTTGAATTTTGGCCCTTTTTAACCTCAGACTTACTTATTTTGGGTTTGTTGGATCTTTCTCCTCCAACTCCTTGTTCGAATTACTATTAAAGGTTCTCTAAAAACTATTTTGCGATTTTAAATAAAATACGAAAATTTTAACAAATAAAATGTATATTAAAATAAAATTTTACGAGAACAAAGAATTTACAACAAATTTTAAAATTAACAAATCGTAACGAAATTTTCCATTAAAACACATGAAATTACAACAAGAACAAATATCAAGACAATTACAGAATCAGTATTGAGTTAATTTTAGGTAATACAAAATATCTAGAAAGATTTATAACAACAAAAAATATTTCGATAAGAAGGAGAGAGGTATAATTCACACAGAAAAATGCTTTTAGTTAATTAACTTTTCTGACAAGAATTACATTGAGCTTACCAGCGATGAATCAAAAGATTTTTCTCGTATCCGTAATTTTTCGGGATACACTCTAAAGTTAGCTTTTCGATTACGACGAATTTAATTTATGCAAAACACTAAAACTGCGCGGGAAAAGCTTCTGCTTTTCCTAAGCAAAACCGATGACAAACTTTTGGAAAATTTATAACAAAAAATCAAAATTCGAACTTAGAAAAGAGAAAGAATTTAAATTAAAATTTCGACGAGAGATTTAACGCGGACCAAACAAAAGGAGACCGGGAACTCTCGTTATCTCTCTCGCTTAAGCTACTTAAAGGCTCGTCATCTCCTGGAAAAGTGAGGAGGGAAATTCTGCGAGATCAGCAAGAATTTGAATTCAGACGATCCTCACAGTGGCTTCCAAGCGAAACTTTTCTCGTTACGAGAGGGCGTAAACGTCTCGTTTTTACTGAGTTTTACCCACGTCATTCATTCAAGGGCAGAGACGCTCAGTGGCGTGATTTCCTTTTTGCTGAATCAATTAGAAAATCTTTATCTCGTAACCTGATAGGAATGATTTGAAAACGCGTCAGAAGCTCATAAAAGCGATACGAACATCCGGCAGAGCCGATAATCAAATGATTAAAATAAAATAAAAAATAAATTCATTTTATAAATTCTCTAAAGCATTTTTCCGGGTCCTTACATAAGGTTTCTTATTCTATTAATAGCGACACAGTAACCTGAGCTTAAATTTAGGTGGTGTTTATAATGTGATATTTTCAGGTTAGACAGTATTATGTACATGATATTCTAAGTGACGCTTAAGTTAAGTTGAGCTTAAATCGTTTGGTGCAAATGGGTATAAATCAAAGAGCTACAGTATAGATTTCGATGACGTTTATTATGTATTATGATTGTGAATATTTGGAAACATGCTTTTATAATAAAATTACGCTCATATAAATCTAGACAACTTAAAATTGTCAAACGTAATGTTTTATAAACTGTGTATTATAATAACGGGTTCTGTAATGTTCCCAAGAATCACGTATACCAAAAACTACACGTTACTCTTTTTGTAACTTAAAATTTATTAATTCCTGTTTAATTAATAATTACAACTCAACTGATACTCCTAATTGCCTATTTAACTATATATTTTGGGGACTCCCACCACACCACACGTACGCACACGCAGTTCCTCATTTAATTTTTCTTTATTTTCATACATTACCTATAGGTTCTATAATGTAAAAGATAGAAAGGTCTTAAATATTGCTTTATTGTGTTTATTGTAAATTAATATTAGGTATTTATCTACTTTTTAACAGATACAAAGAAGTATATTGTACTATTGTGAGCGCAATTATACCTCTTGATTTTTCAGGCTTAAGGCGTATCTACGTTTTGTCCATTTTTTTTCAACAGCTATAGAAAAAATCTTTTATTATAAAATTTCAATAAATAATTTACTCTCTATTAAACAGTCTACATTTAGAAGAAACCTACATACTGCAGTTTTGAGCGACGTAACTGTAGTCTTTTGAGCGAACTAGATCATTTTAAATGTTCTGCTTTAGTTCTAATGGATAATTCTATGGCCTTCAACTGAATTAACCACAGACTACTTCTAGGTATACTTAAATATTTTGGTTTCTTTCAGAAATTTCTATTCTGGTTCAAAAGTTATCTCCTTAATCGTTTTCAAACAGCCAAAATTCACAGTGATGATTGGTACAAATTATGTGAAGGTTCATTCAAATCGGAAATGCAACTTACAGTACTTCTTACTACCGCTCATTATCGAGGCTGCTTAACGCTGTATCCTGGTAAGTACTACCGAACCTTGCCGAGTTTGCAGCTTGCCAAAGAGGTACCGCCTTGGCAGGTTGTAAATCCGATTAGAGTGATCCCATAGCCTCAATTTGTTAAAATTTGGAGAACTGCAATGTCTTTACTTTTTAATTTATATAATTTTGATCTTTATAGTAATTTAGGGCACTTTTAAGTAGATGATAACCAATTTAACTTGAAGGCTTCCGCGGCCGTCGTCCATTGTTGAATTCTTGGCTTCCGGTTGGAACCGCGTGTCTCGGATTTCTTCACTGCCGACGTTTCGTTCTTCGTTGCAGAAGAACTTCCTCAGGGCTGCTGCTGGTGGTGATGCTGCTACTGCTGCTGCTGTTGGTCTTGCTGCTGCTTCGCGTTAGTCGTTGAGACCAGTCTCTTTCCACCCGAATGAAGCGATAATTTATATCAAGCTTAATGAAGAATTTGTATCTGACTGATTTTCTAAACACGACTTTAGTAAAAACGCAGAAAAGTCATATGTTATGTTTATTGGTACCCCCAAACTTCTGGTCCGACTTTCTGATTAAGTTAAAATTCCATTAGTTTAAATAATTTGGTTCTATCTACTATAATTAATAATACACTTTTAATAACTCAAGATATCATTTACAATTATATATATATATATATTTATATACTGTTTCATACTTTTCTAGTTTAGGTCTTGTGGTAGATTCTAGCTTACCTCTTATTGAACATGTTACAAAATTTATTTAGTTAGCGTATGAAATATTAAGAAGTATGTATTTACAAATTTAAGTATATTCTTAATTGCTCAGAATTAAACATGTGATCAAAAATACTGGTGAACGATTTGAACGTGAAAAAAATTAGAAAACAATCACTTCAAAATTATAGTGGAAACTTATCGATTCCTTGACACCTTTTTTAGATTGTTATGATGTAGTATATAGCTCTTGCATCAATGTTTACAATTTTAATATAATTATAAAAAAGGTAACTAATAGATAAATTTGCCAAATGATATGGATAAGTTCTTTAACATTTAACATTTAATTCTGAATACAGTGGAAAACGTATGTAACTATTTGGGTATTTAATTATTTAATGTCAAAAATAAACTTTTTTTTTTCTTAACCAACGAAGACTTAAAGTAAAACCAGACATAATTTATTGTAATTATTCAAAACAGAAGATTCTTTTTGCATTTTCAGGATGATTCTAATATAACTATATAATTCTATTTGTTAAAAACTTCCAGTTTTTGCAGCTTACGTTAAACCAAATTTAAATAAGTGTTCATTTACTCTCAATTTCGAAAATTTTAGTCTTTTGCTTTTGCATTCTTATTTGAAAATGACTTTTTCCATAAAAAATATAATTTATATTCAATTTAGCGGCCATTTAAATTAATATACTAAATGGAGTTTAATAAAAGTAATATAATTCTGAAAGAAAAGAATATGCTTTTTCAATAAACAAATGTTGAGCAATAAAATATTGAAAAATATGGCTGCAAAAAATAATTGATATCACAAAAATATTTAATAAGTTATTTAAAAAAAGAAATCAAAGAGATAAAGGCATGATTTTGCAATCGACAGATATGGAAAAATGTTAAAGCACATTCGGTCAATAATTATTCTGTGCGCATTCCACGATTGTAAAACTGGACCGAAGTGCCCTTAACGTTAAATTTTATTAAACTTATAATTTTGTTCCCTGAAGTTAAGTTACTGATTTTAACAGCAATTATTTTTTTGTTTACGAATCCTTGCCAAAAAAGCACGCAAACCCCCTATCTTTAATTTAAAAGAGTGAGGACGTTTCACGTACTTCAAAATTTCCGTTTAAATTACGCATTTGATATCGCCTCTGTAAGCAAACATACAGTATTATTTATAAACGAAATTAATTAAATGGTAAAGTTAATAACACGGTATATCATTTCGTTGTGACCATTCAAATTGGTTGACCCCAACTAGCAAACAAGCAATGAATAAAATTTCATGAAGTTAGGGAAGTCCGAGTTAGTTTCGCCTATCAACTGATTAAGCCATAAAACATAATTTGCAAATACTTGACAGTGCATAAATCATATTCATCAAATAAATTAAATAAAATTAGAAAAGCGCTGGCTCCGGTTTTTACCTGGTCATAAATCGCGCGCGGAAATACACGGCCATAGTAAGTTTGTAATAAACGAGTGCAGTTTTCGGTCGCAATAGAAATATAATAAAACGTTATATTTGATAAAATGCGCTTAAAGCACCGATATTTCAGTTTTAAGTTTTGCTGATATGAAACTTTTCGCATGGTCCCCACTCTTCTTTTAGTGGAGAAGACGATAACCATCCTGCTTTAAACTTAAATTTCGCCCGTCAAACGGAAACTATTTCGGGATTTATTAAAACGATTTCTGACTCACACGTTAGAAAAATTTTAGCAAGTACTGCAGCCTAAATAATTTTATTTCAGGACCGATTTCATCGATTTTACGCGTCCTGGAAATATATAGTTTTAATTTTTAATAAATTCCCGGAATTATGTAAATATATAACTGAAAGTTCGGTCTCCCCCTGTTCTTCTGTAACTTTTTCTCATTCTGTTACATTTTCTGGTCTTAATGTAAAAATATTAAAGTTTGACTTGTGGAACTGAAATGAAATTGAGTCTCCGGTCGACTTTGTCACCTAAGTCTGAGAAGTTTAAATCCGCACCTTTTCAAATAAAGTTTTAAAATATGCATATGTAGGTGCTTCTCCGTTTAGTCTTTGCTTTTTATAATTTATTATAAAACAGGTTACGCAAAATATTAAGACTGACTTCGTAAGTAATCACGTAGATGTATTAGTCTGCAAACTTTCAGAGTATCACCAAATGATAAATCGTTACAAAACTAAGGCTACATTATTTACAAATAAATTTTAAGAGATTTTTTATTCAAATCTAAATGTCTTTTGCACAACGAATATTTCTTACTTGAATAAAAATTATAAATTATAAATCAACAAATATTGTCAAAATTCCAGAATTTTTCTAGGTGGTGGTATAAATTACTTGACAGGTTCACAACTTGTTCTACACTGTTCTGCAAGGAGTGAATTACTATGCTGTGATCATCAATGATATAATGTATTGTTCGCACCACGTTCTGTAGAAATTAGTATTGGCATCTTTAAAAGTAGTAAATACCTGTTACGGAATGAAAGATTGATAATATTTCGGGAATATTGCAGATGCAAACCTTTAATCATTGTCGATCACAGTGTATAAGCGAGGATGAGCGTACTTACTATTTAAATCAGTTATTATTCTGAAGGCGACGAGTATGAATGTAGTGAATAGTGGAACGTTTAAGTTATAGAAGTGTCAATTTTTTGACTAGTATTGTAGCTCGTTATTTTTGTGTTAAACGACTGTGAATATTAAATTGTGTTTAAATTAAACGATAATTTTTTCTGGGAACCCCAAATCATTCTGACTTTAGGTGCTTGACAGTCCATAGTCAAAATCAAAAACGAATACAAAGAGTTTCACAGTTGTAAAAAGAAGTGATTTGTTAAAACGATGTTGTTTTAAATATTGGCAAAAGTTGAGTATAGTTGTTACACTGCATATTGTCAGGATCTTGATATTTTAAGTAATATTTTTTTTACAATAAAATTTTAACAAGTATACAAAATGAAATAACTAAATTATTATAATTGAATTGGATTCCGGTTGGAGCCGCGTCACGAATCTCGATTGCTTCTACTGCCGACGTTTCGTTCTCCATTGCAGAAGAATTTCCTCAGAGACTCTCTCTAACAAGAAGTAGCAGCATTACCACCAGCAGCAGGAACCCTGAGGAAATTCTTCTGCAATTAAGAACGACACGACGGCAGTAGAAGAAGTCGTGACACGGTTCCAACCGGAAGGCAATTCAATTTTGGACAACGGTCGCGGGATCCTTTAAGTTAAATTACTATATTATTGCTTAGGTTTTCTCAGATTGTTATCTCTTTTAGCATAAAACACATTGCACTTGTTTAACTTTTAATCGCAACATAAAAAAGTTTAATAATCTTTTTCAAGCAGCGCAGCAGTATCTCGTAATTAACTATCTCTCTATAACTTGATATAAATTTTATTTCGTTTTGCCTACGACATAAACAGTTAATAAAGAAGAGCAATAATAATGTATGTGGTAGTGTTAATGAGATAAATTCCGTAATTATGGACTTCTATTAATTTTTTATTCATTTTAGCACGTCATACATGATTGGGCATTGTTAAACCAGACGACACTACATTAAATATTGACACTATTATATTAAAAATAAAAACGAAGACGATTGGCAGTAAAGAAAAGAAGGATCTTAAAGAATAAAAGATAAAATATGAATAGTGTATATGAAATAGATATTTTTATCAGTATTTCCCGACGTCAAAGCGGAAGTACAGTGAAGCTTAAATATAAATGCGATGAATATATAGGATTTATAAATATTCTGGCTGCAATCCTGAATGATGAAGGACCACATGAAAAAATTGACGCAGTTGTGCACAACGCATGATGACTTCTCTTCACTCGAAAAAGGATTTTTTTAGTATCTTGTAAAAAATAGTTTTGGAAAAGCTGTAATAATAAATATTCTACTACTATGAATTATATTTTAGTTTTATTAGGATTGTGTGAGAAGTAATCTGAAACAAAATAACTTAACATTAAAATTTCATTACCTAATTTTAAGAAATATTGTTTGAAACTTATACCAATAGACACGAAAGAGATTTCGCAGACTTCTCATTTCGTTTACAGTTATCTTTTAGCGCAGAGAGATATTACGAAACCCTCAGAGATTCATATGCAACAATTTCTAATTTGAAACTCGGAATCACCTTGGAGCCGGTGAATTTATAATCTACAAATATTTTGATAAGCTTGCCCACATCCTCGACGATATTTATACGAGCGAAAGACAGTCTGCTTGACCGCAAATTGCACTGGATTAGTTTCGTTCGTTCGAACGCAAGAATTTTTCCTGTACCAACAACTATCACTAAAAAACAAGGAGCAAGCCAGGACAAGTTTCACCTGTAACCGCGACTCACTTGAATAAATTAATGGAGAGGCTCGTCATATATTAAACACACCTTAAAATTTATTGAAGAGTTTAATTATTTCATTTTACATTTATTTCTTTGAAAAGAAATACAAATGCATGCGTGCAGAAGACAACGAAAACATTAAAATAAAGAAAAATTTTTAAATATACGCGTATTATACTGATAATTTGAAATACTCTCTTATTTAGTTTCTAACGAATGGAACGCCATCTCTGAGTGAGCGTCAAAAATTAAATGGTTAACTCTAAATAATTTCTGTAGTGCAAAATAAATTTCTATTAAACATTGAAGATAGTTATAGCGCAATGAAATGCAGATGGTACTTGAGGGAAGCTGCGCAACAGGGTTGAAAGCGACAACATTGCTTACTTTGGGGGTAGTCCTATTTAGTCCTTGCGGGAATGTCTCACGTCCTGGTCGATGAGTGAAACAGGCGCATGATTTGAAATAAATTGCCGACCTGCAAGTCCCCTACTTTTCACTCAGCGGTAAGTTCTAAGTGTTGCGAAAGAAGTTTGAAAGTTAAATCACTGTTTTAAGTCGGCTTTATTGAATAGAAATGCAAATACAAAGCTCTTAAAGTTCTCAAACGGAATTATAATTAAACTTCGAATTAATGGATAATTTTTACTTGGTGTCAGTTATTTCCTTTTTCTGTTGGTTGTGAAAGTTAAACATTTTGGCGATGAAAATAATTTCAAAAATTTTTCTTTTAACATAAAAAAGAAATGAGAATTTTTATACAATTTCTTGCTCTCCATGACTATTCTGTCTATTATTATAATCATTGTAATTGTCCACAGTATTAAGTGTAACCAATCATGTACTTAGAGACCTTACCGTAGAGAGGTACTAAAATATTTGTTACATGTGACGCAGGCAAATTTGATTCCATTTCCTTACGCTTCGAAATTAATAAGATAATAAAATAAATTGGAATTTAATAATATTCTTACTTATTCTTACTTACTTACTTACTTCTCTAAAGTAGCATTTAAGAATTTAAAATATTTTATTACTGTGTTTCCTATGACAATTTTCAATGCTATTATGAACCATTTATACGTCACGAAGATAACTAGTTCTAAATCGTTTCTTATAGCATTTTTCAGTGAAGCCAAATTGTGTACTGAGTGCGCACTTAAGAGTATTTCCATCTCGTTTTATTACATGAGGTTAAAACAAGATGAGAATACCCTAAGTGCGCAACTCAATACACAATTGAGTCCCAGTTAAAAACGCTGTAAGAAAGCGCTAATTTCGACATAATTAAAGCTGATTTTCTTTTATTTTTCTAGACTTCTGAAGTTGTGTTTAGGAAATACTTATACGATTATCGAGTTCAACAATTTTGTATTATAGTTTATTATATATATTATTAATATAAAATAATAAAATTTATTATAAAGACAGCGTAATGTAATATACAGGCTGAACGCCATATAATAATCGTACAAGAAATCACAGATTATAGTTGTAAAAAAAATATTGCGTTCTAAATACGAAACTTCACTGGTTAAGAACCATCAGCTAAAGGAATGAAAATAAATACAGTCATAAATGTTTTATCGTTTGATGGCTGTTGCGACGAGAAATCGGGCTAACTTGACCTTCAACGGAATTTAATGTAACCACCTGAAAGAAGAGCTTTAAAATATTTACGACAATATTGACAAAGGCATGTAAATGAAAATCACTTGTAGTAAATTATTTAGTACAAATTTCATAAAATGAGGATAACAGAGGTTTGCAATTTGATCACCAAGTTTATTCCCACTAACACAACAAACTTTGTTTCTCGTTAAGTTTGCATGTTTGTGCTCGAAAAAATTATTTGTTTGTATCAAATAGGCTATTAGTTTTTGCAAAACGAATGGCTTTACAATTATGGCCGCAGATGTTTATAATTTGTGATTTTATGGTACCTATACCCAATAAAAACTATCCCTAAGCATCGTTTAGTGGCCTTGTGCTTGTGAAGTTTACTTACAATCAGACGGAAGTGTACGTTGGCAGAACGCAAAATGAATCCCTTTTCGATATCAGAAGAAACCGATATGGTTTTATTATACGGCGAAGCATTAGGAAATGCACGTCGAGCTCGTTGTTTGTGGGTCGAAAAATTTCCTTTACGACAAGTGCCGCATAGAAGCACTTTTGTTTCGGTGGTGTAGTATTTGCGTGATCACGGACATTTTCGTCCTGTAAATGGTCGTGGCCCAGACAACTCCACGAGCGTTGGGATAAATATTTTAAATATTGTCGACGAAGAACCCAGCATTAGTACTAGAAGATTGGCATACAGTGCTGAAGTTTCCCAATCGATGGCTTGGAGAATTCTCCGTCAACAGGAACTGCATCCATACCGTGTACAAAAGTACAAACATTACAGCTAGGAGATGCAAATCATCGTGTTAGGTTTTGTCAGTGGATATGAAATAAAGTTGACTAAAACAACGAATTTTTAAACGTGGCACTGTTCACTGATGAAGCTCATTTTACTCGGGACGGTGTTCGAAGCTCTCATAACACACGTATCGAGTAACGAAAATTCACACGCTACAGTGGAATTCCATCATCAGCAGTAATTTTCGGTAAATGTTTGGGCAGGTATTGTTGCTAATTATTTGATCGGTCCTTACATTTTACCGCAGCATTTGAATGCCAGAAATTATTTAGAATTTTTATATAATGATTTTGAGCTACTATTAGATGATGTGTCCTTAGCTGTACGACGCGGTATGTAGTATTTACACGATGGAGCACTCCCTCGTGCAGCTCGTGTTGTGAGAGAGTGGTTAAACTCTAATTACAATAGGTGGATTGTACTCTATGGTCCTGTACTTTGGCCCTACGCGATCTCCAGACTTAAATCTCCGTAATTTTTTTGTGGGGGTGGATGAAACAGCTTGTCTATTCTACCCCAGTGCATACTGTACAGGAGATACATGAACGCATCGAACATACTGTTGAAGTGATTTGAAATACACCTGATGTTTTCGAAGTGTAAGGGTAAACTTGAAAAAACGGGCTATAGTTTTATCACAATTGTTTTTTATTTATTTCATAGTACGACAACTACAGTTTAAAGCATAAAACACCCAGCATTACGAGCGTAATGCAAGGTGTTTCATACTTTAAATTGTTACGGGGACAGTCTTTTATTGAAACTGATTTTAGTCGGATCTGATTTAAATGTCCCAGTGGAGTGATTTTCGCAGGTCGTCGTCTTCGTGCTAATAAATTAATAAATGCTTGGATGAATTTAAACGTTTGAAGCAGGTCATTACAGCGGCGTTCCCTCTAATAAATAAGAGTCACGATTAACTTTTATAATTTTATTGCTCTGGGTAATAAACACAATAAAACGTACCTCATAAAACTTACGATTGCGACGAACTCCATAAACATTGGCGTAACGTGCTTTTTTGGGGTCCTTTTTTAATTAATTATAAATTTTCCCAAACAATTTTTTTAACATTTTTCTCATAACCTACGACTTAATTCCTTTCACAGGTTTTTATGGGCGGTTTATTCAAGAATCATCCTGTATAAAATTTGGACGGGTCTTATCTTAAATGTCATGGCAAAAATTGATACAAAATTTTAAAATTCAGCGAGTGTATTGTGTATTCAATATGATATGAATATGGTATAACAAACTGTTGGTGGTTTTATTGTGGTTATATGAAACCGTAAAATAATTTGCACTCAGTGTAAAGATTTCTGATATACACAATTTATATTAATTGGGATTGTTGAAAAATAAATAGTACCCATATGTGTTCAATTGAAGAACATAATAACTGTTTGACAAAAATATACTATAGTATACTATTTGACAACTGTCATTTATTCAAACATCAATTGGTTCAGGAAATCATCCCACAACAAACAAACATATACAAGATTTCGTATCAGCACTTAATCACACCTCTCCTGGCTGGTTATGATCTGAACGTGACTGTCAGTCAAATTTACACTTTGTATTGCAATGATATCTGACTATGTTAAATTTTGTTAATTTAGATCAACCGTTAATCCTGATTAACCACGCTATTATATCAAAGAAAATTTGAAGAATAATCAATCCCCCATTTTGCAAGAGAATGTTCGCAAGAATTAATTCTCGAGTTCGAGCTCTTTCTCCGATAGCTTTCCTTACCCTTGTTGACGTCTCGACATTCGACCTCGTAATTTTAATTCATCCCTCGACGTTTATAAGATTTTCCTTGTTTCAAAGGCTTTAGCAACCTCACTCTTAAATATTTATAGTCGTACTTGTCACCTTATAAATTCTTTTAACATTTGCCTGGGTTTCCCAGTTTTGTCGACATTATTTCAGTTCTGTCAAGAACTGATTTAATAAAAAAATATAATTAAGTAAAATTAGCCTATTATTAAACACAAATTACAGGCTTCCACAGACCGGCGCGAATTATCATTTTCCGCCGCGAATTATTCGCTGCCGTTATGTAAATTAAATAGGAAGGAAGTGAATAATTCGCGCCAGTGTGAGGGCGAACATTTTCTCCCAAAAATAGTATTGTTTTTGGAAGAAAATATTTTATCAGAAATTATAGAATGCACATCGTTTATATCGAAAGAGATTTAAGATTGAAGAACCTTGATTTTAAGACATAATACACTCCGCAGCAAAATTAGAGGATAATTAACAAATACTAATAATTTGCAGATAATCGATATTCGATGGTTACTATTCCTATTTATTTTATCACTAACAGGATTAAAAAGATTAACAAGGCAATTTATTTTAGTATAGTTAAAATCATTTTAACACTAGTACAAGAAGTGCAAAATTAAAAACAAAGTTAAACATTTATTTTTTAAATGAAAGGTCTAATATTGAGTTGGACCTTCTCGTGCTGCTACATAAGCGGAAATAATGATAGAATAAGTGTTGTTTAAGGGATTTATAAATACTAGAAAACGTACTCTCAATTAAACTCGAAATCTCTTCTGGGGTAATCCACATCCAAACTATTTGAAAATTTCTTGAGAACTCTTCGAGGGTTTCAGGAGGGGATGGAATTTTCCCAATTCTTCTTCCTTTGGTACTCGAAAGATTTTCAAGCGGATTTAAGTTAGGACTTTGCGCTGGTCAGTTTAAAATTTGAAAATTGGTGGCAGTAATCTCATTATTGACAATGTTTGCTATGTGGGCGACCATTAACGTGCATTAAAATGAACTGAAGTCCATACAAAGCTGCAAATGTTCTACAACGGGAATAATAACGTCGTTCAGATATCTTGCTGTAATTGTACCCCTGTTTATAATAATCAGGTAGGTACGATACCTTCAAAACTAATCACACCCCACATCATCACTGATCCACTAACAAATCGGTCCAGTTCCGTATGCAAGAAGTTTTTTTCAGGGCATTCTCTATACTTTGTTACGCTTACTATACAACTTAGACAAAATCTGGATTCATCGGTGAATAAAATGGCGCCACTCATTAATTACACAATTTGCATGCATTTGAGCAAATGCTAACCATCAATTTCTTTTATGTGCTGCAGTCAAAACTGACCCTGTTGCTGGTCTATAAAGTTTTAAATTCATAGTTTTAAGCCATCTTTTTACAGTATCTTTACCTACTTATAACCGTTCCAGTGGCAAGCTGTAGGTCTTCTTTAACCTGTTTTACTGTGTAAAACCTTATCCGTTTTACAATAATTCGCATCAAGTGGTCCTTTGCAGCCGTTGTTTTCTTTTTTCCGCCTTATTCAGGTCTTCTGCAATAAGCTCCGGGTTTCTCTGCATCTGGTCGAAGCCCTACTGACACCAGAGGGTGCAACGTTAAACCTTCTAGCAACTTGTTACGTATGACCTTCCTCAAGCAGAGTCACCAATTTAACTACACTTACTTCCGCTAAATGATTTATTAGGCGATTAACTTGCATGTTTCATAAACTGAATGATATTTTTATGTTGGAAAATACGTATCACAGGGACATAAAATCTGTGTTGTCATCACTGAAAATGAAAATTTTTCTTTCACACCATTTCAAGTTCCATTTACGATAATAGAAATATAAAAACCACTGCATTTTTAGAATGTACATATAAAAAGAGATATATCAGTTTAGTGTCCAGCTTTTATGTTGTTATTTATGATGATTTTTTTTTCTCTAGAATAATTATGTATGTTCCATTTGAATTTTCCAAATTTCGGTTCTCTCTTTTAATTAGTTCAGACATTAATAAAGAAGAACATTTTAAAATTTAAAATTGCATGATACAATCATATTTTTTTCAATAGTTTAAAGCGCGACATCCTGCGATCACTTTTTGATGTCGCGATTCAAACTATTGATTATTATTACATCGCCTCGAGCTACGCTTCTGCTGATGGGGCCCCAACTAGAGTCGAAACAGCTGTATAGAGAATGCTCGAGGGATTCATTGCAATCAAAATCGATTTGCAACAAAATTTTTTTCATATTTTTTTCAGGTATTTTAATCTGTAAATATCCAAATGCTGAATAACCTTCCGCAAAATTCTGTTTACCAAATAATGTCTCGATTTGTTTCTTTTATTATTTAACGTGGAACAAGGAAACGAAGCGAACAAAGTTTTAGTAACTCCTACTTATTGTTAGACACACAAGACAGGAGCCGATAAAGTTGTAGGAAAAAGTTAACGAGCGTGTGTTTATTAGGTCGCTCGACTGATCCACTGCAGAATCCGGGGGCGGCTTCATTATGCGGGGTTTGTCACCAAACCAAATTGCCCCGTTCGAAAGATGCGGAACTGCCTTCCCATCGCACTAACGTCAAGACGTTATAATTAACTTTGAGGCCCTTTTAATTGAATGCGCCCGTGAAATTATTCAAATTTATGGGCGCTGTCTCGTTTAGAACGAAATGTTACGTTTTCATTGCTGTTCATCCGCGTTAACGCCCTAAATAAATGAGATTGACTTAAAAGTTTTATAAGAGCAAACTTGAAACTAAGAACCAAAATGATTTGTTTAGTTGAAATAGTTTAGCTGCGGGAGTAAAATAATGAATGACATTTTAATTTGAAAGTGTTAATGTCATGCTATATTTCTTAAATGACTGTTGTATCAACAAGTCTTTTGAAATACCGATTAGAAAGATGTAAATACCTTTGCTTATTTTGTCAATATTTTCTGCAACTGCTGCTCTTTAAAACAGCCTAATTAACCTCAATAATCTCAATTAAATACTTGCTACTAATATAACCTTTAAGTAGTTGCTATTAAGCGTTACTAGCCCCAACTTCAATTTTTTAGCAGTACCTAGATGCAATCGCTTATATAGAGAGAGAAATAACAAAGTGAGTGGAGAAACTATTAACCCAATTGTTCAAAATTAAAAAAAAAAAAAGATATATTTCCACTTGTACCTTAAAGAAGTTTACATTTATTTGTAACAAAATTATTGCTCCATTTTAGAGTAAAAAGTTCCATACTAATTTAGCTTTTGTATTACAATAAATTCTCTTAAGTGTGAAGATAAAGTTTCAGTACTTTGTTGTATAAAATTCTACATCTTATGTAAAAATTTACTACAACAGACTATGAAGATTTTATTTTCACAGTGTTTTGCATAAAGCTCTACAAAACTATAATAGAATCACAATGAAAGGTTTTATATAATTTGTAAATGATTAAATTATTAAATTAAATTGCCATTGGATATGTTATCATCTTACACGAATTGTAGAATAGAATTGAAGTTGACATGTTATATTAATTAGGTAATTAAACGTTTGTAATGGGCTTCACCTTCAGAATAAAAAATATTTTTAACACTTCGAAATCTTTGTCAAATATGTGGGGATATTATCGTTTATTAATTGAGTGAAGATGTAGAAAATTATTACTATATGAGTAGTATAATAAATTGTGTATAGTTTCTACAAAGGACAACTAAATACTAAATTATTGGAAAAGTATCTGTTATCATAATTTGTCAAAATTTGTAACTAATGAAACAACTGCATCACGTTCTTCGTACATTTTCTCACAGATAGAACTAATTACTACACGGAAATTTATGAAGCCCCGGATGTAACAAGCGCAGCTCTAAACGTGCCGACACGATATTACAAACGTCCGACTTTTAATTTTAGCGCAATTAACTTCGGATGAATTTCCGTTTTGCCGCGGCCGACTGGATGCAACAGCAATAAAATTGTGCAGCTTTGATCCGGACGTGCCCCTGAGCGGAAAAGTTTTAGCGCAAGTCGAATTAAATTTCAATATTCTTTAGCGCTACGTAAATTCCGCAATCTAGTAAATGAGCTGTAAGCCAAGGCAATGAAACAACCCCGACGCTATATAATTTTCTATGTGATTACCCTAACACGCCCTAGGACTGTAATTTTGCCGCGAAAAATTATTTTTACCCCAACATAACGTTGGTTCAAGATGCTGCTCCAGATGGTGCTAATGTGTTGAAGCTAGTAAATTACAAACATTGCTTGGTTGATGTTTCCATAAAATTTATTTAGAGACATAGTTACTTCTTTCCCACACAGATTTCTTATGATGCTTACTTTTAATGTTTTGACTTGAAAATATAGTTAATTCTTATTATTGCTAAGTCAGCACAGAAAAGAAAATCTGTAATGGAATCTTCAGCGTTTCAAATGATACTTACTGAGCTTTCACATAAAAATTGAGAACGACGTGACTGACTTAAATAAAACGATAAGTTTCACCGTTACATAAGCCTGGAGTAGTGAATGCTTGCCACACCAATATTTTGTGTCTACAAATTCCCGACAATGCTTTCCAATTAATCACACTGTCCGATGGTTAATTGCAATACTATGTCACAGGATCCCTATCGAACCATTTGCTAATCTCCGTTCAGTAATGCCTGCATGTCAGCGTAAAGCTTTGTTTCGGAAGTATCAAAGAACTCATTATATGTGTATCCGTCTATAGGATTAGAACTGAACGTGACGAGATAACATCGTTGAAGTTTTTGCTCACATCATAAGTATAGATAGGTATTACATGAAGTATGCAGACGCATAAGATGTAATTTTTTATATTTATATTATTTTGCTTTCAAATTAAATTCAATAGCCAACTGATTATCAAGATCGTCATAATTTAAATCGACAATGAGTTTATCATGAATGTACAAGTTGAGACTAAAAAAAAAAACATCTGCGAGAACAGAGTCGGTGTTTATTGTGGGATTTGAACAATCAAAAAGTCAAATCAAATGGTAGAAAAAATATTACAATATACTCTTTCTTGCGTCCATAATATAATCAAAACAGCTGTCAATTTTTGTTTTTTAAATGTCATGGTATAATTATTGTAATAAATTCTTAAATAATTACTGTTTATCTTGTCTAACAAATTTAGCTTGAATAACTAAAGGTGAATTTATACTTATTATTAGTGCTGGCAATCGAAACTGGTTTTTTGGATAATCCATTAACCGGTCTTGGATATCCGCGGTTTTCCTGAAAACCGAAAACCGGTTATTCGGATAACCGAATATTCAAATATCCAGTTATTCGGATAACCGGATATTCGAAAATGAATAGTTTTTTGGATAATCGGAAGTTCGAATAACCGATTATTCGGATATTCAAGTATCCGATTAACTGGAAATTCAAATAACTGGATATCAAAATGAGTTTTTATTTAGAGATCTTCAATACTTAGTGTAATTACCTATAAGAAAAAAAAATACATGTACATAGTTACACGTTTATTTAGTAAATTACTTTTATTATAATGTATTTGCGTATTTAATCTCAACGAATTCTATACATAATTTCAATGTTTGCAATAGCAAGCATTTTCTAAATAGGTATAAGTCGTCTCGCAACAGGAATGTAGTAGCAGAAGTTATGCAAGTTTAGTAAATTAGAGTAAAATTGTTTTAATAATTTAAATCTTAAATTTCTTTAGATTAATATGGATGATATTTTTTATAATATTGATTTATTTTGTATATAACTTTTTTTTTGGGAGCTGACATTTACTCTCGCAGCCGATGTGCAATTAGTATGAGAAAAAAATTGTAGGAACCGAAACTAGGCCTGGGTGCGCGTCATTTATAAAATATGTGGTGATTCCCCAAAAAAAAACGTATAACGAAAAACGATCTTTCATTGTTTTCAACCGTTCACCCAGTTAAAGGCGATATAAAATTTTTGAATATCTGAATAGTCGATTTTTGGATATTTTTTAAATAATCGATTTTTCGAATATCCAAACAGTCAGTTTTTGGATATCCAAACAGTCAGTTTTTGAATATCCAAACAGTCAGTTTTTGGATATCCAAACAGTCAGTTTTTGGATATCCAAACAGTCAGTTTTTGGATATCCAAATAGTCAATTTTTGGATATCCAAATAGTCAAATAGTTTTTCGGATATCGAATAATCGGTTTTAACCATTTTTTGGATGACTGGTTATATCCGAAACCGGTTTTTAAAGAAACCGATTAATCGGTTTCAAATTTTTCCGCATTTTGCCAGCACTACTTATTATGTTAGTTAGTTATTTATTAATGTTTTCACACGTGCCTAAATACAGCCTGTTTTCCTGACATTATTTTAAACAAAATATCTTAATAAAAAATTTTAATCGGAGCAAGTTGAAATTTGCATAATTTGGAGTCGATGTTTTTCGAAATACCGTAGCGCGCGGAATCGTGAAACAAAACCGGCGATCTAAATTGCATTTACGAATGGCACACAGCTGCAGGGGGATAATAAAGCGAAGAAATGTATGTCTAGATTGACCGAAAGCTCGATATATTCAAATTCGCCACACGTCGAATGCATCAGCGAAGTGAAATCGCGTGGATATTTAAACTAATTTAATTTAATAATAAATTATTAATTATTATTAATTATTAAAGTATGAAATCTAATACCATAAAGTCCTTAATTGGGGTAGTATAGCGAACGAAATGTTTTGGGTAAAACCAGGTACTTGGGCGCTAAATTGCTACGAACGATTTCATGAAACGGTGAATGTGAATAATAAATTCTTAAATAAGCTCAAACTACTAAATGTTTGAACAATCCTAAAATTCTTCAACTAACAATTAGAAAATTCGTATTAAATGGAGAACAGAAAATAAACGACTAATTATTATTTTTATTGATTGCCAACAACCATGACGTTTTAAATGTGTTTTGCCGAAGCGACTGGGGCGACATTCTAGAGGCAATTAACCAATAAACCGACTTCGTATCCGAATGAGTAACAATTCATTCATTCTCATTTAAAGCCCATCCTAAAAATATGCGATTTTGCTTCCCCTTCGATTTTCTCTAAATTTATTCATTACAGAGAAAATTTTACAAAGAAACTTTATATACCAAGTTTGATGCATCTTCAATGAAACACCCAGTACTATATACATATAACAAATAGGTCACTAAAGAAACAAGCAAAATGTTAATATATTATATCACTGAAGTAATTAATAGAAAATTTTTCAATAGAATGTTTTTTGACATCAGAATAGCAAAATTTCGAACCCGTTTTCTGTAACTAATCTTAATTAAACAGGTATTATTAAATATATGTTATTAATTAAAACTGTAAGTTCTGCATTATATAAGGGATTGATTCAACCAATTCTCGATGAAATTGAAAAATTGACGTACCATAAGAAATATTTGAATATTTTGAAATATTTGCTTAGTTATAATTTTTTTATGAGTTGTTTGGGCAATTCATATCTAATAAAATGCAATAAACCGCACGCGCATAACTATTATTTACATTCAGAAGAACTCGTAGTCAAGGTCTCATTGTAAATGTGAAATTTTCAAATATGAATATGCCTGGCAATCCTGTATAATTAATTATTATATACATTTATTTAAAAAAAAAACTCTCGCCCAAGTTCAGGTTTTCAGACGTATGTTTCTTCTAACTATTATACACTCAACGGCACAAAAAGCGACTCACTTTGAGGTTTGTGTAATTCATTGCGACAATAAACTTTTTAATATAATTTTCGACTGATAATTGTTATTTACAGTTTTTTTGGTTGATGAAAAAAAAAGAAAAATGCAAAATTTCAATCTTCCTAATTAATTAATATCGAGTATAACAGCCTGCATACGTAGTGGCATCGACTCCACCAAGTGCCTAATCGCTAAATTGTCAAGTTGATCCCATTCTTGCTGAAGCGCCATTGATAATTCTTCTACAGTAGCTGGGGCGGGGACGCGAGCTCTATATTCTTTCCTAACATGTCCCAGACATGTTCGATGGGATTCATTCGGGACTTCTCGGGGGCCACTGCATTCGGTTAACACCAGCAGCGTCAAGAAATTCATTAATAAATCTGGCAACATGTGGCCGTGCATTATCGTGCATCAACATAAATTTGTCGCCAATAAAAGGGGTAAAGGGTATCACATGATCTTGAAGAACATTTTCAATGTACCTCTGAGCGTTAATAACTCCCCTATTTATTACAACAAGGTCTGTACGTGCGTTCGCAGAAATACCGCCCCACATCATAATCGAACCTCGGTTGAAAGATAGTCTGGAAGCAATATTACCTTGAAAATACCGTTCGCTGGTCCTTCTCCACACTCTTCCACGACCATCTAGCGCTCGTAGGCAGAAGCGGGACTCATCGGTGAAGAGTATTTGACTCCACTGCCCCATATTCCAATGAACATGTTCACGAGCAAATGCAAGTCTGCTTACTCTATGCTGGATGTTAAGCTCTGGGCCATGTGCAGGTCTTCTTGCCATTAAATTAGCTTCATTAAAGCGTCTTCTGATCGTTCTGTCACTTACATGCACATCTCGAACCTCTGCAAGGCGTTTTCTGACATGAACAGCGGTTAAATTCCTGTTGCGAAGAATCGTTAGGGTAAGAAAATGGTCATCTCTAGCGCTTGTACATCTTTGACGACCTGTTCCAGGGCGTCGATTGTAAGATTCAGTTTCCAAGAATCGCTTCCACGTTCTGGAGACACATGATTGAGAAGTTCCAAGAACTTGTGCAACGTAACGTTGAGACCGACCATCTTGAATTAAATCAATTACTCTTGCTGCATCCACTGCATTAATAGCCATGAAAACAACTTATTAATGACAAAATGTAAACAAATTATTAAGTTAAGTCTTTAGGAAACGTTTGGAAAACAAAAAATCAACTGCAACACAATATTGACAATGGCGTAGATACTTTCAATAATTTATTTAAACAAGAGAATTTAGTTACCATGATGATCATGTCTCTCCCGATTATTGAAAATGTCGTATTCACCGATGAGCAGAAAAAAAATGGAAAAAGTGTCCTCAGATAATTTATTTTAAAAAATAATAGTGAGTCGCTTTTTGTGCCGGTGAGTGTATATTGTTTTGTCAACATATGGCAAGTGAGAATATCTATTTACGCGACTTTTTTTAAAGTACTTCTACATCTCTGACTCCACAAATCAATATTTTTATTACATGCTTATTAATATGTTTAACATATTTTGGTAAATAATCGTACCATGTTTTTTCTAACTGTTATAAGGAGTGGGCTATGGAAAATAAAGTTCATGTCGTAGTTTCGGTCGCCTAAGTTCAAAGAGCTACCACTGCATTATTTTTGACATTTAACGAATCTAACCTAGAAATTTAAAGCCGATGAAATATGAAGTGATTAGAGGTGCTTTCCAATTACAAGTTTGTGCTACTCGGGACTAGTCCGGAGATGATCCGAAGCGTTCCAATTGTAAGAGCGAGAAGCACCTGAACTATCAGTTTTGATTTCCCTCTTCCCCTCGAGCACCTGTCATATCGTTTGCGTTTCGAACACCAAAAGGATGGGGAATACATGTGGCAGGCACTTGGTCAGTTTGACATATACGTCACAACTGACGCTTGCTAGCTTTCCCATTACGATTTCTAAGTGTAGCTCGGTTCAGATCAGTTCAGGTGCTTAGAGTTCGTAATTGGAAAGCGCCTTAGATCTAATTAATAGTTATTGTCTGATTTCATCCAAATTATTTAGCGGTTTTTTAGATAAGGAAATACGAAATAGTCTATTGGGATCAAATTTGGAGACCTTGAAGGAAATTCCAGAACCCATTGCTATATCTGTTATTATAAAACTCCCAAATATGCCTGTGTCCCGGGCTTAGTATAAGCATTGGCCCCGTTATGTCATTTGAAAAAATCCATCCTGAATTTCATCGACATGTAAGCTGATTGATGAATGTGTCCAGAATCTCTTTTCGATACGTCTGAGTAGTTATCGCTATATTAAAAATATGAGGCCATTTATCCTTCGAGAAATAGCCATTCAAATTCCAACTTTCAAAGGATTTACATAGTTTAATTTCTCGGAATATATGGAGATTTTCATTTGACCACATTAATAAATTCTTCGAGTTTATACATGTATCCTGTTAGGTAAACCGACGACTCATCGGTAAAAAAACATAAGTCAAGCAAGTATATATTCATGAACAAGTTCTGAAACGATTGACAATATTGAAATGACGATTAAAATCTGGTGGTAATAATTCCTGGTGATCTTGTAATTTATATCGATGTAAATGGAAATTTCCTAAGTTTCAATAACGAACATTTTACGTTCTTGAATCTTACATCTTTCACTCTTATTTCAAGAAAACTTGGATAATGAATAATTTATTTGAATTTGACAAATACCAAAACTGACACTTTAAAATTTATTAAATAACATATGTACAGTTGAAAAGAAACTCTAGCATGCTTTGAAATGACAATGAAGGTATGTCTTAGTACTCTTATTTTATTTACAACTGTCAAAAAATAACCTCAATTTTATATCATTGAAAAAATGCAATGTTACTAATTAAAATTTACGTTTACTCTACATTTTAAACCATTCATGACGTTCTGTAACATGACTGGGTTTGCATTTATTTCATTACATTTATCTAACAATCAAGTTAAGACACACGTTAATTTTCCATGGATTGCTGCGAGTTTTTTTTTCAATTGTACATGCGTTATATGAGTAGTACTAAGACATGAATTTTGTTTTCCACAGCCGCCCCTTATGCCATTAAACAAATACGCATAATATAATGGGTCATTTTTAAAATTCTTAATTGGCGTAAGCCATGACATTTTAATTTAGTTGGCAATATTGAATGAGTGACATTTAATTACAAAATCAAAACGTCAAAAATAAATTTTGAGGTTAATAAATGTTATTTGAAAAGGAGAAAGAATTTTAGAATAGAAAAAATTAAATACTACTGGACTAGCTCACAGTTTGCATTCAAACGGATTACCACCTGCATCGATACAGGCAGCTACCCGCCTTTTCATGCTTTCGAAAGCATTTTACAAACATTGTGGAATAATTAAATTGCAAGTATTCGCAATTGCTTGTGTGAGTTCATGGAGATTTTGTGGGTTATTTTTAAAAATCGTGTTTTTCAGATAAGAGAAAGTAAAGTTATCCATGATTGTTAAATCTGGAGATCTCGCTGGAAATCAACTAAGCGATCATCATAAAATTTTCGCAGATATGTCATGCTTTGACGTGCTTTATGAGGTGTTGCATTATCCTGTTGGAAGAAAACGTACTGGATCTCATTATCATGCAGACTATTGACAAAAGGCTGAAGTAATTCCTCACGATATCTTTATTCCATCAAAAAAAACTCCATTTTTTTTCTGGATGAAGCGGATGCTGAATGAATTCTTCAGGCTTTTCACTTGACCAAATTTGACCAAATGTTTTGCTTGTTAACGTATCCTGACAAATAAAACCATGCTTCATCAGAAAAAAGTCAGGTTCAATACTTCGTTGTTGTTTAGGTTGTCTTAAAACCAGTGGCAATAGTTCAGTCGACTAGGAATGTCTACTGGTAAAAGTTCTTGAACAACAGTTATTTTATAGAGGAATAAATTTAAATCTTTCTTTAAAACTTTGTGGCAAGTTGAGTAAGATAAATTTGTTTCTTGGGCCAATCTTGCAATAGACTTTTTAGGATCTTGCTGCATTCGAACCCGAACGTCTACTACTTCGGGAGTTCTCTTCAAAGGAGGACCACTTTCTAGTTTACGAGTAACATTACCTCTGGTTCGGAATGCAGAAACTGTACAGTATATTTGTGCAGCAAGATCATTGTAATATGCATGGAATTCTGGAAATTTTTGCTTTAAAATCTTCGATCCAAGCAGCAATAGAATATTTCCATTCACCATTTTCATCTTCTTCGGCATTTTTAAGATAGCTTTCGACAAGAAAAACTATTTGCTCCAAAGAGAACATTTTTAAAATAAAATTGAGAAAATTTGACAATTTGATGACTTAATTCAAAATTTAAGTTGTCTAATGTCAGGATTGCCAATAGCTTTTGAAAAGTCATGGCTTACTCCAATTAAGAATTTTAAAAATGACCCAGTATTATCTAATATAGTTTTAGTAAACCAATAACATTTATAAATGAAAAGGTAATTGTTTTAATTTATTGGAAATGATAATTATGTTTTAGGAACAACGAGTAGCCTGTACTATTTTTTTTTAACACAATGATGTATTATGCTAAAGGTAGGTAGTTATAAGTATTTACAAGGAAAAAAAAACTATTCGTTCCCTTTACATTTCTTTTTAGAACCGTATGGAGAGGATTACTGATTCAGAATTATGAAGTGTAAAATCTTATGCGAAATTAAAACGGAATCTGAGATTTCAAAGAACGCACAAAACTAAACAATGAAACAAATTTAATTGTCTGTACACACACAATAATAACCAGATATCGGAATATGTTCAAAATGTTATCTTCAATTTAAATTTTTTCGTGATATCCAATGGTACTTTAATAACACTAAGGCTTTTGTTCGACACAACTTTCTTCGCCTCTTTTTTCTTTGGAAGGTCGGTGGACGATTGCCGCATACCCACCCACTATAGTTGTTACCCTTACAAAAAAGCTAGAAAAATACCAGTATACGAAAAGCTCTTGTAATGTTAACACAGTATGCTCAATATAGATCAGTTACGAAGTTTTAGTTTCATTTATTTATATTAACCGTCCTTCGAGTATTCAAGAAACATACTAGAATCAAGTTTAGTAAATCAACAAAACCATCAAACAGCTTTGTTTATTCACTTTCAAGTAACTTTAACCTTCAGTTTATTTCCGTAGTAATAATTAATAATAGCAATAAATAATTAATAATTAAGTAATAATTAATAGTAGCAATAAATCCCTAGATAAAGTTAATTGAAAGTGAATAAAATAAAATAATAAATAAATAAATTAAGTTAGTATTACTATTAATAATATTAACTTAATTAAGAATAATTAATTTGAAATTACAAAATTCAATAAAGTGGTATATTCATTTTACAAAAAAATTAAAATTGAAGATCAGACGTACAATATTCCTTCAAAGTAAGTGTTTATGAATAACTTCGACAGCTCTCAAACTGAGAGCTGGATTATTGACTGAATATCCAAACTATGCGCGACAATTTAAAGCAATAAAGACATAAAAAATTCTCGCACAAGTTCAGGTTTTCAGACGTATGTTTCTTCGAAATTTTAATTCAACAAAAAAATGTTTATTTTGAAAAATTGGTCGAAAAGAAGCCTCGAGTCACTTTAAAATATCAAGTTTTCTTGCCAAGTGAAAAGTCATTTTTCAAAGTTTATATAGTCACTAATCTCATGGATAATGCTTTGGTGTTAAAAATGTTTATATTTGCGAAAACAATCCGATTGTCGAAAATCACAACCTTATTACCCTTGTCGGCTTTTAAATAATTTTTTACTTTCTTAGCTCCTCGATGATTTTGTAATATTCATTTTGTGGGAAAGTTTTAGTGGAATTATTTAAATAGTTTTGAAGTTGCCTTTTGCAAGCATTCCTAATTTATTAACTTAAACTTTAGTTTGTATACATTTCATCCAAAATACTAATTGAGCTTTCAATGCTCGCAACAATATCCGTGGTCGGTGGTTTACGATATCGACAAATGAAATTTGAAACCTCAATTTAGAAATGCTATTACTGTATCATTGAGAAGTTTAGAAAATATATTGAGAACTATGTTTTCTTTTATAGAATCTTGTTCCAAGACAGGTGCAGGTGGTAATAAAGCTTTGAGTTTTTTACTTTAAGTAATATTGATAATTTTCATTTTATGATATCTACACCTTGTTGTAGAACATGTTCAGTATCATTTAAAGCTTTAAATGAAATGATAAGCTTGGAATATTACAAGAGTATGACTAATGTGCATTATCAAATTCATTTTCTAAACTTTTTTCAGGATATTTATTCTTTCATCTATGTCATTAACAATGTACCAATTAAAGGAAACCCCAAAACGTAAAGGTTTACTTTAGGCAATGTCCGTAATAAATTTTCACTACGTTTTCACAATATTGTCCAGCAACTAGACGACACGGTTTCAGGCAACATCTGGCGACCTCGCCGAAATGAATAAGTCTGATATCGAACTTCCTGACGCAGTTATTTCGCAGGCTATAACTCAACAGGGCCTGGACCCTTGAGACACGCTCGAAGGTAGTTGATATTCATTTATTTAATATTATTCCTTCGCGGGATTGCCTGCTCAGTGTTTTACGAGCGAACTCCTGAATTTTCCTCGATTTATGTTTGCGACGCCGTAATGCAAAACTCTGGATTAACACTTGCACTTTATTATTTATAATTTGTACAAAACTCCGGGGAACTGTGTAACTGAAGAAATGCATTGTAAAGCAATTATAAGCGCTGCATGAACTTAAAATTTCATTTTAAATTGAATTACTTTGCAGGACTGGCGTAAAATAGAAAATTGCTGAGCTACATTATGGGAAAAGGAGATAAACGTGGTTCTCAGCGTTCTGACGGAGGTAAGTTAATCTCTGAAACTGTTACATATATGTTTAGTAGGATGTTTATTTTTTGCGCAAAGTATGAAGAAGAACTTTTTGGTGGAAATCATATAACTTTCAGAAATTGGATGCGATATTATGTAGTTAATGTTATGGAAAGAACGGTGCAGGGCTATTTTACTGTAAAATTTATGAATTTAATGTAAACTTAACATAAGAAGTTAAAGTTATAAGAAGTTTTCAACTTAAACCACCAATTTACTGATATATTTTTTG
This sequence comes from Serrognathus titanus, assembly GCA_039766575.1. Lineage (NCBI taxonomy): Eukaryota > Metazoa > Arthropoda > Insecta > Coleoptera > Lucanidae > Serrognathus > Serrognathus titanus. The sequence continues at coordinate 54,394,065 of CM077912.1, forward strand.
ATAAAAATTTAAAATGTTTTCTTATTAAACTTGAAACAAATAAGAAAAATGGTAACACAGTTTAAACTAATTTTGAATTTTACATTTCTCTGATAGAGTGCGTAAAATTATTTTTCAAATTTATTGTTTTTTGTTTGTAAAACTTTTTAGTGTAATGTAAATTATATGTATGATGACTAATGGCGATAAAAGTAGCAAGTTTGATATGTTTATAAAATTGTTAATATCTTATGTTTACTAAGAAGTTATAGAAATATTGATTATAGGTGACCGAAAGTCTGTTTTATTTTATTTAAGCAGACCTTTCCAATTATTATCTAAAATTTTCCTTGAGACTTTTTAATGGACGATTTAAAATTTGTTAATGAAGCATAGCTTAAATTGAAGCGGTGTTTATAATGTGACATTTGACGTTATACAACATTGTGTAAATTATATTCTAAATGACGCTTGAAGTTAAGCAGAGCAACGGGCCATAAATGGATATTTTTACGCACGTCAGTGATTTTATCCGTATGAAACACATCAATACTTTCAAGGCAAGTGATAAATCGTAAAATTTTACTTTATAAATATTTGTATGAAGACGTTCTTTTTTCAATCTGAACGAATGATGTACGTGGTTACAATAGCTACTTTTGTGCCATTTGTCAATGACGTGCGTAACTGTGTAACCCTAACATATTTTATAGTTTTTGAATATTCAGTAAGGCAATTTTATACAGTCACTATATCTCAATATTGACATATTTTTTGTAATTGCTCTATTACAATTGCCAACCGTTTGTACAGAAAATTAGCTAGCACATATTTCAACATCTTTTCATCAATTCTAAAAACTTAACTAGCAAAAACTTACAAGCAATACACAGTGTAATATCGTAAATTTCGCTAATGGCGAAAAATTTAAATACAAATGAAATTTATATTGGAGCGCGCAGTTATCCGAAACGATAACTGGAACGGACGCTTTATAGCTCTGAAAAGCATGTTTCGGCGTCATCACGGAAATCGCAGGAATCTCAAACATTTTAGCTATTCTCTGTCCTCATACAGAGCACGTAACTTTGCACCGTATTATACTATTTCCCCTTGTGCGTTGGAGCAACATGGGCGGTTAAGGAGTTTCGCTTCAGTTGTTCTACATCACTTTGTTTGTAAACTGTAAACTTGTCTTTAAACTAAGATAAAAAAAATTGAAATATAAAATGAAGCTAAGAAATGTAAAGAAGAACGACGCTAAAATTTAATTGACAAGAAATATTATAAATAAAGATTAATATAAGTGATAAAGTGAAAGGAATATTTCCTAATTTGTTTGTATTATTTTACTTGCTACCGGTTTCGACAAACAATTGTCTTCATCAGGCGGCAAATAGTCAAATTAAATTGTAAAATTTTAAAATCATTATAACAAAAAATTAGATTTAAAAAATTACTGTGAAAGCTGATGGCGTGTTGAGTATCATAGACTGAATATAAAATATATATAGCAAGTAAAATAATACAAACAAATTAGGAAATATTCCTTTCACTTTATCAATTAATGCACCTAATTATGGACAACAACCCAATCATTAATATAAGTCTTATGGAACTGGAAATGCTAATATTGTTTCGGTTTTTCCTAAAAGTTACGAGAATCTTGAACTTTGAAATTCAATACAATGATTAACGCCGGAATCCATTATGGCTCGAGTGGTTTATATAAATTATGTCTTCGGTGTATGTCTACAATAGTGACTTTCAAATGTCCAACAAATTTAAATAAGTTTCGCCGCAAGTTGTAAATCAAACGTAATTATCGTTTCAAAAAGAATGACATTTATTTAATACATTGTGAAAAAGATTTTCAAAGTATTTTGAGAAAAGAGTAACAGAGCAAAGAATTTTTTTTTCCAGGGGAAGCGATTTTTTTCAGTCGCTTAAATATTTTCGTTTGCCGCCATTTCTTCATTACAATGGGGATATTTATGTTTTCTTTAGTTTAGATTTGTACTGTGTTTTTTTTAACGACTTAGAGAACCTAAACAGAACTTTTCTACGAGGGTGAGTTAAAAAGATATATGCAATTGTCAGAACTTTGTAGGCAAAAGATATATTGTGACGATGAGTTGTTATCACGATTGATTATACTCTAGTTTCACGGTCGTAGAAACAGTTGCAGAGTGGCAGGAACGATTGTGAACGAAACCAATATTAAAGATCTGTAGCAAAATATTGTATTTCCAATGAAATGTGCGTTAAGTGCTTAGTTGTATGATGCGGGTCGTTTAAAAATGACATCAAGGGCGGTTACGTTGCTGGTAGGAATATCTTATACACTCACCGGCACAAAAAGCGACTCACTATTATTTTTTAAAATAAATTATCCGAGGACACTCTTTTGTCCATATTTTTTTCTGCTCATTGGTGAATTTCAATAATCGGGAGAGCCATGATCATCATGGTAACTAAATTCTCTTGTTTAAATAAATTATTGAAAGTATCTAAGCCATTGTCAATGTGTGTTGTAGTTGATTTTTTGTTTTCCAAACGTTTCCTAAAGACTTAATTTAATAATTCGTTTATATGTTGTCATTAGTAAGTTGTTTTCATGGCTATTAATGCAGTGGATGCAAGAAGAGTAATTGATTTGATTCAGGATGGTCGGTCTCAACGTTACGTTGCACAAGTTCTTGGAACTTCTCAATCATGTGTCTCCACAACGTGGAAGCGATTCTTGGAAACTGAATCTTACAATCGACGCCCTGGAACAGGTCGTCAAAGATGTACAAGCGTTAGAGATGACCATTTTCTTACCCTAACGATTCTTCGCAACAGGAATTTGACCGCTGTTCATGTCAGAAATCGCCTTGCAGAGGTTCGAGATGTGCATGTAAGTGACAGAACGATCAGAAGACGCTTTAATGAAGCTAATTTAATGGCAAGAAGACCTCCACACAGCATAGAGTAAGCAGACTTGCATTTGCTCGTGAACATGTTCATTGGAATATGGGGCAGTGGAGTCGAGTACTCTTCACTGATGAGTCCCGCTTCTGCTTACGAGCGCCAGATGATCGTGGAAGAGTGGGAAGAAGGACCGCCGAACGGTACTCTCAATGTAATATTGTTTCCAGACTATCTTTCAATGGAGGTTCGATTATGGTGGGGGCGGTATTTCTGCGAACGCACGTACTACCCTTGTTGTAATAAATAGGGGAGTTATTAATGCTCAGAGGTACATTGAAAATGTTCTTCAAGATCATGTGATACCTTTTGCCCCTTTTATTTTGTGTTGATGCACGATAATGCACATGTCACCAGAGTTGTTAATGAATTCCTTGACGCTGTTGGTGTTAACCGAATGCAGTGGCCTCCGAGAAGTCCCGACATGAATCCCATCGAACATGTCTGGGACATGTTAGGAAGGAATTTTAGAGCTCGCATCCCCGCCCCATCTACCCTAGAAGAATTATCAATGACGCTTCAGCAAGAATAGAATCAACTTGACAATTTAGCGATTAGGCACTTAGTGGAGTCGATGCCACAACTGTGCAGGCTTTAATACAGGCTCGCGGAGGCAATAGTTGATATTAATTAATTAGGAAGATTGAAATTTTGCATTTTTCTTTAAGTTACAATTTTTCAATTTTGCACTTTTTATTACTTTTATTAAAATCTTGTTTATTTTATTTATTTTTGGCCTTATTTCATGTACATCAACCAAGAAAACTATAAATAACAATTACACAGAACAACAAATTTTCCATTTTTTAATTTTTCTTTATGAATTATGTAAAAGTTTATCGTATTTTATAGTGCTAATAATAACTATAAAAAGAAGTTTCCTCTATCACGTCTGGTTGCGGAAAAATATTACAGAATTTGAATCAAAATCGGACACATATTTCTGAACAGAGGCGGTAACAAATTAAATTCATATTGATGATACAATAATAACTAACTATTATGCTATTGTGGGACGTATTTAGAAAGTTTTCCTCTTCACGTTTCTTTTATATTGGGATTTAGAACATTCCGAAATCAACGTCCAACAGTAGTCAGCAAGCATCTCGCTATTCCATTTGCCCTGATAGCGTTTTTCAATGGTGGAAATGTCCTGATGAAATCTTTCCCCGTGCTCATCACTAACATCGCCAAGATTCTGGGGAAAAAGTCCAGGTGGGAATGCAAGAAGTGTATTTTAAGGCTCATATCACAGCCTAATGCTAAGAAGTTCACCAACAATTTCTTTAATTTTCAGATTTTTTATTTCCTAAGAAATTTTGTGTCACGTTCTTAAATGCATTCCAAGCAGCCCGTTTTAAATCGTTTAAGATTACGTCAAATTGTCAATCTTGTAGTAACAATTTAATCTAGGGTCCTATAAAAATTCCTTCTTTAAGTTTTGCGTCATTTATATTAGGAAATTTTTGTTTAAGGTAATGAATAACTAGTATTACTATCATAAATTGACTTAATTTGAGTTAAATAACCCGTTTGTAGAGTCTTATATACCCACATACGCACAGATCTATTAATTCCAGAGAAAAAAGGGGGTGATTTAAGGGCTATGACGTAGAAATTAAGCCATACATGTTAAAACCTTTTCGGACATGTTCGTTAGCATGATAATCTATTGAAATTTTGTGTTAACTTGCTAATAAAAGAAAGTATCTTTAGACATAGTAAAATTTTATATATATATATTAAAAAAAACATTTCTCAAAAACCTGACGTGATGGCCAATTTTTGAAAATATTTTCAGAATTAGAATGAAAAAGTACATAAGGTACAGGTATCAAAGTGTAAGAAAAAGAAAAACCTGTTGACCAGTTTTATCAGTCGAAAATTATATAAAAAAATTTATTGTCGCAATGAATTACACAGACCTCAATGTAAGTCGCTTTTTGCACCGGTGAGTGTAATTACAACCAATTTTAGCACTTGTGTTTTATGATGCGACATTCACATATATTCTGCAACCACACCTTATTTCAATTGATATCTCTAACAATAAGAGAAGTGAATTATAACCACTGCAAATCACTTTATTTAGCTTATTCTATGACGTTTATAAAATGAAAAACTCATCGAATTATATGAATCAGTAACCTGGTGTATGAAGTAATGATCCTCGTATTGCGTAATCAAGGCAATGTTCCGAAATGTCCGAAGTCTGGTAATGATCCTCCTGTTGAAGTAGAGTTACTTCGATCTGCGAACTTGCAGACTTAGGTGTAATTTCGAAAACATTCGCTGATTCACTAGGCTCGTTACTTCACAGACATCAGTCTAATGTGAAAGTCAAAAATGTAAGGCGAATATAATTATCACTTTTAAACATAAAGACAAAGTAAGACATTAATAACCCATTATGATAAATATTTAAATAAATGTAACTTTTTAACTCAACCTCGTATCTGGAGAATTGGTGATAAATTTTTTGTCCTTATTTATGTATTTGTTTTTTGCACTAATAACTTTTAGTAACCCCGTCTTCATTTTTGTGAAAATTTTGCGCATTCAGAATTATACCGATTACGGACGCTTTCTAAGGCCAGTAAGCGATTATCTGACTGCACACGAACAATGTTCATCAAGGCGTGTTTTAGCAATCCGTGAAAATTCTAACAAAGTTAGCTTCTGTAGGCAAAATCACAAAAGATAAGCATTGCGTAGTTAATCGCAGAAGATATAATCGACAAATATTTCTATATTATTTCCCCGTTCATGGTAAATAAGAGAAAGACGGATATGAGGAAGAAGTGTTCTTGTGAAGTTCATTTCAGTTTCCGTTCTAGACTTTATTTGACTCGCTTAGTCGTGATTTGACAATTCTCATAACATAAGCTTCATGTTTATCAATAGTTTAGGTCGACACCCTGCGACCTATTTTTAACCTAATTTTAAACCCTTTCTTCTTTCATTAACAAAATAAATCACACAAATTTCTTTACATGTTTATTATTATTATTATTATTTATGTTCTCACACAATATTAGGTCAAAAATCGGCCGCAGTATGTAGCGACATAAATTATTGTTTACTAATATACTCGATTCAGAGGTTAGGCCGGTGAGATTACATTGGAGTTCCCGAGCTTCTCTTCTGCTGATTCCAAATAGGGCCGAAACAGAATGCCCGTGGAGCTCAGTGCAATCTAAACCGGCTTATAACAAATTTATAAACTGTGATTCTATTTATACTTATTAAAATGATTTAAAATGACATAATAGTTCAAGAAATCTATATTTGATAAACTAACACGAAAGTCTCCATTTTTGAAATTACTATCCTTCAGTACGTGTACTTTTGTTGTAGGTGTTTGCTGCGACCTGAAAAAAGATTGAGAACCATTGATTTAAAACAAAGAACGAAATATACAAAATGCAATGTCGTTGAAAAAAGGTAAGATTTTCTTGAAATAAAAATATAGGTATAAACTAACTAAATTTTGATTAAAGATAGAGAAGAAAATATAAACCAATATTTTAAAGGAACTAAGAAAAGTGTACATCAGGACGAAGTTAATGCAAATTACATTTTAGAATTGCACTTCTTTTAATGTTCTTGAACGAAGCATTTCTCAAAAGCACTCTAAGAGTGCATATTCAATTACACAACCACATTAAAATCGACTTACTTCATCAACTGCCTCTGCCACATTAATAAGAATCTGATTTCCCACGTTGTTCGAAATCGATTCAATTTTCTCGATCAAGCGGAATTCAATTTTCTCGCCGAGATGGCGTTCATAAACGTATTTAATTCTGAAGCGGCGAGCGGAAAGCTTTTATCATGTATTTCCACACACTGTCCTGAAGCGGCGGAAGGGTGTGAAGTTTTTGCGAATAATAATGAGGCGTATTTGTCTTTTGGTGACAAAGGATTCTAATTAAGCGCAGCCTTTCGCGCTAATGATTCTGCGAATAGCGGAGCACCGTTTTGCGGTTTATCATTTTTCATTGCGGGGGAAAAGTATAAGCACGGTAAATAATGAAACAATCTCTGCTTTGAAAATTATCCTACGAAATAATTTGTCGCATTTTGAGATAAAGTTGTTTTGTCTTAAAAATACATGAAGTCTCGTTTTATATAATAATAGAATGGATAATTTCGTACGTTTCATAAATGTTTATTTCGGAATATGTGTTCCAATCTGCAAGGATCGGCCATAATAGTCACATCAGTAGAATATTGTAAATTATATTTTTCTTGGCGAAATTGATAGTGTATTTCCTTCTCTTTACGATCATGTAAAAATAATATGGGATAGTATCATACAAATTTCAAGAAAAATCAGCTTTATTGCATGAGTCTGCTATTTGGAGAGTTTCATGCTTTTATCATAAAAAAATAACAAATTATTTTATTCAAACAGTTATATACAATACTAACACAAATGTTTATAAAATATGTTCAAATTGTTCGCCATTAACTTTTTGGCAAAGTGCAATTCGATGAGACAAGTCTCGAAATAGCAGTCTCGGACTATGAAGGAATTATCGATAATCCGAGTTTATACCATCAGAACATACGTGATTAGCCATTTAACTTTTACTTAAAACTTTTTTTGTAAAACAATACGGCTTTTCCAATGACGTTCTTTACTTTTTTTTCACTCTATAATAATTGCTTTTTCGAAGGTATTGTTTCTGAAGTTTTTATTCCAAAATCATGTATACAACAGTGTAATGGAAATATTATTGTAACTGATTTTAATTTATTAATTTCCGAAATAATACAAAGGATGAAGATCAATCGTAAAAAGCAGAATAGACACCTTTCACAGGTTATATGATGGCATAAAGTTTCGGGGCTCGTTTTTATGTAACGTGCACAAGGTGTGAACACATATGTATTTGGAGCGGAAAATATCTTAGACTATCCTCGTAGCGCATTGAGAGCAGCGTCGTAGAATCGTGATTTATATGCGCAGTGAAATTAGTTGACTGTACGAGCATCAGATAGAAAGTATCTGCAGAGACGCAGGTTTGGCGAAGTATTGACGCGCCTTCGTTAACTGAAGCGAATTAATGAACATAAAAAACGAGAGAACTAACTCCAACCATAGAAGTCAAGTCTTCAGTTATATTACACTGAAAATGGTGTCTAGATTTTCATATGTATATTTTTATGTATAATAAATAATAAATAAATAATTTAGTTATAAAATTAATTTCAGAATTGATATGTATAAGTCTCTGAATGCAAGAAATAAAGGTAATTTGTTTTTCGCCTTGTAAATTATTTGCTACGTAGAAATCTCCTAATTATATTGGGATTAGAATTCTCAACAGACTCCCTACTCATATTAAAGAAAATTCTAATATATCTTCTTTTAAAATGAATTAAAGCTACTCTTTCTCTTTCCTTTCTGTACAAGAATTTCTAGATTACAAGGATATATGGATTCTTAGCGCAGATATCCGAATGTATTTAGCTTATTACTTATTAGTTGTATATACTCTTAGATTCTTGTGAATCAGCTTTAGTTTGTAGTTTGACCAGGGCCTTGGCAAATGCGTACTGTTAATTAAATTAACAAAAAACATACTTCCCTTGGTTTCCACACATTTATTTTGGATAATTATTTTTGAAAATAATCCTTTAATTTCTTGTATTTCTTATATCAAATAAAACAGTTGTCCTTTCATGGTCGTCTTGAAAAGAGTCAAAATCACAGACTGCAGTCTATCAAATTAAACTAAATCTAAAAATCGAGAAAATGAAGGTGTTGATAACATTAAAAACACAAGATTCAGCACTGTTATCAAAGCAAATATTTCTGAGTGGTTCTTAAAGATAAATAAACTCTTATAACAAAAAATATGTTATATAACAAAAAATATGTTATATAACAAAAGAAAAATAACATGTACGTATGTAACGGATGTTCATTTAAAAAAAGGCTTTTTACTGTTAAATTTTCATTTGTTCGACAAGTAGACTTTTTGCTTCCTCAGTACGGGGCAATTATGACTAAGTACACTTTTGTGAAATAAAATTAATCTCGCTGAATTATGACAGTTTAAATCGGGCATAAAGAACAAAGATAAATTTGTCAGAATAAAATACGAGACAGTCAAATGCACACCTTAAAAGTGCTCCAAGAACTATCTATCTATCTAAGAATCCGATCATAGGTGAAATAAATAAATAAATAATGAATACAATCCTCTGGATGTTTGTATCCTACAACGTACCTACATATTATTAAATAATGCCAAAATGACCTGATAAATATTAAAAAAAATGTTTGACCTCAGGATCATACTTCTTAGAATGTTTATTATAAGTTTGTTAGATGATATGCTGTTTCTTGTAGGTCATTTTTCCTATCACATTATTAAACTGCGTGACAGTACATCAAATTTACTATAATCAACAGCATATAATAGGTTTCTAAAAGTATGTGATGTAATTAACGTAGATTTAGTACATTACAATTGATTACCAACAGTCAAGGCTTATTTATTTCAAACCTCTTGAATCGCTCTTCTATGCTATTACAGTTTATTACAACTGAAAACGTATTTTCAGCTTCATGACGTCGAGAAAACTGCAGAAATCGTGGCAAGTTTAAAACGCAACCCAAATCACGTATGTGCCTGTCTGCATCGTTCTTTCAAAAATCACCTTATTATTTGTCCTGGCTTCGAATGGAAACCTATTTAGAGATAGTCTGCGACTGTATCGAAATTGAAGCCGAATGAAGTCTTTTTCTTGCTTCCGTTGCTCTGACTTACGTGTCTTTGAAAAGAAATCTCACGTAATTTACTGAGGATTAATTAGACTTCAGAAAGGAAAGTCGCATGATTACATTTTCAGCAATTTGAAATGGTAGAATCGGTTAGATTTAATTATTAATACTCATGTCATTTAGTCAGGATGGACTAAATTATGGAATTAGGATTAATGAAATGGGAAATTTACGACAACTAACGCCGTAACTTGTGAAAGGCTCAAGCGAATTTACAACTCTCATATTAGGCGCTGGTTCATTCCGTTAGAGCCAGCGATGAAGTATCTGCAAATGTTATAAATTGAATAAGGAACGTTTTATTTTCAACTATAATAAATGATCCACTAAATTTGAATGCCACAGAAAAAGACGTAGCAATTTATTCTGTTTCTTATATTAATATTTCACATACCGAGTATTTCATTAAAACTGAAACGACAACATAGAAATGGCTACTACTGTGTGCAACACAACAATCACTGAATCTCTATGGCACGTCTGCCTCGCTGTTATTTTAAGCACAAAATTTTTAAGACAATTCATTTTCAAATTAAATAAATAAAATAACCTTTCTATTATTTTGAATTAATAATTTCATTAATGCCCTTGAAGTAATCAAATAACCAATCTGTTTTAGGATATTGTTCTAATAATTATAATTATTGATAAAAACAGATTTTATTCGAGCGCAGCCGATGTCTATGGGCAAGAATTTATATAGCGTATTTATTCATTATGTTATTTATACTTTGGAAGTATAGTAGTCATTAGTTTCTAAAATAACACTCCAGTAATAAAGAAAACTATTTACATGGCGCTCATAAGTCAGAAGTCGTGTTGCGTAATTATCATTCAGCGCTATTAATTCTGTGCAAATTGCTCACAACAATGTAAAACTATTAAAGTTTATTGGTGCAGGCACGTAATGCGGGAATGAAATTTCCTCCGTGTCTATTATTAGAGTTCTTCCACCATTTTAAAGAGTCTCTAGACTAACAGTGTAAACGCAGAAATAAAATGGTTGTTGAGCTCTGTTATTAAAATTCTTTTAGTTTTTCTTAATCTACAGTTTCAAATTGTTTTCTAAGTACAGTTCCCGCTTTATCTCTCGGTTTATGACATTCTGCAGTGAATAATTTTCTCCAACTGACTTCAACGTAGTTCTTTCTTGCAAATAAAATATATGTGTGATATACTTAATGAAATTTTCAATTTGTGCAAAAATTTAAATCACATTTTATATTTGAAGTTACTGCAAGCTGATAAAAAAATACGTTAAAAATGTTAGAAAAAGTTTTAAATATTAAAACATGTTCGCACTAGTATTTTCTTTTTGTGAAATTCATCTTGCAAAATTTTAAATGCATAATAAAAAAAAGTCTGTGACATCTATCGAAATGCAACATTTTCAAATTGCTGCTTGTAGGTATCTCAAAGACTTTTTTGTTCTAATTTTCTAATTAAAATCCTAATTCATAATTTGAAAGTTACCTGTTCCTTTTTTCTCACCAAACCGAAGCAAGTTTCGAATTAATTCTCGAACAAAATGTCTAGCATGAATACAACTTTCAACTAATAGCCTCAAAAAATTCTTGGAATACTTATTGTCTCAATCGTATCCCGGTTATCATTATTTCTTATATGTCTTTATTCATAATTCTTCTTTAAAGAGATATATTACTAACAATAAGTTACATTACATTACGTGTTTAATGACACGTAAATTGCAATTTATGTGTACGTTCCATTCAACGTGGAAAAACCTTAATAAAAAACGACTAAAAATAAACAAATGTTACATCAGTAATGTAGTCTTTATATGATAATTTTCTGTGTATTTCCCAAGATTAATCAATTAATTAATTATTAATCTGAGGTTTTAATTTTCACAAAATTAAGGAGTGAACCGGAACTGTAAGTTTTATGATTTAGAAAAGAACGGAATAAAGAAGTCATTGAGCTAAAAAATAATATGCGTAGGTATTCATATTTAAAAGTTGTTGTTTAAATTCGAGAAGTAAGTTAATCAATATGGTAAATGTTCAAGATAATAAGCGAAAATATAAACAAAGGTTAGGACCATTTGAAGCAGATGTAAAAAGAATTAAAAAAAAAGTTCAAATTGTAAAGTTAATAACATTAATAAAATGGAAGTCATTGTATTAACAACATTGCGAAACAAATTCATGCCGGACTCTAGAAGTCAATAGGACTATAGTGCATGTTCTATTCAGTTTTCGGATCTTTAAGGACGTTTTCAGGTTTACGATTGAACTTCAGATCAATTTAAGAATGATAAGTAGGATTCAACGAGAAATACGCTCGAATAGAGATCTCGAATCATCTCTGTGGAATCAAACATGAATGTCGATTCTTACTTCGCACCGTTGAATTGACGTATCAAATGTTGGCTGTCAAACAATAAATAAAGGCCATACACAAAGTTGGGTGGCTGAAATCCTAGGTGTGAAGCAATCAACAGCTAGCCGATGTTACCACTGGTATCTAGAGGAAGACCGATTTACTAGACATCGAGGACAAGGTCGATCAAGAATTACAACAGCAGTACAAGACCGTTTTATTAGAATTTCAGCACTACGGTGTCGTATTGTCACTGCGAGAGGATTGCAAAATGACCTTCTGCGAGTCCATAACATTAGGGTATCTGATCGGACCATTAGAAATCGCCTCCACGGACATCACTTAAGGGCAAGGCGTTCTGCCACAGGCCCTCGTTTGATCAGGGAACATCGTATAAGACGTCTTGCATTCGCAAGGGAACACGTTGCCTGGACCCCTGAAGTCTGGAGCGTTGTTCTCTTTACGGATGAGTCTCGTTTTACCCTAACCACTAATGATCGCAGGGCAAGAGTATGGAGAACCTCACGTACGCGTTTTGCAGAATGTAATATCCAGCAATTGAATGCATTCGGCGGAGGTGGTGTAATGGTATGGACTGGCATTAACTTTCATGGTTGTACCGATTTGTATGTGTTAGCCAACGGGACTTTAACTGCAGATCGGTACATAAAGGACATCTACGAGAGTATGTTGTGCCTTTTGCCCCATTTATTGGTGATGCATTCCAGTTAATGCAGGATAATGCTCGTCCCCACACGAGTATCTGAACGATGTTGGTATCAACCAAATCGGCTGGCCAGCGAGGTCTCCAGATCTGAATTGTATAGAACACATTTGGGACACGCTAGGGCGAAGAGTTAGAATGAGGGAAAATCCACCAGACACTTCAGGAGCTTTCTGAAGCACTTGTTGAGGAATGGCTGAATATACCCCAGGAATTTGTTCGGAATTTAATTTTGAGTATGCCAAATCGGTATAGAGCTGTCATACGAGGAATGGGAGGCAATACAAATTATTAAAACCTTTCTTTCTTCTAAAAAATCTTCATTAATTCAATTTGTTTTTAGTATTAATTTGTTTTTCAATGTTTAGTTTTCATTTTTTCATTAACTTTATTGTTTATTTCACATTCAATCAATAAAAGATTAATATCAAACTGTATTGCTTCATATCCATCCTTTAAACCTTCTAAAATATTGTCTTTTGCGAAATATGCGTTAATTATTTTGAGTAGTGTATTTAATGCTTTATTGAAACAATAATTAGTTAAAAATGTTTTATTCCACAGCTACCCAAAACTACAATAATTTTGGATACTCGTTATATATTTTCTAATACGCCGAATCCGGAAATAATTTTGAGCGATTTATTTCTAAAAACAAATATTGACAAATACAGTTTAAATAGTGTAAAAAATACTATATCAAGCATACGAAAAATAAAATGCAAATTAAAAATGAACGCAAACTTCGTTATTTGACATGAAGGTGCACACTGGAAAATCTTTGCCTCTTCACTACAGTTTCTATGTTTCCGAGGCGTATACAAATAAACTAAAATAAAAACAAAAAACAAATTTTCTTACATACTGTTACCAATCAGGTTAGCTGTTGAGAATGAGATGAAATTTTATCTGAAAGGTCTCGTTGGGGTCACTAGAAAAATCAAAAATGATCGTGTTTTCTTATGACCTATGATAATTATGATTAACGTAGATCTGGAATGATAAAAGCTTCATCGGTGGTGAGGTGCATTATGGCGACACAGTACAGAAAGAAAAAAGAAAAATATTAAATACATATATTACCGGTAACTCTCTGTATGCAAAGAAAATATAGGTATTCAATGACTTAAGAATTTCGCACTGTTTCAACATCTACAATTGCTTAAAGATTATATTTTTATGCATGACATCAAATCAAAGATTAAATATGTGAATAAATTTTAATTTATGTATCAATTCTGGAAAACAATATTGAAAAACTATAATTCATTGCTAATTCGAAAACAACAAATATGATACAATGGAATTTTTTAATAATAAATTACACATTCTCATTCGCTGGTAAGCAATTTCTCATAAAGTATGAAGTACTTTTTTCTTCTACAATTTCTGAAAGCGGGAAGTTCCGCACTGCATTATAATAATAATCAAGTTCATCGTGAACGAAAATGTTGGTCCTAAAGAAATTTGACTCAGATTGCGTAGTCAGTACGAAGAATCAACACTGCCAGAAATGCAGGTAAAGTTTTGTCAAAATGAATTTGATGATACGCCACTGCACTGAGTCCAAGAGAGCAGTAAAATCTCGTTTGTCAACCTGACGACCAATAATTCTTTTAATTATTAATGTTACCATTTGGAGCGAGTACGAGCAGCTTATCGATTCAAAAAGTGGGACTTACCCATTGTCCGATTGCATACCTCCGCCAATACACAACAAAAATTGGCAAAAATGTTTTGGACTACCCTCAGAACGCATAGCTCAGACCGCTCATTCTATGATTACCACATGTTTGATCCACTTAAAGTTGCGCTGGGAAGGAAGCATTTCAACAACGATCAACAGGTGAAGTAATTCGTGCGCAGTTGCTTAGAGATACGCCTCTCTACTTTTTACGTTAAAGGGATTAAAAAATAAAAATAAAATATTTTTCTCTGGTAAAATAATGTTCTTCAATAAAAAATGAAAAACAAAGGTCGGTTAATTTTTAATTTACCCTCGTAGAACTTTGATAAAGAAAAAACGATACGCATTTGGACAGCCATGTTGCCATTTTCAATAGAAAATATTAAAATGATTTTTCAAAGTAATATCTTTTCTTGATATTTAATCTTTTTTATTAATCTTTTTTTATTAATATTTTGACGATTTCTTTGTTATGAACCTTAGAATGTTCCTAAATATGTCAGTGTGCAAATAAAAAGTAATTATAAAGGTGGCCATCCTTTGTTAATCATCAAACTAATCTATTGCGTGTGAGCTCCTAGCCTTAATATTTTAGAATATAATGTAAATGAGGCTCTGTAATATTTATTGGAATATGATAATAATGTTGAAAAAGGTATAATAAATAAAAAAAAGATGTTTAATAAAAATTTTATTCTATACAAAAAAATTATAGAACGTAAATACATTAGGAACGAGATCAAATTGTACCAATTAAATCTCAGCTATCTTACACAGTCATACGTAAATGCTGCTTCTAGAAGAAATGTTGGGAGATAACTTACGGACAACAGACGAAATACACTAACGTCGATAACACAGTGATTTCAGCTGCTTGTGCAAGCCTATCTAAAATGAAACATGCGCCACGTATGCGTAATAAATTAACTAAAAACTAAACGACTAAGCTACATTTTATATCACCGGGTATGTAAATTATAGATAATCGTGGAAGTCGGTATGTATATACATAGAAAGAGAGTATTTTCATCGAATTTACGCATTAAAATAAGTGTCCGCCGATCCTAGAGCTGCATTAGCGAATTTGCTGTCGCACGGATTTGAACCCCAAAATGGTCCCGGGCAACCCCTCTGTTCGAAACAGTTTAGGTCAATCTCGTTGGAATTTGCTGAACAGCATGATATTATAGCGAATACACAAGTCATAGATTGGCGGTCGCGACCAGGCCTTTGCGTTTGTGGTGGTGGTGGTGGTGGTACGATGGTCGTAGGTCTTTGAAATATACTTTCAATTCCAGACTGGACATCAGGAGGAGGAACAAATTCATTTGCTTCCACGGTGTTTATGGAACTATCTACTTCATCTCTGCTATCAGAAATGTGCACCAATGGAGGGTGCGTTGTAGTTTGGCCTGGCCTTCTCGTTCTTCTAGTTGGTATGGGGCGACTTGTCGTTGTACTAGGGGCAGGTCTCGTAACTGTTCCCCAGACTGGCCTGTCATCTTCATCCGCACCACCAAATTTAGATATTATGAACGGGTTCGTTGGTTTAAGAGTTGTTGCAGTTGCAGGTGGTAGATAATCGCGTATTGGTGGATTATCAGCGGGATAACCTGGATTTATGGGGATGGGTTGGGCAGGGAAATATAGAGGAACTTTTCCATTTGCTCCCCAGACCGGAACGAAATAAGGACGAGCGATCTGATATGTCTGAGGCCTCCACAGTGTATAACTTATAGACGCAGGCGTACGTATAATGTGCGTGACCGGAAAGTAGTTACGCCTTTTGTGTTCGGGCTCCTCCAAACTTCGCCTCCTGCGCTGTTTCAGTGTCTCATGGCCTGCTAACTTCGACTTTTTGTTGGTGGCCGTTGACTCTACGATGAAACCATCCCCACAACCCACTTGCAGGTCGGGTACGATGTCGTTTTTCTGGTGTTCGGCTTTGGTACTTGACTTTTTTAGGTCGAATCGGTGAAGCTTGTGCATTTTAAACGACTGATCTGTTGCTTCGTTAAACAGCTGCGGCGGTTGGGACCAATCCTCGAGCGCTTCGTATTGATCTCGTGCCGATACCGGGGACGGAGAGCAGTACGTTGTGTACACCAACATCAGTGTCAGTAAGCTCGTTCGTAATACTGCCATCCTGAAACAATACAATCAAGATTAAATTACCGATTGAACGATAAATAATGATAGGTACTATAAAATTATAGGTATTTGCTTTCCGAGCTTTTCAAGTCTAGTAAAATAATCCAAAATATTTTTCAGTTGTGGAATTTATAATCGAATATGTTTGAATTTTCAACTACGGGACCCCTTTAGAAAAAAGGAAAATGTAATTGATATTCTTTTTACTATTGGTCAATAAATTTGTTATATAATTATATTGATTAATCAAAGTAGTACAGATTAATTACGAGGACATTGATTTTTTAAAGTATAAATGAATTCCACAAGAACTTTTGCCCTAATCATAATTTGAAATAAATATTTGTGAATTTTTTGCTTAATAAGAATTTGCTAGGACTTCTGCGAACTGTTTTCAAACCAAAGCACATATCTGGTATTTAACTGTATATTAAATATTTTTATAAATTTGAAAGTTAACAAAACATGAAGTAATTGCTTAAATTTTTCATTTTGATCATATCTTTGCGTCGACGAATTTTTTTTTCGACAGTGTTTACTTTGAACTTAATCGCCCCAAACCAGATTTGGTAATTTGCTATATAAACGAAGGAACCTTCAGTAAAACTTGAAAACGTGAAAAAAAAAATGAAAACACTCGTCATAAAACCGAGATTAAAGATGCATTCCCTGATATCTATTCGTTCAGAGCAAATACACTTTGCGCTTTGATTGCTGACTGTGAATTGCTTTCGGCAACGTTTGCGATCCTTAGAGCTACAGAGCGCTTGTATGAATTCCGTCCAATGATAATATTACCTCTGCCGCGTTATTTCGTCAGGGAGGAAATTGACGGGAAGGGGTGTGAAATTCGAATTTTTTTCCGACACGAACGAAGCGCAATTTAATCAAAACATGCAACACGAAAGCGCTCTCATCGCGGTAATTCGTTCAGTTTGTATTTTATTGTGCCTGCAACCAATTAGCATCATATTTGAAAATACGAAAATTGAAAAATGCAAACCGTATTGCAACTATTATTAATTGCGATTATTCGGAATTCGAATTAATTTTGATTCAAAATAGCAGTGTGAAATAGTGGAAACAAAATTGTTAATCAAACTGGCCTGATGGTTGAGAATATAAAAGAATCATTTCACCCAATTTAGAAATTCGAAGTTGTCAAAATTGAAGATCATACGAAATATAGAAATTTAATTTATAAGTGGGTGAACTTAAGGAACTACATTTTTTTCTGTACCATAGAACTTAAAGAGAAAAATTAATGAAGTTAAATTAATATGGTAAAGTACCATTTCCCTTGACGATGTAATTTCTAGGAATTTCAGACGATTTTCTCTATATAGTGGAATCACAAAAAAATTGATTCAATAGTTTTATTCATAAAAAGTGTAATATTAATAGCAACAAAATAAAATATGTGTGGAATATAATACGTAATAAAGTAAAAAAAAGATGAGAATATTACTAAATATGTATTAAAATTAAGAAAGAGAGGAGTTTTTTCTCAAATGTAGCCAGAAACTAGACAACTAAAGTTTCATTTTCTTCACCAGCGCATATATAATTTTTCAGTAATTTTTATGACAAGGAACACCAAAAAAATATAACTCAATATTAGTTTTTAAATGTGCAATAGTATCACGGAATTTATGTATTATCATAAAGCAATATTTGTTTATACTTTCACTTCCGCGACTTCACAAAGTTCAAAAAATAAATTTAATACATAAGTGTATTACTTTCAAAAAATGTGGTTGTTTTCCTCTTAATCATTTTATTTTTGTCCGTAACGTATTTTTGTGACTTCAGAAACCGTGCATTTTTTTTTTTAATCTGCCCTAGTAGTTCCCCGGGAATCGTTAGTTGTGAACCTGCCTCAATCAACCTGACGTTTGAAATACGAGTTTTACGTAGAATCCAAGCCTGCCTTAAGGAAAATAGTACGCAGTTTGATCACCTATTATGGTTTTACTTTGAATTTTAAATCAAATTTGTTAATGAAACTGTTTTTTAAACTTATGACATTTCCTTCAATAAGGAAAGTGAGGTTTATGACATACGTCAACTCGTTGAGTTTCAAACGAGGTTGGTTCACAACTAACAATTCACGGCTAATTATGAAGAGGAATTTTAAAGAAGGCACGTTATATTGCCATAACCAGGAAATCACAACTGGTAAATTGGAAAAACTAAAATTAATATAAAACACTATTAATAAACAAATAGAAATATTCTTCAAGTAATTTTAGTTTAGCAAATTTAATTAATTAATTTTATTTTAGAATTTCAAATTTCGTCTTTTGAACCTAAGCATATGAAAAAAAAAACAATCGTTTCAAACCTATCAATTTTTATAATACAATAGTGTTTTGCATCTTCGCTACATTTAACATTGAAGTTAATGAGAAATGAAAGGAATAAACAGTTCTAAAAGCACATATAAAGTATCGGTTTCACAATCAATTAAAAAAAAAACTAAACATAGACATTGACTTTCAAAATAAGAATCACGTTTAAAGCGTTATGTAAAACGAAAAAAATTCAAACCACACTCCTCAGTCACGTTTGGACTTTTAACTTCATAAAACCCCCAAATGAACTGGTTGAATATATCCTGATTCCCAGAGATTATGTTACCAATTATAAATAGAATAACTATTTTTGTGAATTATGTAACGTAGCTATACTTACAATTAAACGTTTCTTCCAAAATTTACTGTCAACTAAAAACCACAATTACTTTCGTTGTTTCTATTAGAAGATAATTTAATCACATCAAACACGACGCGACGCACTATTTATAAAACTGTGCGAACTGAACAGTACAAATGTGTTTCTATCACTGACCGAGCAACCGCATTTACACGTATTTATTTACAACTTCTTCAACTGTGTCGTCATGTGGTAGTTAATTCCTTCCTTCCGGATCAATGACGTCAATCGCGTAGTAAAATTTGTACCTTGTCCTTTTGGTTACATCATGTTTCTAAGAATCGTTATACGAATTATTGATTTTTGTTAAACCGCATATCGTGTGTTTGTACTTATAAGGAAAATTAATGAAGACAGGTTTGGAAATCCAAGCTGAATGTGACATCTTAATTCCAGAGGCACGTGAAGGTGAAGGTTGACTTATGTGTACCATGATAGGTACACAAGAAGTTAAACTCGGATTTTAAGCTCGTTAAACATAGCCCGAATGTTGTTCTGAACGTACAACATACTTACTACATATATTTACAGGCGTCGTTTCTATTCTACGCAAACAAGGTCATATTCATAATAACAATAATTAAGGCCGAATTGAAATAATTAACGGCGACATTTTTCGAACTAGTTTTAAATAGAAGATCCGCTCGTTTGAAATTTTGTTTTGGTTGGTGACTAATGATATTGTTTCTGTTTCGTATTTGACGTAGGCATAGAAAATTTTACTCAGAAAACACCTCTCATTTTTTAAATTAAACATATGAAGCGAGAAAGTTCTTTTATTTTTTGGAAATTTTGCTTTCATTTATGGCCAACAACGTAGTTTTTCTTTGACCTACAAAAATGTTATCGTGATTCTAATTAGCAGACATTGTAACTCCAAAATAATAATTTTATCAGAAAACAAAAAAAAAACTGTCATATCAGTTTAATTCAACAAATGTTTTTGTACCTATACCGGGTGTCCACCTTGTTTACTAACCATAGTGATTTTAATGCAATTTTTTAAGAATGTAAATTCCTCCTTTCCTATCGAATGTATCATAAAGCACTAAGCTTTGTGTTATGTATTCTAATTGACAAATTTTATTGATTTTTAAAATTTTACAATCAAAAATACAGACTTAAAACATAATTCGTGTTGAAAAATATGTATTTATAAATTAATAGATACTACGCCAAATATTCAAATAATTCATCATTTGCGGCCAACCTGTCCTACAAGTTTCTAGTTAACATTGCTTAGCATTCTAGAAATAACAGTTGTTCATTCTTTCACAATTCTACCTCTCAACTCATTCAACTCAAGGAGTTCGATAAATTTTTAATTTTAAGTAATGCCACAACAAGAAATCGTTTGGTGTTAACTCTGGCGAACATGCAGACATGCCTGAATTCAGTATGCTGCCTTTTTTAACAATAACTTCAATGGGGAATAAGGAATTTACAATTATAAAAATTACATTGAAATTGATGTGATGCGTAATCAAAGTGGACACCCGGTATCTATTTGAATGGTTTTGTATATAATACGCTCCTTTATCAATTTCTTTTAATTGTATTAAGTTCTGTGTTCATTTCGTTACGAGGTTCTCGTTTAAAGTTATCATGACATTACAATTACAAACTAATATAGAATTATAAGGTCTGCTTACAAGTTAGATTTTAGAACGTACTAATAAATGACGCAAATAGGGTCAAAAATGGAGTTAAAAGTTTTGCTAATTAGGGTGGCGTTATGTAAGATGCAAGTGTATCTTTTAATTGAAACTAGAAAGTACCTTTTATTTATTCGTTTTTTTAACCGCAGGTCAATAATATATAACGAATGTTAAAAAGATTTCCTATCTTCAAGAATGTAGATTTTGAAACTTGTGTCTTTATTAACTTGACTCAATGTAATCTCAATCAAAACATCATAGAACGAGAAAGTTCTCTTAGCTTCGCTGTACATATTATATATGTCATGTGCACTAGGAAGTTGAAAGAACGTACTACGCCAACCGAATGTGATTAATTATAATTATAAATTTTAAATAAAAAAAATTGCTGACACACCGCCCAGGACTGATATTTGGATGCTTATTATTATCAATTAACGGACTAACTAAAAGGGAGGTTACTTAGCTCAACAACTGGAGCCAAAAGGCATATGCAAATTGAGCGACTCCACATTTACCTAAAACCATTAATAAATCCTTGGCAATAAGAATAAATCATAGTACATAGAGGATTCTAAACAAACCAAAAATCAAGTATACATTCATCGGCTCATAAAATAATGTATAATAACTAGACAACGGAATATATGCAAAATATGAATCTCCAATTTTAATTTTTTGCAAATCATTTTACTGAATTTTGTAACTACAAATTAACTATTGTTAATCAAGCTAGTACTACTGAATTTAATAAAGTAGCATATAGATTTCACGAAAAAATTAAAATTGAAGATTAACATTTTGCATATATTCCGATATCTACTAATAACTAACAATTTGATACCGCTTGCAGTAAATTGAATGATTTGCATTTTGTGTTTATTCATTAATAATTGAACACTGTCTTACGACATGTAAATAATTTTAAAGTAAGGGATAATGTCTACAGCTAAAGTAATAAATAGTTCTTTCTTATACTTATAATAAGCGTTCAAAAACACCCTTAAACATGCCGTTATATGCCTAAGAATTAATCAAAGCTCCATTTGGGAAATTACAGCTTAAAATTCGTTGAAATCTACTTAGATAAATACAATGTATCTAATTACAATCAACATTTTTCTTTGGGCGAAAATACACTCCCAAAACTAAAATAAATATTTTCTTATTTCAAGTACCACTTTTGAATTAAAGGTTATTGTTAATGCGGTAGTAAACGATACGGCAGGTCAATGTATCGACACACAATACGTAACATAGGTGGCCATGATATCTGAGATACCATAGCAATTACTTTGAATAACTTCTTTGAGTAACATTTGTGTATATCTGAAAGAATAAAAATACTTTACTCTTATGTCGATTTCAAACATTTTGATCTCTTCGGTATATGACATAGTTGTTCAATTTTTGACAAGTGCATTTTGAGTAGGAGAAGATGCATTTCATGAAGATTAAATGCTTCTGAGAAATCGTTAATACACATTAGTAAATGACAAAACCGTATACATTTTGTGGTTATTATAATTAGTCTGGAGACAGAGGAAAGCCCGTAGTATTACATAAACGTAAAAAAATTCTGCATATTTTATTACAGTTATTCAAATTACTGTTCCTAATGTTAAATATTACTACAATTTAAGCGGTAATAGTGTCGTTATCTTAATATGCGAGGTTAAATTATGAATATGTGTTAAGTGGATGAGTAATATATTCATTGTTATTAAGCCTGGTTTTCATAAAAGTCATAAATTATTTATTCGTAATACTTAAATATTATTTTATTATATCTGCACTGTTTTCCAAATCACACTCGTTTGCTATAGTTACAACTAAATGCACTCGTAATTCCGGCTACTTATCCGAAGTTTGTTATTATGAATATTTTTGCAAAAATAGATATTTATTTCATCGTATACGGCCGATAAGCAAATCAAGCATATCGACCTAATACCGTTACGCAAATATGTTTAACTGACCTCCAACGAATCAAGAAATTTCTCTTCCCCGTGAAAGTTGCCCGATTATTGTACTTTTAAGCTATTTCAAGTGTAATGTTTTTGTTTATTATTGACAAATACATGATGATGTTTATTGTACTGTATTGAAAATAGTGTGATCTTATATACTTACATGAAATTTAAAGTAACTTACATTATTTTTTCAGGCAAAACAGTTGCATAAAAAGCGTTCTCTCGATAAAAGTAGGAGAAGAACGAAAAATATTGTGGTAAGACAAATATAAGATGGGAAAAATATGCGCAAGAAAGAAAACAATTAACCCTTTCTATGTAAATGTGATAACGTTTCCTTATTTTACTATACAGGATACTTCATATAAATATTGTCCAACTAACCAATGGTGATTGAGTTACAGCTATTTTAATGTGGAGCGCATTATAGATCATTTTGGTTGCCGTGAATAATTGTCATTTGATTCTAGTTGACATTTCGTACTAACTAGTTGACGAGTTGGCCCAAATTGTAAAAATGCCTTACACACTCAGGCCGAGTACGTTGATATGGTGTTTTGCTACGAACTTTCCTAACCAAGTGGTACCAGATTCAAGAGCTTGTATTCGAACATGGAAGAAACTACGTGAAACCGGTGTTATTCCAAGTGTTCGTGTTCATTCTGAACGTGCAGTTCAACAAAATTTGAAATGAAGTAATAACTGTTACTCAATAACCATTGATAGTAGGACATATATGAACTTTTTTATTCAAGACGAATGATATTATAACATGCTTAAGTATATACTATTCCTCTTTCTAAACACTTTATATGTAAATAATTTGAGAACGCAGAAAAGAAAACTATATAATAATAAACATTTTTCAATGATAATAAAAATTTTCTCATGTTTCAATTGCGATCGAATTAGACAAGTTCGCCTTGAAAAAAAGGAGATTATTTATGCACGGCTGCTAACAATTCATTACAGTTATGAATCTAATTACTGTTTGTGTTGCACTAAAATTATATCTTTCTGTAGTACAATTTAAAATATTAGCATAATTGTTGCTTGAATGAAAACGAAATTCCCTGAATTTAAATTGTTCCTATATTTCCACTCAAGAGCAAATAACCATTTTTATAATCGTAACCAGCAGAAAATAAGTGTAATATTATGCGTACCGATAGTTCTTGGAAGATTTTGAATAGCCCGTCGCTAGATTACTAGTTTACTTTTTAACTCTCGTTTACTGATCTCGAAGAATGAATGGCACGTTCTGTAGAATATTCTAGTGGCGTTTAAATTTTGAACCTTCTCAATTCTACTCTTTTACATATACACTTTTTATTAAGCAAACAAAGACGTAAATGGTTAATTCATTCTGAGAATTACCGTAAAGTAGCAAGTACATGAAACTGCAATTAACTTAAATTGCTCACAATAAATACCAGCTATTAACCAATGTATATGTAGATTCAATTTACAAAATCGTACAGGAAAATCCAAGCAACCGTTATTTATCAATGTAATTCAAAAAGTAGAGTTAATAAAATGAAAATTATTTAAAAGTTATTTAAAAATGTTTTCTTAATGCATTTTAATATTTGCATTTTCTCGAAATCAGTTCAACAAAAAGTAAAAAATAAAACTTCTATTTATCCACCGTTACAAAAATTATACTCCTATTTTATTAAAAGCCTCAAACACACACCTACTAAAATAAAAAGAGGATTTTTAATTGACATGATCAGTCAGATTTCGTATTCATCATACACATCAGCATTCCAGATCGAACGTGGCATTGAAAAAGTAAGTATATGTTCAAGTTGAAACTAAAAGAAAAGTAAAACACTGCAGGGCATGCAAGAATGCCAAGAAGTTGCTATTTGATATGGAAATTCTGTTGCTTCGTTATATCTAACCGGATAAAAATAGAAACAGAATCTAAAAAATACAAGGATGAGAATACGCAGATGCTTTGAAAATCTGAGCAACTTTGTTATAATTTCAATGACACTCACATTATCTTTATTTAAAAGAAAAACGTGGTTTTATAAATGTAACGTTTAGAGAAATAAATATTTTAAAGCCGATTATACAATTTCGTGTACGAATTAGTTCTTGAAGTCATAAATGTTGTCGTTTTTGAATCACCCGTTAATAAATATATGACGCTAACTAATGTTTAAGTGAACAATTTTTACGATTCTGATAATTCTGACTTTTCAGGAGCACACCTGAAACAGGTGGAAAATTTCTATGAATCACCGTTACTATTCATAGATCGTGCAGGGCGTTCAAAGATTAGTGAAATTTTATAGGAAGGAGTAAACTAGTCAGCTTAAATATTTTCTCTAAGAAAATGAGAATGATTGACTTATTCGAAACGGCTTGGAATTTGGAATTTTTATGTAATAATTTTAGATTTTAAAATAGATTTGTCATTGGTGTTTAACTGACATTTTTTCTTATAGTAAAGAGAAGAGAACGGTACGACAATGATGTTAAAAGGATATAGAACTTATGATGTTAAAAGGATACAGAACAGGTTGGTCAGATTGAGTCATATTTTACACAATAAATCACTTTTCCGAATTGAGCAACTCTACTAGGAAGTGTTTCAAGAAATCAGGAAGTAAGTAAGATTGTTGCATCGGGTCTCACTTCCTGTCATCATTTGAACCGTGTTATTTGAATTCCCCGTTTGCCTTTATATCACCTTCAGATAAAATTCTATAGCAAATATTTAAAGTTGTCCCAAAGTGTGAACACCATGTAAGTTTTTTTCATTTTCATTTAGAAAATGGTATCCGAGATATTAAGAAGAAAATTCGACTAAGAGTGATGTGGACTGTTCAATCGCTTATAAAAGCAATTATGAATCATTTGATAAAACTTGTTGAGAAAGAAGTTAGAAGAAAAGTTTCGCCCCTTATATTTCTGTTGTTCCCTTCTTTTGTAAGCATTTGCTTAATTGAACGCTAAGCGAGTTTCTACGAATATAATAGAAAAAACTTTACAAAAGGGGGAGTGTTCTTTCATTTTAGGTAGGCCTAATTGGAAACTTTTAATAACACGGAAATATTAAATGTAGCCTTACACTCTCTAGGAAAAAACGGTTATTTATTGATTTCATTCGCAATATGCAATTATTATTAAATTCCGGTATAAAGCAAATAAAGCGCACGCTAATGAAGCCAATAATATATCAACTTTGTGAAAATTAATTTTCAATATTCATCTCTAAATTTTTGGCGCTGATAATCAACTAAATAATTTCCAGAACGCTGGAAATATGGGAATTCGCATTTGGTTTGCAAGTCATCTTTGTCAATATCTGATAGGGAGGTTTCCTGTAAGCGACGCCGCCTGAATCACGTATTTGCAGACAGATTTGAGGAATAAAGGCCGATAAAGACAGACGCGGTCGAAACGGAAGCTCAGCAAAGCGTTGGTTTTTCCAAATTAATGAAATCACGCTTCCTTTTACCTTACTTCGCTCTAACCTTACTGGCCTTTCTCTTCGTACTTACATTAGCTAATTCGTTTCACTGCGGTAAAGTCTGCAGTATTGCTATTGTTTTGCTAAAGGTTAATGGAATAGAATCTATTAAAAAAAGTAGCACTGTGCTTCAAAGTTAAATTGGCGTGAAAAAAAGGGGGAAAACAATTTCTTATATGCCTATTTGTCTTTTGTTTGGTACCTTAGAAAAAAAAAATACAAATTAAATATTTTACCTGCAATAATTTAAGCGAACTCTTAATTTAAAGAAAAAAAGGCAAATATTGAATCAATATTATGTATAGCTCCAATGGTTATAGGCGTTTTCTTTCATATTTTTTTTATAAACATACATGCATTTTTTTATTTTTCTTCAAAATATGTTTGCTACAATTCAAATATTTTTTGAACTAGTATTCTTTCACCTTTTTAATCTTTAAATCAGTCTTATCCTTTATTTGGTTTCAGGTATTGAACTTATGATAGCAACAATTTCTCGAAGCTCACTTTTATTTTCTTTGTCAGATAAAACATAAATACATCGCAATACAGTAGCTTACCTTTTATCTTATTTATTTGATTTAAAAAATTATATAATTCGGTTACTAATTCTAATTCTTTTTCGAATTCGAAGTGAATTATGATTTTTTACATAAAAATAGTACTTTGCATTATTGTGGTGGCTCTCAAGGCGTATTTTTTGAAATCCCAGTGGTCAACAACAAAAAAATGGGTTTTTCGCAAAACAAGATGATCTTTAAATATCAGATGAGATGATCCTTAGAGATCATATTAATTAAAGAAAAACTGCACCGAATGCATTAGACTTTCTTTGAAGTAGGACCTATTACATTAAAATCAAATATTATAAGTTTTAATTTTAGCTAATATTGCAAAATTGCTTAAATATGTAGGTCTGGCATTTTTATAGTATTTGTTCCAAAGAACAATTGTTATAAATTACTACTTAAACTTATCTTCTAAACTATATTTCATACAAAAACTGAACTATTCGTTCTGCACATACTTAAAAATAGAATTTTTCGACCTATTCACTTTAAGATATCCAGACACCTTTATATTTAACCATGAAATAATTTATGTTAATGAACCAAACCTAAGTTTTCAAAAATTTACGTTTTTATTATAAATGAATATAAAATTTTGAACCAGTCGAACCAGATCCGAGTAAACAACAATATTAATTAAATAACTTTTCTCAAATTAATTAGGATAGTTTTCTGAACGAAACAGTTTATTTTCATATGACGACGTATCATGAAGTTAAAATATCCTTCTTTTGTGAAAAAATTACAGAGTATTAAAATTTTTCCATCGCATGAGAAACCTCATGAAAGAAAAGTGTCCCGAAGTTTTGCGTCAGTTCTACCTCACCGCAGAAGGATTTCAATTTATCTCGAAAGAGAAGATAATTGTAATCTAAATCGGAAGCATGCTCGTAAACAGTCGCGTGACCAATCTCATTATTAACACACCGTCGTTATGAATGAAATTTATCGCTTGAATGCCCGTCAATTGACTACCACATCAACACGAGAAATATGACTTTGGGTTCCTCTACCGGTTAAATGTTATAAAGCGAACAAATTACTAAGTTTTTGTCTTGTTTTAGACGTAGCCGTTATTTTTCAATTTTAAAAGGATAATTAACGGCGCAGAAAAAAATAATGGGATTGGCCGAAAATTCCTATTTTGTTTATGCTTACAACAATAATACTAAAATTCAGGTACAAATATTTAATAAAGAAGATATATCAAATACTACTGAAATTAACATTTAGATAATTATTTAAAACCATTACGATACAAAATAAAACAGCGACTTCATTAAGAGTAACTAAATAAATAATAATCTAAAGAAATTTTAAATATAAAAAAAAACTAATGAAAAATAAAATTCAAAATTGGAATATTTTATGAAATAAGGAATCAAATCATTTTAAAAGATAAAAAGAAAATTAAAAGTGAGGATAATGAGAATCGTTAGAAAATAAAGAAATTTAAATGGAAACAATTTTCATTCTACTACACTAGATAATGCAAAAATAAAATTATTTAAAGCACATTTGAAGCTAACCACAAATTGGTGTTATCACACTATCAAATATTCGTAAACAAAATTAATTTGTTTGCCTTTATGAATATATTTTAAGAGAAAAAAAGGCCGCAGCTGCACGTCAGAGCAGGTTCTGCTTCGAACGGTTCTAGAACGATTCTGGATTATCTACAGCTGCATACACATTTGCGAACCGAACCTATAATATAGATAGATAAGAATTTAAAATTTACTTAAAAAATGCAGAAATTTATCAAAATTCTTAAATGGATAATAAGATATCAATTTTCTAATGGCTGTTGTTCAACAGTTTATTTCTATTTGATTTTATGGAATTATATTAGCAACGAAGTCATGACTCATTAAACTACATTTGCATTCAATTTCGTGCCAGCATGAAAGTTTCATGTGTGCTTCCTTATCAAGCCATTTACTCCTTCATACATAGCATACGTCAAACTTTCGTGCTACGAATTCATGCTGACACGAAATTGAAATGTAAATATAGCTTTGGCCTTGTTCGGGTTGCAAATTTCAGGATAGTTCAGGGATTGTACAAAACTGTAAGCGCAATCCACAAAATTTGGAACTGTCCCAGAACATGCGAAAATCGAATGAAATTAGAACGCTTCGGTTTGTTTCATTCAATTTGATTAGAACATTTTTCTTAACCAGAGATGATGAACATGAACATGTCGATACGATATACTGATATTGACTGGAAATAAAAAAAAAATTGCATTTCGCATCGTATGCAAAATAAATTTAATTTAAATAATCAAAATTTGTTATAAGTATTTGAATTACTGTTCAAGTTAAATATTGAAAATTGCATTTAAATTGTCGTTTACTAAAATGTAGTTTCGTCATTTAATTTTTCAATGTTTATTTTTCTCGTAAATGCGGAAGTAACTTTCAAACGTACTCCGTATCGACATTGAAAAAAAACTCCTTTAAAATTTCATCTCGCTTGCAATGATTTAAACATCAATTTGATCATTTCTACAGTCAAGTTTGAATTTCCAGAATTAGCATTAACCCGGAAATAGAAATGCGCAGTCATCTAGTATAGGTTTCCAAGCGGCCGCAGCCGCACGTCAGAGCAGGTTCTGCTTCGAACGGTTCTAGAACGATTCTGGATCATCTACTGCTGCATACACTTTTGCGAACCGAATCTATAACGTAGATAGATAAGAATGGAGACATGACAGAAGAAGTGAATGAGCGCGCATTCGTTCCATAGTCTTAGCAAGTCTTTCATAAGCAAATAAGAAATCAGCATTAAAACAAAGATGACAGTATATAAAACAATGTTTAGACCAATTTTAATATACGGAAGTGAAAGCTGGGTTCTATCAAATGCAATGAAGAGTAAGATCCATGCCATGGACATGAAGTACCTAAGAAAAGTTAAGGGAATAACTAGAAGAAATAAGATAAGAAACGACATAGTAAGGAAAGAACTAGAAGTAGAGCCAATTAATAACATAATAGAAAAGCAGCAACTGAGATGGTTTGGGCATATGTGTAGAATGGGCAGGTTAAAAATGTATGGGAATCAGTAGTAACAAGAAGCAAAACAAGAGGAAGACCCAGGAAGACCAGGAATGACGAAATAATAGCGATCCTAAGGAAAAAAATCAAAAGGTGAACCGAAGCAAAGAAGTTGACAAAAAATAAGCAGGAGTGGAGAAAATTTATAAATACAATAGAACAATAATTAAGTAATTAATATACCTTACACCTTAGGGTAAAAGGTATACCTTACACCTTAGGGTAAAAGGTTTTCTTGATTATATATATATATATCTGTAATATAAGCGTTCACGAACTAGATTCGTCAAACGTGTATGGGGTTCCCGAACAGCTTGCGAAGTGCAGGGAATCGGTGGTCGCGAACTTCTTACTCGATGTGGTCGGAAGATGTTGCGTTGGTGCAATTTTTTATTGCATATCTATAACCATAGGATCTAACTAACAGCGCAGATACGTAACAATGGGTCTAAAAAATAACCGAAAAGGGGACCATCATTGGTAGTTTTTTTCTAAATTGTTGGATTAATAAAAATTGCCTAGCGTAAGATTAAAGAAATTTTAAGGACCAGTTACCTCGCGAGAAATTAACGCAGACAGAACTGGGTATATACATTTGTTCACGAGTGTCTCTTCTCCGTATCGTAGAGAAGAGCAATCGCGAGCGGCTTGCGGATGACTCGCGCACATTATAGCTTCGGCTCGCCAATTTATACCATCGCTGGCACGAAACTCTGTACCAAAACCACTCCCGTAAGCGAGTAGTAAAGAAAATTCTCTTTCGAACGACTTTATGGCTTTTCGTCTCGTTTTTAGTGCCGGCGACTGTACGTAGCTTTAAGAATCATGAAAATATCGAATTTTCTATCCGTAACCGTTCTGAAACAACCAAATGCCTTTTTTTTGTTATGCACCTTTCCTGACTCTTTTGTAAGTAAAAATATTTTCTTAGGCACGTTCCTATGCAACTGATGATCAATCTTGGTGCTTTGCGGAAAAGTATTCGCATTACCAGTAGTGATCAGGACTGGTCATCCGTCGCTCATCAATCGTATCTGAAACGGGCTTTAAGTTACAAGCTGTATTTAAATTGTATATTAGGCTGTCTTATATGTTTCTATTTATACGTCTGTATCTGTAGTTTCGAATTCTCTTTATTATGCATATATCAACAGTGATAGGACCAATGTCTCGTGTTTGTCACGAAATGTAATCTGAAATTTTATAGGCTTCTTATACGAGCCAATTTCTTCTGGAAGGTACTTTATATACATATAAGGCTTAAAGTTTATTTTTAAATGTGACTTTGAAGTTCACCTCGACGTATTAACTAAAACCAGCTGTTTACCTGTGTAATCAAAATGTTAAATAAAGTCCGAGATTATCTACATTTTGATTACACAGGAAAACAGCTATTTTGCTGCACATGGTTGAAGAACCGTTTAAGGATACTTTCATTATTGCTGATTACGAATATAATATTCGCTTTGCTGCACTGGCTCTAGTTTGTGATAAAATACGAATAAAAATTAATACTCCTATTAAATAAGCAAATACCTTTATTCTTTTTTAAAATTCTTTTAGAAGCCTTAAAGAATCTTACTACCACATTACAACCTATGGTGCAATTCTGTATTCATCTGCTATTGCCAAAACATGGTATAACATTTCGGTTTGATTCATAAATGAGTTGTTGATACAAAATGAGAGTGATTTGGGGATATTGTTTAGATATAGGTATATTTTTAAGATGTCTAGTAGAGAGACACATGCCAATTTCATTAAGAATTCATGATTAATTTCTGTGTATTTCCGGCAGCCTCTGTTTGAAAATGTGATTATAAAGGGAAGTAAAGCAATTTCAACTAAACTAATGATACCATAAGCAATCATAGCTAATGTGTGTACCGAATTCGTTAACAAACCTTGTATCGTAAAAAAACAATTTTCGTTTCCAAGTGTTATAGGACAAGTCTACTTTTCCATGGTTTTTTCACTTCTGTATTCATCTACTAACATTAAGTACAGTAACGCCAATTTATTCAATCACAAAAACCATTGTTAACACTGTTGGATTAACAAACTAATCGCTCCGCTACATGTGAACGATAATGAAGTTGACATTTTTAAACAAAGCACAACGTTTAAAATGGCCGTTAGCCGTGAACTTGTTCTAGAAGTGCGCACACGTAACGTATAGCGTTCAGTCGTGAAAGGTTAAACGTAAAACGTAAAGGAGATGGCGACATCAACGAGCAAATCCTTGTTAGCACCGACGCGTCGGCGATGATGAAGTTGATTAACCCTTTTTTTTTGATTAGTCATAAGACGCCTTACATTCAGTCATTCTTTAATGAATTATGCAGATGATGATTTTTCTTTATGAAAGGATAATATTAGATTTTTAATGTACTTCCTACGAAATGAATTGTACAGAGGAAATATTCAAACAGGAAATTCGATTCAGATAGAAATTACTTCGAACACGCACATTTTCTTGAAAAATAAATCAAATTGGAAACTCCGAGAGGTGAGAGTTGCTCTCAGAATTATTTTAGTAATGAAATGATGTTCAGATTATCTTTAAACTGTTTAGTTTTCATGTGGAGTCATTGGAATCATGACATGCATTAATTAAGAAAAAAGAATCGCATACGTATATTTAATTTTATATATAATAGTTGCTATTTCATGAGATTTGTATTACTTTCTTACGAATATTTTATTCAGTATACAGTGCTCTATCCTAAACGGCAAGAGACAGATTCGGTTAAAAGAAAAGTTGTATCAATCGATATCGAATTCGTTATCCAACAACAGAATCGAATTTTACTTACTTCTTCTTGTGGTACAGGAAAAATATTAAAAAGCTTATTTCTTTTTTGCTTATAAGCTTCCTCACTTAACAAGTAAGGTGTTTTTCCCATTTAATCAAATTTACTTTTAAATTACCTTCAATTTTTATTAATAGTGTTCTGAAACTAAAATCCATTACTCACAGAGAAATACGAAGTTCTTTTAAAATAAAAACCTTATTCTAATTAAATGAATTTTAGGCAGCTTTGAAAAACAGAGAAAATATTAATTAAAAAGGATGATTGACGTGATTTATACATTAGGCGCTAGTAATAAAAACAGTTTACTTTCTACAAAAAATTGTAAAGGAAGGTATTCGGAAGGAAGACAAACGGAGCGATTCAATGAATATGGATTTGCATCGTGAAAAAGGAAGGAAGAAAATGTCTTGGAGTTTTTATGAATATCGCTGAAGGTCCTCTTGGACAATTTCAAAGTATTTAGAAATTAATGGTTAATATTAATATTATAAATTAATGCAAATATTTTATTTAATTAAAATTCTGAAATTGAACTCATAAAAGGGTTGATTTTCACACGCCAATTCAATTCCGCGATATCTACATCATTTAGTTGGAAGCGTAATAAAATACTACATTTTGTGCGATTGAAATATATAAATGAGTTCGGAAAATCGAACACCCTCGTAATAAATTTCACCCTGCTCCGTGGCATCTGCAGGATTTTATGCAAAACAGGACTAATTTATTATTCATCCATCAACCGCCCGACTGCGACAGGATTAGCCCATCAGAGAAAAAACATTCGGTCCGCAGACGTTCCAGTTCTGAAACGTATCGGTTCATTTGTATGCAGACGGGTTCTGAAAATATTTCGAAACGTGCCCGACAAGCTCGTGAACGAATACAGTCATTTGGTAATTGCCTGGTGCGTGCGTGCTGTGGACGAAATCGCCGCGCTCATTTCCTATGTTTATTGCTCAAAACCGATCATCTGCACGTGCAGTATTGTAGCCATAAATATCTTAAACGTGCGAGACACGATGATGCCCCGAATGATTTGGGTCTTTTCGTATATAAATAATACTCATCACCATGTGTTTTACTTTACTTGCTTTTGGAATAATATTCATCGCACGTAGCAATATTAAATGTATATTATTTACAAGAATTGAAAGAACGCTTAAGTTTTATTTTCATTATTTTCTTTTGTCTGGTAACATAGATCCTAGGCTAGTCCAAAATTTAAGTATAGACAAGTCACTCCTAAAATTTGCGATACAGTAATCAAGGTACGTGATCCAATAATATTATAAATAGGATCTGATGGGCGATGTGATGTGTGCTTATTAGTGTATATGTATACGTGGTGCTTTGAATTACATTGAGGTATATACAAGGCAGTCAAAATATTAACGATACTTTCCTCTCAGTTGGTTTAATGTTACTTCTTAGACTTGTGGTATAGCATGTATGATATTTGTATTACTAGAAAATTGATGTTTACAAATTTATCGCCTCTATTAGCTCAAGAACTGTAAATAAATACGTTTAACCTTTCAAATATTTATTTAACTTCTCGATATTTATTGCACGTGGCAAATTTTATGTATACCAAATTTATATCAACAAATATTTTATTGGAATTAGCTTTTACACTGCTATTTGCAGAATCTAAATAAACGAGTACTTCGTGGAACAATGCAAATTTTAGGAGCGACGGGAAGGCGAAATATTATTTTTCTGTGCTGGTGCTTTAATGACAACATTATGAAATTCATTTGGGTTTCATAAAGTAGCTCATTAAAACATCCGAAATTATATTTTATTAGGGTGGCGAAAATATAGGTATGTCGTCACATTTGTTAACACTTCAATTTATTTTCCGTTTTTTTCTATAATACCTATCAAATATTTCTGTTGTTCGTATCTGTTACCTGAATGCTAGGAATTTTCTATTCTACATTTAAAAGCAGGGTTTCAACAGAAACCATAGAATTTTGGCACTGACTGAATTGAAAGAACTGACAGGTACTATTGAAAAAACAAACTATACAAAAATTCTAAATTGACATTTGTTTGACATTTACTTAAATTTGTTGGCATCTCAAATTATAACATAATCTCCAAACTGACATTTGGTTCAAATTATTTTAAACGCCAACCAAAACCAATGTCATCAACTACCGCATAACAAATTAGATTTATCCTTCTATTTCTTTGTTCATTAAAAATCGAACCGCTTTGGGCGTGTGCGCTTCTTGTAAAACTTGTTTTTAATATACATACTATATATTTTAATATACGATTAAAAAAATGTATGTTCCCAGGCCAGTAATGTCCGTACGACTCAAATTGGAATAGCGGCAATTGACGGCCTACACAACGAGCCAGAGTTAACGAAGCTTAGATTGGAGGGAGTTTTAACGAAACTTTTGAGAACCTTCTGGCATCACTGCCCCGGACTGAGATTACAAGCGGGAAAAATGATTTTTAATTTTACAAAAAAATACCAAAGTAAAA
Organism: Serrognathus titanus; assembly: GCA_039766575.1. Taxonomy (NCBI): domain Eukaryota; kingdom Metazoa; phylum Arthropoda; class Insecta; order Coleoptera; family Lucanidae; genus Serrognathus; species Serrognathus titanus. The sequence continues at coordinate 54,429,500 of CM077912.1, forward strand.
AAAGAACGTTTGATTTAAGAAATACAAAAAAGTTATAAGGAGCTAGGGTGTAGAATTTGAATTAAGTTCTGAAAGAAGTGGTAGGTTAATCGAATAGTTTAAAATGTAGATTTTGTTTTTCTTTCTCGATTTTAAGAATATACTGTATTAATGTTGAAGTTTTAATGACGCATATGTTCAATAAATTCAATAAATTATTTTAACGGACACTTAAAATTGGCACTATCGCTCTACGTTTCACTATCGTTGATAGCGTTGTCAGGAGTGAAAATAAATCAACAAATTATTTTCACTCCTGACGAAGCTGTCAATCGATAGTGAAACGTAGAGTGATGGTGCTAATTTTAAGTGTCCGTTAAAATAATTTATTATACAATTTTCACCGAACAAGAATCAACTTAATTAGAGATACGTTCGTTATAAATCAGACGAATTTTTTTTTTTTTTAAATTAAAAATAATTTCTTTCCCTCTTGTAAACTTAATCCGGGGACATACTGTGTACAATTTGAACCGTTCACCAATGCTAACTTTTGTTACGTATTTAACCTAACTTATGTGACCATTTGTATAATGCAATGACATCAACATATATATATACATATTATTATTATCAATATTATCATTTTATTTTTAAAGTTAGAAATTCGCAAAGATTCTTTAATTTTCATGCTGATTCTGAACTTCTCTTTTCTCGCTGCTGGTTGTTAAAACATTTTTTTTAAATAGAGCAATGTAGTAATTTGTATAATTCATTCAGTGGAGATTTTCTTCTATTTACAGTAGTACAATTTTTTTTATTTGCTTAGAAAATAACGCAATAATTAAAATGATCACGTATAAGATCCAGTTGCCTAAATAATTGACCAATGTCATATAATTAATGTGCACATAAACAATAAATAACTGAAAAGAAAACATCATCGTTAGCAATTTTCTTTGAATTTATAGTAGAAAAGACACATAACATTCGTAATCATGTTACATCATTTTATTCGTTTTAACAGATGAAAAAAAAAAGTGAATCAACTTAATTAAAATTACAGCTGTGTTCGTATGCATCAGTTACAACTACTACATTGCCTTTAGAAATTAATATGGCTGTATAAATATTTTGGCAGCTAATACTGAATCTTTGGTAATTTAACCGAATTTCTATCTTTAAAAATAAAAAGGTAGCAATTGTGAACCGTTCAATTTTACAGCAGAAAATATGCGACTTGAAAGGATTTAAACCCGTTCCTTAATAATTATAATGGAAACCAATGCAATAATAAACAAATTCTCCTATTTTGCCAAAACCAGAGTATATAATGTATTAATAAAAAAGAGAATATAAAATTAGCTATACGACTATGTTGTTTTGTTGAGACTGGTTCATTTCTCGTCAGATTTAGTCAAAAACTATTAATAACCATACCCCATGCTATATGGCTTCTGTTAGGCATCATTAAAGAAATTGCGTTAAATTTTCTTTAAAAAACAAGAGAATTTGTAACAGGAAACAATTTCTGAAAGGAGCCTCCTTTAATTATATTATGTTGTTAACATGTAAGAAAGATATTACACCGTTTAAACAAACAATTAAGGACTGATCTTTTGTAAAACACCAAAATTGAAAAATTGTAACATTTAGATATTTTCAGGTATTTTTGGTACAATTTTAGTAGAATTTTTCAGATTTCTACTAAATATGCCGTTTGATACCAAAATAAAGTTAATATTTCGAAAAAGCTTTAATTGTACAGATTTGTATTTTTTTTTTTATTTGAATTTATAAATTTAGTTTGGAACATTAAACTTTTATGAATAATTAAATTATTTATTTTTAACTAAAAATTAATTACAAGAATCAAATTGTTAGGTTTCCGGTTGTCGCACTTAGAAAGAGAAAATTTGTAATGTCTTTACAATTTTTGGTGTAAGCCTGTTTTTATAAGAAATATTTTTATAGTTTTCTATTTCACAAATTATATTTCTAATAAGACCAATTCTGTTTAAACAGTTAAAAATTTGCAAAATGCGTAAAATTATTGTTTTATTCACATTTAAATTCAACACATTTAAAAGTTTTCTTGAAGGTATTATATTCATTTATTTATTCTAAATAATGTATAATGATAATTTCTATCTGCAATGTAGTACATACAGGATTTACGAACTGTCAAGTTCAATTAATATTTTATTAATGCTGACAGAAGAAGATTCATGATTATCTTACGAAATAGGATAACACTCTCAGCAGTAAATATAGATAAAATAATTTCAGGAATTTTTTCTCAAACTTATTTCTGTTTAAGCTGAACTAGATTTAATGTAATTTTTCAATTTTCGTGTTTCACAAAGGACAAAGGAGTAATTTTCAGCCACAATAAAAATTGTTTACCAGTTCTCTTTAGCTTATATTTGGTTATCAAGTGGAAAAACTTTTTCCAAAGAATCAAAAATAATTTTTTTCTCGTTTAGTGCGAACTTTTTGGTGGCCACTGTACATGAAGAAACTAATAAATAAAATTTAAATTATGTTTAGGAATTACTGTTACTGAACGCGACTGCGAACTTAAGGAAACAATTGTGTTTGTTTTAGCAGGAAAGTAGTCAAGTGTACAATTATTCTCTAAAACAAACACAATGTTTTCCTTATTATTAAATATAAATAGAAGTGCTAAAACTCAATTTTAATATGCTCTTGTAATTTTTTCCTGCAAAAGACTAAAATACTTTGTAATTAAATAATGTTGATACATTCTGTAAATTTTGTTTAATAGAACAGGACATAAATAAATCAGAACAGAAAAATCCTAATTCAATTAGTGAATTAAATTATTGCAAGTATGTATTGTAAATTTTAATGTAAATAAAAATTCTAGATATTCTAGAAAAACTTGTTCTCGAAATATGTTTGTACAGCGTTCAGCAATTCTTAAAATTCTGAACGTGAAATGCAAGAATATAATTATTTATAAATGCATTTTTGAATTTAAAACCCAAAAACATCTGACGTTAGAAAAAAATTAAATTAGAAAAATAATGAAAGTATAATACCTGTTGTTTAGTAATACGAGTTGTTTCCCTTTAAGTTTCTGGATGCAACGACACTAACGTAAGCGCACTCGAACTACGTCCACGCAAAGTTGCAAATGAAATAAGACTCTCCACTTCCAGCTCCCAAATATATACCATACCAGACCATTGCCTACTCATTCAAATTATGCCAGAAAATAATGGCACATCTAGGCTAGGAATAAAGACACAACAGCTTGACCTATGTTCAGACTTAAAACTGATGTCATTCCATTTAATAATTTGATTCTATTGCAAAGAATTTCAAAGCATAACAATACAACGTTAATTTACCGACTACGTTGTTGTTCCAAAATTGAAAGCAATTTCAACTAGCTGGTTAACATTTAATGTGTTCTTAATTACAGCGATTTAGAACGTCACGAACACAATATTGGAATTGATCGACGATTGTTCTAATTTAGTTCCATATCATATTTGCAATCATATCTATTCCACATAAAATCAAGGAATTTACGCCCAATTTTCTTTCGAGATTTCCACATTGAGATGTGATAAAATATTGCAGCTATAAATAATTTTGATGGTAACTGTTATTGCGAAATGAAAATGGCTATTCAAAAATCCATTTGCGTATTTGACTCGCTGAAAAAATTCCGGAAGTTATTCATGGAAACTTTTGAAGGTGGTCGAGACTCATTCATAAAATCATTTAGCGTATCCTACGGAAATATGAAAGGATTATTCATCCGCTCACTCAGTTAATTATAAATTATTATAAAATACTGTAAAGTTGTCATCGTAATTAGGAATTTTATACGAAACCAATCAGGAATATTCGAGAAATATTCGTGATCGACTTTTTTCGTATAAAATTCGTAATTGCGACAACTTTACAGTGTTTTTACAAATTTATAATTAACTGAGCGAATGGATGAATAATCCTTTCATATTTCCGCAGGGTACGCTGATTTTACGGCAACTAATTTCAGAATTATCGCATTAAACACGAGAATAATTAATAATTTTGGTAACAAATAACAAAAGTTATTTCATAATGTGTACATATTTTAAAATTCTGTTTATTTATTTGTTTCTGTTCAAAGTGACAGGTAACTTGGCCGTCGCTAAATGCAATTTTATTTCTGGAGTTCTAAAAATAAAGTTGGGCGACTCGTTTATTGCATGCATTAACTCTTATCTTATGATGCTTGGACGAGAATTTCGGTGAATCGTTATTTACAATTTAACTGATTCAAGAAGCTTAATTACATTCTGGACCGCCAGAACAGATTACCTAAGAAAATATTCGAAACTGAGTGCAAGAGGAAACACAAGAAGAATAGATTCCAGATATTACACAAGAAACCGAAGAAATTGGAGGCAGAAAAGGAAATGGTAAGAGAAAGGTAAAATTAAAATACTTGCAAGGAGTAAAGAAAAAAGATAAGAAAATTGTGTGAGAGAGAAGTTGAGAGATATCATGCAGTTGTCTTAAATGTATTAAAGACTCAAAAAGGGTATATTGTAGTATTTTTCTGCCATTTCAGTTCTTGACTGTACAAATCCAACAATAATTACCGACACTATTCGCATAAGCGTTTTTTTTTGAGGCTCAGCCTATATACGATTTCTAAAAAGATTGTTCACATTTAGCCCGAAATTCAGGATAAATAGTAAATTTACTATACAACCCGAAGAAGTTGTCAAACGTTCGGCGAAACGTCGACATTTATATCAGTTTTACTGAGCGTCCGATTAATTCTAATTTGAAATAATTTTCAACGGACAAGAAAATTCGTCAATTATTATATTTTAATTATAGTGCGATGAAAGGACAAAGTAGTGCAAAGTATTCAAAAAATATCCAACCAAATATCATTTTTATGAAAACTACCTAAAATATTTGCTTTTAATTTATTGTGTTGCATCGTTCTTTTTATTATGACTTATTGTTGGTCCAACTTTAAAACTTATATAACTTATGAAAATAACTTTCTCTTTCCAGAATCTTGCGTAAAAAGACATTTTTGAAACAATCTTATCTGAAAGAAATGATTCTGTTTAGTTTGGGGAAAGTGACAAAACCAAAATTTCCTAAACCGTTAAAGTTTTAAGAAAGTTCAGTCAACATGATCATTATTGATTTGGTTAATAATTGTTTTTTATTTTATCATTCTCGCTCTAATATAATCAATAATTTAACATATTTACTTAAAGAGAAAATTATTATTACTGTTTATCGCTTCGATCAGTTGTAACAATTGCGGCACTCTAGTATTTGTCCCAGACACACAAGCAACAATACACCTTTGTGTTTGCTCACAGAGGAAGCACATTTTTATTGTTTTGTTTAAACTTACGCCCAAGTTGACTTAATTCTTGGTTTTAAGATGTGTCTAGACCATTTGCTGAGTGAACTATATTACGCAGAAAACATCACAGTTGCTTTTCTGAAGCTAGTAACACTTGTAGCTTGTATAATGGAATATATTTGAATTGAAAATTGATTTTAAATGTAACACTTTTGTTACATATTACTGCGTTACCGGAGATCACCGGAGTTTAAAGCCTCTTGCACAATTTTCTTATTTTGCTCTTTGATCGTTGCAAATATTTTTCATTTTACCATTCTTTTACCATTTCTTGTTCTTGTCATTTTTTGATAATACTTATACTATTTATTCTGCCATAGATAGTTGATATGTACCGGGTAATTCAGATTGAAATTCGTACCCCTTTAACTTTTTTATTTCTATTAGGAAAATGGCACTTAGTATGACTAATATAGACCAGTAGTTTATTTTCCGTTATTAAACCATTTGTGTCATTTCCGGATTAAGCGGCATTGGTCTCAGGTGAAAATTTTTAAATGGAACGCCTGTATATTTTTCATTCGGGTCGAAAACAAACACGCTACCTGTGGACCACCAGGTCCATATGCTGTAATGTTTTAGCAACTACAAAATAATAATCATTCTTGATTGTTGCTACAATGATGTTATTATTTTTAGGTCGAATTTAATGTATCTTAATAGATGAATATAATACCAACGGGGCTTTAACAAATTTGAAAGAATTAAAAAGATGAAAAATAACAGAATTTGAAAGAATTGATCAAGTAATTTTAACAGAAGTTTTCATTCAAGAAGTGAACATCAGACAGAATGTGCCTTGAAGCTAGGGGTAAATAATTTGAGCATTTAAAAAGAATTTTAGAAAACATGTTGCCGTCCAGTAACATTAAAGATTCATTTAAAACACTATACCGTATATTAGATATTTTCGATCTTAAATCGACTCTAGAAGCTAAAAATGTAAAAATGTACCTGTGTTCCATTTAATTGTTAACTTTCAGACAATTTGCGTTTTAACAGGATATGATATATATCGTTTCATAATGTTGGATAATATATTAGAATATCTATATTATTTATACCAAATGTAATATTTTAAGAATAGAAATAAAAAAGTCACAGGGATGCAAATACCAACCCCAATCATCGGGTATAAGTACTTTCACTTTCTGTCTTCCAATTTCTTTAATGTCTTGCGTCTATAATTTCTGATTCTTGAGCCTTTATGTTTTCCTTGTTATCCATATTTTCTTAGGTAACCTATTCTGGCTCAGTCTTAAAATGTGTTTTCTTTGTAGTTTTTGGTTTATCGATTCCTGCTTTAGGTTTCCTTCAATTATTTCACTTTTCCATTCTTATTTCTTTCGTAGGTAATAACAATCTATTACATGCAGATTACTTTTGCACTTTTGTCATACTCGTTTATATTTAGTACAGCGGAATCGTATTATCGGGTTTTTATGATATGTATACCAAAGGCTGTTGGAAGGAAGTAGCAAATTCAAAGTGAAACAGTCAACAAAATAATTAAGTACAACCAAGTACTCAAGAAACGCACAGAACGGTGTGGAAAAAATTGTTCTCTCCTAGCAAATTTTTTAAATAGACGCAACGCAAATAACATTTTAGAAGTAGTCTTTCTGTACCCACAAGTTTCAAGAATAAAAAAAAAATATATGTTAAGAAAATAATTTTATTCGTTTCAATATACCGGGTGTCCCAAGCCATGTGCTTCACAGAAATTTTATTTTTTAATCAATTTACTTGAAATTTGGAAACAATAAAGTAATCGAAAAAACATACTTTCGAGCATGACAGATTTCAATTTTCTAAATTTATTATGGAACAGCCTATATACACTCACCGGCACAAAAAGCAACTCACTATTATTTTTTAAATAAATTATCTGAGGACACTTTTTATCCATTTTTTTTTCTGCTCATCGGTGAATAGGACATTTTCAATAATCGGGAGAGCCATGATCATCATGTAACTAAATTCTCTTGTTTAAATAAATTATTGAAAGTATACAGGGTGATTGAAATTCGAGGGCCAGCATGGGGATCTCGCTTATTATAAGAGATAGAGAATCGGTTAAATGGAAGCAAAGTTGCTAAATATCATGCTCATTAATAATACGTTAAGAAATTTGAAATATCTTAAACGGTTTCTTCACAATCGGAAAAAAACTAAAAATTGTGATTTTCGAAAATCGAATATAACTTCTTTATTTATGATTTTTTTCAAAATCTGTAAAAACATTCCTGAAGCCACTTTTTCTGCTTGATTGAATGCCGAGCGTACTTTATTTCTGGAGCGATTCGTTTTTATTTTTTCAGAGCCAACTTCATTTTTTCTTATGGGCGCGATTTTTGTTGTTGTTTTTCTTTCTGAATTCATTGGTATGCCACACTTACTATTTTGTTTAATTTTCATTGAGAAATTTTGAAAAAACTGAAAATAAATTCATGTGCACATATTAAGTTAGTTTGTATTCAATTATATGCTGCGTAGCCAAGGAAACGTACACATTTGTTTAATTTATCTGTCATTAAATACAGAATGGCGTATTCAAATGACGAAAAACGTGATATGTTGCGTATTTTTTATTTGTCGCAACGAAATTCTATTACAAGTGCTCAGCGGTATTTAGAAACTTATCCAGAGAGAATTCAACCAAGTATTAGATATTTTTCCAAGTTGGATAACAATGTGAAGAAACCGTTTAAGATATTTCAAATTTCTTAACGTATTATTAATGAGCATGATATTTGGCAACTTTGCTTCCATTTAACCGATTCTCTATCTCTTATAATAAGCGAGATCCCCATGCTGGCCCTCGAATTTCAATCACCCTGTATACGCCATTGTCAATATTGTGTTGCAATTGATTTTTTGTTTTCCAAACGTTTCCTAAAGACTTAATCTAATAATTTGTTTACATTTTGTCATTAATAAGTTGTTTTCATGGCTATTATGCTATTAATGCAATGGATGCAGCAAGAGTAATTGGTTTGATTCAGGATGATCGGTCTCAATGTTACGTTGCACCAGTTCTTGGAACTTCTCAAACATGTGTTTCCAGAACGTGGAGGCGATTTTTGGAAAGTGAATCTTACAATCGACGCCCTGGAACACGTCGTCAAAGATGTACAAGTGCTAGAAAATACCACTTTCTTATTCTAACGATCCTTCGCAACAGGAATTTGACTGCTGTTCAAGTCAGAAATCGCCTTGCAGAGGTTCGAGATGTACATGTAAGTGACAGAATGATCAGAAGACAATTTAATGAGGCTAATTTAATGGCAAGAAGACCTGCACATGGCCCAGAGCTTAACACACAGCATAGAATAAGCAGACTTGCATTTGTTCGTGAAGATGTTCATGGGAATATGGGGCAGTGGAGTCAAGTACTCTTCATTGATGAGTCCCGGTTTTGCCTACGAGCGCCAGATGGTCGTGGAAAAGTGTGAAGAGGGACCGGCGAACGGTATTGTTAATGTAATATTGTTTCCAGACTATCTTTCAACGGAGGTTCGATTATGGTGTTGGGCGGTATTTCTGCGTACGCACGTACAGACCTTGTTGTAATAAATAGGGGAGTTATCAACGCTCAGAGGTACATTGAAAATGTTCTTCAAGATCATGTGATACCCTTTGCCCCTTTTATTGGCGACAATTTTATGTTGATGCACGATAATGCACGGCCGCCACATGTCGCCAGAATTGTTAATGAATTTCTTGACGCTGTTGGTGTTAACCGAATGCAGTGGCCCCGAGAAGTCCCGACATGAATCCCGTCGAACATGTCTGGGACATGTTAGGAAGGAATATTAGAGCTCGCATCCCCGGCCCAGCTACCCTAGAAGAATTATCAGTGGCCCTTCAGCAAGAATGCGATCAACTTGACAATTTACCGATTAGGCCCTTGGTGGAGGAGTCGATACCACAATGTATGCAGGCTGTAATACAGACACGTGGAGGCAATACTCGATATTAATTAATAAGGAAGATTGAAATTTTGCATTTTTTTTTAAGTTACAATTTCATCAATTTTGCAGTTTTTATTACTTTTATTAAAATCTTGTTTGTTTTGTTGGCCTTATTTGATATACATCAACCAAGAAAACTATAAATAACAATTATCAGTCGAAAATTATATTAAAAAAATTATTGTCGCAATGAATTACGCAAACCTCAAAATGAGTCGCCGGTGAGTGTATTTTTATATGTTTGGAATCTGCAGATTATTATGAGTTCGAATAGGTATCAAATTGTACTTTTGGTTTCCATTACAACTAAAAAAATAACTTTTTTCTTTTTCAATCTAGAAATCTACGAATCGTGTATTTTCGACCTAATGCCTTCAAGTAATTCGATAAAATCATTACTTCAATTGTACTTTGATTTTTAAAATTATTAGCATTTAAAATGTTCAGAGTCGTAACTCATCTCATTTAAATGAAATCTCAGGTGCTTCTTAGCCTAGTTCAACAGATTTTTTTTCTGTGTACACTGATACCAAATACTTCTTCATATTTTCTTTGAGTCATTTAAAATAGAGTATGATTTATTGAGATTTAAACAATTTTTAATGAAAGTATTTGCTATCGGTGTACTCAGAAAAAGAAATTCTGTTGGACTAAGCTAAGAAGTACATGAGGTTTCATTTAAATAAGATGTTACGATCGTCTGAAAATTTTAAATCCCAAAAATTTTAAAAATCAAAATACAATTAAAGTAGTGGTATTCTCGAATTACTTGATTAGAACGAAATTACACAATTTACTACTTTTTAGATTGAAAAATAAAGAAGTTTTTTTTTCGTTGTCATGGAAACCAAACTCATCTAATCATACACATTTGGACAATGATCTGCATATTTGAAAAGTGGAAAAATAAAATAAAATAAGAAAGTTGACATCGTTTCCGGCGAAACAGGAATTCTTACCATGCTCGATGTACGTCAGAAAATTCATTTTTTTATCTAATTGATCTTTTCAAAATTTCTTGTAAATTGATTAAAAAATGAAAATTCTAGAAGGGTGAGTACATGAGCCAACCGTTTTACTTGTGTTTGTTATTGTAAAACTTATTTTAAGTAAGAATCAAGCGCAAGTAGATATATGAAAACACATAATTAAATGAAAAGAAGCTTCAAGAAAAGAAATCGACTATGTTGTAGATAAAAAAAATAATCAACCATTAATTATACCATATCACTTAATAATTTATCTGTTTTAAGTTTTTAGATTAAATTCGTTAGATGTCAAAAATGATGCAGTGATGAATCAAGCTGCGACATGAATTTTATTTCCCATAACCACCCCTTAGGGCTTTAAAAAAACACATGGTGTAATAATTGAAAAGGTCTTTTAAAACACAGTGTAAGGTTTTAAAATATATCATACTGAGAAAACCGAAGAAAGTAAAGAATTCCTTTTTAAACTTTTTGAGAAACAAGAGGAAGATGAGGAAATTAATGCTGAACTTAGAGTCCATATGGTTCCTGAATTGAATTTTTTTTTCGAATTTTTAATTTTTTTATCGGTCAGCACATATTTCACCATTTTTAATTAGATATTCTTAACTACTTCTCAACTGTACATCTTTTAACTCTTAAGCAACTTAACTTAGTTACTACCCTTTGAGAATTATTGTGATATTTTAAAGAAATATTTAAACTTTCGTTTCGTTTCTTTAATATACTATTCTCGCTTTCTTAAGAGATTCTAATTTAAATATAAATTTTTAATTAATTAAAATTTTAATTCAAATACTCATTCTAAATCGATTCATAGTTTATTCGCGGAGCAATTTCAGACTAGTTCGGAACCGTTAAATCCATGCATTGATAAAAGTTGTATACTTGAAAATGTTAAAATCGATCATTACTTCGGTGGTCATTTGATTTTAACGGTTCTGAACTAGTTCGGACCGTTTCCGCGAGCAAACTTATTATAAAATTGTCGAAGCTGCATTAGAATAGAGAATGGGAATTCCTATATTCGTCCGTCACTGCAGCACCCTGTATATTCAAATAGACTCAAGGTTTCCTTGCTAGATATGAATAAAAAGCTAGGTCTTATCGTTTCCCGGCGTCTTTGTGAATCATTCGACCAGGATTTTTAATGAAGCGTTCATTGTTCAAAATTTTTAGATAGTGAGACGGTGACTCCTTGTTCTATTTTTATCAAATCATCTCACAAAAAATTTAATCTCAAGTTATAATTTGAGAGTTAGTAGACATAATTAAATTAGGCGCTGACTTTATTTGGATTATTAATAGAAACGTTTTAATTGGTGTATGATATTCAAAAAGATCAAAAAATAGAGTCGTTTCAAAAATTTTGAAATAAACCTATTATGGTTTTGAACAACCAGTTCAATATTTAAATATTAATGGAATTTTGAAACATTTGAGAATTTGAATTTGACACGTCTGTCTAATGACCAATAAAATTAAAAATTTAAAAACATCCAATAATTGAATATTTTTACTGCTTAAAATAAATAAACGGTTATACTTTATAGTTACCATATTGTTAAACATCAGTTTCGCATATATCCTTTTTAGATATAAATTGTCTCTCATGTGTTTAAAAACAAAAGAAACATGCAGATAAAGAATTGCATTAACTGTATAAATTAATCAAATTATTGAGATGTTAAATTTCCCCGTTATAGACAAGTATAAGTTTATGTTTATGTTACTTTATCAAAGCACTCGATATGTTTAACCGTAATATAATCTCCAAGGTCAAAGTCTATTATAATTATCATATTACCGACAGTAAATTTTGAAATTAAATCATTTGAATCTTTTGATAAAGAAAAACAAGAATAGTAAGAATAACAAAAACAAATATACCTATACTTGGCAATATTAAAAATAAAATGTGAACGTTTTACGAAATAAGTTAAAACGCAATAAAGGTAAAGACAATACAAAAGATTCAAAGAATTAATTTTGTGTTGCAAGTTTTTGAAATTTTTAAGGCATTTCTAGATTATTATTAACAATATTGGACCAGAATAAAGAATGATTTATTAAAGATAGTGTAGAAAACTTTGCGCCCAACCTTTGACTACCAAAAAATAAGCATGTGATTCATTTGTATAACACTCACCGCATTTCCCGTAAGGCACGCATAAATTGTTTTGGCGATCATCGGTTTAAACCAAGGATGTTGCATGTGATGCATAAGTAGCCTTGTAACAGGGATTCCCGACACGTGAGTTCACCACGAAGCGATTAATTGGCCACAACAAGCAGATATCTTGAGTGTAAAGAAAAAAAATAAACACTGAGGTCGAAAGTTAATTGTTTTCTGATTATATTGTTTTTTTTTCTCATAGACTTCCAGTGGTAAATATTACATTTTTAAATTTTAATTGTGGTTAAAAGAAGGTGTGCAGGATTCTTACATCTTAACAAGTACGGCGTTACTTCCCAAACGTTATTAACTTAAAAATATCGATATTTATCGATATATGGATATATTGATATTATCAATATTTATCGATATATCAATAACTCGATAACTGTCGATAATATATCAATATTAACATTTTTTGGAAGTAACACCATATCTGTTTAGAACAGAATGAGACAATCGTAACAATCTACCAAACTACTGAAGACATGGGCATCACTAAACGTGAAACTCGTTTACAAATTAAATCGATGATATTTCTTATTACGCTGCGGACGACAACAAATTATTCAAAACCACATCAACTACACCACCAAGCATGGTCACCCAAAACAGAAGACTCTCACAGAGCATTGCAACACATATCAACAGGTTGAGATTCAGAACTTTTAATTATTAAATAAAAATTACTATATCGGACATCAATCAAATTAAACACAATATCACTAATATTAGAACTCTGACACATGTTTCTAAAATACTCTTACAGAATTCCAATTAAATTCAATTCTAGCTTTAATTATGTGAAAAATGTTAACAAGAACAAATTGAATAGACTGAAGTCCGAAATGGTAAAAACAGAATTATTTCAGAACAATGGTAAATGGCTTGTTAATTTAACGGACATTGAAATCCCTCGATATAAAAAACTTTCTGTCATTGGGCCCAAAATTCAGCTTAAAAACTTCCCCTTCTCAATTTTACTCTGGTAGATCCCTAGCAGAAGCTTCCTCCTCAATTCCCATAGACTCAGAGCAACCAATGTTGTCATTGTTTAATTAAGAAATTTAGATTTTAAGAAAGCTTATACATTCTGAGTATATCCGTAAATCAAGAGCATGTTTGTTTACTTTGTCTATGGTTTGGCAATATGATACGGGGATGCGTTTCAGGCAGAGAGATGTAAGAAAAAAAAGATATGGTAAGGCGGGCAGTCTCCGGGCGGGCTTTGAGTGGTAAACGTGTTGGAAACGTACGAAAAATACTCTCGTTCGCGAGTGTTGTTAATAAAATGTATTAGATGTTTGATAAGAGTTTTATGTGGGATATCGGCCTTGAGAAGGCGATAACTTGCCAGAGATAATATCGGCCTGAAGATGGCGATATTTTGGTAAAGATAGTTTCGCAATACTTCGAACTGACTTAGCGAAGTGAATGGACCGTCGGTCGTGGCGGAGTCCTGAGCACTCGTTGAGGATAGTGTTGTGTTGTCACCAGCAGTACGACATCATCGGGAAACGGTCGCGGTGTGGCAACATTGTCAGGTGACCGGTGATGTCGGTAAACAGCTAGCTGAATACCTGACCTGGTGGATTGCATTATGCTTCCCAAGAACGGTCTTGACTTGGTGTTGACTGTGCTTAGACCAGTGTGGCAATTACTGAAGGAGGCGGTCAGCACCAATGATTCTGAGAACGCGCGCTCAGAAGGCAAGGTAGCTAATATCCACCTGGAGTCCGCCTTTATGTACGCGAAGTATGAAGATGGACATTCGAGGACACCTTCTCCGTGAGTTTCTATATCTACAGAGATCTGCTGCGTCTAGATTCACCGCTGGATTAAGCGGGGCCGGCAAAGGGCCCCGGTAAGTAAAGTATTCCACATCGTTGAGTAGATGCTCGTAAATGGTTACTTATAATTTTGCATGACACCCTCGTCAAATCGAAAAGCGGCGCCCGGATGTTAAGACGTTTACCCTCAGAGAAAGAGAAAGAAAGCAGGGAAAGAGAGATCTAACCAAAGGGTGAGTGAATGTTTATTGTAACTCTGATTATATTCTGATCTCTCTGGATGTGGTGTCTTCATTTACCAACATTCCCACACAACTAGCGATAGAAATTATCATAAAAAAGTGGCATAACATCGCAAATGATACGAAGATTTCCTGTGAGTAATTTCTTGACATTGTACAATTTATTTTCAACAATTGTTTGCATGCAAACGCATGGCACAGCGATGGGCTCACCACTTAGCCCTATCATTGCCCAATTAGATACTGATGAATTACTAGATCAATGTCTTAGCTAACTCTTCTTTCCACTACCCTTTTTGTTCAAATATGTTGATGACATGAGCACCACGACCCCCAGCAACAAACAGAATGAAATTTTAGAAATATTCAACAATTTCAGCCATAATATTCAGTTCAAAACTGAAATAGAAAACGATAACAGCGTCTCCTTCTTAGACACCAATGCCATTAGAACCGAAGGCAACATTATTGTTTTAGATTGGTACCACAAACCCACCTTCTCCGGTATATTCGTCCATTTCTATTCTAACCACCCCCTTAAACAAAAACTTGACACCATGAAAAACCGTGTTACACGTAGTTCCCATGACAACTTTCTTCAAACCAATTAAAAAAAATTAATTGATTAAAAATGATTACCCATCTTCCTTGGTCAAGAACTTAATATTTTCTCACCCCGATCCCAATGTGTTAGCTTAACCTACCCAGGGAGACAAAAAAATTATACAAAAGGCTTATGTTTATCAAGTCCCTCACCCCGAAGATTAGGACTATAAAATTCCTTGCTCTGATTGTGACAAGTTATATATTGGCCAAACTGGCCAAAGGCTAAAAATCGTATTGCACAACATCGGAGTGATTGCAGAGTTGGAAGAAAAAAAGTACAATTAAACAACTATTAATTTCAAAATTGACAACACAACTTAGTACAATTTACACAAACATACTTAAATATAATTTAGCCAATAACACTTACGTAATTTTGTCTCAGTAGGTTGTTCTACCTGCATGTCCCATTGTTCATCATGGCGGTAAAAGCTTTTCTACAATTTTAGTAAATGTGTGTTGTAATGTTGTAATCCATTTTGACAATTTTAATATGTAACTTAAATCCACGTTATACTGTTTTGTTGTCAATGTGTTCACTGATAAGGCTAGCAAGTTTCTTTATTCCACGTAAGTTAAGTTACCCTACTCTTAACCACAATCAATATTTAAAAATATAATATTTACTATTGGAAATCTATGAAAAGAAATTTACAACTACAAAACCATTAACTTTCAATCATAGTTAGTTATCGATATATCGATAAATATTGACAATATCGATAATATCGATATCCGAAAGGAAAAATATCGTTATTTTATCCATATAATAATATGGATAAATATCGAATATCGATATTTCCTTTTCGCAGCCCTAAGAGAGTTCCTCATGGTTCATGATTTTTAAGTGATGGTAAAAGTAAACGATTACCGTCAGTAAACTCTGTTTTTCTTTTAATTCTATAACGATTACATTATGAAACTCATTTGGGTTTTATTAAAGCACTAAAAATTTTATTTAGATTGGCGACAACTACATTCGTTGACATCTCAAATTAAGTAACCTCCTAATTAATATATGTTTGAAATTATTTTAAGCGTTAACTAATGTAACCAGCTTTTTCTATATTTAAATTACAAAATAACTGACTCTCAAGCTTTTTTCATTTAAGAACCAAAATAGAAAAAAATAGTATAAAATAAAACATTTTAGCGCACTAATAGTTATTTCTTGAGCACTTGTGAAATTCTATGAATTAACGTAACACGAACAAACACCCTTGATTTCACAAAAGCTTTTTTATTCACTAAATGTACTATTCCAGCGTAAAGTAATGAAAGTCTGGAAAGGGTAAGCGGCCACCCGACTTCGCCCGACCGAGAGATAAACGCCGTAGCTCCGCCCGTTGAAATTTCTTAGAAATATCTACCTACCCTCAACTGCAGGCATTGCTAATATTACGATACGTAATTATTAAATGTAATTGGCCGATATCAATGAACTTCTTATTAGCAAGAAGTATTATGCATTCTAAATATTATTAATGAAAATATTTATCTTATTCATAATTAATCTTTAGGAAATTATTTGATGCTCTTTCAAAAAATGAAATAAAGGTATAATAAAATAGTTCATAGTTCATAGTTCGTTTTATTATTTGCAATTAAGATTACAAATTCGTCAGATTACCCAGATTACATTAAATCTATAACATTTAAATAAACATATTACATTAAATACCTATTTGGTAAATAACATTTTTGGTAAAAATAAATACATATTTAACAAACAAGACAGTACGAAATATAATAGTTATTGCGGAACAAAATTATTAATCTAACTGACGCAGGAAGAAAAGACTTTTAATAAACAAATATTGTAATTACAAATTAAAACAGAAAACAATAATCCAATTATATTGAAGGCGTCCCGTGTCCATCGTATATTGTTGGCCTTCGGTTGACCGCGTGATGGATCAACCATTACACAACGACGTGGTCAACCGAAAACCTAAAATATACGAAACAAAAAGCTGAAATAAATGATTAGTTGCTGAAAAAGAAAAAATTATTAAAAACTCTTAGAATAAAATTCAAACAGAAAATAAAAATGCCAAAAGAAAAAGTAATTAATTTCTGAAAAATAAATGATTAGTTGCTGAAAAAGAAAAAATTATTAAAAACTCTTAGAATAAAATTCAAACAGAAAATAAAAATGCTAAAAGAAAAAGTAATTAATTTCTGAAAAATAAATGATTAGTTGCTGAAAGAACGAAAAAAGCGAAGATAACATGTTAATACTTTGTGTAATACCCGTTACTTTCAACACATTCTCTTAACCTGTTTGGCATTGAATTTACCAAATTTTCACAAAAATTTGTGCCTCTAAATGTTTCCCAAACTCGGAAAACATGTTGCGTTAGTTGTTCAACGGTTCTTTCACGAACACCGTGTCCAGCGATATCCTCCCAATTCCTTACCATCGCTCCCCACATATTTTCTATTGGATTGAGGTCTGGAGATCTTGCAGGCCACGGTAATACCTCAATATCGTTGCGATCTGTAAACCAGGCTGTTACATTGGCAGCTTTGTGAATGGGGCTATTGTCTTGCACAATGGTTATTATTTCCACCTCGTCCTCGGGATATACTAATCTTACTGATGGCAGCATCACTTCTTCCAAAATTTCTATATACCTTGCAGATGTAAACCTTGGGGGTGAAACGGGAACTAATGCACCGGGACCTGCACTCGAAATCCAACCCCAATATCCAGCTGATATGCGTCCACTTGTTGCATTTGGTCTTACGTTTTCCACATTATACCGTGTATTTTTCCTTCTCCATAACACGACTGGGGAATCCTGCGATGTAGAAAATGTTTTCTCGTCTGTAAATATCACATTTTCCCAATTGCGATTCATATTTTCCTCACAGAAACGCAATCTTGCAGCAGCGTTCTCGGGTGAAAGCAAAATTTTCTTGGCTGGTTTTCTGCTGTGAATACCTGCACTCCTTAACCTTTCCCTTACTGTCGTAAAAGAGCAATGCAAATTTAGTTGTTCCCTGATCCTTACTGAAGTTGTAAACGGATTAGCTTCGACAGTGGCAACTATTGCCTGGTCTTCGTTATTAGTTGTTACTCTGGGACGACCTGATTTCGGTGCTGTTCTTAGGAAAGCGTCTTCTTGTCTTCCATTGATCCATCTTCGAATTTGACTTTCTGACATATCAACTTGCTGAGAGATGTTTCTTATGGACATTCCTGCTTCTGCTAAACCGCAAATATATCCTCTTGTAGCTACGGATGATTCTCGTTGCCCCATTCTTCTTCCCATTTTGCTAACAAAAAAGTTGCGATTCCTACAAGGAGAACTAATCACAGACGACAAGACCTTTAAAAAATTCAGAACAAAAAATATAAATGGCGGAAGAAAATTAAATAAATTCTAAAATAAAAATTACATAAAAAATATGAAAATAAGACCTTAACAAAAATTATAATTTGCTGAAAGAAAAGTAATTAATTACTGAAAAAAAAATATTAAAACAAAAAAGAAACAAATGCTAATATAAAAATTTAAAATGCTAACATAAAAATTACTATATTTAGTTGATAAAAATTAAACAAAATATATAAAAAAATATGAAAATTAAACCCCAACAAAAAATTAATTTGCTCAAAACAATATTAAAACAAAAATTAAATCAAAGCTTAAATAAAAGATGAAAATATTAAAAACTATTACAATAAAATCCAAACAGAAAATTAAACATACTGAAAGAAGTATTTAAATTCTGAAAAATAAATGATTATTTGCTGAAAGAAGAAAAAAAAATTGTTAAAAACAAAAAACAAATAAATGGTAAAATAAAAAAAAATCACAAAAAAGACCACAACAGAAAAGTATAATTTGCTGAAAGAAAAGTAATTAATTAACAATATTAAAACAAAAACTTAAGCAAAGTTTAAATAAAAACAATAATAATAATAAAAAACTATTGCAATACAACTCAAACAGAAAATCAAAAATAAAACTGACTAAAACTCACTTGCTGCTCGTTCAACTTTCCTTGGTAAGGCACAAAGGCAAATGATCAATGTTTAAACAATCGAAGTTTATATAGCTCTGAAGTTCAGATTAGCAGAATACTAAGAATATAAAGAAACACGTGTTCTTTAATGGGATTCAAATGAAATTGGACTAAATCTTTCAGAATAATTTTGTGTTTAATTATAAATCGGATTTAATTATTCCGATTTCGTATTAAAAGAACATTTAGCATTTTTATTTTCTGTTTGAGTTTTATTCCAACAATAGACGATGGACACTGCGACGCCTTCAATATAATTGGATTATTGTTTTCTGTTTTAATTTGTAATTACAATATTTGTTTATTAAAAGTCTTTTCTTTCTGCATCAGTTAGATTAATAATTTTGTTCCGCAATAACTATTATATTTCGTACTGTCTTGTTTGTTAAATATGTATTTATTTTTACCAAAAATGTTATTTACCAAATAGGTATTTAATGTAATATGTTTATTTAAATGTTATAGATTTAATGTAATCTGGGTAATCTGACGAATTTGTAATCTTAATTGCAAATAATAAAACGAACTATGAACTATGAACTATTTTATTATACCTTTATTTCATTTTTTGAAAGAGCATCAAATATTTCCTAAAGATTAATTATGAATAAGATAAATATTTTCATTAATAATATTTAGAATGCATAATACTTCTTGCTAATAAGAAGTTCATTGATGTCGGCCAATTACATTTAATAATTACGTATCGTAATATTAGCAATGCCTGCAGTTGAGGGTAGGTAGATATTTCTAAGAAATTTCAACGGGCGGAGCTACGGTGTTTATCTCTCGGTCGGGCGAAGTCGGGTGGCCGCTTACCCTTTCCAGACTTTCATTTCTTTCCGCTGAAACTGTACATTTCGTATGCTAAGCTAACATCGTCAGTAGTATATAAACTAGCCCGTAAGACGAAAATAATTTGTATACTACTGACGATGTTTGCTTAGCATACGAAATGTACATTTAGTGAATGAAAAAATTTTTGTGAAAACAAAATTGTGTTATGTTAATTTTAGCGCACTTGTCAATTAGAAAACTAGCCGCTGTGCAACTCGTTTTCTGAACTTTATAATAAGATAAATTTCAAGAATCGTGGTGTTATACTTGACAGTAAAGTTTTTTTTTTCTGATTGTAAATCGAATTATTCTATAGAACGAACCGAATGCTTGGATTTTGAACTAGTTTATGAAACTATGTTAATGCTGTGCAAAATATTTTAAAGTTTGCCAGCAGCAGATCAAATGAAATTAAATTTGGAGTTAGACATAATTTTTGCAACATACATAATAATATTGATGACCCTATTTAATTTTTTTTAGGCTTGAACTGAATATTAATTTATTTTTCTACAACCGTGTCTAAAGTAAATACTTTAAAAGTCAATTTTAGTTTGTAAAGTGTCACTTTTTCAAGCCAGTACATAAAAACTTCTTTATAAATCCTATAGCGTAAAAAGTAAAATGGAAAATATGTAGGTTGCCTATTTTTAACAGTTTCATTAATGTTTTCAAAGCATTTTATAACCTGAATGTAGGTGTAAAGTAAAAAATTAATTACTAAAATAAACAAAGCAGAAAACACTAGTATATTTAAATTACTTTAAATTACTTTACCGAACAGATCGATCGCTTTGTCAAAGTGAATAACGATAATAAATGAAATTATCCTACTAATTAAACAAATAACACGTTCATTTAATAATATCACAGGTAAGACCTGCACTTTCGGTTGTAGAAAAAATATTGTATACAACACGTTTTTTATCTCGTGCTACTACTTTCACACTAGATTGAAAAGACCTACTTTACATACTTGTTGCATAAAAAACTATTTTGCATACTGTAGTACGTTTTTAACAAAAACTGTTTCAATGTTAAAAGTTATCCTGGAAGTTGCCCTGTCATTATAGTAAGTACTATCCACAAAATAATAAAAAAAAAAACTAGGACAACCTTTAAATCCAGTAGCCATGCGTTACATATAGTTTTACACAGCTAAAAAAGTTTTCTACTGTTTTTTTTTAGGTTAGCAGTGATACCTATCATACGAGTCTCGTCAACTATAGGTTCGGATACTACGGTTTTAGTTAGATCTCGGACAAAGTTACTGAAAGCAAATTTAGTTTACTAGTTTTCTGCGTTTCCCCAGTTTGTAAGGCGAATGCCGAAGGAAAAATAATAATACCAAGTCACCAAACACCCCTCCCCGACCAGCTGTGTGAGTTTGGAGAATTTGTGGGGAAAAAATAAGATTAAGTAATAAATGAAGCTATCACAGTTCCTTTACGTCTTGTGCTGATTTTTTCCATTTTTTCCTATTTTTTTGTTAGCTCTCTCCAGTTTCCTATCTAGTTGCTTTGCAGGCCCTCTTCTACTACCTCTCTCCATATTTTTCTTCTTGTTCTTTGTCCTTCTGTTGATATATTTATGAAGTCTCTCTTCTCATTGTTCATTCTTTTTAGGTGTCCGAAACATTGTAATCTGCATTTAACAAATTTGATAACTGTTTTTTTCTCCAGGAAGTTCATACAGATCTGCATTCTTCTTTCCCAGACGTGTTCTGTCCTTAATATTATCCACTCCTAGATTTCTAATTTCTCTTAATTTTTCCGATGCATAACCTAGGTCTCGCACAGTATGTCAGTATTGGTCGTAATGGCTTGTATAATCTCAATTTCGTATTACTCCTTTTTTGATTTTAAAATTCTATTTAGGCCACCCGCATTTTTGTTACTTTATACTATACATTGATCAATTTCGTTGTCTACATTACATTTGTTGGTTATCAATGTTCTTAAGTACATATAATCTTGAACCTCTTCAAATTCCCATACGTCCTCATTTCCTCTATGATTTATTCAATTTTGTTTCTTCTATATTAAATTTTAGGCCAATGGATTTTGCAGGTGATATGAGTTACTTCGTGACCTTTTCTAATTCTCTTCTACTTCTTGCCATTAGCAATCAATACATGTGACTTTTATAGAAGAGAGTTCCTTTTGTATTTATTCCGCTTTTACTTATAATTTCTTCCATTGCTAGATTAAATGGAGACATTGACAAAGGGTCGCCTTATCTTAATTCTCTAAAGCGACGAAAGTCCTAAGATTAATCTATGATCAGTCAACAACAACGTATTGGTGCAAATTTGACGTTATGTCGATATGCGTAGATGCGTACGAGTCCCTGTTAGACATAGTTACAAAATTATTTGTGTTCATAACATTTTTAATAATACTTTTTGTACTATATTAGAAACAATGAAAGAATAATGATAATGATTGCGGTTTGTGCTAAAACTATCGTACATGACTTTTGTGTATACAGTACTTTTAAGCGGGTTTCCTTTCCTGTGATTGTGCCGACATCGATAGTGGCAGTCCGTCAATTTCACATAGGAAACAAAAAAATTGACATTTTCAATATTATAAAGGCACGTGATTTGCTAAGAATCATCTAATCGCTAAATCCTGTGTGATATTCGTCAATTAACATCACCGCACTGCGGTCGAGAGTTGACATTTTGCAAATAAAATCTATTTCAGTAAAAAAAAAAAAATAATACAAAAGGATAACATAAAATGCGTATCACAATATTATAACTGCCATAAAAGTTAAGTACACATAAAAATGCATTAAATTTAATATTCAGAAATGATTCTCCAAATATTTGTACAAATTTCAACATAAAAGTATTTTTGGTGGAGTTTTAAAAAGAAAATCAAATTCGTCACTAACTGCCAATTTTTTTTAATTAAAAAAGGAATTGCTTATGAATAAAATAATATTCGAATTAGCTAATGAGCTGAAACTAGGAAGATATATTTTTTTAATATCCCATTATTTTACTAGTATTAGTGCCAACAATACTCGATAAAAAAATTAATAGCCCTTTGTTATTAAAACTTTATATAATGACGGATTTCTAAAACAATTGTCTTGGATAGAATATTTTGTCTTTTGGCACAATATTTACATATGTTAGAGAAATAATTCAACCGTGATTGTGTTTAGAATAATACTTTTCTAATTATTTAATTTATTCACCATGTTTACGCATTTCTCGTCGTACGCGACGTCTTATTTCGAATTTCTGCTTTTTACGTTATTGCTCACATTTTCGCTTATCCTTTAATAATCATCCTACAACGTTAAATTTCTAACTATTTTCTGAACTCTCCTGGCTTCCCCTAACGGTTTAACTTCACATTTCCTTCGAACACGTCTCATCTGTCTTCGTGACGATTCTTCGTAATTTTCAATCGTATCCGTTTTTACTCTCCGTCCTTATCAATCATCTTCTAGCATACCCCAATTTAAAAATTGTTTTATAAGAGTCGTTATTTAAATAAAATTCATTCAGATTCATTTTCATGCTAAAATTCATAACATAGCATAAGTCAGTTCATGCTGACCACTGGTTGTTATACTATTCAATATATGTTACTTTGTTTTGTTTTATATTGTATATTAATATTTAGTGCAGTGTTAGAACTCTTTGAAATATGTATATGACTGTTTAATAAATCATAATTGACGCTTTTCATTAAAGAATTGTCACCAATTAAATAATCAAGAAACCTTACAACTCGTGAGTGGAGCGGAAATCTTCACATTCTTTCGTATAAGTCCATGTGCCACTTTAAAAAATCGAAAATTATGTAAAGTTTATTTAAAGACCCAATTCTTGTACTACCAACAAAATATTCTTGAAAAAGCTTTTTCGAACTAATTTTGATTTCTTTAACTTGAAGGCTACCGCGGCGTTGTCCATAATTGAATTGGCTTCCGATAGGAACCGCTTCCGGTCTGCTTCTACAGAACCGGAAGCCAATTATATTTTAGCAATATAAGCAAAGCTTTTTACTTAGAATGACTGGATATGGGAAATATTTTTCAATATTTAGGACAATTTCACAAATTCAAAGATTATCAAATTCAGAATTTAACTTTTTTTCTTATATCTTCATAAAAAGGCTTGGGTTTGCTTTAATTCAGTAGCTAGGTCTGATTTAAGAAATTATTATTCCTAGTGGAAGTGGTTGGATCCCATGGTAAATGATTCTCTCCGATAAACTTGCTTTTAATGGTACTTAAAAAAAGCGATTTTTGATTATATTTTATACGGAGAGAATCCATTCGAGCTTATAAGTACAGAAAAGTGATTCAGTTTAAATTTATTTAAAATATTATTCGACTGTAATATTTATATTTATTAACTCAAATTATACAAAGCAAGACGTTTCATGGCTGCACAGAAGGATTTTAACATTTTTGTTATGTAACCTTGCAGAAACTATAAGCTCCTTAACTTACTTGAGTGATTGAGATTAATTTATCTACGGCTCAACTGTCAACAGTATTGGACAACTTGACAAATCATAAATCCTAATTGACAATAACAAGAGAACGATCTTACATCTTCAATTGTGGTTAATAAACCGCAAGTGTTTTAAAAAAAAAAAATTAAGATTTAATAAGAGAAAGATTGCTATCTCCTTAATGTGTTAATTTTTATTTAATAGTGGACGGTGCCAAAATTAAACGAGGTCGATGTATTTTCACCCCATCTTATAGAATATTATGAAATAGTTTACCCATAAATTTCAGTACAAGTAGAAATTTAAATTATGCGTTTTAACATCATCACTAAGCGGGGTCATTTCTGGTGTGAAAAAGTCGTTATGTATTCGTTTCGTTTTACAAACTTGAAACAACTGTAGTGCCGACATTTCAACCACGTAGTAATTACTTTACAATGAGTTAACCTCGTTTTCCCCGCATTGCAATCTTTCAGAGCGTTGGATGGAACGACTGCCGATGATATTAATTGAACACAAATTGATTTCGACTGGCTTCGCTCTGCGGAAGATTTTGCTGTCGATTTTCTACCGCGTTTTATATCGAATTCAATTCGACGTGTATTTATTTCATTTAGCGTTTTCCTGTATTGTTCCGTCCTGAATAAA
Organism: Serrognathus titanus; assembly: GCA_039766575.1. Lineage (NCBI taxonomy): Eukaryota > Metazoa > Arthropoda > Insecta > Coleoptera > Lucanidae > Serrognathus > Serrognathus titanus. The sequence continues at coordinate 54,454,679 of CM077912.1, forward strand.
TAGCCCCTAGCCTGGCAGTATCGGATTTTAGATATATTAGCGCGTTTTATGATCCGAACGTGCCACAAAGAGGTTTGTGGACAATCACTCGTAACTTTGTTATCGTGCGTGGAAAACCGCAAGCAAACGACTTTAGGTTTTTCTATTGAATCAACTGTTAAGATAACATAAGATTTTAACACAATTGCGGTGGCAAGATAATCACTTGACTTAAGTAAAACGCGACTAAAATTTATTTTTTTTGTTCTGTGGTTTTAATAAGTACCCCACGGAAATGTAGAAATTTGACCCAGGAAATTAAATGTATTTAAATTGCCGCAAAGTTTCCTACGTTTAAAAACTAAAGACGAGATTATTCATTATATTAATGGCTCAATAGTCAAATTGATTTTCATTTCTGGATAATATTAAATTTGCTGAATATCAGTTTTCTCATGAATAAAATTAGAAATTTTAATTGGAATTTAAAATATAATCTTTAGAGGAGTCAGTTTCAATAATTGTGTTTATTTATGCCTTAATCCTTATAGTTACTTTTAATAAACTCGTTTAATTCCAGTGATATTTACACATATATATAATTCGTTCATTCGGTTTCCTCGCCAGAGCAAGTCGTGTTCTCGTTTCGTTACTGGCATGAATTTTGATATATGCCAGAATCTGACATGAAAAATATTGACAATTTTACACCACTGATCTGTATTGCGTTAAAATTGAGCTAACAACACTTTCTTCGTCAGTCTACTAAAATCATAACCATAAAATTGAAAATAAACATACTGTTTCATCTGACGCTTATATTTCATTATAATATCAACAAAAATGTCATCCTAACCTGCCTACTCTGTCAAGGAAACCGAGTGAACGGATATTAAAAACAAATTTTGTTTGTGATGATGGTGACTAGAGAGCGGATTTATAAGCACAATAAAACTAAAAATATGCGCTTAAAAAAGCTTAATATTTTATTGAAAAAAGCTTTATTTGATCAAAAAAGGCATTAAAATAAAACAAGAAACATGTAAAAACCTATAAATTTTGAATAAGATGATTTATGTTTAATAAAGTAACATGTTAATAAGAATAAAAAACAAAAGACTCTAAATTAAACTAACTTTGTTCGTCTCGGCGAGAAAATGCAACAACTTCTGGAACAGTTTGATGTTGGAAGTTTCGAATTTTTATTCAAGTTCTGGAAAAATTCTTATTGTTTTCAAATTTAAGTTTTGGAAAATCCACTCATCCGGTGTAGATTTTTCTTTAGGCATTTTTGTATGAATATAAATGCAAAAACAAACGTTTAACTGTTCTCTGGCAAATAACGCTAAGAAATAAATATATTTTTTCAATTTCTATGATAGGAATTAATTTTATAAAGTTAATTCTGTATATAAATGACAAAATACCTCAATCAAACACTCAAATAAATTATTTTTATAGAATCTTGTACATTTATTTTATACTTACTTATTCACATTCATCTTGTAAATTACTTATTCAAGACAAACTGGCCTATTTGTGATATCAAAAAACTAAAACTGACGGTTCTCTGATAATAATATAGTAATAAAAGCGTATGTCAGCATATTTTGTAGCAAGATGAAATGCGATTTATAACTGACCTGTTCTATCTCTCGAGAGCAAAGAATAATTATTATTGCAGTGCTCTTCAAAGTGAATAGAATTTGCTTATGTGTGTATTTGTTACTTGCAAGATATACAGGGTGCATCGTTGATATTAATTTCTCCTTAACTATTGATTATAAAGAAAAGTATCTTGTATAAAAGTTATCGACCATAATGAGTTCCAATATTAGTAAATAATTTTCATATACACAGCATGTTCCATAAGTTATCTACCAAACCTATTGTTGAGAACAGCACAGACTCTGTATTTTAAGTGTGCGTTGATCGCGTATAAAATTCATACATGCATATTTTTAAGTAGGCGATAAAAAAATATTGTTTATAATTAAACGAAAGTTATCTAAATTTAGAAGTGAATTATAATCTGAAATGTACTAGAGTATTTAAATGAAGGTAATTAACAAGATGTAAGTTGTTACTGTCGTTTCTGCAACATGCGACAGTCCTGCTATACTATATACTACTACATATACTATATACTACTACATCCTAGACCGAAACCAACACTATTTTACTAGAAAATCAATCCGGGTTTCGTAAATCTAGATCTTGCCTCGACAATGTTTTCACTCTAAACAGTGTAATTCAAATTCAACTTCACCGAAAAGGCAGAAAAGTGCTCGCCGCCTTTATTGATCTTAAACGGGCGCTTGACTCAGTCAATCACGTATTGTTATGGCAGAAACTGTTCAAACTAGGTATCAGTACGAAACTTTTAAGAATAATTCAGTCTCTTTATTCTAAAGCGAGTTTCAGTATAAAAGCTTCCAATGGCTTCACTAAACCTCTTGAAGTAAACGAGGGGGTTTTACAGGGTAAGCCCCTTAGTCCAACTCTATTTGCCCTTTTCGTGGCTGATATCGAGATCTATTTTCACGAACGTGGTGCAGTCAGTGTCAACATAGAGAATCATCACGATTTATTACTGTTGTTGTACGTGGTTGATTTGGTGCTCCTCGGTGCCTCGGATATTGATTTGGCACGGAAACTAAACCTTTTGGAAAAGTACACTAGAGAAAATAAACTTTTTGTAAACGTCGCCAAATCAAAAATAATTTGCTTCTCTAGAGGAAATTTCAGAATCAACCGGGAGCACCGCTTTCTCTTTAACGGTGCCGAAATTGAACAAGTTAATAATTATGTATACCTAGGGGTCTCTTTTACTTCTTCATCTCTATTTCGTAAGCACGCAGAAATATGCCTTTCTAAGTCAGAACAGTCAATTGGAGCAGTTATGTCACTGTTATCGCAATCAAAAACAAACTCTTGGGATGCACGCATAACTTTATACAACACTCTTATAATTAATGCTCTATCTAATTGTATCCCTGTTTGGATTCTGCGTTATTTAAACATCATTGAGAGAGCACAAGTTGGGTTTTTTAAAAGGTTACTCTTGTTGCCAAAAAATTCCCCTGATTATTTAGTTCGCTTAGAAGTGGATGTGGTTAAACTTGAGTATCTTATTGTAAAACACTGCTTAAACTGGCTTCTAAAAATTCTTAAAATGGAAAATAATAGGTTCCCAAAAATCGTTTTCAACCAAACGTTAAAGTTACAAGGCACTAATCTCGTTAACTGGGCCTTACAAATGAAAGGTATCTTTACAAAAATTAATTGTCTGGATACCTGGAATACTCTCTCTGTTGGGCACCTTAAGGCATCTTTGAATAAAATTTTATCCCTTTATCGATATAAACTTTTTGACGAAGATTTGGAAAGACTTAAACTCCAGAGTTTTCCGCGTTCTATAGTTTTTCTCAGTCAAACCCAATCCAGCTCATCATCTATATTGTCCACTACAATAAAACTAACTAGACTCTTCTCTCAGCTTCGATTATATTCCAAGACGCGCATATTTCTCTGCTGTAATGGTATATATGGAAGATTTTATAGAATGAAGGTAAAAATAAAATAAACTTAAAGTAATTCTGGTCAAGAAATAATAAATATAATAAATATCTTTTATTAATTCTGCGGATGGTTGTAGCAGAAGGAATTGGACGATTTACAAATTTTTCTCTGAATAAATTAATTCGTTAATACCACTTTATAATTTGTACTTTCTCAGGTACACTACAATTCATACTGAATTTTTGTGCTGAAGAAAAATAACGAACAATTAAAATAAATATTATATTATAATAAAAAATATATATTTGCAGCTCAAAAACAACTCTAAAACCTGCACGCTTCGAACTGGAGGCGTGAATTGATACACGTTAGCGCAAGAACCCCGTCTACTCCTACACGACTTCGTCCGAATTCACTTCTATCCACCTAGTTGTAAAATTCAATCTGTATATTTCTTGAATGCAAGCTTTATGAGAGCATTAGAGGCCCAAAAATTAGATAATTGCAAAATCTTGATGAACTCGTAAGTGTATTAAATAGTCCAAATTTAGATGTAATTAAGGAGATAGCTTACTTTTGCATTAATTTTCTTAAACTTCGTTCTTTTGTTATTAATGAGTGAAAGCATTTAACGTTTTTTAAATAAACCATCTTACCAACATAATCACATTATTATGTAACTTTTATTTTTTCTTCATTATGAATGCTTTCCGCAGCGATGTGTTTAGAGATTACCGTTCTCTTTTCTCTTTTATTATATGTATCCAATACGCTGATTGGTTTAAGTTCATTTAGCTGATATGTTGATTTGCACGGAAGATCAGTTGTTGTATGTTCATTTAAACCTCGAATCGTAATTTATTTTCGTTTTATTTTTTCTAAGGCGCTTTTTTTGTAACTGAATCCTTGCTATTTGAATGTCATTTCAAGAGAAGCAATAAATATATTATTATATTCCTATATTAATACTGGTTCTTCGAACAATAAACAAACGGAGCATTCCCAACATTTTTGGTTCAATTGAATCGGATTCCCAATGACTACAACCACAGTGACGTTCGGCATCGGCGTGGTAAAAGACAACTTTCGCACAAGAAAATATTCGCACGTTCAGCATTGACGTGTCAGAAGCATCATTAGCCACAACAAACGTAATTGAAATTGAAGCACAGCAATATTTCAGCAAAGCGTATTTGGACTAGTAAGCGTATTTCGATAACTAATTATGAATAAAATACTTCTATATTTCAGCTCTTTCGTCCAACTGAATAGTTGGTGATGGTGAATACTTTGATTTAGAGATGTAGTTGCCTAATAAAAAATGTTACTTTCAAGACATCTATCGAAATGTGAAATAAAAATGTATACATGGTATTTTCTAGTGAACGAAATAGAATTAATGATAAATTATCAGCTAATTCTCTGTCATCCTTTTGCGTAGCATCTTCATCAGTTAACTTATTGGATAGACCGGTGATTTAATATAATATAAGTACCATCTTGATCTAAACTCTTAGAACATGCTCTTTCGAGAGCAAAACTTCTTCTAAAAAATTTTGTACTAAATGTTTCAACTCACACTACTTTCTTTTTAATAAATCTGAAACCATACGACCGCAACACAATATATTTTTATTTTCCCTATTTGTATTTCAAATTTGAAGTATTAATAAAACGTATCGTTCGTATGAGAATGCAGAATATTAAAATAATTTGTGATACAATTTTCATCTGACAAGTATTTACTTTCATTAAAAACTTTTTATTGATTTTTTGTTTGGAGAAAGTATTTTACACTAGCCACTTGTTATAATTACTAATTCAGATACTTAGGCTAACAAACTCTTTTAACCCGCTGTATTTTCAGCCTCGCGGGGGTACTTGGAGCCCTTGTTTTCATCAGAGTGCTTATCTTTAAAGCTTACAAAAGAGACATTCTTATAGGTATTTTCCTTCACCTCGAGTGTTTCCAAGAAAAATATTTTCTTTCTCCTCGACGACGAGCGAAAACTTTGATTTATTGTCGTCTTTTATATAACCCTCACAAATTCACATTTGTTTACTGGCTACGCCTAAATTAAAAAAAATAAAAATAAATGAACGTCGTAAACATGAATTTGCAAACCAATTATAACAGGCAGGGTTTTAATATATAAATTACAAGCGGAAATAATCGCAGTATATTATATGAATCATAATTGATAATAATCCTAGAGCTTGGTAGTAATGGGAAACATCATTATTACATCAGGCGTATTTTTTATGATTTAATTTTTGTTTTCAAGTTTTTAATTCTCGTGCACATTTTCGGTTTTCGCCTTTCAAGTTAAATATTCAGTTTCATTTTCTTAACCATCTCTTTTTTAATTGCACTTCACGAAAGTTAATCCTCCTGCTGACACCACAGGGAAACTCGCAGGTTAATTAAAATTGATTTAGGCGCCTTAAAAATTCCAAACTTTTGCCTGGCTCCTTTGAATTAGTCCTACTGTCAGAGTCCGAGATTTTCTTTTTTTATAGCTCTGTTCGAATACATAAAACAAATTATCTTTTTACAGAATTATCCGCTTACGTAGTAAGCTGAGAGGGAATTTTTCAGAATAAAAAAAACTAAAACCCTTCAGTGGATCGCGCGTATATTCTCATTGTGGAATGAAGATAAGAATTCGTGCTTCCCTGCTTCCAATAATAGGTTTTTCTGACTTTCACTAATGTACAGTAAGTCTAGACTAAGAAATTATCTCTTACCCTTACAGAATGTGTAATCATTACTTTGGAAATTTAAAAATGCAAGATTAAAACGCATACGGCAGTTTATAACCAAAAACTCTAATTTTTCAAAGAAAACACAATTTTGTAGTAAATTATATAGATATTGAACTTTTTAAAGTACACGACACTTGGAACAAAAGTTTTCAATAAATTTTCTGTTAATCAAAAATGATCTCTTAGGTAAAATACTTTTTTGAAGATTTCAAAAAGCTCTTCTACTTCTTACATTCATTCTTCTTTTTCATTCAGTGTCGCGTTTTTAATGAAGAATGGGGAGTAAAATACTTCTTTGTGTAATCGCAGTCAAAGAATGGCAAAGTTGTATGTGTAATTGGCAATGACACTATTGCTGTAATGAAGGAATATAATTTACGTTGACATTATGAAACAAAACATGCGTCAACCTACTCACAATTTAAGGACAAGCAGCGTACTAAAAAATTTGAAACAATGCGTCGTAGTTTGTGTACTCAGCAAAATTTATTTAGGAAGGCAAACTCGGAAAATGAAGCATTGACCTTAGTTAGCGTGAAAATTGCTTATTTGTTGGCGAATGCAGGAAAACCATTTATGGATGGAAACATCGTTAAAGAGTGTATGATGGAAGCTGTTGGTGAGTTGTGCCCAGAAAAGTTGAAACTCTTCAAAATGATCAGACTCTCCCGTAATACTGTTGCTCGTCGAATTGACGATATTGGAAACAATATTCTCCACCAGATTACTGGTAAAGCACAGCGTGTGACAATTGATGGAGGAAGAAACATGTCTGGTGCAAATATCGGTGTGGTTGGGCAAATTAGAAAAGTTTGTGAATGTGCAGGAGCATCAGTACCAATTTTTCTGCACTGTACTATCCATCAATAAGTACTATGTGTAAAATATGTCGATATGAGCTGCGTTTTGAAACCAGTTGTTTCTGTCGTAAATTTTATTCGATCACATGCACTCAATCATCGCCAATTTCGATCTTTTCTCGAACAAATTGAATCCGAGTCCGTTGACTTGTCGTATTATACTGTAGTTCGATGGCTTAGCTGTGGAAGAGTGCTACTGCAGTTCTTTAAGTTTAAAAATGAAATTAATTTATTTCTTACGGCGAAAAATCACCTTGAACCACTTTTATTGGATCCCGAGTGGCTGTGGAAGTTGGCTTTTTTGCAGAAATGACACACGTGAATAACTTGAACTTAAAGCTCCAAGGTAAAAACTACTTAATTTGTGATTTATTCGCGCAAATTAAAGCATTCAGGGCAAAGCTGATACTGCTCGAAAGTCAGATGAATGAATATAATTTTACCCACTTCACGTGCTGTGAAGAATTGAATACAGAAACTGATGAACAATTTCCAACCAGATTTGCAGTAAAAGTCATCGCAGATTTAAAACAAGAATTCCAAAAGCGATTTTCTGATCTTGACATGATTTCAAAGGAAATTCGGCTGTTTCAAAATCCATTTGACTGCAATGCTGCCAAAGTTTCAAATCAGTTTCAAATGGAAATTATTGATCTTTAAGCTAACGATCAACTCAAGGATAAATACAAAGAAGGAAACTTGGTCGATTTTTACAAATTTTTGGATGCAAAAGAGTTTCCAAATTTAAAGCAATTTGCTTGTAAATTTATTTCTATGTTTGAGACTACCTATATGTGCGAACAAACTTTTTCCAGGATGAAATATCTGAAATCAAAGTACAAGGCAAATTTATCGGATGATCATTTGCAATCATTGCTTATAATTGGTGTTTCAGGTTTTAATCCCAACTTTAAAGAAATTCTACAGAAAAAAGCACAGTTCCATCGTTCCGATTAAGAGTTGCATGAAATAATTTTCTAATTATGTATATATACATAATCACACATTGTATAATTTAGCCATGTTTGTTTAGTATTGGTGTATCTGTAATTAACTGTAAAAAATAAAATATTCAATGCTGCCTTAGTCATAATGAGATTTTTTAATTCACATGGCCCGCCGCAAATGGATTTAAATCCCAATCTGGTCCTTGCGGCAAAAAGTTTGGACACCCCTGACTTAGAGCAAGCACGTCCCTTTTACCTTTCCATTTTATTTGAACTACTCCCGAATTGCTTTCTCTTGCTATAATTTCTCTTTTTACTAACTTTTTCTCTACTACTTCTTTATAATTTAATTTTCTATTTGCTCTTAAATGCATTTCTTTCTCCAATAACTGATGAGCTGATGATGGTACTTGTGTAATAATTATCTGCGTGTAGCGTTCTGTCAGATTTCAGTAAATTCTCCATTAATTGCAATACAATACTAGTTAGAGCTGATTCAGGATCAGTCTTATCCTTACCACAGTAGATACTTAGATTATAGGTATATCCACCTTTTAGACATAGTTTGTAAAGTTTTATTCAGAATAGAACGGCGCTTATTTTTTATGAATAGCCGAAATTTTAGTCTTCCTCTAAAAAGAACTAAAGTCTTGTCAATAGATACTTCTTCATCAGATACCATAGCGTATTTACATCTATCTTTTAGGATAGATAAAAGAGGATATATATTTGTCAATTTATCAACTGTATCTACATCAACATCATTGTTATCACTAAAGTGTAACGTTCGTAAAAGTAACTCAAATCGATTTCTGGATATTTTTTTTTTTACATTATGATATAACAAATTTTTAGACAGGTACAGATAGCAGGAAAGCAACACAATCCCATCCGTAACAGAATTCCAATAAATACATTTACTTCATCTCTGTCTACATCTGTCCATTTATGTAAACGACTATTGGAAATATTTGTTCGTATATAATATTTTCTGAAATCCGTTGTGGTTTCTTAGGATTTTTGTAATTTGCTAAAGATTCATCATCAGATGAAGAAACTTCACCATCTGATGATGAGGGACGATATGACTCAGTAGAATCTCCAGAAAAAGTCTCTCGTTCTTCGTCGGATAACAAGTTATTCCACAACTCTTGCAACTTATGTTGTTCTTTTTCGTAGTCTCTCAGTCACTTTTATCTTTATTTCGACTTACATACAAATATCACATACGCAGGATGTAATCAGGTTGAAACTTGCGTAAATGTTTGACAACGTGCAATTGTGTGCGTATAATTGTGGCACAATAAGCACCATGTGGCACGAACGATGTACCTTTATGAAAAAATTACAAAAAATAGAAAATATGAAATGTTTACTGTAAATGCTTATTCAGTTGTAAATAATATCAATAATTTTAAAGAAATAAAAAAAATTCGGCGATTCGTTTTTTCAATTTATTGTGGCAGTTAACGTGTTAAAATACGTGTATTGTATTTTGAATTAATTGTGGCACATTATGGTTTATTAACATATGACTGCCTTAACTCGACGACTTACTATCTTCCCGCAAAGCAAGATATAACTTTTGCATTAGAGGCAAGTTTCAGTCGTACAGACAATGAATTTAATGCAACAATAACTGTGCCGGAATTATGCACACTCGTAAGAGTAGAAATACATTAGCACCCGAGCGTACTTATACGTGAGTGCTTTGTGTATCATACCTATTTAAATCAACTTGCACCTGACTTTTCTAAGCGAAAAAATTGTTGGTGTTGGTAAAATGAGGCATACACATGGTTTTGGGGTGTTGTGCATATGTATGACGAATAAACAGGAATTCACGAGGATATAAATCAGAACGATGCTCGGCGAACACAATTCAATTAAGGCGTGTAGGAAGTGGCATGATGAATAAATAAAATTCAAGAAATACCGTCATCTTGGGCAAGGTTAAGGGAGTGGAAATACCTCTTGGAAAAGAACGTTTTTCTCATCTACATTCTTAGTTTTAATATCATTAGAAGAAGATTCATTGAATATTTTACCAAGATTCTTTATACTAGATATATGAAGTGCCTGACCATAATTACAACATTTTCAGCATATTAAGAAAAAGTCAAGTCAAATTACAGTTCTAATTCCTATTGGAACTTTTATAAACACTGCTGAAATTAGCATGCTGTCTACGAATTCTCACTTAAACAACAAATATTCCTTATTTTAATGATAATATACAACAGTGATCGCCAAAAATGACGAAACACTTAGAAAAGGCGGCCGTACAAATTTGAAATATATTAGACTCGCCTACGTCTATTTGGCATGTTTTCAATTAAGTTGCGTAATCTAGCATTATAAGTAAATCTGAACCTCAATTAATGCTTTTTTGCAACGTTGCAACTCAATTGGTGACGATGATTTACATAGGCAATATTAAATTACACCCTGAAAATAAGCTTATCTTCCAATAAGACAGTACATCTTGCCCTACACAAAACTCTCCAAGTAATGATTTCGCAATAATGCTACAGAGCTAATACATAAACCATTTAATTTCAAACATTTTTTAATCGGTAGGTACCGTCTGTGTTACTGCCTTAATTTATTTTCTGACGTCTTAAATTTTTCAAAAAGACGACACGTGAATAGTAGTAAAAGTATAATCGATAACTTCATTTTAAAAATCACTTGAAAGCGAAGCAGAAACGCAAACAACAATTGAAACAAGAAAATTTGAAATTACCGTTAAGGAAAAATTGTGAAACGTTATACATTAAAAATATTTTGGTAATGAACATTTTGTTACCCTTATTTTCTCGAAAATATAGTCTGCGTCGATTTTGAGTGTTTGATTTAAAACCACCATTAAAATTTTCGTAAAGTAATAATCCAGTGAATGTGAGAGATCAATTAAATATCAGCTGCTTGAAATTTATAATGACCAAAAGGATCTGATATGTTTACGTTGGCACAATATTTTGCAAATTATCAGGTGCGTACTATTATAGTCAAAAATCATATGACAATTCTAAAAGAAAACAATTTTCAATCAATGACCGATCAGTTGTTCTACAGGATTTCTCAAACTCCACATAGTACATTTGGCATCTGTAGTTAGCGTTTGTATTGGGTTATAATAATGTATTCTTATGAGATAGCCATTATCTCCAAAAATGTTAAATAATGTCCAGTTTAAGAAATATATTATATTACGGTATTTTTACGGTATTTTCCGTGGAGAAGTCGGCATAATTAAAGACAGATATAAGATTAAGGGTCGAGATGTTATTCGTCAATAACTATTAGCCAGTTTATTAAGAGACGAATATCTTCGCCCTTAAAACATTTGATACTACGACATCATTATCAAAACATTACATTGCCTCATATTATCGTGATTTATAAAGATGAAAGGATTTTCCTATGGAAACATTAACTCCGTAATACTTAAGAAGTATAAAACTGGTCGGAATCGTTATGGTTATACGGTTGTAAGGTACTGTGGTAATCTACTGCGCGGAAAGGAGCCTTATGTAACACTGATTTTATATAAGAATTTATAATTATGAAAACGACAATCATGAAACGCACTGTAAGGTCCAAACTAGCTGGCGACGATTGCTAGTTGCAAAAATGTGCGCTATTATTCAATCCCAGCAACCATCTTAAAGATGCGTGTACTATGTAATTTTGAAATGGCTGCTTTGGAACGTAACTTACTTAAATTTTATTTTGCTGTGGTGACCTTACGCCACGGGATGCTCTATATATTCAATTCACGATCTTTTTGCATTCTAGTAAGCTATATTTTTTTTTCGTTTTGTTACGTGCATGTATTTTGAAAGTAGTTAAAATATGACATGAAAAAAATTATGACATTGTCACGTCAGCTGTATTGACTATGTTGCCAATACTTAAATGAACTTGAACTAGAATGCCGTGATCAAAGTAACTTAAAACAAATAACTAATTATTTAATTACACTTTTTAGTCCTGTCAAAATGCCGAAAATTATAAGCGGGCAAACCAAACAAGCCATAAAAAAAGCATACAATTATTTATTATAAAAAGGATCGTCCAGATTTCACACAAGATGAAATTATAAGCAGATTGGTAGATGTACATGGAGTAAGGCTTACAAAAATTAAATGAGCCTCATTTTCTAATGTAGGTATATGTATGTTTTAGATTTCGCAAAGAACAATAACTAACATTTTGAAAGCAGGACCTGACAATTTGAAAACATCTTCATCTAGCAGACGTAAAAAGACGGATATATTTACAAATTACATGTTTCGGAAAGATTTGCAACGACTAATTTGGCAATATGATTTGAAAAATGAATATTTCACTTTGTACAAATTACTTACAGACGCTCGCGATACTTTGGAATTTAAAGGAAGAAGAACAACTTTATTCAAAATTATGCAATCTATGGGTTACAAACACAAAATGGTTAACGGACGCAAAATTTTATGTGAACAAAAACACGTCGTTGCATCAAAAATTTCTTTTTTGAGCAAATTCTTACAGTTTCAAAATTCTAGTCAAAATATAATATTCGTGTACCTCGATGAAACGTGGATCTACCAAAATGGGTCTGCGGTTCGTCGATGGATATATGAAGCAGATTTGCAAAGTAACCCAGCCAAAACTAAAAGTGAGGGGAAACGTTTTACAATTTTGCATGCGGGAACAAAACTTGGCTTTTTGGAATAGTGTGACCTGTTACTTGACTCGACGAACAATGACAGAGACTACCATAAAAACATGAATGCAGAAATTTTTCAAAATTGGGTGGTTAATCAGCTTCTTCCTGCACTAGGCAAGTTGCAACGAAAATGTGTTGTGGTGATGGACAATGCACCGTATCACTCGGTGCAGCTGGACAAACCACCCACATTTTCCTGTAAAAAAAGTCAAATGTCGAAATTGAGAGCAAAATTACAAAAAAACAATTATGGGAATTAATTAAGCCTTTTAGAACAGACGGAACAACAAAACGATACGCGACTGACGTAATTTGGAAGAAGCACGGTTATGAAGTTCTTAGATTGCCTCCATACCATTGTCAATACAATTCTATTGAGATTGCATGTGGCAGTGCAAAGACTTTTACAATAAGCACATAAATTCGCAACCAGGATCGATAGATAGGGTTGCAAATTTATGTCGTGAGGCTCTTTCAAAATGTACCCCCGACATGTGGCAAAATTTTTATAATCATTGTGAAGACTGGACGAAACATATGGGAAATTTTTCCTTTGAAAATATTCCTCCTTTCATTATTGCATTAGGAGAATCTGATTCAGAATCAGAAATTGATGATGAATCTTCTATGGAATCAAATTTGGCATCACATTTTTATAGTATGGAAAACGCATATATATCTGTAAAACTTATAAATAGATTGCGACGATACTTTTAGCAGTCAAAACTAATAGCGACGAATATGCACAAATATAAGCAGATTTGCAGAATTCTAGTGTTAGCAGAAGAATCTGATGGTGTGCATATTGGAGGAGGTAGTGAAAGTAGACAGAATTTTAAATGAGATCTAGCTTATGGTCTTCTCGGGAAAAATGATAAGATATTTTACATAAATATGGCCATGGAAAAGGTTCTGAGAGACCGGCAACAGCAAGGAGATCCTGTTATTTAAATACCCTTTCACATAATGCTTTTGCGCCACCTGCAGTGCACCTCTACACCATTACCAGCCACCAAACTCGAATCTCCTTCAGAAACTCATCCCGGCCTCGAGTATTCACCCCTTCTGCGATAGCGAGGCGAAAATGGCCGCGAGCCCTATAATAAGACCATCCAGGGCCTGAGAACGACAGTTCTTCGGTCTAAACAAGTCCGAAAAAAAAACTCCTGGCTGAACAAGCCATCCTCACGGGTTGCATAAGCCGATACACCTCTCCACCCGCTGCACAAGTAACAAGATCAATTTAGCCACACCACTGTGCACAAGATTCTATGAAATCACAAACAAACATTCTGTGATTATTGTTTATTATTATATCTGGAGTCACATTTGTTAATAAAGAAACACTTCTTCGTTTTGTTGCACAATTGTTGACTAAGAACACGCAAACAACACACTTCGCCCCAAACTTTCTCAATGAAAAAAATAATTAATCATTAAACGTTTGTTCGAGACGATATTTGTCGTTTTCATGGAATACTTTGTACAGCACAATTGAACTGGCGACATTAGCAGTGGCAGTTTTCAAAAACGTAACCACAAAATTAAAAATGAACGTCAATCAAATTTCTGACAAGTATATTTTTTTGTGATACCAACAGAAATGTCACCCTAACGCGGCCTACTCTGAATGCAAAAAGATCGTAAACAGAGTATATGTAATTAAATTACATACGGAATGTACTAATAAAATGCTGTTGCGATATTCAATGCCCATCATTCTTGTTCTTAATTGACTATTTTGAAACAAAAGCAGTAACGCTCTTGTAAAACTTGGTCACCTAGATACAACGTACAGAATTCTTATTAACCAGTTTTAAATGGGTGATTCTATGTAATACTCGAGAATAAGGACATCTTTGTTGAAATTAAGAAAACAATTTTCGGAGACTGTCTATTTCAAAAACATTAAGTAGCCAATTTTACAAAATTATAATGTAAAACAACACAGAATTTCCGTTTATTTAGAAGATCGAATCCTTGAATAGGTTCATTTAACTAAAACTTTATTTACTCATTCTCAATCAACCAAATAATGTAATAGGTACGGACGTAATTTATTTACACGGATGTTTATGTTTACTAAAAAAAAACTAAATTCCTTAATTAATTCTCACGACTTAATTTGAATTACCAGTGTGCTTGAGTATGGCATCTCGCAATTTCAAGCGGAATTAATTATCAGAATAAATTAATTATTACCGGAGATGATTTGTTGCAACAGAATGCATGATTTTAATTTGCAGCGCATTAAAGAAAGGAAATAGAAAAAGTTATTGCAGTTAAACTCTACCCGTAAATTAAAAATTACTTAAATATGTGTAGATACAGGAATTATCTTTCGATCTTTTGTAAATTGGTTTGGCCTATGCCAATATTAGAGGCAAATTTCGCTCGACTACTGCACATGTGTTTTGCACATGGTGCTTTTCTATGTATAAAATATGAGACAATCGGTAGGAATGTTGCACGTAAATAACAATCTCAATATTGATAAAAGAATTTGATATTTGTTAGGTGCCGTAGATATAAACTGCAGACATAACATTATTCTAAAAAATGCATTGCATGTAATTTAAACTACAGTATCAGCTTCCTGTTGAAGCATATGCGTGCATCATCCAATATTTTCTTATCAGAGAACTTGCAAATCTTCATGTGATATTTTCCGCTGTTGACTAATGAGAATTTTTATTTGGTATCGTATTTCTTTTACTGTTCATTTGATTACATTTTTATAAGTAAAACACTGACTAACAGTTGTGCTTATCACTTTTTATGCATAAATTTAATATGTAATGTATGTAGTCAATTGCGTAAATGAATGCGTCGGATATTTAAGGCGTGCCATGACGTTTTACTGATGTCACTAATTATTATAAATAAACAAAGAGTTACATATGTGTTTTTCGAATAATTTTGACCTGCCCCCAGTGTATCACTTTTATAAATAATAATGATAGTATGTGTGAGGTTCCGGTTATCAAAACCGGCAACGATATTTTCTTGAAAATTGAAATGTTCCGTTCATCCCTCCGTGCAAATTTCAAAAGATGCTAAATACTTATTATACACAGGCGATTTTTTTCTTAAATTATGCAGTAAATATTCATTAAATGTAGCCCTAAGTTAGTGCATTTCGTCCACAGGGTGTTTATCGCAAGTGCGAGAAGAAAGCAAAAAATTTTTAAACGGGGTGGATGTGATAGGTTCTCTGATGAAGCTCGTGTTCCTTGGTTCCTGATAATTTTCTGAATTTATTTTGGGCTACAAATACACGTATAAACCATTTACTTTTTTTATTTCTCAGGTAATCTCATCGTTCCCTCATTAAGTGAATAAACACTTAGTAAAACACCAAATAAAATTTATACTTCCTCTATAGCAAATTACATGAATTATTTCTGAATAGACTTAAAAAGTTACAATAATTGTAACTTTATAAATATTATTCGAAAATAAAAATGAATCCGCTAAAACTACTTAGTTTTTTGAGGTATTTGTAGAATAACAAGTGGTTGCAAATAAATTAAAGAAAAAAATTGGACGGTTGGATCAAGAAGTTTTACTTTACTTTGCTCCAATTAGTTTTATCTTAGCTTCAATCTGAACACATTAAATTTCGTCACCGTCTACCAATTCACGAGTTTGTAAACAACTTCTTCTTGTTATTTTCTTGCCAAAGAGGTCACTCAACTCTGTGGAGAGTGCTAACAAATTTTTAAATTTTTAAGGTAAATGTTTCATCCGTTAACTGTTGTTGCGTTGCATTTCCTCTATGTAATAAACAGTCTTCAGATGTATTAAGTGGTTCTTTCAGAAATATTTATTTTATGCAAAATTTAAAAAGAAATGAACACCACATAGAAATCTTTTAATGAAGTCACATGACTACAATAAAAAGTATTTAATTAAATCAACATTTAACAGCCTTAAAATTGACTGGACAAAGTAAATTTACTATTTATTGATGAATATCAAACCAACTTGAGGGAATATAAACATAAAAATAGTGTGTGAAACATTGAGTCGTATTTAAATAATTTTTTAACCACAAGTCAGAATTAACTTCAAACTTTTTTGTTTTAAATAAAAACTTCAGCATCTGCTGATAACGTATCAATAAAATGCTACTTAAAGTCGTACTTTCATATTGTCTTTGTTAATAAGTTACACTCTGTATTAAATCATTCTGTATCACGCTTAGAAATTACAAACATAAAAATAACTTTGCACTGAATGTGACAAAAAAAGCTGTGCTTCAGGCTCCTTTTGAAATAACATTATAAAAACACATAATTTAGCTAACTGAAATGTCAATGTAAGGTTTTCCCAAGTCAAAGTTGAATATACATATATGTCTAGAAACTTACGTGAAAATGAACTTTGATCGTTTGATATATCAAATAAGTAAAACTTTGTGGAGCAGGTTTCGTTGAAATCTGCCTAAATAATTTGTGGTTGACCATTGGTAAGTCTCTGTTTAATAATAATTCTGCTGATATTATCGTAGTGATATCATCCATATCAGTACACACAATTTACTATCTCAGATAAAAAGAATAAAGCTAAATTTTCTCTGAGTAGTTTCCCAAAGCTCAGAAGAATCCCTGTGCAGGTACATACTACACAGTTGTAAAATTCAAATAAGAAGCTTAATTCAATTTTTGAGCAGCAAATGAGAATGTTTTAAATTGTCACTCGTTTAATATATTGACGAAACTAGAAAAAGCGTGAGTTAAACATTCTTTTTAAAAAATCCAAAATTATTAATTTACGAACAAAAGAAATGTGAGAAGTGTGCAGAAAAGTATTTTCTAAATTTAATAATTGTTAACTAATGTGCAATTTTCAAACCAATATTTACTTGGTGTAACTTGTGTAATGGACACTAATTTCTATGCGGCGATTACTGACTTCATGCTCTTTATTATTGGATTAAAATAGTTACCTGGGAAAATCGCTTTGGTGGAATGTTAGTTTTATCAAAGTTATAAAAAATCAAGGAGGAAAATATTAGCGATTCACTTCGGGTGATTTCCCTAAAAAAAACTTAACATCATGTAAAAAAAAATATATTTTACATGTGTTACTTACACTTGACAGTAATTCAATGAACTTTGTTTAAATTCCTCCTCTCAGATGGACAAACTTGAGCGTGTCGATTTACGATGCGAAATTCTGTAACAGTTTTTTTACTACCCAAATAAAAGTGTCTGCACCCAAAGAACTAAATTAATCTCGTTTAAAGAAGAAATACTTATTTGGTGGATGTTAATAACAATAAGTTTATGAATGCTTTGAACTGCAACAGTGAAAATAAGAAAGGAATTGATATGATGCGTTATAATGTGAAATGAACTTATTTATTGTGTTTTCAAATTCCTTCTTCTCCAGGAATTTTTTTTTTTAATATTTCCTACCAATCACAAATTTAACAATATATCAACCTCTTAGATTAATGCAGTTGAATTGCAATAGTTTCAAAGATTGTTCCATCATTGCTTCGACGTCCTGCATATAAGCGATTCATTTTCTTTGGCCAACATTTCCATGCATTCATGTAAAGCTCCACGGCTCGAATTTTTATAATACGTATGTAGATAAATTTGCAGCATATAAGCTATTCACGATCTTTTTGCATTCAGAGTAGGCCGTGTTAGGGTGACATGTTTGTTGGTACCACAAAAAAATATACTTGTCAGAAATTTGATTGACGTTCGTTTTTAATTTTGTGGTTACGTTTTTGAAAATTGCCACTACCAATGTTACCAGTTCAATTGTGCTGTACAAAGTATTCCATGAAAACGAGAAATATCGTCTCGAACAAACGTTTAATGATTAATTATTTTTTTCCTTGAGAAAGTTTGGGTGAGGTGTGGTTTGCGTGTTCTTAGTCAACAATTGTGCCACAAGCGAAGAAATGTTTCTTTATTAACAAATGTTACTCCAGATATGATAATAAACAATAATGACAGAATGTTTGTTTGTGTTTTCATAGAATCTTGTGACCAGTGGTGTGTCTAAATGGTGTGCAGCGGGTGGAGAGGTGTGTTAGCTTATGCAACACGTGAGGATGGCTTGTTCAGCCAGGAGTTTTTTTTCAGACTTGTTCAGACAAAAGAACTGTCGTTCTCAGGCCCTGGATGGTCTTATTATAGGGCTCGCGGCCATTTTCGCGTCGCTGTCGAGGAAGGGGTGAATACTTGAGGACGGGATGAATTTCTGAAGGGCATTCGAGTTTGGTGCCTGGCAATGGTGTAGAGGTGCGCTGCAGGTGGCGCAAAAGCATTATATGAAGGGGTATTTAAATAACAGGATCTTTTTGCTGTTGCCGGTGTCTCAGAAACTTTTCCATGGCCATATTTATGTAAAATATCTTATCATTTTTCCCGAGAAGACCATAAGCTAGATCTCATTTAAAATTCTACCTCCTCCAATACGTACACCATCAGATCCTTCTACTAACACTAGAATTCTGCAAATCTGCTTATATTTGTGCATATTCGTGGCTATTAGTTTTGACTGCTAAAAGGATCGTCGCAATATATTTATAAGTTTTACAGATATACATGCGATTTATATATTATAAAATTTTGATGCCAAATTAAATATTCCCTATTCCCCTCCCATTGATTTCACAGAAGAATCTGATTCATCACCAATTTCTGATTCTAAATCAGATTCTCCTAATGTAATAATGAAAGGAGGAATATTTTCAAACGAAAATTTCCCATATGTTTCATCCAGTCATCCGAAATTAATTTTTCACAATGATTACAAAAATTTTGCCACATGTCGGGGGTACATTTTGAAAAAGCCTCACACCATAAATTTGCAACCTTATCTTTCGATATTGGTTGCGAATTTATGTGCTTATTGTAAAAGCCTTTGCACTGTCCCCATGCAATCTCAATAGGATTGTATTGACAATGGTATGGAGGCAATCTAATAATTTCATAACCGTGCTCCTTCAAAATTACGTCAGTCGCGTATCGTTTTGTTGTTCCGCCTATTCTAAAACGCTTAATTAATTCCCATAATTGTTTTTTTTTTAAATTTTGCCCTCAATTTCGACATTGTGTTTAACCAATCACTCCTGGATTTGACTTTTTTACAGGAAAATGTGGGTGGTTTGTCCAACTGCACCGAGTGATACGGTGCATTGTCCATCACTACCACACATTTTCGTTGCAACTTGCCTAGTGCAGGAATAAGCTGATTAACCACCCAATTTGGAAAAAATTCTGCATTCATGTTTTTATAGTAGTCTCTGTCATTCTTCGTCGAGTCAAGTAACAAGTCACACTCTTCCAAAAAGCCAAGTTTTGTTCCCGCATGCAAAATTGTAAAACGTTTCCCTTCATTTTTAATTTTGGCTGGGTTACTTTTCAAATCTGTTTCGTATATCCATCGACGAACCGCAGACCAATTTTGGTAGATCCACGTTTCATCGAGGTACACGAATATTATATTTTCACAAGAATTTTGAAACTGTAAGAATTTGCTCAAAAACGAAATTTTTGATGCAACGACGTGTTTTTGTTCACATAAAATTTCGCGTCCGTTAACCATTTTGTGTTTGTAACCCATAGATTTCATAATTTTGAATGAAGTTGTTCTTCCCCCTTTCAATTCCAAAGTATCGCGAGCGTCTGTAAGTAATTTGTCCAAAGTGAAGTATTCATTTTTCAAATTATATTGCCAAATTAATCGTTGCAAAATCTAAAACATACATATACCAACATTAGAAAATGGAATTCATTTAATTTAACTTTACTCCTTGTATATCTATCAATCTGCTTATAATTTCATCTTGTGTGAAATCTGGACCATCCTTTTTATAATAATTGTAGGCTTTTTGATGGCTTGTTTTGTTTGTCTGCTTATAATTTTCGTCATTTTGACAGGATTAAAAAATGTAATTAAATAATTAGTTATTTGTCTTAAGTTATTTTGATCATGGCATTGTAGTTCAAGTTTATTTAAGTATTGGCAATATAGTCAATAGAGCTGACGTCACAATGTCATAATTTTTTTCACGTCAGATTTTGACTACCTTCAAAATACATGCACGTAACATAACAAAAAAAAAAGCATAGCCTACTAGAATGCAAAAAGATCCTGAATGGAATATAATTTGTGTTGGAGCGTTTTTTTTTTGTCTTCTTTGAGTCAAAATGATAATAACGTTAAACAGGACATATAAACATAAATATCTGATAAACACTCGTTCGCTGGTTAGTCCCTTCTAGTCATCTCTCTCTTTTCTCGTCTCACTTAGCGTGCATGCGATGCGTCGTGAGAAACGATACACATACAACAAACAATACGATTTACATCGGATGTCCGAAAATACATCAAATACTACTCGTCGGGGGGGCATTGCGCGGCCCTATGGGATCCAACGGCGAATCTAGTAGCAGCAGTTCCCTCATATTGATAACTGACACTACGGAAGTTATCCTCCGACGTTGTTTTCTTATTTTCGCATGCATTAACACTACATTCACCTGTGAGTATAAAAACCCACCCTCCCGATGGATATTAGCATACGTTGCCTCCTAAGGTTACGTTCTTAGAATCAATTGGTGCCACCGACCGCATAAGTGTCAGCACACTCCCTTTGTCGATCCAGTGAACATCATGTCATGTTAGACCATTCTGGAGCACAATGCCACCACCAGGTCAGGAACACAACCAGCTGAATTCCCATTCACAATGAATACAGAATACCAGCTGATCGTCTTGCCGATATCGTGCACTTCATCAGCGTTACTGACCACTGCGACAAATCACACGATATCGTATACTGGTGCACGGTACCACCCCTGGCCAACGCCCCGGATCACCGCCATCAAGACGTTATTCACCTATCCGAATAACTCCACACCGCTGCATGATCCTCATCCCGCATTGCCAATAAACAGGGTGTACCGCGATACTACCTCTGCCAGAACATCGTCTCCTCAAAACAATATTCTGCAACCACCCTCGAGGTCACACTCGGTAACACATCCCGCCGTCTCCACGCGTAACACCAAGCCAATTCGTTACGCCCGATACCGAGACATTTCTCACTCCGCCTTCACACGAAGACTGCCCTTCCTTTCGTTCTAATATTTTACATTCCTTCGACTAGCTTATCGTCAAAACATAAACAAACATTCCCTGATACACAGATATTTATTAGGCATTTTAAACTACAGACTAACTTGTTTCTTAAAAATAATATTGGCTATGACGTTTGTAATCATAATCAGCTATGAAATCGATCAATTTGTCACTATTTTCTAGAAGAACTTCAGATTCAAGTCGAACATTATAAAAATTTGACGGTTTAATGTTTATGTTATGTTATACTGACATAGAATTGCGATAAAACTAAACATAAAAATCACTTATTGCTGTCACACATTTTAACATCCTTAAATCTAGATTTTGTCGATTCAAAATATTACTTTTGGTTTTCCACTTTTTTTTATTAGGTAAAACTTTTTATTCCTATATTGAAACCAACAATTATCTTATTTAGAATTGGACATAAAAAATCAAAAAATCCGATGAGTTTGTTTACGTAGAAAATTTGTCGAATGTGCACAATATAATACAAATAAAATTAGCGTGTTTCGTGCACAAGGTTAATGTATTTCGAACGTGTTAAATCTCACATACGAGAATCTCCTAAACCACCGATGCATTAATTAATGCTAACACACGCCATCAAAGCTTAATCTGACCGCAATACCGTAAAGTAAATATTTAATATTTGTCAATAATTAAATAAATGTTAAATTTACGATTTGTGTATAAACAAAAAAGTATAAATATTTTTTTGTTGTTTCAACAAGGAAGAATTTAATTAAGTGGTAATCTTAAACATCTAATTCTATAAGCTGAAGACGTGCAGTGCAAAACTACCGTTATTTTGCATCCCTTTTAACGCAGCGTCGCGTTGGTGCAACGATACAGAAATTTGTAATAAAAGGATTATTTTCTTAATTAACTGAATTTTGAATTTTAATTAAATGAAGTTTGTTTAACAACTCGACGTGCACGTCTTAATGAAATAAAATTCAATAGCTGCCTTATGAAGATGCAACAAATTCTTTAGGTTTTTTGCAAGCAAACAGTAATTACAATTTTCGCTTTTATAAAAATACGTAAAATAAAAATCCTTCTATAATATTTCCAAAATTTCTTGCAAATCCGTCTGAAGTCAAGAATTGGCCTGAAGTTGTCGCGACCTAAACTAGCGGTTACTCTAATATTTCTAACTAAAAAGCTGTTTACAGAGTATTTGATCTAAAATGAAGAATGAAAAAGTTGAGGTACTTTACTCTTAAAAACACTGAAAACGACTCATCTATCTATTTCCAGTCAATAAAAATATTCTGACGAAAGATCTAAAACTCTGAGTACTTAATTTGTTATCTCACCTTCTTATTAAAACTCATAATATATTACCATAAATTATAACGACTGAGGAACTGAGAATTTTGAATGAAAACTTATGGAACGAATAGTTGTAACTAATAAAGTTTTATTGTTTCATGTCTCAGATTTTCTCAGCGACTTTCAAATACCTCAGAAATTTAAATACCATCGCCTCTAATTTAATTAGTAATTCTTGTATCCAAATAATTCGATTAATGTTAAAAAAATTGTTTAATTACTTACGGCCTATGGTTTAAACTGTGTAAGCAACGCAGCGTTTTTTTTTCTACTTTCAACGAAATGCAACTGACAAAACGTCATAAAGATTCCGCAAGCCGATTATTTACATAAGAAATACAGCGTAGCTTACATAAGGAAAAAACCCTAGTGTAGTTTAAGGACATATAAGTATCTTTACTTCAGAATACATCAAATTAATTTTCGGTAATGACAGAACAAGCACAAAATAGTTAATCGCACTTATGGCGACCTTACTAACGCATCTTGACGTATATCTACCGGTTGTAAATTTTAATATTACCACTCGCGTTGTTCTCGCAGTCATTACAATTTTACGACTTTATTCTTTGAAACTAGCTGATACCGCACACTTTGCGGCAGTGGGTTAATGTCATGCTGCGCAGAACAAGCAATAAATACAAGTCTTTATTGCAGTTTTATTGATTTATTTATGAAACGTCTATTGCATTTTCTCAGGCACTTAACATGATTTTTAAGATAAATTTATAATTCCTAACTTTCTAAACATTTTTCCTATAATCTCTGACATGGATTCTCTTAGCAGCTTTTTTTTCCGTGTATTATTAATATAGTTCTGTATATAATAATACACAACGAAAAAAAAAGAAATACAGTAATACATATACAGGCTGATTCAAAATAAATGTCCGACTCGTTAACCACAAGCAATACTTGAAAAAACAAAGCAAAAAAACTATAGTGATGGGGGATCTGTTGTGCATAGTTTTTGAGATAAAATTAGTTGAAGATTCAGATGTAAATTGTTTGGTGTCCACTGAAATAACTTATTGCGTCATGAAAGCAATAATCTCTCGCAAAAATAAAACGAAACACGTGCGTTCACCCTATACTGAGACTAAAAGCGTTTTTATTTATGGCCTTATTTATGCGGAAAGAATTTATAACGGGCAATTCATTTATTGTGGACATCGAACTTGTGATACAGATGGAAGAAATGAATCACATTTTTTACGATATACGTAGAGGTACAATTATGATTTTGTCAGGGCAAATTAGTTCGTGTTAGTGCCCGAAACGTTCGCTTAATTTGTATTGGCAATTGATGGAAATTTATTGAAATCAGTAATACGGTGCCCGAACTGCTCGATGAAGTGCCTCAGTTTGGAAATCGGTGGAAATCGTGCGCGGTGGGCCAATAGCTTGGCCTGCCCGGTCGCCCGATATGAATCCCTTAGACTTTTATTTGTGGGGCTACATGAAAAGTTTGGTTTATAAGGACCCCATTAATATGGTTGAAGAACTTCACAATCGCATTTTTGCCGCAGAAGAAATAATTCGAAACAATGCGAATCGAATGTTTCCTGGGGGTACGTGCATCATTCATCAATCATGCGACTAATATCATACAACAAGAAGGGGGTCATATCGAGCATCTGTTATAAAAACCGTAAGTTTAAGTTTAAGCACTTTAATATTAATATGAAACTCACAAAAAACTTGACCTTAATTTTTATAACGGCGCCAAATTTAATGTCGATTATAATAAATTTGCAGTCAAAATAGTTCATTCATTTTTACTACGCGTTTATTGTTACAGTTGCTGACTTTGCCAATAAAATTTATTATCGTTATAAAAATATGTCTCAAGGGAGCAGGGGGGGGTTCTTAAGTAATTTTATAAGCGCCGCACGTAACACATTCTAATAGGAATGGATGAAAGGATTTAGGATTAACAAGAGATTTTTTTTTTCAAATACCTCCGATAAATTTATTTCTTTCAATTTCGAACTTACATGATCTTAGTAAGTACGCCTCTAACGGGTCGGACATTTATTTTGAATCACCTTGTATGTTTTTAAATTTCGAAATTTAAAGGTTATCTTTTGAATGTTCATGTTTATTTCTAACTGATAAGCACGCCGTCTATGCCCGAACATGTAATTATTTTATAACTTGGCTCTATTCTTTATTTCTTGCCAAGACTTCAGTTTATAATGAAGGTTCTCTCGTTCTCTCAAATATTTCAATTTTTTTAATGTCTTGACAAGAGTATCTACTTACCTATTGACCTAAACCTTCCGACCAACCTCAGATGTTTCAATTAATGATAAATTTCTCATTGTTTCATTTTATTTGTTTTCAGTTAAATTAGGAGCTTACTCTTGAATTCTTTGTTTCTTTAATTGGAACGAGATTTCGCCAAGGTGACTGTAAGGAATTGATATTCTTCACTAAAATGTATTATTTCAAAATTAGAAGATAAATAGCAAAATGTTGCAATTATAAAATTTAAACGCGCGAGTCTAAAGCAGCATAAACAAAGGGACCGATTTATTATTAAAGTTAAACCTGTCCTATTGCGAAACGCATTGAAGTTAATTCAAACAATCAAAGCCTTGAAGTTAAATTAAACAAGACACGAAAAATCCTTACCCTTATAACGATAATATCATTCGGAGAATACTCGCAGTTTCCTTAAATTCAAAAAAAAAAAATTCTACCAAAGTTCATTAGGAAATGTGTATTGCTATTTGAAAAAAAAAACAGTTGACTTTCGCAGAGTTATAGCGTGATGCGTTTTTCGCAAGACAGGCGGCATATGTGCTCAAATAAGCCTCTGATCAAGAAAGAAGAATAGGTGAAAATTTCGTTAATCCCGCTGAAGTCACTTGCGGCGCCATTCTTTCTGTAAAATATTTTTGTCCTGTAGCTGCCTTTACAAAGTGTTCGGAAACAATCGGTATGTGTATTGATACAACCGATTTTTTTGTTTCAAATCATACAGAGGAAATCTGCAAAGAACTATTGTCCATGTTTTTAAAGATAAATCCTGCCCTATTTAGTTTCTATTTCAGTTTCTTCTTTGTTTGACATTACCGTTAATTGTGGTTATACATGCAGGTAAATCATAGTTTCCTAAATACATCATGGCATCAAATCACTTTTAAAAATTTTTTTTAGTTAATTTCGAAAAGTGAATCACATATTCTAAAAATAATAAAAGGTTTTCCAAACATGCATTTCCAAGGTTGCTTAATCTATTTCCCCCATCGCATCAAATTGAAGTTCGTATATGAATGATTTATATTTATATTATTTATAATGTTCTTGGCAGTAGGAAGTAAGAAGTCTTGAAAAATATAAGTGCTTCTTGAGCAAAGAAATGGTGCCATGCTTTTGAACGACGCGACGTCGACGCCGCTCTAATTACACGGGAAACAAATTGTCTTTGCGCAATAAAATATTTTCAGTCAATTTAACTCTACAATTCACACTTCATGATCACAGCTAGGACAGTCGTTTAAAAAAATACTCTTACATATCTTACAAAATTACGCCTCGATTTTTTTCTTTGCCTTGAACGTCTTTTTATTTTTGGATAAGGTCTTAAATGCGTTAAACACTGTAAAAATTAAGACTAAGGGCCAGGTTTTATAACGAAATTTAAAGGAAGCTTTAAAATGAAAGTCACATTCATATGTGTAAACAAATGTTTTCATCACAATCTTGGTTTCCGGGTTGGGAACCAAGATTGTGATGGACAACGGCCGCGGAAGCCTTCAAACCAAATGTTTTTGTTTTTACATCTGAAGGTGACTTTTATATATATTCCGTTAGGAATTATATTTATATTCCATTAGGAAGCTGGTCTTAAATATTTTAATTTATGTATAAAAATATATTGCACGATAAACATAATTTATTTGAAACCTGACTAGTAAATTACCGAATTGAAAATTAAAAAAAAAATTGAAACTCTCTTCGTGAGTAGTAGTTAGAGTACTCTAGGTCTGAAACGCTTTCAGAGGGTAAAAACAACCTTCAAAATTTTTGGGATATCCGATTTTTTACAAATAACTCGATAACTACCAGAGATCAAAAAAATATC
Organism: Serrognathus titanus; assembly: GCA_039766575.1. NCBI lineage: Eukaryota > Metazoa > Arthropoda > Insecta > Coleoptera > Lucanidae > Serrognathus > Serrognathus titanus. The sequence continues at coordinate 54,482,015 of CM077912.1, forward strand.
TTTTGTTTCTTAATAAAGCCCAAGTGTTTATAATAAAATTATATTGCAACAATTCTGGCGTTATTGCATTAAATGCTTCGATGATTCCTATAGCTCTAGAAGTATACGAATAGAAGTTTTATACAAGAGTTTTTCAACAGGGATAACAAGAAGTTCAAAAGTGTAAGATTACAGGACGTCTGAAATAAAAGGTCTTTTGAAATTAATTCTTCGCCGGAAGAGCCGCTCTAAAAATATCAGTGTAGTCCGAATTATGCGAGATCTTGGGTTATCATGTTAGAATCTTATTATTTTGATATTTTTTAGCATTCGTAGTGGTCTCAAAAAATATTGGACTGATAATAATCTATATCAGGGCATTGCAAACCAGGTTCTCGAAAGAAATGCAAGTTTTGAGTACTCCACACACCCTTAGTTGACTACATAAACATTTAAATAAAACCACGACTCATTGAAAAGAAAATCAAGTTCAAAGAATATTATGTAAATAAAAAACTTTTGCGTAAGCATTAAATAATTTTAAACATTTACATATCATATAGTATTCTAAGAGAAAAAAAAATCATCGATAGATCACCGAGTGATGATATAAAACAATAAATATTCCCATAAAATCTATTTCTAGTAGTGAAAGTAACTATTTTATTGCATAACGTCTAGAACAACTCCTACCGCAAAATTAAATGCTATTGTTCTTCAAATTAAATGTCTCTAAAACCTTGATTGGTGCCGAAACAATTAACGTAAAATAAAAATTACAACTTGAACCTGTCGGACAAACACCAGCAACAGCTTTACTACTTCCAAATTAACGAGGCCGGCAATTTGCATAACTTCAGATTCAAGCAGATTTTCGGCCCTAATTAAATCAGTTAAATACATTCCCATTGGAACGGCACGTTTCCTTGACGACTACATTGCTCCGAATAATTAAGACGGTTAATTGCAGGAAACAACCTGTGATAACAAGGCAGAAGTAATAAACAATTTAGCTCTCCAAATAAAAACAAAATGCATGCCTTGGTTTTTCCCAAAGTTAAAAACTTGTTTGCTTATTCAATAATGTTAGTTTCAGTATGGGTCCGCTGGATGGTAAATACGTGTGTTATGTCTTTTTATACGTCACGTGTATTCTATATTATAATCCGGTATCGCCATCCCCATCCACTGCGGTCTCTCCTAATATGGCTCCTCAAAGAAGGGGCAATTATACAGTTAGTGACAATTATCCAGTTTCCCAAAAGTATCAGATAAATTCTATAAAATGGTTGAGGAAAATATTTCAGAAAAATGTACGTACATGTCGATTTTTATTTTTAAATCATCATTTAAAGATGTAATTTTCAACCCTCCACCCTTCAGCCCTAAGCGCTAGCAACCCCAATTTTAAAAATTCAAATAGCAAAGTACTCCTTGTGATACCTCATTTAATAGCATTTTTATGCTGAATACAATAAATTAAACTTTTTTCAAAATCGGTTGATAAATAACTAAGATATTCAATAAAAATGTATCCCACCGAAACAAAATATTCAACTTCATTTTTTTTTTAAATAAAACAATATTAAAATTTAATGAAATGTTCAAATTGCTATCCGTTAACGGCGAGGCAATGTCCTTATCTAGAGACGAACTCTTGTCTACCATTTCAGTGGTGACTGAGTGAATTTCTTGGCGAATTCTTTGCTTTAACTCCTCAAGGTTTGGGGGTCTATTAAAATAAATTTTAACATTAAAATAACCCCAGAGGAAATAATCCAAAGGTGTTAAATCTGGAGATCTTGCCGGCTATTCAATGAGTCTCCGTCTGCTAATCCATAGATTAGGAAATATTTGGTCGAGATTTTCCCGTACTGGACGCAACATAATGAGGAGACGTGAATCAGGATCTTCTGTATTTGGAAATAGTACAGCTAAAGCCGGAATTAATTTAAATTTGAGAAAGTCGAGATACTGTTCATTCAGCATTCCAACTAAAAAGTATAGTACATACGTTAACCTTTTGAGCATCTTGTGTATTCGCCTCCGTCATCCAATTTATTCAACCGCCCAATAACGGCAATTTTACTTATTGACTGTACCACTGAAGAAAAATGTGCATTTGTGCACTTTGTAGAGATCAAAATTTTTCTTATGAAGAAGTCTGTAAACTGCCTTTTCTGTCGTATTAAGGTATGAAGCGAGTTCCATGAGGATTGAATGTGGATGTTCCTGCACCATTAACGAGGCATCCAATTGTTGGCTTTCATCTAAAGCCGATGAACGTCCGGTTCGTACATATCTTAGGAAATTTGTTCTCAAATCAAATCGAGTCACTGTTGATTTCTAAACTACGTGCCAATAAAAACGCACCACATTCCCTAACTCACCGGGGCATGCTCCGAATTAAGTGATCGATATCTTGAGGTATCTCATCCCATATCTCATAGCTGTAGGTGACGACGCAGCTCCTCCAAACTGTTAGCTTGATGAGGAAAACATCTTAAATGTCGACTCATGATATATCACACATGTTCTATGGGATTCAAATCCGGAGAACGAGCTGGCCAAAGAAGAACTTCTACCTCGGCTTGTTGCAGAAAGTTCGTGCGATATGGGGTCGGGCATTATCTTGCTGGAAAATTACTCCAGCCTGTTCATTTATCAGAGGTAACAGGGCGGACCTTAAGATCTCGTCGATATATTGATGCGCATTTAATCTGCCTCTGATGAATACCAAAGGGGATCTGTACCCGATACCTATGGAACCCCATACCATAACACCTGGTGTTACGTCGCCATGGCCTCGTACAGCAAACTCCACATTGCGTCTCTCTCCACGGAACCTTCTCACCATTACTCGACGGTCATTATGCCACAGACAAAATCGGGATTCATCACTGAACATGACTTGATCCTATTTAATGACTCACTGCTGCCTCTCGCGACACCATTGAAGTCTGGCTACCTTATGCAATTGTGTTAGTAGAAGGCGTCGACACGGCCAATAGGAGTGAAGACCAAACGAAGCAATAGGTCGGTAAATGGTTCGACTAGACACTTTTTGACGTAGATCTCTTATCCAATCCACTCCAATTGCAACTGAAGAACGAAACCTCTCTGTTCTCTTGACGGAGACACCGATCTTCGTGTTCATTAGTTCTTCTAGGACGCCCACTTCCAGGTCGACGGTGATGCATGCCTTCCTCAAACCACGATGTCCATGCTCGAAACACCGCAGAATGGCTTCGGTTTAAACGCCGCGCTATTTCACGGAACGAGAAACCCGCTTCGTGCATGCTGACAATTCGCCTCCTTTCAAAGTCGGACAGTTGCTGAAAACGTTGTCTTCTGGCAATTCTAGGCATTGTTAACGATCAACACTTTCTGCTTTCGCAGAAAATAAAGACTATTTTGATACACCAGTTTAAAATATTACCAATAAGAACAGCATAACATTAAGATACTCTCACAAAAACCGAAGTTTCTCGATTTTTAATTCTGGCGTTTTTATCATCGACTCCTAAGATGTGGATAATTATTTGGCAAAAATATCGACCTTGTAACTTAACCTGTTCTGGGTGGTGCGTTTTTATTGGCACGTAGTTTGTATTGGAGGATGGTTTGTTATGCGTCTGTATTCTATTTCGATACTTTCGGCTTCAGTAAGTCTCATTTTTGTTATCTAATCGTTAAACAAGTAACAGACACCACTATGTAATGTCAATAAATTTTATTTCACATTTAACTGCAAAAAACTTGCAATTGTTTTTACCACTTATTGTTAGAACTGTATCAACGCCAGCCCGAATATTGGGATTTTCATTTCAATAAATTTTTGTTGAGTAATTCATTTATTTATTTTAACTTAAAAAAATTAATTTATTGTATTCACCTAAAAAATGCTATATCGCAAGGAGTACTTTGTTCTTTGAATTTTTAAAGTTGTCGTTACTAGCGCTTAGGGGTTGAGGCGGTGGGAGGGTTGAAAATAACATCTTTGATGATTTAAAAGTAAAATCGACGTGTTCGAGTATTTTTCTAAAAATTTTTTTCCAACCGTTTTATAGAATTTATTTGTGTTATTTTCGGAAAACACGTAAAGTAAATTAAGTAAGTAAAATGAGTATAACACATGTAGCGTATTTAACACAAACAAAAATATTCTCACTAATAGACTTTGAGTGGTTCTATTGCATCACGTAGTGTGCTTGGCGATCCCTGTCGGTAGCGAATAGGGTTGTTTGTGGAGTAGTATTGTCATAACATGGATAATTTGAAAATATGTTCTCTCGTACAGTAATAAATGTATGCATTATATATCAAAAGTTACATGATGTTATGAATTTTAGAGAAGTCTGTGGCATCAAAGCTACCTACAAACGTATATTATGAAATGTATGTGTCCTAATAAAAACATTCGTAATTGTAATTTTAGGGAACGAATATTACTGTTATGGAAAATTATAGTTTATTAACTATTATTAAGTATTGTATCTAGGTTTTAATGGCAACAATATTATCTCATATAACCTTCACTCGAGCAATATTATAGCGTTTTCTATTCACCTGCACTAGTTGCATTTATTTTAACCTTGTGCAATAATACAAGATGAAGATACTCCGAGTACACACTAGTACAGTCAATTCAAAAAGTTATTAATTTCAAGAAATTGTTTCTGAAACTTCAAATAATTTTCTCAAAATTTTTCCCACAAAAGTCATACATTTTTTAAGTGATGGATAGAGAATTCAATGAGCCATCAGAATTAAGAAAAAAAATTCAATGATGTCATCGCTTGAAGACGAACGACTCAAGAATTGTACTTTTTAAAAATCAAACTTTCCTGTCCGATATTTCGAAATGTCAAAAATAAAGAAATTATGAATGTTATTTCAGACTTGTGACACCTTTTTGGTTACATACAGTTGCAGTTTGATATTCCTTGTAGTACTGGCGAGTGTGTAATAATCCAATTCTTTTAACATCTTAATATTGATCACACAAAAACAATGACGCATGTTTATTAAAAAAAGTAGTTATTTGATTCCTCTTCTGAAATAGATCAATAACATTTGCCCTGAAGTACATAATTCATTGAATTGTGTATGTCAAAAGGCACACATATTAAACATTAATTTCATTTTATATTGAACCTATTGTCGAATAAACCTATTATTGCGAATAAAAATAGAGAAAAGAGGAAAACTAATTGTTATTACGCCATCACGACCACAATTTCCTAAATTTGTAAAATAACCAAATAATTAGTAAAGATTCATTTTACGTTTAACTATAGTTATTATATTGTATAATTAAACTAAATTATTGTCCTTCGAAAATTTGTACACGTTACAACTGTGTAAATGCGTTTCTTGTCATTAGTATCAGATTTTGCAATGACATTGGTGTCAAATCTGAGGTTTTTAAATGTTATTAGCATAATATTTGAAATTTTGGTTATTCTGTTTTTCGCACTCTTACATGCACTAAGTTTCTAAAGGATGCTGGATAATGAAGAAGAAATTAGTGTATAGATCTCATCGGCCGAATGGATCGCCGTATTGTATAAGAATGCCAATGTAAAAATTAGAGACAGTGTGACCGTAGTCTTACAACTTCTAACTTGTTATCTTTGCGTAAGCTGAATGTGTGCCGGATATCAGGTAGCCAGTTATTCGGCCAAAGCACTATCCGCTGTAACTCTAGTTATAATGCACACTGTACATTTATTATTGAAATAATAACAGGATAATTTTAAACATATAAAAATTGGGAAAAATGTAGAGAATACACCGTAGTTGATAAAGTTAAGTTTAAGACAAAAATGGAATTGTATGTTCACTTGTTAAAAGCTAAACTAATAAATATAACCATGAAAATTCTAGCATCAAGTGAAAAGAACTGGTGGAAAACGTGGAAAATACATAGTTAACAAAGACGACTGAAGTGTTAGGAACAATAATGGAACCAGAACCGTGTAATTAAAATGCGGACTAGGTAACCCACAAACTTTTACGAGACCTCAGCAAAAGTTTAATCGACTTAAAATTTCGCTTGGAAATTGCGCTCGCCGGTAATGATGCTGCAATAAATTTCAATAATAGAAACAAGCTGTGCAGGTGGAAACTGAAAATCGATTCTGTTAGTTACGGACGTTTCACGGATGTTTCTAGGACTGAAAAGAATATCGTACACCTGTATTTGTCGCAGGTTTGAAAGTATCTGAAAAGAATAGAGACACAGCTTTAAAACTATTCTGAAGCCTTTAGGTCATTGAATAAGTTTTCAAACGAAAAGAAAGTTCGAATTAGTACCAAGTATGCACGTACTTGTATTAATTTGTTCATTTTATTTAAGTAGGTAGCCTTCAAATATAAAATTTATGGAATTAAAACGATTGTAAAATTTTATTTATTTTTATTTAAGCTATTAGGCCGCCGAATAAAAAAAAATATGACATTTTATAGAACGTGCCAACATTTTGGTTATCTGTGAAAAAAATACTTCTGCCTCATATAAATAAATCGAATTAAATTTATATTTTATTTGAAGTAGATAGTAAAATTGTAATTTGAATTTAAAATTTAAAAATGAGAGAAAAATCCTTAAAATTCAGGCAACTGGAAACGTAATGAAGATTAAAAAATTTACGATTTTCTTAATGATATTTAATTTTCTATAGCATTTAATTCTAACGAATTTGTCTATTTTAAGTGGAAAAAAAATGTGTTTATGTTACAATTAGTTTGTATATAAGTGACGTTCAGAAAATTGTGCAATCAGAATGCATGCGCACATATGTTTAGGTAACTTAGCCTTGTCAGCCACAGACGGATTCTTAAATAATTACATAAACACACTTCTAATGTGTTCGACCAATAGAAGTAAAAGTTCTCACATAAAAAAAATCTGTTACTACAGACAGCTTTATAGATAGCTTAAAGATCGTTAGCAAATGGAAATCCCGACAAGCTAATGACTTGTATGTTTATATTTACGTCGTTTTAGTAAACAACGTGTGAATGTAATCTGGGTATTACGTAACTTAATAGGAAATACATGTGTATTAAAACAGACAAGACATTACCGGAACTTCATATAATGATAAGATTTTAGATAAAATATAAAGTGAGTAATCTTCAATAGTGTAGCCAAAGGTGAACGTTATAAATATAATAGTGTCATCTACAGTATTTTTTTTTTTCATCTTCAGGCATAGAATTTGGCTTTTCAGCTTTTAAAAAGTTGTGCGAGGGACAACATGCCAGTGTTATAATTTGGACTTTCTCTGTTGTTTAGAAAACATGGAAGCGATTAGCTAACATTCCAAATACGTTTTTAACTGCCTTTCTTCCACGACTTAGCCTGCAGTTGAAAATGTACTGTTCCTCAGTCATGTTACGGAATGGATATGGCTTTAAAATATGTTCGGAAAGAGGAAATGCAGAATCACAAATATTACATGAGGCAAAAGCTTGTTTCTTCCTGGTAAAATTTTATGGTCAGGTATATTTCATGTATTGTTTTTTATAGCCCTAGCTAAAGTAGATTGACCGTAAACTGCCCTTCCGATACATGTCCGCTAACTCCCACATCTAACGTACGTACAATTATACTTTGCATCTGCAACGCTAGAAGAACGATACTATGGGTCCCTTTGTAATCGTAAAATATCGAACTTGCAGATTATGGTGCTTGAAAAACAATATGTTTGCTATCCGTGGCACCAATAACGCTTAGAAAGTTTCAGATATTCTGAAAATTTTTCGACATATTTAATGTCTGCGGCCTAAAAGAAAGTCTCAAGTTTGCAACGTAAATAGAATAGGCGAATGCTAAACACCTACTTTTAAATAATGATCCCTTAGTACATGATAGATAGCTGTACACACTACATGGACAAATAAAGATATTGTTGACTCTGATATTCGAAATGTATAACATGTGTACAAAAAGTTTTCCCATCTAGTATGTTGCTCTCATGTTCACGTATGTTCCTTACTTGATCAGTAAACGCCAAATTGATATTTAACCTTGACATAAAGTCAACAGAAAATCATAACCAATAATTACGTATTGGAACTAAACAAAATAAATTCATAACAGATGTTGGAAATGGCCTCCGTCTTCTTCGAGGCATTTTCTAACTCTTCTGGGATATCCATTAATAAAATAACATTTTGCAAGATGTGGGGAGAATTTCTTCACACTTCTCGATGATTCTTTAGATAAGTTCCTGTAAATCATGAACGGGCGATTTAAAAGATTTAAAAATGAAAGCAGAGCCAAACAAAGAAATCCAAAGGAGTTGGATCGCAAGATCGCGGAGGCCATATGTTAATTATCCGATCTCCAAAAAACTTTTGAAGGTAATTTAAAATAACTCCAGCAGCATGGGCCGTTGCACCATCCTGCTGGAAATATCCAAATTGCAACTCATCATGCAGTTGATTAATAAATGGATGCAGAATTTCTTCCCGACATCTAAGTGCTATTAGTGTGCCATAAAAAAATATTGTACCTATCAATTTTCTCCGACTTAAACCTATCCAAACACCATTTTTTTGTGGATGGAGTGGGGCTTTAATGAAAATATGAGGGTTTCTTGGACTCCAAATCCATATTTTAGGAATTAATGTATCCTGTTAAATGGAACCACGCCTCATCGAAAAAGAAAGTTTTGCCAATAAATCGTCATTGGCAATATTGTTTAAAAACAATGACGGTATCTTCGCCTTGGTTCAAAATCTACTGGGAGCAATTCATGCACGGCAGTCAAACGATAAGGGAAGTCCTTAGAATAATTCTGCAGGTCCCGACAGAAAGATCGATAGACTTATTGTGACAGGTCATGGATCAAAGAGCGAGGAGCATCAGTCATAATTTGTCTCACATTTTCAACTACCTCATCAGTTCTTACTTTAAGCCTACCGATACCTGTTTTCTAGCCACACTACCAGTTTCTCTGAATAGTCTTACAGAGTACTGAAATTGATTAATAAATTTGTGGTACAGAAATACAGTTTCTGGAATTTTTTTTTGAAACTCTGCAATACAGTCAGGAATAAAATAATTCCTCTTGAGAAACAGTTGTCAGTTGGCCAAATGCTTTGCTTATGTGAAGGTTCAGGTCGTTGGAAAAAATGCCTGCGGCTATTGCTTCCGAGCTTTGGATCCATCAATGTAGATAGATATGTCAGGTTTGGAAGTACTTCAGCGTTCAAGAAAACACTTTCTAAATATTTTACAGTAAAGCTAAGACATGCCGTCCAAACTCCATGGCAAAAGTTAATAAAAAATTTAAAAAATCACTCAGTATATCGCGATACATTAAACAAATACACTATAAGCAAACCTATACATGTTGTACAAGTCAAGTAAAATGCAATGACAGTCTAATTTAGTACAGAGTAAAATGTGCATCTTTGCAGCATATACATAAATACATACAAAAAAAAAAACAAAACAAACAGAACGAAATTTAAAAAGTCAATTAAATTGAAAATTGATCATTCAATAATGGATAAATAATTTAAATTGTCACAAAAAATTCGGATAAATTGTAGTAGACCTTCTCCAGGCAATGATCTTTAAGAGAACGTAATAATTTTGTTGTTGGAAGAGATTTCAAAATAGGTGGCAGTTTGTTATATGCCTCTACAATGCTATGCATGACATTTCTTTCTATATATGTGTGTTTTGGTGTAAATAAATTTAAGCCACCTTTAAAGTAAAGGATAATTAGGTTATTTTTTCACAGATTGAATCTACGTAATTTTTTAATTTTAAATTTTTGTCAAGTTCAACATTTGCAAAGTGATTTGACTGTAAATCTTTGCCAATATACGTCGGACCACTTCGTAAATTTAGGAAAGAAAACAACTGAATTTTAGTTTTTTTCTCTATTTAACTGTAACTTATTAGATGCAAACCATTCATCAAGTGTACATAATGAAAATTCTACCTGGGTTTACTAACAGTTTACTAACTGATTTTGCCTCAAGGATCTCAGACGAGTCGTCGGCAAATAAAACTATTTTTTCGGCGAAATTGAGTGGCAGTTTATTTATAAACTCCTGGACAAAATTAACGCATCAGCAAAACTTCTCATTATTACTTTTATTTTTTCGAAGTTTTAAGTCATTAAACTTTTTACGTAGTTAGCCTAGGATATCCTCTGTCACTACTGATAAACAATTAGAATTGTTTGACAGAAGGAAAGTAACATTTTGCGATTGCTTGTTGATAAGAAATTTAACGCTGTTTAAAGTGATTTGCAAAAGGAAATAAATTCAGTTTTGCTAACGATTTTTTCCAAATTTAATATTATTAAGTGACTAAAATATTTCGTTCAGTGTATTTAGAGCAGAACAAATAAATCGTCCACGCAACTTAAGAGAAGAGGAAGCAATCAAAGCTCTAGTTAAACTCTAGTTAATGAGGGTCGTAGCCAGCAATATGTGGCTAATTTGTTAGGAGTTAGACAATCAACAATTAGTCGAATAGTTAAACGTTTCAATGAACTTGGAAGTTATTGTAGAACCCCAGGACAATGTCGTAAGAAATCTACAGATACAAGAGATGAGCGATACCTTATACAACTCGTCTCAAGAAACAGGAGTTCTACCAGTTTAGAACTAAGCAGAACCCTAGCAGTAACTCGAAAAGTAACAATTTCTGGACGAACGGTCAGGAGAAGGCTTAATGAAGGAGGATTGAATAGTAGAAGACCAGCTATTGTACCATTGCTCACCAGGGAACATAGAGTTACTAGACTGCATTTTGCAAGGGAACACGAAAATTGGAACATCGATGACTGGAAGCGAATTTTGTTTTCAGACGAAACAAGAGTAAGTCTTAATTCACCAGGTGGACGCGAACGAGTCTGGCGGAGGCCAGGAGAGAGGTTTGCTGCCTGCAATATTTCTCCGAGGATCCCATTTTTTGGTGGATCAATAATGCCCTGGGGAGGAATTTGCTTCGACGGTCGCACGGATTTGGTTCCTATACGGGGGAGAGCCATGAATGCACATTTCTACGTAGAAAATATCGTAGAAGAACTTGTGATGCCATTTGCCCCATTTGTCGGGGACAATTTCATTTTTATGTAAGATACCTTCGATTCGTGAATATTCCCACTATAGACTGGCCACCAAGAAACCCAGAGATGAACCCCATAGAGCATCTATGGAATGCACTAAAACGATCAGTTAGGCGCCACATACTTGCTCCTGTGAATCTTAGGGAACTCGACGAGATCGTTCTTGTCGAATGGGGGAATATTCCTCAGGAAGCCATTCACAACTTAATTAATAGTATGCCCAGATGAATAGAAGCAGTAATAAGAGCTAGAGGAGGATCTACACGCTACTGAATTCAAATTATTACGATTTGTCAATTTTTTTTTAATCTTTTCATTGACACCGTTTTTATTGGATTTGATATTATTATTTCTTTCTGTTATTTATTCTTCTTTTTCCCGATAATACCATTTCTATGTTGTCAAATATTAGTTCAAATCATTTAATAATAATATCACGTAGATACTATAATTTAAAAGTTCGAAACACGAAAATTATAATGAGAAGTTTTGCTGCTTTAATTTTGTCCAGGGGTTTGCAAATAAGAAACAGTAAGGGCCCGATGATAGATCCTCATAGAACCCCCTTTTCTGCATGAAACTAGACTTAGTTCTTTTCCCAGTTTTGGGTATCAGCCAAAATGTTATTTTCTTCAAAGAGATCTATAGGTTTTTTCAATATTTTTGACACATTGATAAAATACTATGTGTTTAGGGTCGGAAAGGCTTAGTTTTTTTATGGACATTTGATTTTTATTCCCAAAGAACATGTTGTTCATTAAAAATAGGCACATAGTTCATAAACTATTTGGTGAATTAAGTTAACAGAACAGTTTTGCAAAGCTAATATTTATATAATCGTCGCGAACAAATTAACGAAAATGCAACTTTTTTCCTTAGTTTTCGCTCATACCTCGGAAAAAAACCTATAAAGTTACCTCTTTTTTAGTTTTACTCTAAAACTACATCAACAATAGAAAAAGATTCGATGTTTTATCCCTGTTTCTTTATGAGCAGTGATGGTAGAAAAAATACAGTGCCCAAGTAACTTGACGTAACGAGCGAGGTAACAAGCTTCTATTTCACGAGATGATTGTAATTTTTACTAAGATGAAGACAGTTATTAAAGAAAATGCAACGAATAATGACTAAATGTTATTTTGAAAAATATTTTCAATTATTAAGTGTTCAAAATGTTGCGTAGCGTACTTTTTCTGAATATTGAATCTCTTTTTATTCTATGTTTTTGATGTAAATTTACAGTAAAACTAAAAAATGGTCTTTTTTGAGCGAAAACTAACGAAGGAAAGTAGTTTTAGTTAATTTTTTGACGAACTTTTGACAAACAAATGCCCATAAAAAAAAACTTTCCGACCCTGACAATATAGGTTTGTTATCGATAAAATCTCGTCTATTTTCTACCATTTTCGTTTGAGCACTTATTTTTGAGACACATTGGGTAGGAATCGATCACCACTCTAAAAAGAGGAGTTTCTTGTAAGGCCGCCTCTAGGTTAAGGTGGTGTCTACCTCCAACATCTTTATTATTACATACCCTTTTTGCCCGCAGTCTCAGGGCCAATCGCAGTGCCATGTAAATATTCAGTGGAGGGAGGCCAAAAACGGCCTTTAAGGCAGCGGTGAGAATGGATCTCAGCGCACCGGTAACATACATGGCAGTCTCTGTACATGCAAAAGCTCCCATACTGTTTTCGAGAATCTGACTCTGGGCCACCAGATCAACGCTCCGCCCATCGCACGGCGATAATGCCAAAACGTAACAGACGCCTTTGTCACTTTTACATTAACTATACGGATCTCAACTTTCCTCCTTTTTGTGAACAGAATCATTTCCGTCTTTGAGAGATTAATTGTCAAAGAATGTTCTGTGCCCTAGTTTTCGGTCGACTGGAGTGCTGTTTACGTTAAGTTACACAGTGTGTTGTTGAAACCTTCTAACTGTGTAGAAGAAGCCTGCTCTTTTAAGTTGACTTCTGCTTACTGTTTTCCTTATAGATACGTTTCCTTCAGTAATATTCATCTGTAGTTCGAGAGCTCGTTCGACATTGTTGAAAGTGGTTTTGTCAAACGTATCCTCTATATCTATGAATACCCCTAAAGTAAACATTTTATTATTTATGGCCCTTTCTATCCATCCAGGCAGGTATAGAATGTAGGACGGATTCTGTAGATGTGACCAAATTGTTATTGACCAAAGCCCCTTTCTCATAAACCTGTCGCATTTTCTCTCCAAGGTCTTCAGAAAGAATGATGTGAGACTAATTGGGCGATAGGATTTGGCGAGAGAGTGTTTTCGTTCTAGTTTAAGATAAATATAATTTTTATTTCTCACCAGTTCTTAGGGATCCAAGCTATACATCCTCCAAGAATGCGTGTCAGGTAGGGTAAAATAGTTCCCAGCCCCAATTGGAGGAGTGCAGGAAAACATCGTCCAGTCCTAACGATTTAAAGGAGTGTAAATAATAAAATAATTATATATATTCCTTTTTATATTTTCTCACACTATTTGAGAACTGTGTCTAAAAAGCATAATTATGTGTTTACTTGTAACTTGTTTCAATTAGGCTGGGCACGTAAGTTTCTATTAGGTTAAAACCAAAAATGTCCGTCCTTTACCGGTTGCTAAATAAAGTTCAGCAAATTATGAATTAGGGATGTCGGTCACGTAAATCGAGTGAAATTGGTAATGTCCCCTATGGCAAGGTTTCTTTTGATTTTAATTCGGACTTATTAGAGTCGGCCCTGAGCTTTGTAAAAACAGGTAATTTCATTATGGTTAGGAAATTTCGTCGGTTTTATATAAAATTGGAATATGATAATTACCTTTGTGAACGAAGAAGAAACCAGTCTTGCATAATCTTTATACATTTATTAGGGAACAAAATTCGCTTTATGTCTGAAATCCTTTCATACAGCAAAGTTATAATATACTTTTGCAAAAAACTTATAACGAAAAACAAAATTTCTTAAGCAAATGAAAACCGCATTCATATAAAAGAATTGTTACTGATAATACCTTTCATACTGCTCTCGTCTTAAGACGTTTTATGTAGCCGAGATAAATGAAACACGCTCTGCTCACTATTGTTCCCCTATCTTGAATATAATTTACTGTAAAATTCCTTCCTCGGTATTGAATGCGTTTGAAAGGAGACCGCTTATTTCAGAAACGTCCGATCCGTAATTTCTGCCTAAATTACGGTATTCGTCCGGAGTAAATTAATCGTAGTGTTGTAATAGAAAGGCATTATTGATCAAATTGCGTGTTTATTAGTAATTAAATAAATTAGGTACGGTTTAGGAAATTATAACTAGAACGGATGAGGACCTATATAATTTATTAAATACTCCGGATTTGCTTCTGAATACTTACTTAATAACTGTTTAAGGGAATATGGAATCTGAAAACTTAAAATTATTTTTGTTACTTACTAATGAAAAGTAAAATTCCACAACTTTAAATTACAATTTTATTGTTATTTAACATTTAATATGCTGTGATTTTTTCCGTACGATGAAATAAATCATACGAACTTAAATATATAAAAATAAAATACATTTTTTTTGAAATTTTTGTCATATGTCATGCTATTACAAAAAAAAGACTGAATAGGCATGGCAGCTTTGAAATAATTGAAAATCGATGTCTTATGCTACTCCCAGACATGTGCGCAAATACAAAAACTCACAAGTCATTGGTATATCTATGTGCAAATTTTTGAGTTCATATGCAATTTGTTAAAGTGGATCAATTTTGCGTGCACGAAGGTTTGCACATAACTTTGTACAAATGTTTGCGCACAAGTGTAGGAGCGACTTTAAAAGTAATGAGAATTGTAGTTTTTGATATTCAATGTAATTTTTTTGAAACACTTTTTGCTCAATATCTCAAAGCAAGAAAGTAATCTTAAAAATACAAAACCGTGAATCATCCTAACACGACAACAGTTTTTCTTATTTTTCTCGACTTTTTATTATGGGAGTAAATTTTTGACATAGGCAAACACAGATTTAAAATTCATCACAAAAATACAACAATGGTAATTTAAAATTTTTTACAAATTTGTTTCCAAGCAATCTCAAAGATTGAAAATTGTAGCCCCTAACATCAATGCAACTTTTAAGAAAGAAATAAGAAAGTTAGTCCAGAAATACAAAACTGTGAATCACCATATATTTTTAATAATTTGCAACGAGCTCACAGATAAACGTTTTAAATATGGTAATTTTCCGTTCATTTTGTGGTCTTAAAAGATCCCCAGGCATCGATGTTTCGATAGAAATGGTATAATTATGACAGGCTTTTAACTTCTTCCATTCAATCCATTCAGTCTTGTCTTTAGCAATTCATTTCTCCCTCTTCGTTGTTAGGTCATGTAATTGTATAATCAGGTAATTATAATCTATTCAGTAATTTTTTTCTTTACGTACCTATCGCAGAGATTCTCTGTCCTTCTTTTCTGCACAATCTTCTATGATGTAACAGCAAATTTTCCGCATTTATAAGTTACGGATTATTATTGATTTCTCAGAAAAAAATTAATCTTTATGCCTTGTCAAAATTTGAATATCGAGGAAATCAAAATATTTGAAATCGTCATAAGAGTAAGTAAAATACGCGGAAATATTTTTGGAAAAGTTATTCAAAACTGTTATGAGATTTTAAATATAAAATCAAGGCCACCTGAGATGAGAAAATAAATTCTATATATTTTTTAATTTTGCTCGTATCAACGTGTGTATGTATTGTAGAACTTTGAACATGAAGAGCTGGACGTTTCTTCAGGTGTGACATGAATATACTCTGGGATTTGTTTTTCGCTCACTACCGACTAGAAATTATGATCAATAATATTCATATCATAAAAATTACAATTTTTTTTTTCATTCTAGACAGCTATGAACTTTTCCAAATAATATTTTCGAGTATCTTAAAAATAAAGATACCCGACTCTTATGTCTATTGCAAATATTATAATAAATAATAATTTATTATTATTCATTTTGCAGAAAAAAATATTCTTTTTGGTCCTCCGGCCAGAAATATTGGTATTACATTCACCAGAATGGTCTGGAAACAGCCCTATTGAAGGCCTAGGCCATCAAAAAATTTATCAAATGTTGGCAATATTGACATCTGTGGTTGACATTTCTTAAATAACAAGAGGTTTGATTTCGTAATAAATATTTCATGTATTGAATAATTTGTTTAATTTGGAGTGAAGTTTAGCTAAAAACTTATATAAACTCCTGAACAAAATTAACGCATCAGCTTCTCATTGTAATTTCTTTTTCGAACTTTTAAATTATAGTACCTACTTGTTATTATAATCAAATGACTTCAACTAATGGTTGACAACATAGAAATGGTATTATTAGGAGAAAGATGAATAAATAACAGAAAGAAACAGTAATGTCAAATCCAATAAAAACGGTGTTAATGAAAAGATTTTTAAAAAATTGACAAATCGTAATAATTTGAATTCAGCAGCGTGTAGATCCTCCTCTAGCTCTTATTACTGCTTCCATTCGTCTGGGCATGCTATTAATTAAGTTGTGAATGGTTTACTGGGGAATATTCTCCCATTCGACAAGAACGACTTGTTCGAGTTCCCTAAAATTCACAGGAGCAGGTATGTGGCGCCTAACTGATCGTTTTAGTGCATCCCATAGATGCTCTATGGGGTTCATATCTGGGCTTCGTGGTGGCCAGTCTATAGTGGGAATATTCACGAATCGAAGGTAGTCCAGTACCTCTCTAACAACGTAGAGCCGAGCGTTATCTTGCATAAAAATAAAATTGTCCCCGACAAATGGGGCAAATGGCATCACAATGTTCTTCTACGATATTTTCTACGTAGAAATATGCATTCATGGATCTCCTCCGTATAGGAATCAAATCCGTGCGACAGTCGAAACAAATTCCTCCCCAGAACATTATTGATCCACCAAAAAAAGAGACTTTCGGAGAAATATTGCAGACAGCAAACGTCTCCCCTGGCCTCCACCAGACTCGTTCACGTCCATCTGGTGAATTAAGACTTACTCTTGTTTTGTTTGAAAACAAAACTCACTTCCAGTCATCGATGTTCCAATTTACGTGTTCCCTTGCAAAACGCAGTCTAGTGACTCTATGTTCCGCGGTGAGCAGTGGTGCAATAGCTGGTCTTCTACTGTTCAATCCTCTTTCATTAAGCCTTCTTTTGACCGTTCGTCCAGAAATTGTAACATTTCGAATTACTGCTAGGGCTCTGCTTAGCTCTAAAGTGGTAGAACGCCTGTTTCTTAAGGCGACTTGTGTAAGATATCGCTCATCTCTTGCATCTGTGACTTCTTACGACCTTGTTCTGGGGTTGTACAATAACTTCCAAGTGAAACGTTTAACTGTTCGACTAATTGTTGATTGTCTAACTCCTAACAAATTAGCCACATATCGCTGGTTACGTCCCTCGTTAACTAGATTCATTTATTCTGCTCTAAGTGCACTGGACGAAGTGTTTTAGTCACTTAATGATATTAAATTTGGAAAAAAAATCACTAGCAAAACTGAATTTATTGCCTTTTGAAATCACTTTAAACAGCGTTAAATTCTTATCAACAAGCAATCGCAAATGTTACTTTCCTTCTGTCAAACAATTCCTATTGTTTATCAGTAGTGACAGAGGATATCCTAGGCTAACTACATAAAAAATTTAAAGACTTAAAACTTCGAAAAAATAAAAGTAATAATGAGAAGTTTTGCCGAAGCGTTAATTTTGTCCAGGAGTTTATATATAATACGTTGCAGCTAGTAAGACGTGCTCACTCGCATAGCATGTAACATCCACCTCACATAAGATATATTTCGACTCGCATAGCAGAACCAAGCAAACAGCTGAGACCTGAAGATGGTAGATGTGATTCTGCCGAAACGTCGTCAAGACAAATACGGTTCTCTTGAGAATCCGGAAGAACATTACAACATAGTACGACACCCGCGGAAACCTAGGATGTAACATATACATATCGTTTTACAGTTTTAGTTTCCCTTGACAACTTTGTATATTTATTTTCGCTCCTGACGAAGCTATTAATCGATAGTGAAACGTAGAGAGATAGTGCGAATTTTTAGTGTCCGTTAAAATAATTTATTTTATATTTATATATATATATATTTATTTTATATTTATACATATATATTATATGGAAAAAATTGCCGCCCGTGGAAAATTTCCAACGGTTAATTGAATTAATTCACCAGATTTAGCGCTTACAGACTATTATTTATTTTCAAAACTAAAGAGAACTTAAAAGGGAAGTTCTTATGGAATGAAGTAGTAATAACTACTCTAGAGGAGTGGTTTGTAGGCCAAGATACACATATTTTTGTTTAGCTCTTACTTAGTTCGCAGACAAAGGCCGTTTCATTTCGATGGTTATATTAACAGCCGAAATATGAGAACATGGGCAACAGATAATTCACATATGTTCGCGGAAATACCAATTATTATCTTAAAAATATATTATCGCATTTCATTCAATGAACTTTATAGTGGACTTAGAAATAGGTACTTTGAACAAGACAATACCACGGCATGTACTGCGCATCTTACTATATAATTTTTGCAGGAATTCATTAGATCGTATCCACCAAGGTCATCTGATCTTATTATCCAGACTTCTTTTATTCCACTATCTAAAAAATAAGATTTTCAGAAATAGAGTACAAACGTTAAACGACTTACAAAATTCTATTTTAGGAACGTTAAACGACCTTAAAGGCTTAAGGCCGATAATTTGGTGAATGAAAATTTCAAGAACAGAGTGTTGTGTTTAGAAAACATTTCCTTTCGTGGCTTTTTCTGTAAGTTGAAGATACACCGTAACCTGCAACCTGTAACCGAAATTAAAAGTAATAATTACTTTTTACAGTAATAACTAGTACCTAAATTGAAAAAAATGATCAAATAGATTGTGAAAAAAATTCCAAATAAGGTCCGTACGTCTTGGATAACTTCGTGCTTTTGCAAAGAAATAAATCGTTTAATCCAAGGTAATCTGTTGAACAAGGTTATATCTGTACCAAGCTAAAAGTAAACCACATAATAATCTTAAAGTAGTTCCTAAAAATTAAAATGTTCTCATTTATAAAAAAATAATTAACAAAAAGTAATAATATACGTTTATTATAAAATATTAATATACCCACAACTTTCTTGACAATATTTAATAATTCTGTTTTGTATTTTGTAATAAACGAGGAGAATTATTGATTTCTTGACACCTGTCAAAGATGCAGTCGCGAGCGATTCTGGTCGTTACCGACTGACAATTGTAATTTATTTTCGGTACATTTTTGGTATATTAAAAATTTTTAAATTTGTTGAATTAACACCGACATTTGAATTGACAGTGACGATCAAAATTTAATGCTCGCCACTGTACGTTCTCTAAGGTCATTCAAATTATTTATAGGTGTGGAGTGAACGTTGTTTTTTATCTACGACCGCAGAAAAAAATGTCACCATTTCCGTTTTCCAACTAATAATAGAAAAATAACACCAAGTTGCGACCTCCTGTCCTTGAACCAAGAAAATCAAAAAAACTCCTGGAAAACTATTTTTAACGTAAATTAGTACGGTACGCTACATTTGCAATTGTTGGTAAATCTTTGAGATTGTCAGATTTCAAATTAGTCACTAGAAGTCATGGTCCTTGCAAGGTATCATGTAACTTTGTTACTTGTCAAGTAAAGATATTATACAGTTCCTCCGGAGTAATAGCTGCAAATTTGTAATATTAAACTTAACAAGTGCCAAGTAATAAATGTAAAAAATAACTCAAATTCAAATCAAAATTACTAATCCTAATTAATTATTATAATAACACATCCAAATATGACCTCTAAATGAGAAATTGTCGCATCCGCCATTAAACTCAACGCGTTTCAGAAAAGTAACGTATAAAAATTTGGCCCAAAACATGGCCGACCGTTCCGGGTGTAGCAGAAAAATAGCGCTTAATTTGTAAGATATATCGGTAACAAGGCTCATTGTGCAGAATATATTTTGATGCCGCTTTAAAATTCTGAATAAATGATTCCCTTACTGTTTTACTCAAAACGTACAGGAGAACTAATATTTGCAAATATTTAATAGCATATGCTATTTCCTTTTTTCGTGTCTAAAAAAAGTAATCAGTACAGTATACATGCAGCGTGATTGACAATTGTTCCGCAAAAAAAAAGGCATAACAGAATGAATGTCATAGATTACGGGGAAAATTCTATGGAATAGTTTATAATTAATTTAAAATTATCCAAAAAGAATGTTACCCCAATATATGAAAAGTATTTGCAATACAATTTATTTATTAACAGGGAGGTTTGAATTATTTTCGTATTGCAGTACTTTATTTCTTTACCTGTCAAAGCAGGTATTCAACAAGGACCGTTGTTATCCTTATTTTATAGAAACCATGCACATGCGACAACAGTGCTACCAATGGCCATATTGTGCATTAGTGTTATAAAAATACGATAATTAAAAATTAATCTCCGCCCACAATAATTTTTATATCCGTAGATACGTATTTCGGCAGCTAAGCTGCCACCTTCATTACGCACACTATCAATTTAAAACAGCACTTCATAAAACCTAACAACAACTAATTATAATCATACAAGAGCAAATCAAATAATGCAGAATAAGTCCATTCTCCTGAAAAAAGTTCTCATTCTACCGAATAAAGAACATTCACAAACATCTGATTCCCTATTACTTAATACTGCCTTAAAAATTAGAATAAAAAAAAAAATATATATATATCCCTGAAAAATAATAAAATATAAATATATATATATATATAAATAAATAAATAAATCGTGTCAAAAAACAACCTACATCCATCACAAGTTAAGAGCACTTCAGGAAATCTATCTCGGAGAATCCTCTCCTTATCAAATATCCAGTGCAAATGCAAATATTTGATAAGGAGAGGATTCTTCCTATAGAATTTGTGCGGAATAATTTACTTCAGGTAATTCGCATACTCTTGTTAATAATTTCGTAAATGTTTGCACATTCTGCTACAGATCGTCATAGTGGGCAGCGTTGGTGTTTGTTATTTGTTTATTTGTTATTTATTTTTATTATCTTGGATTTTCATTAAAACAAATTAAGTAATAAATAAGATATTTCTGGACTTTAATATTTAATAATATACTTATAAATTTAAATGGAAAAGTATATAAAATTTTCTTTAGTCATGTAATGTAAAATAATTCTAAAATTTCTAAATATGTATAAATAACGGCTGCATGTGTACTTTCGGATAGAACAGAAGAAAAAGTCTCCAGAAGTAAGCCTGTATTATAAGGACAATCATTTGCCGTAATAATAAATCGTTTTATTAGTACTTTAATAAAATTCGTTTTCGGACCGTTTTAGTGAGAATTGGACGAATTCATTTCAATGCCACGTTATTCTATCCAATATGCATTGATATCGATGTTATCGGTATTTTCGATAATATTGATGTTATCGATAATATCGATGATATCGATAATATCGATAATATCGATAATATCGATAATATCGACGATATCGAGAACTGAAAATGGAAATATCGTTATTCGATAGTTATCGATATTATCGATAATATCGATATATCGATAAATTTTCGCAGCCCTAATTGCCAGTCACCCTGTCACTGACTTATCTACAGCGTGTATCAGGTATAAGGGGCCATACGTCACTAGTGGGTCGATGGCGCTCTATAAACAATACTTTGCCCCTGACAAGATAGAGAAAGTGCCATAGCTTTCGAGATATCGAATTATGAAGTAGTGAGTACGGCCCTGGCGTGTCTCCATATGTACGAAATTGCGCCTAGCGCTGGCAGCGTCACAGCACAGTACTTAACCCTGACCTTGCAGATGTGCTGCGGTAAGAATGGGTGAAGATGTTGTTTTACAGGTATATCAATAAAAGTAATTTTACGATGAGAATGCTTCGAAAGGGTAGGGTGCAAGTACCGTGGGGGTAATTACTCAGTAAACCACCGCTAGCTCGGTTAGTATTCGCAGTAAAATGTTTTCAATCGAAGAACGTGCAGATATGGTTTTAATGTACGGCGAAGTAATTACGTTTGACGCACATGTCGGTTGTATGCTGAGAGATATCCGCAGCGATAACAACCGTCGCGAAAAACCATCTTGGAAGCTGTGCAACGACTGCGACAACGTGGGACAGTGGTACCATCGCTATCAGAAAAAACTAGGACGTGACATTTTAATCTGAGTAAAACTGCTACCGATCATAAATTTAAAATTGTTTGAAATTGTCACTGTGAGTCATGTCTAGAGTAAATGTTTTAAAAGCTAGGATAATAGTTTGCATAGAAGAGGGCATCACTATTAGAAAAATTACTGAATTTAAAAGTTGTCCTAGTGTTTTATGATAGCGATAGTACCTTCATATGAAGGTCGTGGACCCCGACGGCATAGGCGTAATGTCCGATGTTTCGGACGAAAGGTGTGGTTCATGCACGACGGTGCACCACCGCACGTTACCCTCCCCAATTTCAACGCCGATGGATAGGTAGGTATGGACCAGTGTCGTGCCCTGCTCATAGCCCCGATATGAATCCGCTGGATTTCTTTCTGTGGGGGCTTTAAAACAGGAAGTCTAGTCGGTGCAAATCAACACAGAAGAACATTTATCACAGCGGATTCATGCTGCAGCTCGGCGAGTATCGGAGGATCCAGAATGTCTGGAGCGGGTCCAGAAGAATTTTCGTCAACGTGTAGACGCCTGCTTACGTGCCGGTGGAAGACATTTCGAACGCCTGTTATAAATAATTGCCTTGATAAGGAAGCGTTCATATTATTTATTCCTTTATTCATAAATGCTAATTAGTTCGCACAAATACGACATCGTTTATGGTACATATCATAAATGCTTTTCTAGCAACTTTTATGGTTATAGTGGTCCGCTTAAGTATTAAAATATATTTGATAGTGTAACACCCTTGTTTACACAATTGGTTCGCTTTTTTTATGAAATCCCAGTTGTACGAGATGACGTTATCTGAAATATCGATACGTTTTCAGAAACTCAGTGCAGTATTTTTTATAAATTTTTCATAAAAAATTATATTAGCAGAAATACGTTTTGCAATACTTTTTCGGACGATACATGTAACCCTCGGTTACGCCTATCATTATGGCATTTTTATACGATACACCCTGTAAAGCACTTTGTGAAAATTAATTCTGCTGAAATAGAGATTACAAGAAGGGTGCTTTTTAATTTTGATTTTAATCCCGAAGTAATTTATTTTTAGTTAAATCTATTTAAATAATTACCTACAGACTATGGCGCACCTCTGATCTGTGCCTTTGTGCGTTGCACAATCTGCACAACGGGCAGCGGCGGGCCTATCGGTAACGATTTCGCAACTGTTGGTTCTTATGAATTTTACGTTATGTCACCTTAAATTACAACTAAAACACTATGGATCGAATTCACAAACGTTGATTAAATTTAACGAATGATTGTTGCTATGGTTTTATTCATTCGTTAAACTTAATCAATTTTTGTGAATATGGGTATATAACTGTTTGACAAATGTCATCCGTTAAAAGTCTATCGGTTTAGGAAAACATCGCATCAAAACCAACTTGATGAACTTTTCAACTGAAGAGTCATTAGTACTTAGCTAAAAAATGACAAAATAAACCCCAACATTTCCTCTCTTTTTCCTTTAACAATTCACGTGTTTATCCTAAAACGTGGAAAACTATCTAGTTTTCTCCTACAGATTTGAAAATGTGACAAAGAAACAAATTTTCATGGTTTTGTTAGAAAGTTACCACTCCATTCTTACGTTATAAATGCAATCGTAATAAATTAGAAAATCTAAGTATTGCTTGAGAATGAACAGAAAAGCACAAAATTTTAAAATGTGCGCCAATTTTTCAATACTGGTGCTTCTTCTGTTCGTTCTCAAGCAATAATTACATTTTCTAATTTGTAACGATCGCATGTAATGTAAGAATGGGGTGGCGCAAACTCTCTAATATTAGATCACGCTTATATAATTCAAACAAAGTGGTATGGTAGTATTTACATTCATAGTTAATTACATTCATAATTAATCAAATATATTATATTTCTTAGTCTTACTCGAAATAACTCATTCGATTCCATTACAATAAAAACTTGACATTAAAAACGATAATAAGCAGAACAAGCTCGAGTCTGATACGATTAAATCAAGGCCGAGGAAGAAGTAACTGTTATGCTAGCTTGAATATTTAAGAAAGCGTGAACGGGTTCGCGTGAATTATTCTTCCATCGTAGCCTCCACAAGGATGAAATATAAACATATGCGACATGTATTTCCATATCCTGTTGACAGCTAACCTTCGCCTATAAAGTCGATGTTATGCGATATATTGTTACGCATTATTTTATTTTAATTATATTTTGGTTGTTCGTCTCATTGTGTTTGTAAATAAATACTTGCGCACAGGCGCACATTTCTCTGAAATATCAGTTAAACAGAATGAGATTTTTGACATTTGCGTACCACGTGGATAAATACATAACGTGTCATGAACAAAGGTTGTTGCATAAACATTGACATACTTAGAGAAGTCGCGCAGCATTTAATTAAATATATAAAGATTAAGCAACTGCGGATTAAGCAATGTGCAGCTGTTTAGAGGAACAGTTTCCATAATATACTTAATAAAGCGGATAACTGACCTCATGTATGCTGGTTGCAACAGATTTCAAGGTCCTGACACTTCACACGCGGTGTAACAGCGCACAGCAGGTTCCGCTATCGCGAATACTCAGATGCTGGCTAGAACTTGATGGCATTAAAGCGCATTATTTTCAGGACTTTGCCCCTCCTGGTGGATGCCTCGCTCCGGGTCATGGTGGGGCCCTCTAGCCTTGCGGTTGTCGCGGTCGGCTGATTTTCTGCTATGGTGCTATTCTTGATTCGGATAACAAATAAAACACTTCCGTTGTCTATTTTCAGTCGGCTTTCCTGAATGCAATGAATTTTTCGTCACAATCGTAAATAATGGCCTTAACACAAAGTGAACGAAAACGTAACAATTATAAGATATTTTTGTTGTTACAAAATTGAAGTGAAGAAGTATTAAAGAAAAGAAATTCGAAAGAATGTGCAGTATTCCTCGGCTTTTTAAAAATTTTCTGTATGTGTATATTGATTTATAAATAAATTTTAACGTACTTTACAAAATATAACACACCACAGCTTGATCGATTTTTAATTTTTTTTAATTCCACATTTTTTGATTATATGTATATGACATCCAAAAATCCAAAATGCAATTATGATTGAATTCTACGGGGTAAGTCAGGAGAAAAGGAAGTATTTCTAAGTTATTTAAATCATGACAAAAGTTGATAATGATACCTAGGTGTATTTCTTCTGTAAGTTGCGTTATACTATACAGAATATACAAATTCTCTACAATTCCATAAAATGGATCAGATATTGCTTGGCACTTCTTGTCTTCTCAATTGGAATCGCGTTGATCTTTCTTTCTGTCGAATATTTAGAGCTCTTGCTGCTACTCATTGTTCTACTGTCGGTAAGTAACCAAACTAACAAATAGAATAATAAAATTATGACTACTTAATAAATTCAAATTTGTTTACTGAAATACTAACATACATCGTGACCGTGGATTGAGTTCACATAAGGTGTAATGAAGCAAAAAATGTTGAAATCAAATTTCATGCTTTACAGTGCGGTCTGCTTGGCGCGAAATGAATTTGTGCCAAATTTGTCGTCGGTAATGGAATTAATGCAAGAAGAAGTAAATATGTGTAGGAAAAGTGGTCTTCCTTTTAAATTTAGGAGATTTTGTTTTTAGTAAGACAAAATGTTTCCCATTTAAAATTAGGGGATATACCAAATTCAAACATCATGGGAAAAAGAAGAGTTACGGAAAATTACTAATAATTATAAATACAGATGGAACCAATGTATTAGCCACTTTGATTTTTGTTAAAGGTTATATTGGAAATACGTGGAAACTGTCTGTATGAAAATATACTTAAAGGCAATCTATCACCAGGCATTAATAATTAGTGTAACCACTTTGCGCATTTATTAACTTACATTCTCTTCGTTGAATACTTTCCACTAGGTGGTCTTACAGCATGGGTGTAATTTTATTCTACCTCTCGCAGATCTTCTTCTTTAAACATTCTTTACTAGCACACGTGTGCTTAGCCACCTATATATTTAAAATGTGCCATAAATATTCAACGTTCAACAAATCTGGCGATTATAAAGGCCACCTCAGAACTCGCACGTTATTTTTTTCAAGTCATTATATCACATGTGAGACTTATGACAGGATGTGTTACCTTGTAGAAAATAAAAATTTTACCTACCCTAGATCCTATGTTACAATCCAAGTACAGTCCTGGTTTCCCTATGTTCTAATGTCCGTGGAGCATTATGAATAGTCATATTTTGTTTTGATCAATAAATAGATGTTATCATCATCAACTTTACTGAAATATTTATCAGTAATTTTCCGTAATTCTCTTGTTCTTTCAAGGATGTTGGAATTTTGTATGTCTCCCTAATTTTAAATGGGAAAATTTACTATATATCTTACTAAAACAATCCTCAATGTTTGCTCCATTATACTTAACGCGAATCCAATACGGAGACACAGTGCATATTAAAAACATGTTTAACGTATATAACAAAAGTTTTGGGACAATTTTTTGAATTATTTTTTTCTATTACAATGTACAGCAATCAACTTACCATTGGATATGGAAAATCTGTCAAGTTTCCTTTACAGTTTGACAATACATATGCGTTCATAAAGTTGTACAAAATGTCTTACAAGTTAGAATTACCGAAAGGTTTTTACAACTTGGTTGTCCAAATGCCCAAACGTGATATCATCACCATCACCTAAATATTTCTAGGACAACAATTTATCGAATCATTGGGTAATCTGAGGAACGTTTGTCGTGGATGATTCTTCCCAAGACAAGTCGCCCTTGAGTTTTTAATCATACAGAGCTTCAGAATTTCATTGAATCTGCAAAAATTAGAAGAGGAGTTTCAACGAGAAAATTAGGCCGAAGATTTTACGTATCTCATTTGACAATCAAGATGGAAATAAACAAAAATCATTTGAAATTTAAAAAGTGACAAAAGTGTCCAAAATACACGGCTGTTCAGTTTGAGAGAATTCCGGTTGCTACAGACATTTATGACGAGTACATTTCAGAGACGATACCACGATAATTTTGGACGACAAAAAATATTTTACATTATCTAACTCCGAAATAAAAGAAATCGAAGGCTTTTACACAGACAACATTTAGGACGTTCCTAATGATGTAAGATATAAGAAAAAAGCGAAATTCGAGGACAGGATACCAGCGTGGTACTCCATTTCGGAAGCTGGTATTTCAAGACCTTATGTTGGACGAGTTAGGGGTGAAGCTGTAAATGCAGACATTTAAATTAGAAGATGCCTCCCTAAATTGGTAAATTTTATTCAAACACATCATCTTCATGATAACATTATGTTCTGGCCATAATATTATGTTCATGCCATTATGCAAGCATAACCTAGAGAGGATAACTCTCCAAATGTTCCCCAGGCCCATTCTATAGAAGAGTTTTGGACTTTACTCGGTAGAAAAATTTACGACTATGAGTGGGGGGTCCAAAATAAAGAAGAGCTACGACGAAAAATCTATCAAAAGATTCGAGAGTTAAACCCACTTAAAGTCCAAAAGCTAATGAGAGACATTCGCATTAAATTGCGAATCATTGAAAGCCATGGCCCTTTAGCTGCTATGTAATACATTATAATTTTTGTTAAATCTTCACTGAATAGTTTTCTTAAGTATAAATTTAAATAAAACAATTTTAGTTTGTATTATTAGATTTACTTATAGGAAAAAAAATATAAAGCACAAAAAATAACATGCCGATCGAAAAACAGCATTATAGATAACGACAAAACAACAATAATAATAAACAAAAATTTTAACACTAAGAAGCTATATTACCTTAAAAGTCGTAAACTGAGTAATATGTGACCGAAATCAGTGTAGCTTTTAATTTTGATTTAAACAATCTGTCTGTCATTGGTCCTTCATCACACCATAAATAATTAATTCTGCTTAAACACATAAGACTCATGAACGCAGGACCTTTTTGACCAACAGTTAACCTATTTAGAAGGAGTCTTATATCATCAGTGTTACATGTTGCATAATTATGGAAATAACAGTTTTTCAACGCCGTATGTTCAGTTGAGCGAGCATAGTTATAAAATTAAACCGTATACATAGTTGATCTCGCAATGACGGTCTATTAGTTTATAATGAGTAAATAAATAACAAAGTAATAGAAACCAGATGAGTAAACGAAATAGCTATAGAAATGTATAGCTATGTGTGCTATCAACCGGCAATGTAGGCCGGTTGATAGCACTGGGCACCGAACTGAACGACGATATCACGATGACAGAATACAACGATATAATCTCTATTCCACTTCCACACCAGTTTCAATCAACCTGTCCTTCATTTACTCACAACAAACGCATAGATAGTGCTGACAAGACCAAGAGTGTATATACAGACTCGAGTTTTTTTTTATCTTGAGACAACGCAATATCTCGACAACTACGTATCGGATCAAAAAACGTTGTGAATACAATTTGTTCGACTCGAAGGGGCCTATCTAATGATAACAATCGCGACACCCCACCCCCACCACTACTGAATGGGGCGGGGGCAACTTTCAAATCGCAAATAGAAACTGTTGGAGCGTTTTTTTTTTGTCTTATTTGGGTCAAATGATAATAACATTAAACAGGGCATACCTAGTTCTGATAAACACTCGTTCGCTGGTTAGTCCCTTCTAGTCATCTCTCTCTCTCTCCTCGTCTCGCTTAGCGTGCATACGATGCGTCGTGAGAAACGATACACATACAACAAACAATGCGACTTACATCGGATGTCCGAAAATACATCAAATACTACTCACCGGGGGGCATTGCGCGCCCCCGCGGGATCCAACGGCGAATCTAGTAGCAGCGGTTCCCTCATATTGATAATTGACACTACGGAAGTTATCCTCGGACGTTGTCTTCTTATCTTCGCATGCATTAACCCCACATTCACCTGTTAATATAAAAACCCACCCTCCCGATGGATATTAGCATACGTTGCCTCCTAAGCTTACGTTCTTAGGATCAATTGATGCCACCGATCGCGTAAGTGTCAGCACACTCCGTTTTCCGATCCAGTGAACATCATGTCATGTTAGACCTCTCTGGAGCACAATGCTACCACCAGGTCAGGAACACAACCAGCTGATTTCCCATTCACAATGAATACAGAATACCAGCTGATCGTCTTGCCGATATTGTGCACTTCATCAGCGTTACTGACCACTGCGGCAAGTCACACGAATATCGTATACTGGTGCACGGTAACACCCCTGGCCAACGCCCCGGATCACTGCCACCAGGACGTTATTCATCTATACGAATAACTCCACACCACTGCACGATCCTCATCCCGCATTGCCAATAACGGGGTGTACCGCGATACTACCTCTACCAGAACATCGTCTCCTCAAGACAATATTCTGCAACCACCCCCGAGGTCACACTCGGTAACACATCCCGCCGTTTTTAACGCGTAACACCAGGCCAATTTGTTAGGCCCTATACCGAGACGTTTCTCACTCTGCTTTCACACGAAGACTGCCCTTGGTTTCGTCCTAATACTTTACACGCCTTCGACTAGCTTATCGTCAAAACATAAACAAACATCCCCTGATATACAGATATTTATTAGACAATTCAAGCCACAGACTAATTCATTTTCTTAAAAATAATTTTGGCTACGACAAAACCACTATTTTTTTATTGGAAATTCGGATTCTACGCCTCAAACTACGTAGGGTTTGACCGAATCTTTGTTTTGGATATCTGACAGATGACGTTGAATTTTTGCAAGACCTACTTTTAGCGTTACCCAGGAACAACGACGTGGACGTAGTAGGTTTCTGTTCCCATCGGGGTGCTTGTTTTAGGTGAGTCGCCTTTCACCATCGAGGTGACAAACAGTACTCTGACTCAATCCCGATTCACGACTAACGAGTACTAACGTATGGATTATAAGCCACTGCAGCTAATACCGCAATTTCATTATTTTCTCCAGTAATTGTTCTTCGGCGGGTCCTTTTTTTGGGTTGTACGCTTTACTCGGAGGAGAACTGTTAAACAACCCGGTAAAACGAAGCGCGTGGTCGTTCCTTGTTTGGAAAACGTTGATCCGATGAGTAGTTTTCGAGATTTGGCGTTGTCTCAAAATAAAAACTCACCCGGTCATTATTCTCAGGTGAATAGAGTTCTTTACATTGAGTCCTGTTATTAACATTAACCATTAACTGGATAATTTTCTTTTAAATTTTAAAGATGCTAGATGTGGTCGTAGAGTCGCTCCAAAATATTATGACCGATAGTAAAGATGACTGAACTAGACCGAAATAGACTGTTCGCAAAATGTCAGAATTAAGTGCAATCTGTACACTAAAAGACAATTGCCACCAAGAGTTTTTTTTTCCAAAAGATAAGTCTGATTTTTCCATGTAAGTTTACTGTCCATGTGTACACCCAAAAACTTAAAATCTTGATTACAAGTTATTAAAAAATTATCACACTTACTAACGGAGAGAAGTCGATGGTCGTGTTCTGGATGATAATTTGACAAAACTTATTGTCGTATTCAGCAGATAGATGCTGTGTTTGCACCATTGGCTCATTTCATTTAATATTTCGTTTATGACCTGTACAGTTTCTTTCACATTATTTTTAAATATTGTAAAATTATCATCAGAAAACAGATAAGTCATTTACGAAAAGCGAAAAAAGCATGGGTTCCAAAATTAAACCTTGGGGGACTCCAGTATCAACACTTTCAGTTAGAAAACAATTATAACTTATTACTCGTTTCCGTCTGATAAAATTAATAACAAAATTATCTATTGGTTGGACAAACCTCTTATGGGTCTTCAGGCAGAGTGAGTTATGGTTAACCGTGTCAAATGCTCAGGTTACATCACAATTTTTTTCTTTCCTTTTCTAACGCCGTTTTGTGATTCATTATAATGTAATGTAATTATATTATGTTTATTCACGAAGGATTGCTTCTAGACGTCTGCCTTCATTTTTATATATCGGTACTATTTTGGATGTTTTTAGTGTATCTGAATATTTGCCTTCGGAAAAGGATTTGTTTATTATTTCGTGTAGAGAGTATGCAATAAATTCAGCCACTAATTTTAATACGTTTCCCGAAAAGTTGTCTAAACCTGCACTAGATTTAATTCATGTATCACGGATAACCCTTGTTACTTCTTTATCAGTTGGTTGAAGAAACTAAAGCTAAATTTACATTCAATTTCGTGTCAGCACGAATTCATAGCACAAAAGCTTGACGTTATGCTTACATTGGCCAACGTAAATGATATCAGAAGAAAGCACTCATCAAACTTTCATGCTACGAATTCATGCTGGCACGAAATTGAATGTAAGTAACTGTAGCTATAGAATTCAGCAAAATCGTATCAATGTCATTATTTTTGGCAGACGTTGTGCCGGGGAAAAGGTAAACAAAATAATTATTTAATAAATCAGCAACCTTCATTTTGTCAAAAACTTCATCATAATCATCCCATAAATGCAAATGGCGGTAAATGCTTTCCGTTCGTTCCTCGCTGACCATTCCCCAACATTCCTTATTATTAATATTAGAGTAAGAGGCAAGTCTATTCGAGTTATATGAAGCCTTATTTAATTCAATTTCACTCTTATACATTTTTTTTAATTCTAGAAATCGTTGATGATACCAATCACTTTGCAGATGTTTATCTAGCTATTGCATATCAATTAGAAATTGTGATAATTATTGGATTTCATCATTTATTCACTTATTTTGTCGGTGATGATTCATAACTTTTATTTTCAAAATTGGAAAGGCAAAATCGAAATGATGAAAAACGTTTTCATAAAAGCTTCATATTTGTTGTCTGTATCACGGACAAAGTTCATATCACACTAGTCTTCTCTAACCAGGTAGCTTTTGACCAAATCAATATTTTATTGGTTGAATTTAACATTTGTAATTTGATCAGATGAATACGTGTCCTCTGTCTCAATTTTACAGTCTACATCAGAAAAATATTATCTATACAAGTAGCAACAGTTGTACTAGTTCTAGTAATGTGTTTGGTTTTTAAAAGACAATCGTACCGTAACATTAGATTTTGTAAATTTAGTGATGCCGCGGATTCTGTCATTGTATCATATATTGAGGTCACCACAAATTAAATGGCAATCTGAAGTTTTATATAATTTTGATAATTCAGTACCAAGGTGATCAAAAAATTCGATTATACTAGTATTTAGAGATTTAATAAGCAAGCATTTGATTTTGTTCAATTTATTGGACAAGCTGTTATCTCACATAAGCATTCTCGTGTACAGAATTGATCCTTGTTGCTTTTCCATTATATTTCGTGAATATTGCATCTCCACCACCTTTCTGTTTAGATCTAATAAAGCTACTAATTAATTAATAATTGCTTAAAACTACACTTTCTTCCTTTGATGGTTGTGCACGTTTATTTCTGATGCTATGAGTGTTCAAATGGATAATTCTTAAATTCGAGGTATCTGATTTTATATATATAAAACACCGTTGAATTTCAGAAGTATAATATATTTTGCGAATGCAGAACGTATTACACACAAAGTTTACAATTACAATTTTCAGACTAATGCATTTTATTTAAACAAAATGCTACCAACTTCTTTTTAACCAATATTGTCAACAGATTTTATTCATGAACTCCCGTGATCCATTAATTGCTGTGATGTATAAATTATTTTTGTAATGAGTGCTTCTATAATTTTTAAATTGACTGAACAATTAGATTCAAATATTGAATGATGTGTGTCCAATTTTAAGTTTAATTTTTGATTATGATCAAGGCAACTTATACATTAATGTTGAGCTAGTACAGTCCTTTGTTTTGTGACTAGCAGTACCGCATTTGAAACATTGTTCTTCATATTTACAACCTCAAGCTTTGTGATCGTGTCGGTCGACCACAATTCCAGCACCTTAATATGTTGAAACACTCGAATACATCACAGAGATCCCATCCAATATTAAGTTTGGGGTATCTGTTTTCTATGTCTTCGCTGTTTACTTCTACCATTGACATATTAATATTACGTTGAAAATCTTAATTTTACTTTCAATATTTTCATTTTGTTTAATTATATGTTTTCTTAAAGCATCGCTTCATAATTCATTTGCCATACCTATCCACTAACTTAATCATAGGATTAATTGACTTCGGAATCGAAACTAAGTACCATTCTCCTAATTTATTTGCAGCTTCAGCTCTCAATTTCATAGTATCTTCTCGTGATTTATTTGTTATTGCAATTCTTCCAGTTTTCAGATTTCTTATGGTCGTTATGTCAACGACTATGTCACTTGGACTGAGTTTTTTCTTAATTCCGCCTTTGTTTCCTTAAACTTTTGTTGAGCTTTCAATTTAACAACTTCTTTACACGATGCCACTACGTCGCTATATATACTTACGTTGATTTGATTGCTCTTTTCATTGAATGTCGAGCTTTTTCTAAAATTCCTTGTCCAGCTATTAAATCGGAAGTAACTTTATCTTGTGAATTTTTAATATTATAACTCTGCAAATGCTCTTTCAGTATAACCTTTTCATTCTTTAATTTCCTATTTCCATCGTTTAATAATATTCTATTTTCTTTCCTTAATTATGTAATTTCCTTCTTTAATATCTTCCTTTCTTGCTCAGTTAAGTTTAAAGCATCGAATGTAATATTAGAATATTAGAATGGTAATTTAAAAACGATTCATTCGGCTTCATTATGCAAAATTTATTATTCAAGTTCATCAATTTGCTTATAATAATCGTCATTAGATTGACATTTAATGGAATGCTCTCTTGTTCATAGGTTTGGTTCAAATTATTTACTGTGGTACTATAAATTCAGTCCCATTATTTTATATATTTTTTCAGTTCTTTTTACAAATCGTATGATAAATATACAATATATTTATTCCATACGTAAATATACAATACATTTGTCTCATACGTAAATATACACAATGCGTTTATCCTATTTCTTTTAGTCGCATTGAAAACTGAAGAATTACCTGGCCATGAAAGACATTTATGGAGACCAAGTAGTTTTGAACTGATGAAAAACACTAATAATACATCGAGGTGAACCTAATTCACTGGTCAGGGACAGAATGTATGTATATAAACTCATATTGTGATCTGTTGTAGTGCTCCAGTGATTACCTGCAGTGAACATTTGTATTGTCATGGCGGATGCTTCCTGAAAAACAAACAATTTAAAATCATTGGAGTCAAGCCAAGTATTATACATATTCGTCCGATAATTCTGGCGCATTGATATTTCAATCTGTATCTCGGTTAATTAATAGTGGACCAAATTTGTAAGTGAGCACCTATACACACGTATGTTGAACTTTCCCATAACTATAATTTTTACAAATAAAATATTTTAAAATAATTCTGGTATTTCAAATAATTCACGCCCTTACTCATTAATGATTTTTTTCTGGAGATCCCGCTGTGTATTAATTGCAGCACCTAATAAAGTAATTAAAAATTACAAGCACGAGCAAAAAACATTCAAGGTTAATGTAAATTTTTGTTTTTATATTTTCTTCAAACGTTTTATGTTTTATAACACTCTGCATAATCCATAAATTTTGCAATATGTCACTGATATTTAGATAAATGTTAATTACATGTGCTAATAAGTTTCAACCCGGTAGCATTTTATTATCCAAATTTAAATGCCACTCGCCTACGCCATCGCAATCAACTGAAAACGCAGTTTCGCATTTTGTCGGAGCGTATTGGTTCGCATTTATGCACCTCACGTCTTTTTTTTGGCAAATCCGGATGTATGCAAATTTGCTTTGTAGTTGCTCAAGATAATACTTCATCATTGCCTAGCGTGAATTCAGTAGAGAATCCCCAGCTTTTGTTGCGAATTAAAAAATACTCGTCAGTGGTATGAGGAACGTATTAAAAGTAATTTGAGCAAATGAAATTTTAAAAAGGGTCAGAGAGATGTTTTTTTTTGTAATTTCCAAGGTCCACGGATATTCGTGCCAATTAAATTATTGCCGAGCATGTTTTAAACAAGAGCACGTTTAATTTATTAAAAATAATTAGGATGGACGAAATAACAAAAAAAAAGAATAACCCGAACCTCCCGTTTCATTTTTATGGAACAAAGGATAATGGTGATTATTCTATGTTTTAGACGTTGAAATTATTATTTATAAAAATAATATAAAATAATTCATCTAATATTTTTCTAAGTATATTAAAATGTTTGTGTTACATTATGGTGTATTCATGTAGAATAAAGCCATTGACTGTAATATTGAACCACTAACGATAATACTTACTATAAGGTTAGGCGCATTTTTTAGTTGTGCAACGATTTGATCGGCCGAATCTGCTTTCGTACTCATATAAGCAACAAAATAGTTTTGTCGTTGAGCGTGCACTCACATGCAATTAAATAATTACAATGATGTCATTTTCCTAATATTGTAAAAATGTATTTCACACAAATAGCTTGTGTACGTGAATAACAGAAACAAAGCGGTAATTGTCAAAAAAATTTCCATTTCCCTAAAATTAAAAGAAAATCGTTTATAAATTTGGTCTGCGGATTCAATGTAAAATATGAATGAGTGGAAAACTGCTTCCTCTAATATACAGTATGTCTTATGAAAAACATACCATAACTCTGTTATTAATAACCCGATTTCAGTAAGTTAAAAATCTCATAAGACTGTATATTTCAATTTGATTTTTTTTGAATGCTATAATATTCTGAAATAAAGCTTAAGACTTCGCATTACTCTAAAACTCTATTATTCCCACTAATTTCAGCAGGCGCAACATTTTATGAGGTTTAAAACTGCTGATATTCGGATTTTCGTTCAAAACTCTACTGCGAGTAAGTATAATTATATCAGTCCATCGAGTTTTCTTCTCGTATACTCAACATTTTTTCAATAAAATCATTTCTAAAAAAAGCTAATGAAGATTTATTAATTTGGGTTGCGACATCCTGTAGTCGATTTTTCACCTAACATTGTGTGAGAATTGGCAAATAGCAAGTACCAAGTAGGGTCGAAAAGAGGATGCTTGAGAAATCCATCCCAATTTAAACCACCTTGCAACAAACTTAAGAAAATTTATTGTTAAGTATATTTGAAATATGTTAAATTTTTATTCCTATAAGTTATAAACCTTACAGGAAAATCTTGCCGATGATTTTGTTAAACTGTTCTTGAATTTTCTTATTTAAATAATTCACAAATCCTATTCTCTTCGAAAGTATTGTCTTGGTATTCCCCCTTCGAATACTGCTCTTAGTAATCTGTATTGAAAATTTGCACCAACGAATTAATGATAGTCTACTTGTCACCAGGGGGTAATAAAAATGGCCAAAACAAGTTTAATGTTTTTAACACATTACAATGTAAAATTTCCGCTCTTTCGGGTGTTCAATTTGAACACTTCACCGTAATTAACTTTTTTTATTTTTCCGGATAGAAATTCACTTAAATTAGCAAAAGTATGATTTTGCTGATTCTAAATTTTTAATCAAAAGAACAATTGTACTGCTTATTGTCAAAATTTTTGTACAACCGTATTTTTTGAAATGGCAATGTAGTAACTTCTTTTTCTTTTCTTTCTTTTTCTCTACAACGATACCAAAATTTCTTAAGTTTGCTTACAAAATTACGAAATAATAAAAAATAATTATTTCTAAAGATTGTTTTACATTGACAATTTCTTCATGAATTAATTCATCAAGTTCTTCATGAATTTATTCACGAACACATTTAGTAATCCATTAGTGAAGAAATTGATCAATTTCTTTGATCCAAATGACCGTTTATAGGTATTACCAACACAGCGAAAGAATTTACAGGTGATTTATTTATGCTACACACAAATACCATAACCTTAGTTTTCCACTGTTGGTACTTTTGAAATGCACGCAAATGTTGACGAAAAGTAAAACTTGCTGTAATTCGTGAATAAATTCGTGAACTTATTTGGTGTCAAAATTGATGAATTATACTTGTCCAATTTCTTCATGAATAAATTGTCATTGTAAAAGAAGGCTCAGGGTCATATGATTAATCAAGTTGTCTAAATAACTGACAATGAACAGGTAATGAATAAGGTAACCATAGCGTGTGGTATGTTATGTCACAAAATTGACAGATATTATTAGATAACCGTTTTACCTGACAATTTATTTATTTATTTTCACTCCAGACGAAGCTATCAAACGATAGTGAAACGTAGAGCGATAGTGCGAATTTTAGTGTCCATTTAAACCAATTTATTACACAGTTTTAATTAACGATTCAAACTTAAAAAAAAATCACTCAAATGCAAAGTACAGTGTGTTCAGAAATGATTGAAAGGCGTTTAAATTTCTTGTTTGCTCATTTCTACATTTGCACGACAAAATGGCGTAAGGGCCAAAAATCTGAGAATGAGATTATTATGTTAAATGAATCAAGCAGTTATAACCGCCAGAAATTCAGAAAGCGTTGAAATTTCAAGTTTAAGTGGCGCTTACGTCCTTTTGTCGTGCAACCTTCGATGTTTATGTGGCTCTTTTTCATTTACCAATAAAACATATACGGCGGTAAAAGTGGTAATATGGAAAACCTTTTTTTACTAATAATATTAGCATAACATCGGACAAGAATCTACTTTAATAATATTAATAGTAAATTAAGAAAATCAAAATATATGCACAGCATAATAGTTATAAATTTAGGTCAAATTCATCATACTTCGTCCTTCAATCATTTCTGAATACACTGTATAACCCGGAAATATAATTTTGTTTACATTTTTATATTGTTCATACATGAATGGAAATATTTCAGCGAAACTTGGCCGATATATTTGTCTTGAATAAAAAATTAAATGATTGCATTTGGAAAACGATACGATTAAAATAAAAGAAAAGAAAAACTAACAATGTGTAGAACCACCGCCTTGTCTTAAGCATTCTTGAACTCGCCTAGGCATGGACCTAATTAAGTGATCAATTTCTTCTTGAGGCAAGGAATCCCAACCCATTTGTACCTCATGCCACAAAGTTGCCAAAGTTAGAGGAGGCCGAGGCAAATTGTTAATTCTTCTTCCCATTATACCCCATACATATTGAATGGAGGAAAGATCAGGACTTCTTGGGAGCCACGGAAGGATGCATATATCTGATTGCTCCAGGAAGTCCATTGCTCTATGGGCAACATGAGGTCGAGCGTTATCCTGTTGGAAAAGGGCACTTGGTATGCCTCTCAGAAGAGCAACTTCTTGTAGAACCTCCCCAATATAACGTTCCGCTGTCGTAGTACCATAAATAAATACTAAAGGAGACCTACTTCCTCCACTGATACTAACTCATACCTCGACGTCTTCTAACGCATTGTCGTTCATCGTGTGTTCCCAAGCAAAACCGAGACTCGTCACTAAAGATAACTGAATCCTATTCATGAGACCTACTTCCTGCATTGATACTAATTCATACCATTAGTCCCAACGTGCGAGTTCTACAGTGTGTTATAAATTACGTCGTACACCTGGACATCTTCTAACGCGTTGTCGTTCATCATGTGTTCCCAAACAAAACCGAGACTCGTCACTAAAAATAACTGAATCCTATTCATGGTTCTAATGACTTCGGTCAGGGCACCATTGGAGACTTTGTCTTTGATAATCTTGGGTCAAAGGTAGTACCAATTGAGGTGGATACGAACGTAGTCAAAATGCCCTAATCCTGCGATATACTGACGACATAGAGATCGGACTTTCCACTGCATTTTACCAGGCTTCGGCAATCCGTCTTATTGAAGAGAATCGGTCCCTAAGAGAAAGCAGACGATTACATCTGATGACCGTGGTAATATTGCGATCGGTCCTTCTTACAATTTCACTAAAGAGAATTCCAGCTTTGCGTAACCCCACAATTCTGTCCCTTTTAAACTCAGTTGGCGGAATTGTGGACGTCTTCTTATTCGTCAGTAATTCAATATGTCAAAACAAGAAATTGAAAATGTTTGTCATGATTGTAACAAATATTTGAAGAACAATACACCTAGATAACTTGATGCAGCTAATTTGTTTGAGAAATATATTCACCAAGTTTCACTGAAATATTCCTTCTAGGTGATGCATTTTCTATGGAAAGTAGTATATAATTTTATTTTTATGTTTACTTTCTGTTTTTGAAATATTTCTTGTGTTTTCTTTTAAAATATTTTTTTACTTTTGTTCATAATTCTCCCCCGGTCGATTTTGTCCCGCCTTACTAAAATTAAAATCTAGCCACCTTAGTAATGAAAGAAAGCATTATCGTTAGCGATTTCCTTTAAATTTATGTTAATTACAATGAAACAATATTCTATCTCAGAGCTCATGGTTTCCATGTTATTTTCATTGAAAGATTCCCAAATCATATTTCGACAAATAAACAATATTAGGAAATTAGTCCAGTTCATTTTGAATCTGCTAACCTAACAATAAAACTTTCATCAAAGAGTGCCACGAAAAAAATTACGTATGTCTGAATATAAAGTTTGAATGTTGGAACTGTACCAAATCTTCAAAAGCATTTTTGGTGATTAGTGGAAGCCATAACGTTAAAACGTGTGAAAATAATCAAAACTTATATCTAACAGAACTGACAAATATAATTTTGAAATGTCACCAATTGTGGTATCTCAGTCATGCGCGTTATATTTATCTTTGTTTATTGTAACACCCTTCGATGAATGTTTTTTTTTTAATCACAGGTTATAAACGTAACTTATTCAGTTGAAAAAAGATCTATTTTTTAATTTGTATAATTTTCATTAATGATATTCATTTTAATTAATATCTATATGTAAATAGATTGAAAGGAGCATTTTTCTTTTCATGTATTCGTTGTTTACTTTACGTAGAAAGTAGCTATCATTTGTCAATTATTTGTTTTATACTTGAACATGGTTTACTCATGTGAATTTTTTTTTAATTACGTTATTGCTTTTTAAACAAATTTTGGTATGAGATGTGGAATATTGTTCATTTTAATTAATATAATAATTTCAAAGCAAATTGTTAAAATCAGAGAATCTTTGCTAATTTAACCTATTTTTTGTGGAATCCCTGTAGTTCTCATTTAGTTTGATTATCTGAACAATAATATTTCAAAAAAAAATATTTTAAAAATGTCACTTTTGTGGTTTTACTAGAGAATGCAATCGCTTCCTTGTATAATTTGCAAAAGAATTTCATATTTTTATCATTAATTCCTGTTCTTGTGTTTTGGGATTTTAGAAATTCAAAAAAGGGGTAAGTTTTTTCTAAATTTTTCAATAAACCAAAATTTTTTAAGGTACAGAGTTCTGATGAAGCCCAATAAGGCCGAAATACATGTATAAACTCTTTCCTAACACTTTCTATACTGCCAGTTACACAATTTTAATTAATTTTCATTTTTTTTTAATAATATTTCAATTGAGAAACGAGCTTAATACGTATGTCGCATGTAAGTAGCTCTTTTCACAATCGGATACGGAATTGAGGTGATCATTTCTTTCAGTTTTATATATTAATTATATTTGTAGTATTTAACTACTAAATTAGGGCAAACCTTTCCAAATTACAATTCATGGGAACAATAAAGCTCTTTGCCTTAACAAGACTCTTCGAATCTAATGCCGCGCAAAGATGAGCACGAATCATGGTATGGGCATAAAACTTACAGCAGGGTATGGGCATAAAACTTACAGCAACATTTAAAGGGTATATAATAAATTGATGAAATAAGACATAAGCTAAATTTACTTATTTAATTAAGAAATCGTGTGCAAAACATGAATATTTAAATAAATGGAATCGAAAAAATTTCGCTGTTAATAACACATGTAAAAAGGATTTACCGGACTATAAATAATATAATAGATTTTTTTCTAGTACGCCCACGTCAATTTCCATTCTCCTCTCGAACAATATCCTTATTATTATGAAAATTAATTAAAATTGTGTAACTGGCAGTATAGAAAGTGCTAGGAAAGAGTTTATACATGTATTTCGGCCTTATTGGGCTTCATCAGAACTCTGTACCTTAAAAAATTTTAGTTTATTGAAAAATTTAGAAAAACTTACCCCTTTTTTTGAATTTCTAAAATCCCAAAACACAAGAACAGGAATTAATGATAAAAATATGAAATTCTTTTGCAAATTATACAAGGAAGCGATTGCATTCTCTAGTAAAACCACAAAAGTGACGTTTTTAAAATATTTGTTTGATGTTACTAAGACAACAAATTGACAAATATAAAATCAAGTTTTCTTGCCAGATGAAAATTATGAAAATTAATTAAAATTGTGTAACTGGCAGTATAGAAAGTGCTAGGAAAGAGTTTATACATGTATTTCGGCCTTATTGGGCTTCATCAGAACTCTGTACCTTAAAAAATTTTAGTTTATTGAAAAATTTAGAAAAACTTACCCCTTTTTTTGAATTTCTAAAATCCCAAAACACTTTCTATACTGCCAGTTACACAATTTTAATTAATTTTCATAATTTTCATCTGGCAAGAAAACTTGATCTTATTATTATGATTGAAAAAAAAGCTTATATAAATACTGTTATTAATGCGTGCTTGTAGTCACGTTAACCATAAACATTTATCAAACATTTAAAACAGCTACAGACAAATCTAATTTTTAAGTGCTGCGCACATAAAAATGTTTAGGTTAAATTGTTATCCTCTAAATCGGTGTTACAATATGGATAAAGTTTTACCTCAAAGTTGTCATGCTTAATAAATTTAGTGTTATTATTATCTTTTCTCGATTAAAATGCAACTAAAAATAAGTGTTAAAAAAGGTGAAATAATTTGACTCTAACAAGGATAAGCTCTGTTTGTACATTGTACAGTAAACATATCCATAATTAGTTAGCTCGATAAGTAGGATATAACTCGTACTACTCGCAAATAGTATAATATTCTACATTGGTGAAAGTCATCACCGCATTTAATTCAACAAAGTAAAAATGTTATCCTAAGGGCATTGTGATCAGTGCAGTCTCTTTAGCGTGGTTTCGGAGAGACCTCTAATGTCGAGAAGGAATACATCTTACTTTTGGTCTTACATAAAC
Source organism: Serrognathus titanus (assembly GCA_039766575.1). Lineage (NCBI taxonomy): Eukaryota > Metazoa > Arthropoda > Insecta > Coleoptera > Lucanidae > Serrognathus > Serrognathus titanus. The sequence goes on from CM077912.1 coordinate 54,524,486, forward strand.
TTTTACATGGAATCATATCTATCTCTTTTTAGCAATATCAAAATAGTGGTACAGCGCTTCGTCAGCAAAAACCCGATAACCTTTAATTATCCTATACCAAACACATACCATCGCTTTAACTGTCCTCTTATTATGAGCGTCAGATTATATAAAAACATCTGCAATAATGAAATAGATATATTTTCGGATAATTTTAATGGTATCCCCATTAAAACGAAACTAACTGTATTGTACCACCGCGATAGCATTGTATAATTTACTATTTAGTTATAATTTATTTAGCTTAGTGTATTAAGTATTTGTTACTCCATACTGTTACTGTTATGCAGGTAAGCATCACATTTAAATCCATTATTGACATTTCTGTCTGTTAGAAAATTTTTATTATTACTCTTATTAACTTTTCGTCTACTGTTAAATTGAGATATGTGACAGACGGAATTGATTAACGTTATCTTTACAAGTTATGACTAGAATATGCCTACCAACTGCGGTGAATGCTTGCTTTAGATTGGAATCATTATTTTATTTGCCCATTTTTTCACTACCATACTTGCCCAAGCTTCCAAAACTTGTCGCGGAGGCGTATTGGCTAGTTACGCGTAATGTCATTTGCGGTTGCGACCGTCTTACAGTTATTATTACTCCTTTAGAATAGAACCGTCATTTTATTTGCGCATTAAATATATTCGCAACAAGGTAAAAAATAGAAATATAATAATAAATGTTACTACAAATGATACAAGCTTTATTAACCAGGCAGCATTGGCAAGGCCTTATGAACATCTTTATTCCATTACCTCCATGTAATATAATTCTAGTGCAATAAGGATATTTTCACACAAAAGAACGATGAATAAAATATGCATTATTAAAAAAATGTATTCCTCTCCTTGACGTTGTTAAAATATAAGTTGATACAAGTGACTGCCCAAACAGTAAAGATTCTTTCATTTCCTAGATAATACTAACTTCTTTAAGGATAGAAATGCTTGACACATTCTGGTTAATACTAATTCCTCTAGGGAGACGAACTTGTTACCAGCACGCATTTCATAAAATAAATTAAATCTAGTTCGCTGCGTCGAATTACAGCTTCCGAGCAATTGAGTAAGCCTGAAAAAAAACATAGATAGTGAGAGTTGTTGTAATTAGTTACGAACGATAAATATCGATGTCAAAAAGTTGATTAAAAATGAAAATGTTCTTAAAAAAGAAACCAAAACTACATTTTCTTGAGTTCCGTTGCGGACTCCCGTAACATTGGCGTCCATCAACGTGGCCACCACCGCTCGTTGACGTGGCCAACAACAGCATCTTTTGGAGAACCTGTTCTTAATGTATGTTGCCAAACCGTCAAAACAGAAGATCTCTCTGCATTCCATGGTGTAGATTCCGAAATTCTGTCCGAATTTTTAGAAAATGTATAGCAATACTTCCTCTCGACGGATAAACCAGAGTGGATGTGGGTTCAAATTGCATCTAAAAGACTCCTTGGTCTAGCAAAAGACTGGTACGTCAGATATGGATCAATCAATCTCACCTTACCAGAATTTAAATCTCGCTTCATAGATGAATTCGATGGCACCCATGTCCGTACGAAATTGAACGCAAAACTCTATTCTGAAAAACAAAAACCAACAGAGTGCACCGAACCGTTTGTCTTCCGAAAGTGGGAAATTATTCGATAGAATCTCTCCAACGACCACTGAAGAAGATAGGATTGTAATGATCGCAGACTTGGTCCGTCAAGATTTATGTATGTACAGGAATAACCAATTCACTGCTGAGGAACCTTGACGAATTACTACGTAGAAGTGCTAGATTAGACAGAACAGCATCACCAGCGCTACCGAAGAAGCCACCACCGCCGCTTCAGACCAAGAAACAAATAAATCAAATGATCAGTTTGCTAGATTGCCATTACTGTCCAGAACGGCATTTCCACCGTCATCGCCCGGTGCTCAAGAATCATCACCAGGACCAGGGAAAAGGGACCGAGGGCCGGTAGCAGTTATGCAAGCCCATCCGCCGCCACCGGCCTAATCCGGAAATAAATAACCTTGGAACTACCAATATGTCTCGATTTCAAGTGACAGTAAACCAGAAAGAATTCACAGCCCTGCTGAACACCGCCACTTCCGCTAATTTTATCCAGGCAAGAATCGCAGGTAACCCAACCCAGACAGAGAACGTTAGTGTCCATATGGCAGACGTGTCGACTGAACTAAAGACCTGCGGCACTTCAACTGTATAATTCCACATCGACAAGCAAGCATTCAAAACTGACTTCTACGTCTCACCTAACCTTCATGAACCTATCATCCTCATTTTATGTTTTCGATAAATAAAAATTGTGCTGGTCCGCCCTATATCTCTGATTAGCAGAAAAATCTTATGTGTTCTATACACCACAAAATATACTATTTATTTTGTACTTTGAATAGTACTTTACACTTTGCTCTGTAGAAATCTGTAGAAAATAGACTCACAAATAGAGTTGTTCGCATGGCGTCCTGAACTATTTTATAATTAAAAACGTTTGTAGAAACCTTGTTAAAGATTTACGCAAACACGCTTAGCTTAATCGGTTTATTAGAAATTTGGGTAATTTTAGTTAGGTGAAATATATATGCTTGACTTGAATATGAATAGTATTATTTTTCTCTTAGTTTGAGATATCACAGTTTTCTTCAAGGACGTTAAAAATAATTATCTTTACTAGTAACAGAAATCAAATTCCACTTGAATTTTTGCAGTTTACATACGAACTAACAAATAAGATTTTACTTGACATTGTTAATACATATTTTTGACAAAAGAAATCAGTGAACATTAGAACATAATTAATTACCGAAACCCAATTAGTTATTGCCAACTTTCTCCTATATTTTACACTCTCTGATTATTTCCAGACGTGTAAGACATAACCGTGTTACGAGTAATGGAGGTATTAAATGCTTAATATCCAGGGCGAACCTCCCATAAAGACGATAATGTACAGCCACATATTTCTCTATGAGAATTCCACGATTAGCAATAGAATTACGATCACAAATTAATATTTTAGCAAATACGAAACTGAGTGTTGGTACCTTTTATGTTATGAGGTCTGATTTTTTGACTTTCGGCCATTTTCTTAAGAAATGTGTTACCAACGTCTCCGTACTGCAGTCACAGATTAATATTATAGCTTATCCGCTTTTAAAAACATCGCCATTTTGTAATATTTCCGCACAGTGTGTAGTAGCGAAGTAGGATACATTCAAAAGAAGAAACCCTACGGCTGAAATTTGCTGGTGTATCCGATATATGCTTCCTTATCAGTTGTCAGTGTGAGGTCGTCCATAGCAGAAAAGCCTGATTGACATCCTGATGTTGCAGTTAGTCTGTTTCCGTCTCGACGAAAAATAAATCGTGTAGAAAATCGGCTTAAAATTTCCTGTCGTCGGCAAACAATGCACTCCCAGCCAGGTGAACAAGCGAAGGATCGATGATAATCATTTTCGTTACTATCCGGAAAATTTATTGCTCGGAAAATAAAACGTCTCGACTCTAAAGAAAAGTATGATTAATTTTTTGCAAAACTTTTCACTTCCACGGTAAAGATCGGAGACACAGAGATCGTTTAATTTGCTTAACTGCAACTTCACGGGAAATATTACGGAACAACAAAATGAAGCGGAAGAGCAGGTGATTAGCATCGCGTAAAATTGCAAACAAAAAATAATGGAGGTCGTAATTACGAAAGTTAGGACGCTCATTTGTGAGTAAGCAGGAGCAAATTTAAATAAAAGTTCATGTAATTATTTTTTATGAAGGAAGCTGTAAATTACAGAATTTTTATTTCTTTAAGAAATGTGTTTTTAAAAAGTGCGAACATTAAAATGTTTGATTTCATATTCAACACAGATACACTTTTTGCAATTCGTTTAAAAATAAATTACATATGTAGGGTGCGATGAAAAGTGCTAATCTTTGGGCTATATACATGTTGGATTCCTACTTTGAAATATCGAGAGGCCAATATACGGAAAACGAAATTTTGTGAGCTGGTCGTGTCTTAATCTACACATATAAAATAAATTTCCTAAGTTTCAATTTAAATTATATCTTTAAAATCTGTATGAGTCTGCTTAATAAATTTTGTGTTTAAAATCTATTTGCGCAGTGTCCTAAACAATAACGCGATTCGCTACTGTCGTAAATTTTTAAATAATTATTGAATCTTTTATTATTTAGAGAAACAAAATAATATAAATGTTAAGAGACGTTGTAAGGAGAAAACGAATGTACAATCAAGCTCCTCATACACACTAAAGCACTGCAAGTAATGAATGACATCTAAACCGCCCCCCTTTCGCACTACAGAACGAAGTATGTTTACGACCTTAGCAGCAGTTCGCAAGGTGTATAATATAATGACAATGAAAAAGATTTTATTTAGAGAAACAAAATAATATAAATGTTAAGAGACGTTGTAAGGAGAAAACGAATGCACAATCAAGCTCCTCATACACACTAAAGCACTGCAAATAATGAATGACATCTAAACCGCCCCCCTTTCGCACTACAGAACGAAGTATGTTTACGACCTTAGCAGCAGTTCGCAAGTTGTATAATATAATGACAATGAAAAAGATTTTATTGTAAATAACGAATTTTATTTTCTTTAAATATTGCCCTGATCCTCGTTCGAAGTTTACTGAATACTAGTAATACATAAATACACGTCCCTAATTGTCAAATTTACGTTTTGTATCAAATAAAAGTCGGTGATCAACACTGAAAGTGATATATAAAAAAAGACAGAAAGGAAGAAAATCACATAATTTAAAACCTTTTGCGAAATTAAATTAAATTCTAACACAATTGCATTCCACAAGTTCGTTTACGTTTAATAATACAAAGAAATATCACTGACATTCATATTTTTTTCGTTTAGTTAACGGAGTAAAGAAAAAAAAAAAAACTTGAAGTGAAAGTAAATTAACATTTTATTTAAAGAGCAGGTATGTAATTATAATTCATTATTTCAGAGTCCTTCAACGAGTTTGCATCAGTTAAATAACGACAATCTCGTTTAAATTTGAACTTTTGAAACCAAAAATAAATATAATATCAACACATGGTTTTCGTGTTTGTACTTTTCCTCTTCAATTATTAATACCAAGACATGAGTTGTGCGTGACATATCGGCGAACTTCATTCCCTCCTGGGTATTATATGCCTTTTCCCTTGCCGTAAAGTCGTCCCATTATTATTTATTTACGAGTTGGTCTTCGATATATAATTATATACCGACTCCTTTCAATTTATCCTTCTTCTTTAGTGTCCACTAAACTACCTTCACAGTAGTTTGTTTCTAGAATATTATACAGGATTATTAATCAAGAAGACTCAGCAGAGAATTCCCTAAATATTTATAATTAGAGAGTTGGTATATTATTTTAGATGAGTTAATCCATAATTTCAAGAAAATCAAATTCAAAAAAGAAGTTTTTAACATTGCTGTAATAAAAATAATTTTCATCATTTTGAATCTTTGTTTTAAAAAAATTTACAGCATTATATGTATTTACATATATTAATTATTAATTGTAATAATTATTAATACTTGGGTGCTGGGTGTATTGGTTCTTGATTAGAAATCCACAAAAATCTTGTACATCCGCCGAACGAAGCGTCGCTTTTGCCACTGAATATATTCTATAATTTAAAGTTAGAAAACAGATTTATTTTAATTTTCTCTAATAAGGTAAATACCTAATACTATAAGATGAAGGCAAAAGTATTTCTCTTTTTATACTTTTATATTTTTGGTATCTATCAGAATTACTGTTGTCCCAAATTTCTACAACTAATTGATCATCACTAGTAAATCAAAAATCACTATTTGAGTTGGCAGTGCTGAATTATATTTTTAAATAGTACACCACAGTTGTTGATGGCTTGCCACTGGCAGACATCACTCTAAAAACGTTATTTGACGTTTGAAATTCAAATAAGAACGCTAATTTTTCTTCACATAACCTGCAATCTTGTCACTGTTCAGATTAGACAAATAAATTAACAAAAAATTATCCGGTTGCAGTGTTGCAAATAGCCGAATTAAAAAAATGTATTGCCGACTCAAACAGTTATTTTTGACCACTTTGTAGATCTTTCTGTGTCGTCGGTAATCTTGCGTCGCATCTCCAGAGAGAAAAGTAGTTTTTCATATTAAAAAATATTGCTCTAAAATGTTCTTACGGTATATGTGGTCTATAATGACATACATAATTCGTACGCTTAAAATAATCATCATTTCACCATACCGCAGCCCTTACTAGGGAATATTAGATGGGGATCGATCTGAAATTCAAATTTAACATAAATTATTATGTTGTACTATTGCTTCTAAGTTTTATCTCTACTTGCTAAACGAGCTGTTCTATAAATCGGTGCTAACAGAGCATTCGTACAAAGCTTTGCATGTTTTCAAAGATCTAGATTTCGATTAGTCTGTTCAAAAAGTAAGTACCAAATACTTTACAAAATTTTTATTCTATTTCACTTACAATGCCTGGCATTTATATCAATCCAACTGTGGATGTGGATAAACTTTCACCCTTGAATGTCCTTATCGTGTCTGAATCTTCTTCACGGTACAAATTTCACATTTTTCGGAATCTCAACTCTTGCAATAGATCCAATTATGTTTCTCCGGCTTCCAATCGTTCCGTTTCCTGTTATGTCGTCAATTATTGGAGAAAAATATATATTAGGCAAGATTTTTTGCAAATGCCTTAATTTCAATTTTTCCATATACTTATTATATCATATTCCTGGAACTAAAATAACGTTATCATGCAGTCAACTGCAACAGCAGTATGTTTCGGTTTCTTTTGGAATCTGTTCTATATTTTAATTATTCAAATCTTAATAATCCAATTTTTTTGCCCTTAACTTAAAATTTCATGAGAACTTGTTTTTTTTTAATAGCGTCTGCAACTTTTGGCTGCTGTTGTAAAATTAATCGATAATTCGTGTTTGCCGTTTTTTATTATTAATTACTTTCGTGCATTTTTATATCACGACGAGTATTGAATCTCCAATAGGATGTACATTAATCACATGATGATAATCAATGTTAACTCCCATCCTTTAAAAAAAAATTACAAGAAATATCACTTATTTATTCCTTCTTCAAAAATAAAAAGAAATTCGTGACCGATGGTTGAGATCAGCGTTCGTCAGACGTGAGGTTAGTGTGAATCACTATTGTTATACGACTTTGGCTCGGAAACCCTGTTCCCAAATAAATTCAGACTCGAACTTAGGCCGCGGTTTACCGTTTGAAGTGAGTCGCAAGAATTTACGGTTTCCCTTTTGTCATCTTATTTCTCGAAAGCGGATGAATCGCCTTCTTAATGCCGTCACCATGGAGAGTATTATCGCAGGATTCTCAATTCAATTAGTGTTCCGTGTTCTCAAAGGTAATGCCAACGTAAAGAAGGAGATGCTTAAACATAATAGCTGGGGAGTGTTTGTAGGTGCGATCACGAAAAGATACGCTTAAAGTCCTCATGCTGATAAAGTCTCGTAAATGTGAACATTCTTATTTCAAAGTTCTTAGATTTATCTCAAAACGTACTCTCTTCAAAGCTATCGACGAAATAATGTGAGAGGAACCTTAGAATACACATTGAATAACCTTTCAACCTTTTATCAAAGGCGTACTACAACATTACATTACATTACAATAAAACTACAAAATAAACATTGAACAATTTTAATTCCTCTATGAAATTTGATAAAGATGTTATTTCACAATTTAAAATTCAAATTTTTAAATATGGCAAAACTTTATCAAGTGACACCATTATTGTTTACAATTTTCGTTCGACATTTTATATTAGACACTTTGAAATTATATTTAAGATCAACTGTTCGCTGCTTTTAAAGTTATTTTAATTTCAGAAGTAATTTTCAACAATGACTATACTTATATTCACGATATATTGCAATTTAGAACTTATATTGTTGTACACATTTTCACTGAACAAGAAGTTAATGAGCGTTTATAAAAAACCGGGTCAAGTAGGCTAGTAGTGGATTTTGTTGTTGTGAACGTATGTCCAACGAATTTAGCTGTCAATTTACTATACAATACTTGTCAGTTTTTAGTTTTTATTTGTGCGACACAAATACTTTCTTTACAACAGAAATCTTTATGGTTTTATGATTGAAGCCTATTTGCGCAATGGAAGGAAAGTTGACGCGGTTTGGATTTCCGTTTTCCATTGTGGATTACAAACTGTTTCTGGGAATATTATAATAGCATATTTTGTAATTAAATAAAACCATTTACATAACACTCTTCTCTTATTTTGGATGAATCAATAACATCCTTAAAAAAATAAGGACTATTTGCCTGATCCACTGACTTTGCCAGTGAATTTAGATTTTGATTTTTAAATGCATGCACCAATTCAACAGAGTAGAATGTTTAAAGCAAAATCGTTATATTCACCTGTGTGCCATGAAGGAGTTAACGACAAATTTGCATCTAATTGTATGAAACAATTTACATTAGAAAGAGAAAACCATAGCCTTCTTGAATCGTTTTTTCTATGAACATTCTTTAGCTGAATTATGAAAATTGTTATATTTTATTATTATTACTACATGCCAAAAGTTTTGAAGGTAGAATAGCGTACCCCTCTGGGGGAGCTGATCCAAAACCATTTGGTCGTGTTTTTTGCGACCAATGAATTATATTATTATTATTATTATATTAATAAGCTTCATCGGAATTGTTATATTAAAAATATTTATTATTTCGCTTTTTTTTGACATCTATAATCTTTGACTATTGTTTTTTGAGATATGTTTTGCAATTTCATATATCTTGATAGATGCATTAAGTTGTACTACATAATTTCTATATTTCCTTCAATGACACAAAGAATTTTAAAAAATTAAATTTTGAGTCCAGTATAAATATATGGACAGGGTGGATCAATTTCCATGTCTCTTATGGATATGAGATAAATAAAACTAGTGGACAAGTCTCGATCTCGTTTTTAGAGATGAAGTTAAGAATGTAAACAAAAAATGGGTATCTTCTTTTGCTTTTGAGTTATAAGTAAAAATTGCCATATTTACGAATATTAAAAAAAAATTGTTTTGACATTATTAGGACACTTTTACAGAATGATCTGTAGATTCCAAATATGTAAAAATATACATGGTGTTCGATTCAACCTTCGGATGATCAGGTGTAATGTGAAGCACAAAAGACCAGGAGGGGAACTCAGTGAGTCCGTAATATTTTAGTAAATAAGTCGACATAATATTATTGCAGATATTAAAGAAAATATTTTTTATAATTATAAAGACAAAAGACCTAAATATTTTTTTTAGAAACAGAGAATTCAAATTTAAAAATATACGATAAATTGCAAATAGAAATTAAATGTTCACATAGATAAAATTAGTTATTTTTTTCATTGCATGAAGTACATATCTTTAATTTCACTATTGACGACCACGTGGGGTAACAAAGTGACCCCAAACCAAAAAAAAATTATGAAATCAATACATGGATTTAAAAATAAATAAATTTCCTATACTTTAAGTAATGTCAAGAAAAGATATGAAGCTCTAAGAATAATAAAATATCTAGTATATATGGCATACGAAGAATAACCCAAATTGTTCACCCAGTTGCAGCTCTAAATGCCTACTATGCATTGTTTTATTCCAGAATGTGCTATGGCATTCTACTTTGGGGCAGATCTGCAAATAGTGCTGGAATACTTAAACTTCAAAAGAAAGCCATACGCGCGATTGAATAAGTTTCACAACAAACACATTATATACCATTATTTTGTAAATACAATATTCAAACATTGTAACTCATTTTTCCAAACCAAAACGTTACTGCTCTACCAATAAATCGAAGTCGTCATTCATACGATACCCGAGAGACAGATAACTTAATTATCTCATTCAACCATCTAGTATCATCTGATGCCAAGTGGGATGGCCTAAGATTATATAATCAACTTCCGATGCATTGGAGAAATCTGACAATGGGAGCCTACAAGAGCACAATTAAAAACTACCTACTAAAAAAGACTTTTTATTCGGTGAATGAATTTTATGTTGAAGAAAACCAATAACTGCTCGCACCAACATATATATTCTTTGATTTTGTAATTCTCTATTTGTGTAAACTTTCACGTATTTACTGACTAACTTGTACTATATTAGTACCCAATAAACTATTACTATCACTATATTGCTATTACTATATTGTGAGTCTAATATTTTCAAAAAACGTTTTATAGAAATGTGTGAAATTAATGTGTCATCGAACTCTGTTAATAAACGTACATATTTTGCTAGTTTAAATGACATATTTTGTAGTTTTCTACATTTGTCAAGCAGGATATAGATCTGTCAATTTTAATATTAATTAAAACAAAAAAAAAACAAAAAATAAAAATGATCGTTTTACTGTTTAGTTTACCTTGACTTTATTTATTTGACAACCGTTTTACTTGACAATTTTGTTTATTTATTTTCCCTCCTGACGAAGCTATCAATCGATAGTGCCAATTTTAAGTGTCCGTTAAAATAATTTATTTTATAAATAATAATATTAACGAGAATTGATTAATGTCTAAGTAAGTCAAATAAAGGTAAAGTACCGCTTTCTCTCCTTGAATGGGTATAATAAAATTGAACTTTCGAATGTGCTAGTCGAAAAAAAATTATTTATTATCAATTTATTTTATATTTCTTCAAATATTCGACATTTGTAATTAAGAGAGCGATTTTAAAGCTTTTAAAGTATTTTTCAAGGTCGGATTGATTTTTTAAAGTTAACATATTGATATTTTAAACCCAAATATGTCACAAACGTCTGATCCAAATATCAACACATCACATGTTTTTGAAATCAGGATACAATGATCTTTCATTATAGTGATTAATAAACAATATACAGGGTGTAATTGATTTTTTTTTGTCTATTTTGCGATGCGCTTTTATTTTGTATGATACCTCTAAAAGTTATTACATGTAAACCTTAGAACTTTTGCATTTAAACTTTTTCTCTAACTCTTAAAATAAAACAGACTAATATGAAATCTAAACATTGTCCAAAAAATAATATCCAACTACTTATTTTTTCTATGTAAAATGACGATAAATAACAACACAAGTCTTGATTTACAACATGTGTTCTCTACCATTACTACACATTGCTTTGGCAATAAATGGATATTCCATGTGGCCTGGCCGGAATGGGGTACGGCTCCACTAAATTTATTTTTTTTTTCGTTTGTCAGTTTTACCTAAACCGGGCTGGCCCACAGACTCTCATTGCCCCACACTTCCCTACTGAAATTATTTTTATTACATATAATTGGAAACAAAAAATATTGCTGTACGTACAGATGCTGAATTACTCGACGAATTTTCAGGGAAAACACTTCTATGTAAAAACTTTTTGATGAATTTTGAAAAAATTCAAAGGAAATTTCTATTGACGTTATATATATTATATAACGTTAAATTTTTAACTGATTTCCACTTTATTTTTTTTTTAACACATGACAATTGTTTCGGTACACTGTACCTTCTTCAGATGTTGAGTACTTACTACTAAAGCAATATTAGTTTACAGGGAATTTATATCTACAACTGCTGTTCTTAAAATTATATAATTTATTCTGAACGTGTTTGGGACCTATTTTCTGTGAACGGATTAAGCAAAGGCGAACTATTTAAATCTAATTGGTCGTTTAACAATCTATCTGTATGTTTCAATTTATTAATTTCTAAACTTTCTAACAAATTTAATTTTTTACTCTTTGGCTGTACATGTAAAATTCTAAAATTTTCGTTAAATATGTGATTATTTTCTAATAAATGGTTGGCATAATTCGAGTCTGTTTTTCCATGTGTGAACGAAATTTTGTGTTCTGCAATCCGTTTTCTAAAAGTTCTACCTGTTTGACCTATGCATACTTTGTGACAACTACCACATGTTAAATTATATACCCCTGACTTATCTAACTTAGCCGTTCTACTTTTATTGTTTTTTATCTTGGAACCTATTGAATTTATACTTTTGAAAGCTATATTCAGATCAAATTTCTTCAATTTTTTACTTACAGTCTGTGTTGGATTGCCTAAATATGTAAGCGTATTAAAATACTTGTGGTTCTGTATTGATTTAGGATAAACTAGGTTTAATGCTTGTTTAAATTGTTTTTCTTTAATATAGTGTTAATTAAATAAATTAGAGGGACCGTAATTAGCCCATGTATATAACTATTATATGCTGCTACTTTTTGGGAAAAAATGGTGGTTAGAGTTGTTATGTATTGTAATATCTGTATGTGCTGGCTTATGGAAAATTGCAAAATTATGTAAATTATGTTTTTTACTAATTGTTAAATCTAAAAAATTAATTGAATTATCAGTTTCTATTTCTATTGTAAAGTTTATGGCCGGATGAATATTATTAATAAATTGTAAAAATTTTTCAAGTTATCTCTCAGTACCTATAAAACAAGTTAATATATCATCTACATAACAGTACCAATACAGAAATTGTTTACTTATGGGATTCTTGTGTATTATTGTTTCTAAATGATTCATGAAGATTTCTGCTAATAACGGGCTTGAGGGGTTTCCCATTATTAAACCTTTTTTGGATTTGTAAATATTACCGTTAAATTCAAAATAATTTTGGTCTAAGCATATAGCTAGTGTATCTAAAATATCTTGTTTTATAACTGGGTTTGTCTTATTCTTAGTTAAAATGTTGTCTATTATGTCAATAACATCTCTTGGGGGAATACTCGGAAAAAGATTTTGTACATCAAACGACACTAGTTTTGAATTCTTAGGTAAGGCGATGTTTTTAATGTTTTCTATTAATTGGTAGGAATTGTCAATACTATATTTTGCTGAGAATTTACAATGTGACTTGATTATATCAATTAATATCGTAGAAATTTTAACAGCCGGAGCCGTAACATATGACACAACAGGTCTTATGGGTTTATCATTTTTATGAAGTTTAATTAATGAATACAATTTGGGTGCTTGAGGGTTCATTACAGTTAATTTGAATTTATTTTTTTCTTCGAATAAACTATTATTTTTTATAAGTTCTTTAATTTGTTTTTGAAAAACATTAGTAGGATTTGATTTAATAACTACAAATTTATCTGGATTTAAGAAATCTGCTCTAGTAAAAATTAAATTGTATTTTCCACATTTAGTTCTGATAGATTTTATAAGTTTGATTTCTTCTGAGTAAAACTGCTTTTTATAGGTATTCTCCAGTTTGTTGATTAGATCTGCAAAGCTATATTTATAATAATTACTCTTTAGGGAGTTGTTTGTTTAATGTCAATTCTGTTTCAACTTTTAAGCAATCAAAATTTTTCTTATTATTTTTTAAACAATAATTAAACCCTTTTTGTAATAACTTGATTTCTTGTTGAGTAAAATTAAAATCTGATAGATTACTAAATCTTTCATAAAAAACATGATCTGAATAATTTTCCGCAAAATTTTTGTTGTTTACTGTCTGAGTTTCTATTAACTTATTTAATTTTGTTTTTTGAATTAAATATTTTTTGTGGATTTTCACCAAGTAACAGTCAACTCAATTAATTATTTGAAAATAGCTTCACTCTCACTCTACTTTAACTCCATCCCTGCCCAGTGTGAATAATCAGTTCAGTTTATATTGAATAGTAACCAAGATTCGTAGATATCTAATCTTTTTCATAAAACAAACTTTATTGTATTAACAACTCGGATTATATAATTTTGAACAAATAAATAATAATATTAGCAAGAGTTTACATCACTTTCAGCGAAACCATGCTCGGTTTTATATCGGAAGATTCATTTTCTTGTGTATGCTTTCCAAACTTCAGGTAAATCAAATAAAAAATAAAAATTCTAGATGGGTGAGCACATGGCGTGGGACACCCGATATATTCAGGTATTATTGTTGCAGTATTAATTATGCAGAGAGCAGGTTCAATTTTAAACATTAACCAAACTAAAGAATGCATTTAGTAAACATAATGGGTCGTACGTTTTTTATTTGGCATAGAAATCACAATAATATACAATCACAACAAAGCGAGGAAGTCGTTCTTCAAAAAGCAAAATCTATTAAATTTGTTATACATATTTATGTCATCATAATTAATATAGCGAGTCCTATATCTAAGAGGAACTTAACAAATATGCTTTGCAAGATTGGCAAACTTTTCTGTAGAACTTTATAGAAGTTTTACATCATTTTTATAAACTAGTAAAAACTTGTTCTTCACAAACATTAGTTGGAAGGAAATACCTCTAATGATACGACCTTTATTTCTGCTTTAAAGTTTATGAACAAAAGTTTTACAAACGAATGTGTATAATATAATACTATAATGAAAGTTATTATTACCAAGGGTATTGGCAACACGAGCGAGCGTGGCGAGCGAGTTTTGCAATTATCCGAGGTAATAATAGCCATTATAGCGACTCGTATATTATACTTTGTTTGAATTTTTAATAACAATTTAAATAACATCGCTAGTAAAACCATATATGTTACACGAAGTTGTAGGACTATAAACAAATTTTAAAACATCAGTCTCTGAATATTTTGTAAATTATTTTGAGGCGATTTTAAGTTCTGCTACTATTTTACTAGAATTCCTACTTCTACAGGGTGTTAGGTAATTGACTGGACACCTGCAAACCACATATGGAGAACACTCTGTACAGTAAAAAAGCCTTTACATTCGAGGGTGTTCCGGCTTTCGTTTTCCCGGAAAAAATTCAAACAAAAATCGATAAAAATTGTTTCGAAACCACTGATTGTCTTATCTACTGTTACACCCATGTGCCGAACGCCATCCGGGCGGGCGATCCCTTGCCATAAATTCTCAGATGGTTTATTATTTTATGACAAGCAAATAACGCACGTTCAGTGTCTTAACATATTGCGGAGTGTGCAGGTCAGGGACAAAATGAATGCATACACAAATTACGAACTTGTTGTTATTATTCTGACGTATGGCGAATGTAGGTGCAATGCACGTGCTGCAGAGCGTAGATATTGCCGGCGCTCTTTTTCCGTGTGCGGGCAGTTTTACAGCGTCGTGTTGATGCATGCATTCGAGCTGACGGCATGAATTTCGAACATCTTCTTTAATCGGCGCTGGCTCCGTAAGTACTATCAGCGGTTCTCAATAGTTCGCTCTTTTTGCATTTTTTCAAAATGTACCGAAAATCCGGCATGTTTGAGTACTACGATACGACACCCTTCATTTACAGTTTTAATTTGTCCAAGCAATAACCTAACACCCTGTATATACACGACAAACAGTGATAGTTATCATGACACCGTGAATAATGCTGCTGGTAATGAATTATGGATAGCATTATCCTTGACCAAACACAGAAATAATTGAGAGATTATTGAAGTAGATATGAAACAGGGCACTGTTTGTTATTTATTATAAGATCAAGTGAAAATGCTTTTTAGATTATATTTTTGGGGAATTTTTCGCGACACAATAAAACTTACCAGTTATATTTTTTTACCTTATTGCCTTATACTAACTCTAATTTTTAAAACATTCTACCTTGTACCGCGTTTATCGTTAAAAAGGCTCGGTTACTATACTACGTTTACTTGACCTCTGCACCGTCAGTGTCAAAATTTGAACATACAAATTTATTATTTACTCCGAGCAAGCTGTCAACGTACAACGAAACATATACTTTTGATTTTTTAAACTTATTAATATATTATTTCCTTTCGAAAGATAATAAATCGGATTCTCACCTTATTTACAAATTTTATTTGAATTGAACAACTAAAGATGATCATAATTTAGAAAGTTTATGCCTTATAAGTAGAAATCGTAAATAAAAGCATTTTATAAAGTGTTAACATTAAACATGTTACGGGCAATGTTCGCAGGGTATGCAGAGTCAACAGCGTATGCAGAGTCCGGGCAATGTCGACACTGTACATCGCTGCTTGGCAAAGTCCGCAGATTTGCCCAGATTTGGCCCGGCTTAATTAGGGTAAAGTCGACACTGCCCGATCAGCAATGGGCGGTGTCAGTAACGATCATTCTTTATGAATTTTGCCCGGTTTTAAGTGGACACTATTGACAATGCTAAATCACCATGGACAGAGCTGTACTATGCTAGTTTTGTATAGAGAAATGAAATTTATTATTTAATAAAATAGCTTGATACACATTTTAAAATATTTAGTATTTATTGTTCTTATTAAAATTAATGCAGTAGTCATTATTATTACTACAACATTCATAATCTGCACTCGATATTAAAGAAGAATTTATACGTATTTGAATATAATTCAGTTTTTCATTAAACTTCTCACGCATTTGATCTATAATATATTTAATTCAATTTCAGACATTGTGCTCAATATAATCAACGATATTTTGACGCAACACTAAAATGGCTTCCCTCACTAACAGTGTCATGCGATATCAACTCTGCCCATGGAGATTTTGTGTTGTCAACACTGCCCATTTAAAACCGGGCGAAGTTCGCAAAACATTAATTGACCACTGGCGATCGGACAATGTTGACTTTGCCCTAAGTAAAGTGGGCCAAATTCGCAAGTTAACTTTTCTGCGGACTTTACCAAGCAGCAATGTGCAATGTTGACATTGCCCGGACAATGCTGACTCTGCACACCCTGCGGACTTTGCTCGTAACAGACACACAAAACCTTATGTTGGCTAATAATTCTATAATGTATAATGTACCAATAAATTCAACTAAAAATAATGTCCAGATTCTGCATCATTTTGTATGGGTATATGTGAGCTTGAAAATAATTTACAGAATAATAGAATAGGAATTTACAAAAAATACACTAGCTAACGTTTTAAATGGAATATACTATGCTTTGTGAAATGAAACTTTGGAAGCAACTTCACAACATTGTTCCTATTCTACAGATTTATTACTTTTTATCGCGTCCATTCTTTTTTAAATATTCTCAAATGATTTGCTCACTGATGCGTTTTTGTCGACTACAGTTTTTTGAGGTCCACAAAACAGACCGTGCACGTAAATTTCAAACGCCTTTATTATTCAGTGCTCCTCAGTTCTTGCATATTATATTCTGAATAATTCATTGGGACAAATTATACGTTCCGGAGAATGTTCAGTGTCAGCTTTGGCTCTCAACGGAAGGCGGTAAAAAGTTTTCCAGTTAGTTATTGTAGATTTTTGTGTAACAAGACATAAAAATTTTATCGCGGTTATCGATTTAATGACGAAAGGATGCCAAAGTACTAAAATTTTGAAATTTTTATATTGAGCTTTAATATGTTCTCGAAGGGCCACTTCAGTTTATTGGTTTAAGTTCGGTAAAGTGCTTGCACGATAACCACAAACTCAGTTCGGAAGATAATCGTATATCCAATAGATTTTTTTTAATTTTGTTATATAATATCTTATCCAATTTCTTATCGGTGAATTTAGTACAAAGGAGGAGAGAATGAAAATTACAATTTCAAATTTGAGGTACAGTTAATAGCTTGAGTTAAATAATAGGTATATATATCTTTTTAATTTATTGTTCTAAATCAAATTTTAAATTTAGTTATTAAAGTGTTTAGTGGAACTCATCATTTACATTCCGTCACTGACATAAGCTGTACAAAGAAATAAATGTTATGAAAGAATTTATATAAACAATTTAATATTTTTCATCATTAACAAAATTTATTCCTAGAAATATTTTCGTAAACAAACTTTCACCAAATTAAAAAAATCCCCCTAGAAAAATTCCTCGTGCACAATACCGGATAAACAAGACTAGAAAATAAGTACTAATCATTATAATGTTTCCTAGAAGCAGACCGCTACAGATATTTTGCATTTCCTTCGAGATTATGATATGTTCGCCTCATCTAGTATATCATAACTGTTTGCTGCGAAGAAAGATTAAATTACATGTGACATGATGTTAAATTCATAAATTCTTTCTAGGTTATGCAGTATATTCAGGATATAATATTCAAAACAAGGACGTCTGCGATTCTTTTTTGGTAATTAAACAAGTTTGTTGTTGTTGTTGTCTTAATGATGTTAGTTTGTAAAAATACGAAAATTGGAAGCAATCGTCCGATAGAAGTCATTATTTTTTTTACACAAAAACTAAAAGAGCGAAATAAACTTTCTAAAAATTTATTATACGAAATAGAACTTTTCCATTTAATAACAAAGCAATAAAGTAAAGTTTTCAATTGAATCTAAAATGACAATCACAATCTAATTTTCTTTTTTCAGCGTCACTTTTAAATATCAATTTTTTTTTCTCTTAAAAGTTTATGTCATTGAACACCAATGTTTCATACTGTTTTGTAATAGGCATATTTTCCTCATCCATGTCTCTTCATGGACTGCATTTAACTTGTGAGTGTGTGCATGTGAACTAAAGATTGGCAGCGTAGTTAAAATACGTATCGACGAATATAAAACAATTGTGGGAAGATATCGTTTTTTAATTATTACAATTGGCATGTATTTTGTTAGCAATTTTTCCAACTATCGCTATTACTGAAGTTCTAACACAGGAATCAAAAATGGAGGGGGGCAGACTCCATTTTTAAAAGAAGGTTACAGCTTCTGAATCAAAGGCTAGCAAAAATATTTTAGAGAGGAACTACACATAAGAATCTGAAGTTAATAACAACGCCTTCTCGGTGTTTCTTCACGTCCATCCATTTTTGATGTTAAAATAAACGGAGTTAAGATGTTTAACTATAAAAAATGTTAATGTTGTCTTCAAAAGTGGCAATATAAAGCTTGTAGTAGTTATTTCTATCTTTCAAGAAACTAGTATTTATTATCCAGGAGAAGGCAGTGACTTAATTTCTGAGGTTGTAGGAATTAGTATTATCCAGAAAGTGTCAAGCGTTTCTATCCTTAAAGGTGTTAGTATTATCCAGAAAATGAATTTTTACTGTTGGGGGAGTCACTTGTGTCTCAACTTATAATATAACTATTTTAAAGAAAGGAATGCATTTTTTTAGTATTGCATTTTTTATCCCTTGTTCTTTTGTGCGGAAATTATCTGGAGGAAGTGGAATGCAGATGTTCATAAGGCCTTGACAACATTCCCCGGTAAATAAAACTTGTGTAACACTGACCTACAAAAAAGACAATATTTCCTTGGTGCAGTTTAGTTTATACCAAATGTTGATAAGGTAGGTAATATTATATCCATTAATGCTATTAATTGGCATCTATCAGCTATAGTTTTAGGGTTACCCTCATTTCCTCAAATTTTGAATTTTGTTCGAAGAAATAGTAAACAAGCAACAATTATCGCTTAGATTTAATAATTTCTTGTGATGGCTAGTAAGTTGAGACGTTGTTTAAATGATCCTGATAAATATTATATATATTTGCGGTCAATATACAATATACAACGAAAATCGATATCGGATTTTGTTAAACGTGCGCATTTTGGTTACTTCAACATCAAAATTCAGAATCCGGACAAGCCGTGGGTTCCCCATATAGTCTGTAAAATATACACTGAACATCTGCGACAATGGGAGAAAGTTAAAAAAAGTCTTTGAAATTTGGTGTACCCATGATTTGGAAAAACAAAAAAAATCACCACGACGATTAAAATTATTTCTGTATGGTGAATGTAATAGGCATAAAAACAATAACTACAAATAGCCATACCCTGACACATCTTCAGCAAGAAGACCTGTTGCACATAGTTTTCCAATTCCTGAGTTTTCCAATTTCTGCTATTCATTGG
The DNA here is from genome assembly GCA_039766575.1 of Serrognathus titanus. Lineage (NCBI taxonomy): Eukaryota > Metazoa > Arthropoda > Insecta > Coleoptera > Lucanidae > Serrognathus > Serrognathus titanus. The sequence goes on from CM077912.1 coordinate 54,544,344, forward strand.
TTGCCACAGTTTCAGGCGGATGAAGATGAAGAGTTTGGTGCTAGTCAGAATGACAACGTTTTCGAGGCTAGCTATATACTCAAAGTGAGCTTAATGATCTCATCAGAGATTTGGATCTTTCAAAGAACCGCGCTGAATTGTTAACATCAAGACTAAGAACTGTCTTTCTCCCGAAGTGAAAGTTACATTATATAGTAAAAGAGAACAAGATTTACTGCCGTTTTTTTCTGGTGATGAAACTTTCGTATATTGCGACGATGTTACTGATCTGGTAAAATACTTGGGCTTAAAATGTGTGCTTTTACACAATAGAAACTAACATGCTTCCATTCCGTATGAAAGCAGAATACCAACAAATTTCTATTGTTTTGCAGAACATGTTGAACATCAGTGGGTTATTTGTGTTGACCTAAAAATGGTCAATTTTTTACTAGGGCAACAGGGCGGCTATCTGTGCTATCTGTGTTTTATTTGTTTATGGGACAGTAAATCCAAATCCAGTCATTGGATACAAAAAGATTGGCCCCTGAGAGATAATTTGGTAATTGAACCAAAAATGTAATAAATGAACCCTTGGTTTCTCGAGATAAAATCGTTCTTCCACCCTTGCATATTGAATTAGGGCTCATGAAACAATTTGTTAACACACTACATAAAAACGGTTCGTGTTTTCAGTATATTTCACGAAAATTTTCTGAGCTAAGTATTGAGAAATTGAAAGCTGGGATTTTCGATGGATCAAATAAGGCAACTAATTAAAGATTCCAATTTTGCTGCATCTATGAATGACGTTGAACGGCTTCCTTGGAACTCTTTTGTATTAGTTATCAAAAATGTTCTCGACAATTATAAGGCATATAACTATAATGATTTATTGAATGAGATGCTTAATCATTTCAGAAATATAGACTGTAATGTGAGTATTAAAATACATTATTTGCACAGCCTTTTAGATCACTTTCCGCGTAATCTGGGAGACCTTAGTGAAGAACAAGGAGAACGCTTCCACCAAATATAAAAACGATAGAAGATAGATACCGAGAAAGATGTTCACATGATGGCAGACTATTGCTGGGGACTTATGCGCGACCGTCCAAACCAAATTCATTCACGAAAATCGCTTAAACGACAATTTCTCCATGTAAAATGATGAAATCAATCAACTTTTTTGTGAAAATTGACTTTATTTCATATCTCATAAACTAGAGCTGACACAGAAAAACGAATAGCATTTTTGTAATTAGCTAACCAAATATACTCAAAATTAGGCACCGAAATGAGTGTTAGCCAGTGTAATCTACTGTGTCATTTATTGTTATATCACTATTTTTTACCCACTCTTTGTTACTATAGTCTGTTTTTAAACTAGGAGGAGTAATTTGAATTTTGCCCTCCAAAAACTGACAAAGTTATTGGGTGTTTGACAGCCGGTTTTACACAAGCCTTCAATTTAAACGAAAAAATTTACATTTTTCATAATTCTTGTGACAATTTCAGTTAGTTTTAAACTTGTCAACAAATCTATTGATAAAATTGGTTATTTGAAGAATTTGTAAACCTCCTAACCAAGCCAAATTAATTTCTGGTGTAGTATTTCAGTGTGAATCTACCTACGACAGGCCGACAACTGTTACTCCTCCTAGTTTAAAAATAGACTATATCATATTTAATGCGGAAATAAAATGATGGTTCAATCTAAAGCAGCAAACATTCACTGCAGTTGGTAGGTATATAATAGTCATAACTTGTAATAAGAACGTCAGTCAATATCTTCTCTCGTATATCAGAATGTCTTCAATAGACATAAAGTTTAAGTGTGAACTAACACTTGTAGAATAACATTTATATATTTTGGATTAAATGCGGTGATGCTTTCACCAATACAGATATAATTTATTATTTATACGTAGGAACTTATCTGCTACTTATTGAATTAACGAATTATGTATAATAACTATAATAATTACTGTACAGTATTAAATAGGAGTTGAACTTATCGTTTAGTTAATTAGTAAAATTATTTCTCCTTCTTTAACACTTATTTTTAGACTCATTTTAATCGGAAAAAGATAACAATAACACTAAATTTGTTAAGCATTACTACTTTTCATGTGAAACTTTGTCCATATAGTAACACCGATTAGGAGGACAATAATTTATCCAAAAATGTTTATGTTTGTACTCTTCTTTTAAGTAAAATTGAAAATGTATCTATTTTATTTGACATTTTAAGATTCGTTATCGAAGTAAATGCCAAGAGGAGGACCATTTTTCTGCGAGGATATCACATTTACGCAAATTTGATCAAACATTTCCAACTTATTACTTTGCTAAACTTAACCTGGATGTTGTACGTGCAGGAGTATTTATTCACTCGGGTCTAAGCTTAACAAATGCGTTATTTAATCCAATATAAGTCCGCAATTAACGCTGCACATGGGTTTAAATGGTTGCAACTATATAAGTAAAAAATGTTAAAATAATAAAAATTTGAAAATATGCTTTAAATCTCTACATATAACAAGCTGATGTGGTGGTAGCTTCCAAATATATTTTATTCAAGTTCAAACATCACGAACTTGATGACATATTTTAGAAGAATTTCATTTGAAACCTATAAATAAATTAACAGCTAAAAAAGAACTTTAAAATAATAGAAAAATGTTTTCATTGTGCATCTTGATACCTCAAATACACTATCAAAATAATAAAATAATGTGAATAATGTGTTACATTTTCGGAACGGTACCTAGTGAAAGAATCTTATGCAGAATATATAGCAAGTGGTTTTGACATCAACTTGAAATGTTATTTATCTAGGCTAAATGCGTGTCAACAACAAACGCTTCCTGCCATTCTTATACAAATAACTAATATGCTACTAACATTGCATTCAAATCGTAAGTTTCACAAATCCCCTAGTCCTTGGAGGTGGTTGTATAACATAATATCAGTTATTTGCAAATATATTTTTTTCTTTAAAGTGATAATAATAAACAACTAATGACTAAAAATAAAATTAGCACAAACTTTCTGGAATGTGTGACTTTGTATAAGTAAATTTTTAATACCAATTTTTGATTGTTAATTAAGGAACTAATATTTTCAAACAGTAGCACTTCTTTTTCGGGCAGTGATATGTCCAACATTTTCCTTTTGACAAGGTGGTAGCATATGCGAGCTCGGGTGCAAACCCCAGAGAATTAATTAAGAAATTTTCTATTGCAGGCAGCACGAATCTCGTCGGGAAATTCACTCAGAGCGTGAGGAGAATCGTGCAGGACGTGAAGGACGAGGGCACGGCTAGTGGACAGACGAAAGAGGAAGTCATAGAGACGAACGAACGCCTGCGAGCCGTACGAGTGCGTTTGGACGAATCATACGATACCGCCAAGAAGTCACTTGTCACGTTAATGGCGAAGTATAACGATAGTAAAAGCGTCCATAATATTTTTCAGAGATATAACTTACTCAAGACCATGATAAAGGTAATAAAGAGGTAGCTCTGAATTTACGACTGCGATAGACCTATTGATTAATGTAGGAAAGTTCTGTAATTTGCTCATTACGACAGGCAATCTTTTGGTTTAATCGGTTCTTTAGTTTCGAAACTAGTACTAAATTTCTCATGCATTTTAATCACTTCAATGATGAGTGAACTGCTTCTTCCTAAAGAAGAATTAAAATTAAACAAAAATTTTTAATGTGTTTTATTACTATCTATTTTATTTCTTATACCGGCTGTTTCAAATTGGGTGTGCACTGAAGGGATTTCCTAAATCGTAAGAGATACAAATTTGGTTAAATGGAAGAAAAGTTGCACGAATCAATGCCTAATTCGTATTCATTCACAGAATGAATTTTTTCTTATTTCTTGAGATATTAATCAAAATATAAAAATTTCGATTTTCTTTTTTCCTCTGTATTTCTCGTATTATAAATAATTTTGAAATTCTGATTTAACTTTCTACAGGCACTTTTTTAATCTGCTTCGAATAGAGGTGGCAGAATTGATGTCAAACGTTTCGTCTCTCCACGACCATCATCAGTTTCGATTTTTTAAATACAACGTATATCTTTTAATTATTCCATTCGAAAGCATTTTTTCTGCTGATTGCAGTGATGTATAACACTTAATATTTTTTTTTCAAGTAAAGTTAAAATATGATAAAAAAACTTGATACAGTTTCGTCATGATTTACTTAATAAGTAATTTTATTCCTTAGTATTTTTTTTATTTACTAAATATTAATAACTAACATCCAAATGTCGGAAGAGGAAAAATGAATAAATATTAATTAAATTATATTAGATGGTTAACACAAACAAAATAAACAAGATAAAGGAGGCTTTGGATTTTGGAAAATGAAACAGTGACTAGCGTGAAACGTTAAGTTTTGACATTGTGTTGTTAGGTTGCCGAATTTGAGAAAGAATGGATAATCCTGAAAAGGTCAATATGCTCGAAATTTATTTTAAGTGCAATAGAAATATTAGGAGAGCATGTGCATTATATTCGCAACAGTATCCAGAAAGACACCAACCTTCTAAAATGGCTTTTATACGTTTAGAGAGAAATTTACGGAATTACGGCGCTTTCAACAAACAAAAAAAGGATGCATATGCTATTGAACGTGTGCAAAATAATCGACATAATGTAATACGTCAAATAGAAGAAAACGACGAATCATCTACTAGAGAAATAGCTCAAAATTTACTAGTTTCAAATAGTACAGTGTGGAGGATTCTACGAAAAAATAAGTTTAGGCCGTATAAAATTCAATTAAATCATACTTTACATGAGGGTGATAATTTAAGAAGAAGGAATTTCTGCCAATGGTATAATAATAAATGTATAGAAAATCCAAATTTTAGTAATCAAATTTTGTGGTCTGACGAAGCTAATTTTACTAACAAGAGAATATTTAATAGAAATGTGCATAGATATTGGTCCAGGGAGAATCAAAGAAGATTTCGACAAGTGCGACCACAGATACAATTCAACTTAAATGTTTGGTGTGGTATTTGGCATAATAGAATTATTGGTCCGATCATTTATGAAAATCATTTAACAGCTGAACGTTACATCCATTTTTTAAGGACTTCATTAGAAAACATTTTAGAAGACATTCCTTTAAATCATATCAGGGAATTGTGGTTTCAAAATGATGGAGCACCAGCACATAATGCTGGAATAACAACAAAATATTTAAACCAAACTTTTCCTGATAGATGGATAGGTACAAATGGACCTGTAGCGTGGCCTCCAAGATCACTTGATCTTAGCTCTTTGGATCTTTTTCTTTGGGGCTATTTGAAAGACAAGGTGTATTCAGTTGAAATAAACAATAAAGAAGAACTAAGAAGGCGAATATTGGATGCTTGCAGAAACGTTTCGCGAATTCATATTCGACACGCTATACATCATATAGGAATAAGAACGAATGTGTGTCTTGAAAACTGCGGAGGACATTTCGAGCATTTACTTTAATTTATTAATTTCATTTAATTAATTTCACAAATTCATGTTTTTCTTCTGTGATTTTTGTTTATGTTATTGAATTGTTTATTTTGTTCTTGTTATAATTTTATATGTTTATACTGTTGTTTATTTTGTTCTTGTTATAATTTTATATGTTTATACTGCTGTTTATTTTGTTTGTGTTAACCATCTAATATAATTTAGTTAATATTTAATCATTTTTCCTCTTCCGACATTTGAATGCTAGTTATCAATATTTAGTAAGTAAAAAAAAATACTAAGGAATGAAATTACTTATTAAGTAAATCATGACGAAACTGTATCAAGTTTTTTTTATCATATTTTAACTTTACTTGAAAAAAAAATATTAAGTGTTATACATCACTGTAATCAGCAGAAAAAATGCTTTCGAATGGAATAATTAAAAGATATACGTTGTATTTAAAAAATCGAAACTGATGATGGTCGTGGAGAGACGAAACGTTTGACTTCAATTCTGCCACATCTATTCGAAGCAGATTAAAAAAGTGCCTGTAGAAAGTTAAATCAGAATTTCAAAATTATTTATAATACGAGAAATACAGAGGAAAAAAGAAAATCGAAATTTTTACATTTTGATTAATATCTCAAGAAGAAATAAGAAAAAAATCATTCTGTGAATGAATACGAATTAGGCATTGATTCGTGCAACTTTTCTTCCATTTAACCAAATTTGTATCTCTTACGGTTTAGGAGATCCCTTCAGTGCACACCCAATTTGAAACAGCCGGTATAGTTTTATAGTTTGTTTGTTGAAACTAGAAATCTTAGGACATAATCGTTATCAACAATTATAATAGAAATAAATTGAGAAAAACAAATGTTATCATATTCCTTTTTTTTTGTATACTTATTAATTAATTTGTTATTGCTAGCAATACTTGGGTTTAATAGTTAATTTGCTAATTTTACTAAATCTTTTATATACTTTATCACTGAAATATGTACACACTAGTAGAGGAGCATTAGAAAGGTCTGTGTCAACTCCCCGATATCTCCTAATGTTTATCAAAATCTAAATAAAAAATCCAGAATATCTATTTTCTAAATAATATTTATTACACAATAGTTAAATTAATAGGAGATGTTTCGTTATCACGTTGCCAATTTTTTCAGTATTCTTTGCATATTTATTATACCAGATGTAAATTTGTTACATTTTTTAACAGTTAAATGTTTTACTATTTGAATACTTAAGAAATTAATTTATTAATAAGATAAAGATAAGTTCGTTATAAGTTTACATTCTAGGGTTTTTAGAAAAATAACAGAAAACTATTAAATTGCAAATTATTCCAGAAAGAAATATTTGTTCTTGTTTGCATGAGTACGGTGATAAAATTAATTAAAATTGTTTTTGGATAAATTCCTTTGTTGCGAATTTTTTTTTAATATGTCCCTTTCGTTTTGTGGCATTTATCTTTCGTAGGAAGTAATACGGTTAGAAACCCAATATTGGACGCTAGTAGACATTCCGAAACAGGAAAAACAGGAGACGGTCCCGGCATTCGTCCTGCGAGCTTGTGCCATCATGGAAAAGACGCAGAAATCCGGAGAGGGGGTGAAGACGTCAGCGAAGCTTGCGGAAGAGGCGCAAGATCGAAGAGAGCGAATTGAAAGACTCGAAAGTAAGTAAATTAAATTTAAATTCTGGCTGCTTTGGATTGTGAACATCGCGTCGTGCCAATACTGATGCTATTGATTAAATCTTTCGAAAATGTATGCTGGAAAAGCCAAACAAAAATTCGAGGCGCAAATACCCTTTCTGAAACATTAAAGAAAACTTTTTTAGTGTTATTGTCTCCTTAAGAATCATAAACTTTATTTTTATTGCTCACAGAGCAGTCAAGTTATCGACACCCTCGTCAAATATGACGTATATCTTACTTTGGGATTTTATTGCGTTAGCTGGAAATGTTTACGTAACACTTGATCCCATAAAGTAAACAAGGCCTACCGATTTATTAACCCTCTAGTCTTAAAGTCAAGGGGGTATTTCCACACTTTTAGGATCTGTGATCTCAACAAAATTTCTAACGTGCTTAATTATCGTAATTAGGTTTTTCGAAAACCATAGAACCAAATAATTGTGATATGTGATATTGATACACTTCTTCGCATATCTTTAAAATCGACCATATATTGACAGTTTCTTCAAGATTCAATCGAATTAGCGAAACGTGGATAAGTGAGCAATATTCAACAGACAATAATCTACTTCATTTATTACAATGAAGGTTAAAGTGAAATAATATTATTTACAGTCATTGAAACCTAATACATTTTTTTAAATTTCAAAATGTCCTGTAAGTCGTTTTTCGTGGTAATAGCATATTAAATATTTTCTGCTTGACAAATATATCCCTATTGTTTCATTTTATAAATTCTGAAGTTTGAATACCAATTACCAATGTACATAACTTGAAAAGTTAAAAGTCATGCATTGTATACTTATATAGCATAAGTAAACAGTGTGTACAATTATATAACATAAGTATACAGTGCCTACGCTTATATAACTTAAGTATACAATGCGTGACGTTTAACCAAGTTTCTTCAATAACGCTGTTCCTGTTGAATTATATAAAAAATGTTTTATACAAAAGTTTAATCTTTTGACGTTTCTATTTTGAAATATCCAGGAATTTCAATTTGTCTGCACATATTGAGTCAAATTCGACACTTGTAATAGGAAACACCTATTTTTAGAAGAGTTAGACAAAAACAGACGATTCATAAACGATTCCGTTTTGTTATGGTTTGAGCTGACACCACCAATTCGAGTTTGTTCAAGAATGCTGTTCCTGTTGAATATTTACAAAATGTTTTATACAATAATAATTATTTCAGTTGGCGGAGTTCAGCTATATAGCTGCTCGACCATTCAACCAACAACGACAACATATAATTGAATTACATTAACTTAGACTGAATGCATGCGTAAATTATATACTACAATTCATAAATAACAAGAAAATTAAAAGAAACAAAATGAAAGAATAATAATAAGGAACATAATATAGATGTTATGAAACAGAAAAAGAAAATGTACGATCACTGCACAGAGAGGAGCCGAAATTTATATTTTATTTTGAAATTACGAAATTGTTCCAATCTTCGTTCACGAGGCAGCTCATTATAAATTTTAGATGACCAATACGAAAAAGACCTTTATGCTTTAGAATGTGTAAACCACTGGTGCACCTTAACTGTCTATCGTGTAACATGTAACGGGGAGTTAATAATGAATGTAAATAAAATGGACACAGGGTTATGTAAATGTTGTGAATAAGGTAAGCCATATGAAGCAGTCTCCTATTACTCATATTTACCCATTTTGTTTCGTAAAGTTTAGGTGTTACATGGTCATATCTTCTTAGACCATAGATGAATCGAAGGTATGAATTTTGCATTTTTTGGATTCTGAAGCGTGTTTCAAGATCAATGCACGGACCGTAAAAAGTATCGCAGTAATTAAATCTGGATAAAATTAAAGAATCGCCTAAATGAATTGGAAGAAACTGCCTATTCATATATAAGTGTTTCAACGTAGAATAAGATTTTTGAAGTAAATTACTTATATATGAAGTAAATCTCAAGTTATAATCCAAGAGAATTCCCAAATTTTTTATAGTATCACTTAAAGAAAGTTTAACATATATACTCATACTGTATATATATGGCCCTCAGGCGATCTTTAGAATTGCCAAAAATTATAACGGAAGATTTCTGAGGGTTAATCTGTAAACAATGAGTATTAGAAATTTCTGTTAAGAGCCTTACATCCTCATTTACCAAATCAGAAGCTAAATTTAAATCAGAGAAATTAAAATTTTAATACAGCTGCATATCATCAGCATAGAAATGGCTAATACACGCATTTGTGAAAATCTGATGTATATAGAGAGAATGAAAAGGGTCCTAAAATGGAGCTTGTGGTGCACCAGATTTAATTTGGCGAAATGATGATGTGGGTCCATTAACACAGATAGCCTGCGTTCTGTTGTTAAGATACGTAGATATGAATCGAACAGCGAGGTCATCAAAACCAAAATAATGTAGTTTTGTACATAGTAATTTATGGTTGATAGTGTCGAAAGCTTTGGAGTAATCAATTGAAACTAATAGTCAGGTGACCTGAATCAGTAGCCCTCAGAATATCATCCGTTACTTTTAAAAGAGCAGTGCTTGTACTATGTCCAGACCTAAAACCAGATTGCGTAATCGGCAATAAACAATTTCCATCGACCTTTGATGTCGATGATTTGAATTGATTACAAACTATTTTTTCAAGACATTTCGATAAAATAGGTAGATCACCGAAGGCTTCGACATGTTTATGTTTAGCAAAAGGCACATTTCCAGGCTTGTGGAAATTCGCCTCGCATTAAGCATAGATTTATAACATGTGTTAAGTATTTAGTTAAGAATGGTATACATCATTTAACCATCTGCAAAGTAATACCGTCGTAGCTACTAGCATTTGACTTAAAAGAAAGAATAATTTTATCAACTGCACAATCTGTCAAAAAGTAAAAAGAGACTGTCAGTTAGATAATCGATCATTTAAATAAAAAGACAATGTATAATCTGATACAGAACCAGTGAATTGATTAACAGAATTAATAAAAAAATCATTAATTTCATCAGGATTACTCAAGCCATCCGGCAAATTATCTTCCGCCTTAGAATTAGTAGCATTTAATCTTCTTAACATTTTCCAAATAAATTGCTGATTTTTCTGCCTACAAACAAATTCTAAATAAGCTTTTTTTCTCGTCGCACCGAACTGGTAACTAAATTTGTGTTTTGTAATATAGCCAATCGTTGGGAGACCTTGATCTCTTAAATTTATTGAGTGCATTATTACGCAACCTCATCATAACTTCAATTACATCAGTTAACCAGGGACTTGGAGCTTCAGTCAATCTTGCAGTTGAATATTAAATAGTGCAGTAATATTATGATTTAGGAAAATTACCTTATCATTTATTTCTTCAATATCATAAATATTACACCAAGGAATAGATCCTAAGTCATCATTAAAATGCCGTAAGTTAAAATTACGAAAAGTATACAAACGTGCACGATGAATAGGAACAGAAAAAAATTAAAGAAAAATGCACAAGTCTGTGATCTGTGAAGTGTAAATCACTAACGCCAATATCCATTACAAGTTCAGAATCACTAAAGTACTAAATCCAAAAAAGTGCTGCTGTAATTAGTGATTCGGGTTGGTTCATTCACCATCTGAGTAAGATTATAGCAATCTAATAACGATAAAAAAATTTTAACTTGATTATTGTTTAGGTTGTAAAGATTTATATTTAAGTCCCCCATACATATTATTTCATCAACTGTAGGTAAAATAGTTGTTATTGAGGTTTCTAAAACACCCAGAAAACCACTAGGATTATTATTTAAAAAGTTTAATCTTTTCAAACTCCTATTTTGAAAATCCAAGTGTCCCAATTTGTCTGTATGTTCTGTAACTTCGTTATTTTATATGAAATGTCCTATATCTAATAACGAATTTAGGGAAACGACAACATAAAACTAATATCGTTATATTATTACCTTTCAATTGTTGTCAACAAGGAGATTGGTTTTACAAGAACCCTTTACCGAAAAACAAATTTTGTTACTGCGGTAGATACCTTCCATTTAACAATACCACACATCTGCTTTCTAACTTTGTTCGTTAATGAGGCAATAATTATAAAACTAACATCCGTATTTTCCGAAAACCATAAATAATGCCTAATATCTTAAAATTCATTGGACTTATGTGTAAGGAATCGTCATCCCCTGATAAACTCAAAATCGTTATAAAATATGGAATTAAGACACTCTGTATATTTCAAATTAAATTATGCGGAACTTAAAAAGATTGAACTTTTGTATGAAACATTTTTTTCGATTCAATAGGAACAGCGTTACTGAAGAAATCCGGTTAAATGCCGCGCCCTGTAGAATTTCCTTCACACTGGATGAGCAATTTCCCTTCATTTAATATTAAACCAATTCTCATGTATTCATTAGGTCAACGAATATTATCCTCTACCCAATCTAATATAGTTAACATCAGTAATTATAGCCATCTAATATATTAACCCCATTTTCGGTTACTATATATAGAGATATAGCCAAGGATTTTCCGACCGCTTAATGAATATTAAAATTGCCAATCCTGCAACGTTATTTCTTACATATACAACTTTCTATATAAATTCCTTCACTTCTGCAACATAGAATATATCATGCCGTCGTCCAAGCACTGTTCAAGTCAGCATTGCATTTAGCAGTCGCATTATCGTTAGTTTTAGTTCAGGAATTTCCGATGCTAACGCTGAATAAATTTTGGATGAAATTCATGCGGCAACTCTCCAGAGATGTCGATTAAAGGTCGCTGTCGACTAAATCCTTTAATTTGTGCGGTTTGTAATCTGATTGTATTAAAACTCATAATACGGCACGAATCTGTCTTTTGTTTGCTCACATTTACAGAATAATTAATGCAGTTCAATAGTTCCTTTGTTTCTCTAATGATGGGAAGGAATTAATGTAACAGATTCTCTCAAATGATGTTAGAATATTAACATAACAAATTATAGAGTTAATTAAAAGATGTTCAGAAAATTATATCACAAATTTATTAAATAATATATACAGTATGTTATACATATAGAAGCAATAATTATATCATGTATAATAATTTATCTATATATAAAATTTTTTTTTTTGAGATTTTCTCTATCTGTGATGTAATTATTGCACCATATTCATGAACGACAACGTTCGTTCCGTTAATAGTCGAATAATCATAAATCTAAAATTTAAAATAAAGAGAACATGAAATACTTAATGATTTATTTTACAGATGTTAATAATTCTTAAATTTGCTTTACATAATAATAATTCAACAACAGAAAATAGGGAAAAGAAATAATCAGTCACTTATAAAAACATTTAACAACTAAATGCTGTTCAAAATTGTTGAGAGAAATTTATGTCTTCTATCTGAAAACATGTAGTCAAATTTGGAAAATGATCTTTCAACATCTACAGATGTACAAGGAGCATTTATAAAATTTGCAAGGATATCAGAAGCTAGATCCACATCTTCGAAAATTCCCCATTTAAAACGTAGCTGATACTATTTAATCTAGCATAACCAAGTTTTTTTCTTCATGACTATATTCAAAAATTTCACCACCTACTTGACCCTTCACATTTCTGCATGACATCTCAAAATTTTTAATTAATTCTAAATAATTCTGTACAATCTTTTTATGACATCTTAGAATATTATTATAATTTGGCATTTCTTCCCATCAAGCGTTTTAAAAGCTTAGATAAAACAACTGCTTTACTAATTCCTTGGTGCATAAGGGGCATAGAAACCAGCAGTCGTAAGCTCAAATCGCTCAATAAAATCGTAAGACTTGACGCTTCTCATTCACTCTTGGAATACTGTAAGAAGTATAAAAAAAAATATACCAGCGAGTGATCAGTGCAGCTAAATCGTTAGCAATTCGTAATTACATCTCACAAGCCAGAAATAAAGATGCCGCTATCTGGAAGATAATAAATACCCAAACATACAGATTGAAACCCGTAGAAATATTTCCAGAAACCATTATATCCAAAGATAATCCTATAGATGATCCTATTCAATCTCTACATTTAACAATCACTTCACAGAAGCACAAGTTTTAGACCACTTGCTGACAAATGGTAATATAAACGGGACTTCAATCAAGTTGACTAATCCAGCTGTTAATAATACGTCTGCTTATGACATTAACGTAAGTGTTTCAGTGTCAAACACTTTTTCCTAACACCCATATGCAAGCAGGACACGTTAAATATTATTAATAGCTTAAAAAACGGCATGTCTTGCGGTCCTATTGGCACATCAGTAACCTTGCTGAAAGAATTTACTCCATACTTAATAGAAGTTATCACCACTCTGCGGACCGACGACTTCCACTATCGTCTATGAATCACACGGAGTCTGCGTATGCTGCACTGCTTTCATTGTAAAAGGACGCGCTCGTCTGATTTAATTTATCAGTGTCGTAGATGCGGTATTAAGCTCGTACAGAACGTGAGATTATACTTACTTAAAAAAACTGAAAAATTATTGAATATGAGTGTTCAATAATTCTGAAATTAACGCAATGTCGAGATAGCAAACGACTTTGTTCACATTATATTATATGTGTACGCTCTCAGATACGCACGACTCTGGCCGGGCTTCCTGGCGTTGCGATAGTGGAAGTCGTCGGTCCGCAGAGTGGTTATCACATTCCTAATCAATCTCTCCTTTTCTAAAGGTGTATTTCCCAAAAAATTTAAACAAGCCAAAGTTTGCCCAGTCCTTAAAAAAGATGCAACAAACGATATAGGCAACTATAAACCTATATCTATTCTTCCTTTCCTTTTTAAAGTGTTTGAAAAAGCATTCCTAAATAAACTTACTGTATTCTTAAATGCAGAACACATAATGGCTGATTGCCTATATGGCGTCGTAAAAACAAAATCAACAGAACTAGCTCTCTTGGATCTCATGGAAAGCTTACTTCATAATGTAGATTCGCGCAATAAAACACTGGCTATATTCTGTGACTTGAATACGGCTTTTGATCTAATACCTCATCGCCGATTGCTAGACAAGTTATTTGGGTACGGTATTCGAAGGGTAGCGCATAATTGCTTGAATCTTATTGGTTAAACAGATCCCAAACAGTAGAAACTATAATACCGCAAGGATCAATTGTGGGACCTGTTCTTTTCAATCTTTACGTAAATGACCAGCCGCAAAATTTACTCGTTGATAACACTGTAATGTACACTAGTGACACAACCTTAGTGACATCTGGTAACTAATCAGTGCTGTGCAAAATTGGTGTCTAAAAAATGACTTGACTCTGAATCTATCTAAAATAGAATATGTTCTTTTTTATCCTAACTCAATGAAAATATTACGCTCCAAATTGAAGGGAATACTCTGAAAAATTCCTCAGTGATTAAATGTTTAGGTATTAATCTCCATCTGGATGGTCCACATTAACTCACTTTCGAAACAAGTCAACACAAACATTTTTGCCTTGCGTAAACTAGCAACCATATCCAATGTCATGGCGAGCAGAACATTTTACTTTGCAAAAATTATTCATTGCTACGCTACGGCATCCTGCTGTGGGGGATGAGCCCACATGTCAGAACTACATTCATCTTACAAAAATCTTGCCTGCGTATAATACGTATATGTATAAATTAAGGAATCGGAGTCGTGTAAATCGACATTTATAAATGAAAAATATTTAACCCTACCCGGCATGTATATCTATTTTGCTTCAATTTTCGTAAGAAAAAAACGACCTGTATGTTCAGCCATTACAATATGTCATAAACTCCCTAGTCAGTTCAAACACCTTTGTGCATTAAATGTTTTCAAAAAGCGATTACATATTTATCTCATATCTAAATGCTACTACTCCCTAAACCAGTACCTGCAGGAATAATTCATATGATGTTACGAACCTTCTAAGCAAAACTGTGATCTTACTAATGATACTAGCAAAATACGTATTACTATTATACATTTGTCACATTGTTCGGCTCTGTCATAATGCTAAATTTGTAAAATCAAGTTTTCTTGCCAGATGAAAATTATGAAAATTAATTAAAATTGTGTAACTGGCAGTAGAGAAAATGTTAGGAAAGAGTTTATACATGTATTTCGGCCTTATTGGGCTTCATCAGAACTCTGTACCTTAAAAAATTTTGGTTTATTGAAAAATTTAGAAAAACTTACCCCTTTTTTGAATTTCTAAAATCCCAAAACACAAGAACAGGAATTAATGATAAAAATATGAAATTCTTTTGCAAATTATACAAGGAAGCGATTGCATTCTCTAGTAAAACCACAAAAGTGACATTTTTAAAATATTTGTTTGATGTTACTAAGACATCAAACAAATATTTTAAAAATGTCACTTTTGTGGTTTTACTAGAGAATGCAATCGCTTCCTTGTATAATTTGCAAAAGAATTTCATATTTTTATCATTAATTCCTGTTCTTGTGTTTTGGGATTTTAGAAATTCAAAAAAGGGGTAAGTTTTTCTAAATTTTTCAATAAACCAAAATTTTTTAAGGTACAGAGTTCTGATGAAGCCCAATAAGGCCGAAATACATGTATAAACTCTTTCCTAACATTTTCTCTACTGCCAGTTACACAATTTTAATTAATTTTCATAATTTTCATCTGGCAAGAAAACTTGATTTTATAATTGTCAATTTGTTGTCT
This sequence comes from Serrognathus titanus, assembly GCA_039766575.1. Lineage (NCBI taxonomy): Eukaryota > Metazoa > Arthropoda > Insecta > Coleoptera > Lucanidae > Serrognathus > Serrognathus titanus. The sequence continues at coordinate 54,560,181 of CM077912.1, forward strand.
TAGTAACATCAAACAAATATTTTAAAAATGTCACTTTTGTGGTTTTACTAGAGAATGCAATCGCTTCCTTGTATAATTTGCAAAAGAATTTCATATTTTTATCATTAATTCCTGTTCTTGTGTTTTGGGATTTTAGAAATTCAAAAAAGGGGTAAGTTTTTCTAAATTTTTCAATAAACCAAAATTTTTTAAGGTACAGAGTTCTGATGAAGCCCAATAAGGCCGAAATACATGTATAAACTCTTTCCTAACATTTTCTCTACTGCCAGTTACACAATTTTAATTAATTTTGCTAAATTTGTAATTGTTATCCACTAATTCTAAGTTTGTTCTGTTTTAGACAATCATTAAACTTCATGTAATCTGACATGTCTTATATCATTGTCTGTGATCTAAAAGACCAAATAATTAAATTAAATTAAATTAAAGATTCATTAAGTGTCATTCCCTACGTTTCTAACTGCGTCAGTGGTTTCGAAACGAATGTATAATTTCCTTTAATAAATGCTAGTTCATGTGAAACTTTTGGAGATTTTAATATGTTTTTACAATTTTCCATTGCAATAGAACTTTCAAAAAATTCCAAAACTATACTTTTAATGTTTATTTAATTATTAGCATAGAAAATAGCTGCTTCCAACCACGTTCTCCATCGGGTTACAACTGGCGCAGGAGGAAAAAGTGTGTTAGGAAGCCTTTCTTTATAAACAGCTACTATCAAAGAGGCTTTAAGTTTTTATATTATTAATTAAGTCGTTTGTTAAGGCAAATCTGTTTCTAATTTCTTCTGCTGCACGATTTAGACCATGTACCCTACAAGTTATATGAATTAAATTCGGATAAGAAACTTTTAAATTTTGCCCTGCTTTTAACATATAAGATGCAGCATAAGGTATCATTAGTGAAACATTTTCAATCAGTATAGCTTCTGGCAAATAAAAATTAGATAGAGCAGTCTGAATAAAGCGCGTTATAGTCAAGTGGTTGGTTTTTCAAGTTTTTTGAAGATATTAAAAATGACACTCCCTTTTCAGTTTCATTCAATACTCCAATTAATAAATGAGCAATATATCGTCCACAACTGTTACTAGTTTCATCTACTATAAAGTAGATGTAATTGTTACCAATAGTTTGCCTGATTAAAGACATTACTTCAGAATAACAAGAATGTAAATATTTTTTTTCTGAAAGTACTCTCAACGGCAATATTGAATTTACAATATTTTTGAAGGAATTGTTTAAAATTGTCATTTTTAAGTTTGAAAAGAGGAATATTAGATGAAATTAATGCCCTACATAAGTCTTTATTAAATTCATCTTGTTGATTTTTACATTGAATACCAGCAATGCTCTGCTTCATAGGTTGCTGAGAAAATATTGATTTTTTCAGTCTTTCATTTTTCCCAGTGTGCGGGTGCTTTTACATGCTGATCCACGAGGAATTTTCTTTCATAGGATATCCGTATAGATAAAATGTGTATTAAAAAAATCTATATACGGAAGAAAAAAATTTAAAAATTTTAATAGAACAAAAGTTACTGTTTTATCACAGATTTGACAAAATATTTTATTTCCGTCAAAAAACAAATTCCAGGTATGGTTTAATCCATGCTGTTCTGCTTTAACCACGGAATTAGAAACAAGTCACGACCACAGATTATTAAAAAAACAATTTCCAGTTCGTATACACCAACAATAAGTAGTGTTTACTACTACGCTGAGGTTCCGCAAGTGGAATCTTCGCGTTGATGGCCCCAACTAGCACTAATTGTTGTGATTTGTTTCAAAATCGGAAGTAACACACGATGTTCAATATATACAGCTTTTTAATTACACACTAAGCAAAATTAGCACTGGATCGGTAAAAATTGATTGCGACGAAGATGGAGTGAAGACTGATTGTAATATTTTTATGTTCGAAGAAAGCAATGTCGAAAGTAATTTGAATCAATGGAGCACAGGAGGAAAACGATTGTTGGATCAATGCATATTGCCGAAGATTTGAAGAATTATTTTTTACATTTAGGAATGCTATTTTATAATATTGGCCTAAAAATACGAAATTATGTTGTGATATGCAGATAATTGTTACAATATGCAGAAAATGCTTAAATATGCAATGTATGCATTAATTAATTAATACCAATTAACAGAAAAAGTTTCAGTTCATACATATTTTTAACCATATCCTTATATGTACGTAAATTAGAGAATATGTAATTTGCATAAAATCCTTTCTTTTGATCTTTAAAGATTATGGGATACTCCGCGTAATCCGTAATACCACAGTTTTTCCAGAAGAATAGTATGATTCACTATATCGAAGGTTTCAGTCAAATCATACATTATAGCTGTTAATTTTTTTCTTTGTGTAACCGCGTCAACACATTTCGTATTTATTAAGACAGTATTGTCTGTTACGACAGTAACTTCTTGTATTTTTAATTTATTTTTTCTGAAATCAAATTGGGAGCTATTTAGGACAGAACGTTTTTCAAGACAGGCAACAATACGATTCTCCTATATTTTCGAGAATATTAGCACAGATTAAAATTATAGCAGATATGAAACTTACCGATTTGGTTAATTTTGACGAGTCGCTTTATAGACAGGTGTGCCAGTTTAACGTTAAATTTTATTGCATTTTTTTTTGCATTTCATAGAGTATCAAATTAATATCCTAAAAATCATACAGTAGTAGGTTACTTTATAACATAGCAACTATTACTACATGACAACGTACTAACGACTACTATTTTTTATTTTCAATTTTCCATTAATTGTGACAATTATTAATGTGACAGTGATTAATGCCACTTTTATTAAACATTAATCGTTATGGTGGATATTAGTAGTTAAATTCCTAATCAAAGTGGGCTATCATTTCAACGCTTTTTCTCCTAAAGGTTTGTGACACTGAGACAATCTAATTATTTGTTTATGCTAATATAATTTCATTTAACATAACATTTGGTAAACGCTTTGGAAACATGAACCGCAGGCTACGTTTCAACATTCAAGATGAAGGATAGCATTTATTGTTGCTTTGAAATGAATGAATTAAGTATTTCTCTAAATTTTGTGTTTACTTTACATATTTTTTTATACAAAATTCTAAAATAATCCTTTTTGACTTAATTTTTAATTAATTATGACTTAATTTGGATAATATACGAGGGTCGATCAATAAGTACCCATGTTTGAAGACAGGTGGCGTTGCTGGGGAAAGTTGGCATTAGCGTCGTATACTGTCATCTGTCAAACGACACCAAACTAAATTTGAGACTGTTTAGTTTTTATTTGGCAGCCAGTTGTATCACACGTGTTTCGTGTTTCTTGATAAAATGGAAAAAGAGCAATATCGATCCGTAATTCGCTTTGTTGGATGGAAAAACATGCGAAGAAATAAAAGCGAAGTTGGATGCTGTCTATGTCCCTTCACCATCTATGACAACCGTCAGATATTGGTTCAACGAATTTAAACGTGGTCGTATATTAGTTTTTGATGAAGAACGACCAGGCCGCCCGGCAGACGTGGTTACCGAGGAAATCGTTGAAAAGGTCCACGACATGATTCTCGCTGATCGCTGAACTAAAGTGCGCGAAGTAGCAGAGGCCGTTGGTGTTTCGTATGGAACGGCAATCAATATTTTACACGATAAATTAAGTACGAAAAAGATGTCGGCCCGATGGGTGCCGCGATTGCTCACGGATGCGGCTGTCAACGTCGAAGCAGTGTTTGAACCTTTTTAAGCGAAATTCCTAGGAGTTCTTGCGTCGAATCATCAGCGTTGATGAAACCTGGATACATTATTATACGCCAGAAATCAAGCAACAGTCAAAACAATGGATTTTTCCTGGTGAATCTGCTCCGAAGAAGGCAAAGACGGTCCCATCGGCCGGAAAGGTCATGGCCACTATATTTTGGGATTCGAAGGGAACAATCCTCATGGACTTTTTGCAAAAAGGAAGAACAATCACGGGGCAGTACTACAGTGAATTATTGGACCGATTCGATAAGAAAGTACTAACGGCCTCATTTGACCAAGAAAAAAGTGCTGTTTCACCACGATAATGCTCCAGCACATTCATCCGGAGTTGTCGCGGCCAAATTGCATGAACTGCGCTATGAAATGTTGCCGCACCCACCGTACTCGCCCGACTTGACACCCACCGTACTCGCCCGACTTGACACCCACCGTACTCGCCCGACTTGGCTCCCTGTGACTTCTTTCTGTTCCTCAACATGAAAACATGGCTCGGGGGAAAAAAATTTAGCTCAAACGAGGAGGTTATCGCCGAGACAGAAGCGTATTTTGCAGAGTTTGACAAATCGTATTTTTTGGAGGGGTTAAAGAAATGGCAGAAACGTTGGGAAAAGTGTGTCGGCCTAAAAAGAGATTACGTTGAAATATAAGAAATAAAAAATGTGAAAAACTTGCGTCTTCATTCCTAACACGGGTACTTATTGATCGACCCTCGTATAATAGCTATTTATGCAACGAGTGTGTAAAGTAAGTTTTTTTTTATCGAGTGTGAAAGTAGTAGCACGAGACAAAAAGGATACATTTACACACGTGTTGTATGCAATATTTTTTCTAGAACCGAAAATATTTCAAATTTGGTTTATTATATGAAAAAGAAACAGATTTTTTTTTAATTAGCAAGATAATTATTTATGTTATTCACTTTGACAGAGCGAACATTAAGTTCTGCGAAACGTCAGTAAGTAATTTAAATACGCTCACCGGCACAAAAAGCGATTCACTTTGAAGTTTGTGTAATTCATTGCGACAATAAATTTTTTTATATAATTTTCGACTGATAATTGTTATTTATAGATTTCTTGGTTGATGTACATCAAATAAGGCCAAAAATAAATAAAACAAACAAGATTTTAATAAAAGTAATAAAAACTGCAAAATTGGTGAAATTGTAACTTAAAGGAAAATGCAAAATTTCAATCTTCCTAATTAATTAATATCGAGTATTGCCTCCGCGAGCCTGTATTACAGCCTGCATACGTTGTGGCATCGACTCTACCAAGTGCCTAATCGCTAAATTGTCAAGTTGATCCCATTCTTGCTGAAGCGCCATTGATAATTCTTCTAGAGTAGCTGGGGCGAGGACACGAGCTCTAATATTCCTTCCTAACATGTCCCAGACATGTTCGATGGGATTCATGTCGGGACTTCTCGGGGACCACTGCATTCGGTTAACACCAACAGCATCAAGAAATTCATTAACAACCACGACCATCTAGCGCTCGTAGACAGAAGTGGGAATCATCAGTGAAGATTACTTGACTCCACTGCCCCATATTCCAATGAACATGTTCACGAGCAAATGCAAATCTGCTTACTTATGCTGTGTGTTAAGCTAAGGGCCGTGTACTGGTCTTCTTGCCATTAAATTAGCTTCATTAAATCGTCTTCTGATCGTTCTGTCACTTACATGCACATCTCGAACTTCTGCAAGGCGATGTTTTACTTGAACAGCAGTCAAATTCCTGTTGCGAAGAATCGTTAAGGTAAGAAAATGGTCATGTCTAGCCCTTGTAGATCTTCGACGACCTGTTCCAGGGCGTCGATTGTAAGATTCAGTTTCCAAGAATCGTCTCCACATTCTGGAGACACATGATTGAGAAGTTCCAAGAACTTGTGTAACGTAACGTTGAGGCCGACCACCTAAATCAAAGTAATTACGCTTGCTGCATCCACTGCATTAATAGTCATGAAAACAACTTATTAATGACAAAATGTAAACAAATTATTAAATTAAGTCTTCAGGAAACGTTTGGAAAACAAAAAATCAACTGCAACACAATATTGACAATGGCGTAGATACTTTCAATGATTTAGTTACCATGATCATGGCTCTCCCGATTTTTGAAAATGTCCTGTTCACCGATGAGCAGAAAAAAAATGGACTAAAAGTGTCCTCAGATAATTTATTTAAAAAAAATAATAGTGAGTCGCTTTTTGGGCCGGCGAGTGTATATTATCACACGCTAAAAATCTGTTTTCTGCTTTGTTTATGTTATTAATTACATTGTTTCCGATTTTTTACTTTATTTTAATCTACACCTAGGTTACAGAATGCTTTGAAAAACCCATTTTTCGTTTTACTTTAGTCCTAGTGCGTGAAAAGAATTTTTAAAAGACACAAAGTAGATTAATTAATGATATTATTTGTGATTATAAAAAAATATGCAATTAAAATCTCTGTGCTATAGTTTAATTCTAATATTAACCCAAGGAGAAGATTCAAAGCATTTCGAAATGTTAATTCCCAGTTATCAGCAATGATTATTCTCAGAGACTAAAATTACCGAAGACAGCGATAATTACACCACTTGAGTTGCAAAAATGCACTAATTGCCGGCCGCCTTGCCGTTAACGTGCTCTGTCCGTAAACATAACAGCCACGTAGTGCTAATTACCCGGTGCTTAAATTACCGATTCACCTTTTCAGCGCCCATAATAGCATTACGTTCTGCTTGCAAAATGAAATTACACTCCACAGCGTGGCTCTAAAAATAGGCATGCGCGACAGTTGTAATTTCGAAACTTCCTTCGGTCGTTTCACTCGAAAAGTGTGTGATTAATTCGGAACTGTCTGATTAAAAGTAATTCTATGCGGCGTAGGTGTCTTTAATTAAAAATGGAAGTGATCTGTTTGAAGCAGTGCTTAAAACTCTTTCCTTTTTAGAGATGAATGAGAATTCTTTGTTCATTTTAACAAGCATTAGTTTTTAATCCGATCCTCAAAGTATACTTTTCAGATCAATGCTTTGAAAGAAAATTCGTTGCTATTTTACCAATATTTAAAGCGATAATCAAATTCAAAGCGTTTTTGTTAAAGAAAAGAAAGTAAGAAGAATATGTAATCTTTATCTTTAGTTTATTTGTTACCCTTTTTCGAAAATTTGCATCAAACGCGAATAGCCCGTTACCGTTATTGTTTCATTTCCTGAATGATAGACCAGGCTTTAAGATAAGATATTGTGCAAGAAAGAAAATAATAGCACAACCCTCTTGCATTTCATTTCTGCCATTTCAAAATTGTTGGATAATGTACAGTCTAAATTTATTTATTGGGCATGAATTTTTATATAATACATTATATTATCGAATAAAAAATTAGCCAAAGTTGGTGGTTAATCTAAATCCACATGTTGAAATTAGTTAATAAACGTCAAGCTGACTTTTTTTAAAGAAACATCCTGTATATTTGATTCAGGTCGATTTTAATTGCAATGGATTCCTCGAGCATCCTCTGGACAGCTGTTTCGGTCCTTCTTGGGGCTACTGGATGTCGTGACCTAAACTATTGATTATTATTATAATTATAATTGTTTTGTAATACCAATAATTGATCTAGATCTTAATTTCTTTAAACATTGGAATCACTTACTACTTACCTCCGGACTAATTTTATGCAATTATACGTCGTCTGCAATGTTCATAAAAATTAGATCGACACTCTCTCTGGTAGTTTAACGATCAAAATAGGTGGTAATTTAATCAAATATACAGGGTGACTGGTATATCGACGTATTCCTTTGAGGCCGTGTTAGGAGAGCTCATTCACAATTGATTTGACCATAATAAGATATTTAAATTTTTGTGTTTTTCTTAGAATTACGTTCCCTTCTACCATTTATCTAGAATTATTCAGAGAGTATACAAGTTTTTCTTAATATTTATGTTTTCCTGATTAGACTAAATAATAGTACATACTACGCAACAAACATTAAGTTAAAAACTTTAATAAGTTTGAAATAAAATGGCTAAAAAAAATCCAACCTACTTGAACATTCATTCTGATTTATTTCCAAAATTTGATAATACAGTCAGTTTGCAAATTGTCCTAAAAACCTCTTTGATTTATTGCCTTTCGAGTGAGGTATGAAGTTTTAGTAAAATATTTTTACTTGCATTTATAGTATAACTTATACTAGACGTAGGTATGGATTTCAATGTCGCCTTTACTAGACAGGCAATAGACTAGTAAATAAAATTCAATAAATATATTGTCCAATTTTTTATTTATGTTTTATTTTCGAAATGGTTCCCTCTGGCTTGTATGCAAAACATGCTCATTTTCGTACTTGCGTTTCACTAACTCTGTTAGAAAAGTTATTCCGTAAAATTGTTGCTGCTTCTTGTATTCTATGAACTAATTCCTCTCGTGTATTTCTTTTTGTCGTATATACAATTTCTTTAATATGCCCCACACATAAAAGTATAACGGCGTTAATTCGGGGCTCATGGCAGGCCATTGTATTGGTCCGCCTCTTCCAATCCACCGATTTGGAAACCATTGGTCCCATAAATTTCGAATTGTGTGCTGATAATGTGCAGGACATCCGTTGTGCTGAAGTATCATCCTGCGTCTATTTGCTAAAGGTAACTCAAACAAGTTCTCAAAAAGTCTTCATAAGATGCGCTGTTAAGGTTATCAGGTAAAAAGTGTGAGCCTATTAAATTATTTCCTATCACTCCAAACCACACATTCACACTAAATTTTATTTGAAAACTAGTCTCTCTCATTAAGTTTGGATTTTCTTTCGTCCAATAGTGTAAATTATGGAGATTAGTGATGCCTTATCTAATAAATTTGGATTCGTCTGTCCATAAAATCCTGAATAAAAACGTTGCATCATTCTTAGCCGCATTTAAAATGAATCTGCAAAATTCAAATCTTCGTGCAGGATCCACCCTTGAACTTTTGTATAGTGGTAAGTTTAAGACCTGTTTGGTGTAGAACTGACCAAACTTTCACCAGCAGCTACTTTCCTGGTACTGATTGTTGGATCTTCATCGAATCTTTCCAGCAAGTCCTCTTCAATATCAAGATTCTGGTGACGGACTCTAATTCCCGTTTGAATTTTTGTAACGTTCCCAGTTTCAGATATGCGTCGATAGGTTGTACCAAATACAGAATCGTGAAGTAAGTGCCGGTCTAATTCTCTTTGGCCCTGAAGAATCGGCTTCAGTTGAAAAACGAAAAATTCAAACTTTGAGCTTACACTGGAACAATTTTCTTTAATTTCCAATTTTGTAAAGTCACGGGACTTTTTATGGGATTTCTCAATTGGAGCTTATTATTCTTTTAAATTGAAAGCAATGAATATTCTACCCAGCACTTAATAATAACTATTGTATATTGTATAGAGATTGTATTATCAAATTTTGGAAATAAGTAAATGTTCAAGTAGGTTGAATATTTTTTAGAGAAGTGTTTTTCAGTAGTATGTACTATTATTTAGTCTAACCAGGAAAACATAAATATTAAGAAAAACGTGTATACTTTCTGAATAATTCTAGATAAATGGTAGTAGGGAGCGTAATTCTAAAAAAAACATAAAATTTAAAATATCTCAGAAACTATTACATTCAGTTACCTTGTATAATCGTTAAAGTAATTAAACTCGATTCAAATATTCCTAGGTTTACATAATTTGATTGGTGAGCAGTATTGACTTTTTGCATTTGAAGTAAACTATCATAAATTATAATGTATTAAATTATTCACAAAAGTAAAAGTTGATTAGGTATTAGAAAATAATATGAGTAATTTAATTTATGTTTTGGAAATTCCATTTTATTTCAAAATTGTAACCTTGATTTCGCCACTTTAAACTGCGGAACAAAGAAAATTTAAATAACACCGGGATAAGTATTATAAAAATGATGTTGCACAAAAACATTATTGGCAATTTGTGATAACCAGCATTCGGAAAGAATTGCCTTTTCATTTCTTTGTGTAAGAAAAAATGCGCACTGATTTGTTAAATTTAGAAAGCAATATTTCAGATATGACGACGTCTCAAATAGACGCGGAGAACACTCAGATGACAAACGACCTGTATCGACTTCTGAAGAAATACTCGGGACTGAGGAATCTCATCAGGGAATTGAAGGTAAAAAGGGATGATTTCTTATACAATGAAATTTAAAATAACATGCGGCTTAATTTTTAAGTTTAAGCATAATAATTCTGGTTCTAGTCTGATTACATGAATTCCAAACTGTACCCAATGTTTCCCCGCTATACTATGCTCAAGGACATGATAAAGGACATCATGTTGCACCCCGACTACATGGAAGTTTGCCACGAAGTGGATGCCTAGCCCAGGTCTTTCTCGTAGATAGATTAATTTCGTCTACAAGCGCTTGAAACTTGTCTAGCGTTCAATTGGGTCTTGTCGCTGAATTCTGATCGGCGGAGCTACTGTTAATTTTGATGAAACTGTCGATGTGTGTAATAGACTTAAGCAAAATTTATGATGTTCATTACATTACGACGTATGTACGTAAGTATGAGCGACTATTTCGTAGATAAGCGATTAATGTGACTGAAAATAAAACTGATCAAAATAAATCAGACATCATCTGACAGTTTAAGTACAGAAACGTGCTATACAATTTCTCAATGATAAAACAAAATAGCAAAATTGCACAGTAGGGTATTATTTTTTAAGAAAAAATATCGTAAATTTGCAACATTATCGTGAATTATCTATAATATCAATTATACTTATAGAAATGTGTGGTTTCCTGTGAACTAATTTTTCCAATTTCCATTTATTCTGCTTATCTCTCGAAAGCGTCTAGCACAAACATAAAGGCGAATATTTTCTTAAATAATAGTAAAGTATAAACCAAAAGTCAAAAAAGTTTTTAAATTCATCATGGTGCGACTGACTTGTGACGTTACTTCTTCGCAAAGCTGATCGCGGCTTCTCTGTTATACAGCTACGTAAAGTTAACATTCATTTACATTGTTTGATCTTAATTACCTGTATTGGCATTAAAATTGATATAGAACATGTAAAACGTCAAAGTGATAATTTGCCGAATGAGAGAAATGACGTCACGCTACTCGGAAACTATTGTCACAAAACGCAACTTTAAACTCTTATAATTCGTTCATATTTTAAGGTATATTTTCACACTCTTACATTGCTTTAACTTTATGTTCTTTCTCTAAAAAAAAATAATGAACTTCTCCATTACAAAAATTTACTTTTGCCTTAGTATTATGAATTTAATCATTTCGCTTCAATTCGTCGATTGTTGCGTACCTAAGTAAAACCACGACAAAGTAAATGGGCCCCTCCTATATTCACTGCGCCTAAGTATGCGGCTACTCTAAAACTTCAAAGCTTCCTTCTTGATTCCGTAACGATACATATTGATTTATAATCCAAGTTTTGTGATGTATTACCTAATTTTCAAAAGACTTCTGAATTGTAACGTGTTTCTACAGACGTGCACTCAACTTTAGACGAAGAGGTAGAATAAGGAGAAGAAATCAGACGAAAAGAACATACCTATTCACGTAAAATTGTAACAGTGTTAAAAGAATTTCCAACACAAACGCACCAGTTAAAAATTCATTTGTAATGAAACGCATGTTTGAACTTGATAGATTTTTTACTCGTAATATATATACTGTCCCAGACAATACACTCCCTTTATCAAATGTGAAATGTTAACTTAAAGTTCAAATCAATGTCATCATCTCCTGGGGTATCAAATAGGAATTTCAATTCATTTGTCTGCAGATTAGCTAAACTCTGCTAGCCTTTCGGAAAAGAACAGCCGCATATCCGAGAAAATCTATCGTTACACTAAAAATCTATTACTTAAAATTAGTTCTAATTTGCTTTAAATATGTGTACTGTTTGCTCTATACTCCATACACTAGCAGATGTGCTACTTATGCAGTAGGTATTTCGATTCCTTACGTATGAAGCCGTAAACTTCCAAAAAATAATTATTTCTATTTTTGGTAGCTCAAGGGGGCATTTTTTGCAAAATGAAATGTTTCTGAGAATATCCACCCAGCCAAAAAAAGCTTCCAGGTTTCCTCGTTGTAAAACAATTAGGTTGCGAATTCTTTTGACCACTACAATCGACGAAATGATATCTGCTTCCGTCGAATCTTCGAGCAATTATATCCCCCTTCTTTTCATAAAGCAACAAATTTGTTTTATTCCTGCTCTTATTTTGGCCAACTTTCTTTCTTGATAGAACTAAAGATGATGTCCTTTAAACTATTGCGTAGAGTTTAATTAAATATTAAGAAATTCAGGACGCAAAGTCAATGAATAATCAATTAAAACTAGTTTCAGCTCAAAGTTTTTAGGGATATTATTTTGCAAGCGAAATTGCCCAACATAAATCATAAAAATTTAATATCTAATATCCTGATATAAAATATGTAGAAAATTATCTTGTGACGTTGCGCCCCAATTTTTGAACATATCAAACAGGCCGAAGTACATATTTTCCAGCGCAATATTTCGAAACGAAAATTATTCCTTTCACGCGTCTACCTGGCACGGTTCCGTGCGCACCCAAAATGAAAGAATGAATATGTCGGGAATAAATTTCTGGTCGGATTATTGCGAGCTTCCCTGAAACGTAAGCCGGCCGTCTGTCAGAGCAATGCTTACTGAAATGTGTAACGAGAACGCAATACTCTGCTTGAAAAAAATACATACATTTATACTCGTCAGGATTTGATCAATAAAGCGGACTGATTTGGAGCTGGAAGATCGGTTTAATGAAACAGAAAACTCGAAGGAAATAAGTCGTTTGTTCGACTCAAATATTCTCTCCAAATAAATTCTATTATTAAAAGATTTTTAAAAATTAGGAACTTTTCGGTTAAATTAAATGTCATTTACAAATATTAATGAAAATCCACACTTATTTATGTACTTATACAGTGCGTGATGAGACAACAGCTAAATTTTAAAATTTATTGTACAGTCAAATAATGCCTTCACAACAACCTAAAAAGCATAATCGCACCCCAATTAAATTCTCATGCAGTAACCTTTCCTACTTAGTACCGGTATGTTTGGCAATGTTGTCAAAAAATTTCTCTGGCAACTCAAAAGAAGGTACGTTAGATACCGCAAAAGAACCAGTTTCACAGAATCTCCAAATTGTTAGTCATTAGCGGAAATCTCATTAAAAAATCATTAGGACCATGTCTGGCTGGTTTCACTCTAAAATGAATAAGCTAGCTTTTCTAGCCAGTTTAAATTTTAGCTGATGTAAATCAATTAAAAAATAAAAATTCTAGAAAGATGAGCTTATGGTGCAAAAGTGATGCTTAAGTAGATAATTTGCAGAGTTGATCATTATATAAAAAGACGGACTATCTTTTAATTTAAAAAAATTATTGATATTTGGTTAGATCAAAATTATGTAAACTACAGAGCTGAAGCTGAACTATTTATTTACAATAAAGAAGGAATAGTTCATAACTACATATTTATTTGTTCACAAATTAATTTCTACATCTCAATCCCTTAATCCGGCCCGAAATCCCGTCTGCATGTAAAGATAAACTCAGTATTTCTTTATATCACGTATTCACACGAAAACATATATGTTCTATATTCCTAAATCCGTTCGAATCATCCGGATGGCTTACCAAAAAAAAAAATGAGAAACAAAATTTATTTTTTTAGGTGTAATTTAGTAGTTTTATTTAAGTAAAATTAAAACTAAGTAGTTTTATTTAAGTAAAGCTTTTCTTTTAAAATTATTTAAAATATTATATCTATTGGCTTTCGGGCTTGTGTTCCTGGAGATTGAAATGGATTTCTTTTGTGAATTTATACTAGGCTTTCAAGATTAACTTTAATTTACAATTTATAATCATTGTATCTTCTATAAAATCTACAAATTATCGAATTCGTAATGTAAAATCAAACATCTCCAAGCACATTACTTTAGAAATCGAATTTTGCATTTGAAAATGACAGTGACCAGAAAAAAGCGTACGCGAAAAAAATCCACACGCCCAAAAAAAGCCCACAGTGAAAAGAAGCCTACAAGAAGAAAAGGCACACGGATGATTGCGCTCATCCAGAAAAGTGCCCATGTAGAAAAATACACACGTATGTGTTATTTCCACATAAAAATGTTTTTCAATTTTTCATAACATGTGAAGTACGTCTTGAATTAGGTAACTTTCAATTAACAAAAAAATGATATTCTACTGTGAAAGCCATCGTTAAACAAAAAAAGTTTTCTTTGGCCCTGAAAATAACTAATTTGTAATAACCTAACCAAAAGGGGAATTTAACTCAAGATATGAAAACACAACAAACCAAATACGTTAGAGACAACTATCATCTATCAAACGTCACTTGGTTTAGGAAGTCATGCCTTTTTCTTCTTTCATCAAAAAATTAAATCCAATAACTTGATGAACTTTTCAATTCCACACGCGTTAAGTTTGCTTTTATGATTACGCAGACATATCATACAGACTGGCTTTATTCCACCAACGTGATTATTTTCGCTGACTTTTTTTGTTGTTGAAAATATAGGCGGGGAATTAAACACGATAAACCCTTTGAGAAGTTGGTGAACTAATAGTTTTAAAATTCACGCTTTACTGGCCGTGATAAGAGGCATTTCCTTTGTAGACGGCCGACCGTTCGAGCTTTTTAGTTTTCGTCCATCCATTATTGCAGCGCACCACTGAAAGTGTCTCAGGCGATTTACTTTTGCTCTTTTTTCAGGGACCCTTTGAAATAACAATATCAAAGTGTCCTCGGACTCTATTCAACCGTGCTCGTTCGTTTATTCAACCTATGCTGTGCATGCAGTGAGAAATTGTATATCATTATCGGTACCACGTACTAGTATTATCAGCTTTACACTGTAAGGACTATAATAAACAATGGCGATTGAGTTATACACGTATTTTCTAAGAGCAAATTCAGCGTAAACTCAACTTGCTTTAAACATTAAATGCCTGGAATTTACATCACACATATACAATAAATGTACATACTTATACACGAGAATAGGAGAGAGTTATTTAGTGTTTAGGTTTGTCCCTAAAATTGCAAATGTTTTATCTTAGAATTAAATGTACAACTCCCAATGTCGACTGCATTTACCTTGTAATCCTATGTCAACAAATCATATGCACGCACAAAGTTGCAGACTATGTTGATACGGTAGGGATAGCTGATTTTTTTGGAAACAAGATGACGAGATTTTAAAAATTTTATTAATAAGATAAAAATAAATGGAAAAGTATTAAACCTATTGTTATTTCTCAATTCATTCACTTGGTTCTGAGTAATTATTTCCATGCGTTCCACAAATTTGTGTTTTCTTGTTGCATTGATTGAAAACTTAAACAAACTGACATTTTAATAAAACTCCCAAGTAAGAGCTTCTGGACTTTCAGGACTAGGAGAAATACCGTACTTTTTACAGATTTATCATTTAAAATGTCACTTATTATTTTCTTTTATGGAAACTTTACTCAAGAAGCAATTTTCATTAAAATAACACCTGAAAGGCTATGAAGGTTTTTAACGGCATTTTTACTGCCATGATATGAGAATCTCATCTGATTCTATTATGAAATGTGAAACTTTACGTTTGGAAATTTAAACTGCCAATAAACCCAGACGTGTAGAAAGCTAAGTTTTATCGTCGTCTTCGTATTTTTCCTCCGTTAAAATTAAGCAGAAAAAGTATACTCAATGCTATCGCATTCCATAAGGACGTAAGTGTAACAAAGTACAGAAAAGTCGTTATGATAAGCCATTTAATTTTTCTCTCTCCTTCACACACACTCACCCAACCAAACAAAAATATACAATGCGTAAAACAAAGTGCAGCTTACGATTTATTTTGTATAATAATGAATTCGAACACTTCATTTATTTAAAGCGTGCTGAAATTATAGGAACCTAAAAAGGCATTTTGCAAGTGATATATAAAACAAATCAAATTACATATATTTACAAACACCAAAGAGCACAATTTATTTTTAAACGTAGAGGCGTTTTAAACATTTGTTATTATGATTGTATTAGATTGTCAGTATATTTACGTACTGTTAGAATATAAAAACACTGCCAACTAAACTTATACATTAACACGTTCTCATAGGTCCGTAACATTATCACTAACAATAAATAACATCAGACGGAAACTGTACCAAATTCCATCAACCAGATCTTGTAGGTTTACGATTTCAATAAAAATGTTCGTACGTCCAAACAGTTGCAAAATTATTACATTTTTTGCAGATTAAAAAAAAAAGAAATTATGTTAGCAAGTCATAATTTTGCATTTGTTGTACGTACTTGAAACTAAAATAAATTCACTGTGTAGTAAGTAGAAAAAACAAATTATTTGTTCTATGTGCATATCGTCTATGTAAACGACAACTAGCTTTCTTCGTCATATCTTTAAGAAATTCATATCTTACTAATTCCTACCAGTATTATACTTACTAGATGTGTAACTGTTGAACTCATTTTCCGCTGATTAAGATAGCGTAGGTAACTGTTGACGTAGTAAATAAACGGATTAATGTAAAATAATAATGTTATTTAAACATGAAACTACAAGAAAATTAAGTGTGGTGGAATTTTCTTGAAAACAGTGTAGATAATTAGGCTGTATGTAATATGTCGCTACACAGGGTCAATGTTTGTGGCCAAACGCTTTCTAAACTATTCTTTACGATTCAATCTTATATAAAATTACGCTTGGACTTGAAAGATTATATCATTAAATACTAATTTTATATAAACAAAATCGGATAATAATAATGAAATTGCTATCTAAACTGCTAAATAGTATCGCGTAAAGTATACAAAAACTATACATTTATATGACTGAGAATTTGTTGGTGAATTTATTCTGTGCATTTTGTGTACATTGTAGCGAGCTTAAGATTTGAACGACAATAACAGTACATAGAATTTTGTATTAATGATGAAAACATTTTTGCGATGTGGTAGGAGTAATTTCATTGTTATTTCGCGCACTTCAAATTTCACGAATTTATTATATCCAACTACATATACTACATGAGAAGTGTAATATATTTAAGGGAACAATGATTTAATATTTTTTGAAGAATTCGGCAACTAAATACCATAAAATTTATTTTGTATATGAACAATGTCAGAAATTTATAACGTAATGTACAAAATGTTGCTTTGTTAATACAGTTGTGCAGAAACTTGTGTCTTTTTATTTTACCTTTGTGTGTATTGTATGTATTCATTTAAATAGGCGTTTCGTTAAAAAAGAGCTCGTACATAAAAGATAATCACTTTTCAATTTATTTTAATTCTTAAGAAAAATCCTAATTAGTCTAATTACTACTAATGAGTATTTATAGTGTTCACAATAAGAGTAGTAAACAAAAACGTATTGCTACGTTATTCGTTATTGTCAAATTTATTTGTTCATATTTCAATAACGTATGTACATGATTGCATACATGAGATTTCTTTAGGTTCAGGACCTAACCTTTTTCTTTTGTTTTAAATTAAAAAAAAACTATGAAGGCTTTTGGATCCTTTGCACGTTTGTAGATAATTATTTATGCTTTCAAATAAATCAAAATAAATGGTGCTCAAATTAAAAATTCTTTATTAATAGTTACTCTATTTGCAACATCAGTGACTCTTTGTTTGTTTAGTTGATTTTAATATAAATTAAATAGTTAAAAACATTTGAAGGTATAATTATCATTAATGTTGTTTAAAAACAAGTTCTAAATTTTGTATTTATAAAGAAATTAATAATCTGTTTAATTTCTTACCATATTGCATTCACCAAACAAATGTTTACGTGGCACTTCACTTGCGTATTTTAATTTATTTGCGAGCTTTGTATATTAATATTTAATATCGCTTACATACATTCAAACGCGTGTATTTCCTTAGACTCCGCCCCAATTTAACGTTACCTGTATTTATAAGCTGTGTTAAAAAGAAGCGCGTCACACAAATGAATATGGAAAAGCAATTTTTTGTGAAAACGCGAATTTAAATCTAATGAAAAAATACTTTTTAAAAGGTGCTTGGTCTTAAATGTAATTCTGATTTTAGTTGTCAAACAAATTAAATCGTACATATTTTTTAATCGGCCAAAATATATTTGCTCCTGGTCTAAGAAGTTTAGCTTCGGGGGCACTCTCAAAGAACTGTAAAACCTCCACAATGGTGTCCATAGGAGCGGTTTTGAGATTGGTGTGTGTCAGTCTATTAATGAAGATTGCACCTTTTCATCGTTGCTCTCATGTTTGTTTTTGTTAATAAAAAAATGTGTTTTATTAGTAGAACACTTGTGTTGAAACAACTTGGAATCATAATTTTCCTTTAATGTGCAATTTTAATTGATATATGACAAATCATGAACTAAATTATTAATAGGTGGTACCGCAAGGCGAAATTAATGCAGCACAATTTTGACACTATTGTGAATACAACGCGATGCAACTAATACTATTGAGACGTAACTAGTACCTTAGTTAGTATCATAATTGTGATACAATGATATAGGAAAAGTAGGTACTTTAGGTGTATCGCAATAGAATCGCAGTAGTACTGCATAAATAAAGCAGTTGTGTCACATTTTCACAATAGTGTAAAAATTGTGCCGCATTTTTATTACTTTGTAACATAGACCTATCACATGAAAATTGTTAACTTCGCGCGAAAGACAAATTCAAATGCACGCCACTTGTTAGAACTATGCAGTAACACCGCGGTACTACTGCGAGAGTTGTGACTGTCTGCGAATATAGTGTAAGAAGAGTCTTAGTAGGGTTTAGGGAAAAGAAGTTAAAATAAACATAAAAATATAAAAATTACAATGTTACTGCCAAAATTTCAGGATGACATCGACTTTCATTTTCCCACCTTTCTTACTGGGGTAGCGTAAATAATAACGATTTAAGTAAGCAAATTATTAAATTTTATATTGATTGCTGAATATACCATAACATTTAGGGTAGTCAATTTCGCTGCCACCACCGAATTTTTAAGGGGAATTCGGACTCTTCCTGCTTACTTAACTCGTACCAGGCCGTTTACTATTCTTCGGAGGTTTCTTAGGTTCTTCCAGGCTGGAACTGTGAAAGGCGCCACATATCGCAATAAACAAAGAACTATTGTGTGTATTGTAGTAGGATAAATTGTGCTTTGGTACATAATAATAGAAGAATTTACAAAAGCTCCCTGGAGAGAAAGGAGAAGGACTGCAGCAGCAGCAGAGAACCTCTTCTAACTTCTTCAAAGGGGCCGCGGTATATTCCCTTCGGGATTTAGGGCACTCACTCAAGGGTAATCAAATTGTGTGTTAATAAACCGCAATTTGTAATACCTTTTTCCATGTTTTCGGGGTTCATTACCAGCTGCATTTAACAGGCTTGTTAGATCCATCCAAAGCTGCTGTAGAGTTTCGGGAACCTTCATCTGGTTACAATTTTTCAATAGTGAACATTTTACTGATTGTCATAAAGTCTAGTTGCTACTAGTTTAGATGTTTTGATTCTATTGCCGCTCATTTTTCAATTTCTCATAAATAAAAAACCACAAATTAACCAGATGCGAAGTCACCAAGTGGTGCCTTTGATGTCGTATAACAAAATTCCGTGACCTTCGGCCATTGTTTAAGTGGTTCATAAGACTCGACATTTGAAAACTACAACATGCTGCTTCAATACATTAATGCTCCTTTCATCAATTTTCTATTTTTATCAACGAATAAAGATAGAAATTCGACTAACAGTACACTGTATCTCATAATCTTATGACGTAGCAAACTCTCTGACAGATAAACTACCAAAGCAATGGCGGCATGAGAAATGGCGGGAATCTGGTAACAAAATACAATTACGAATTCTTAACTACTGCCACTTGTGTGTAACTAAATCTGTCGTTCTCAACAAATGTAATTTCAATTGATACGCACTCTCTTTAGCAAACGGCTCTCGAGAATACAAAAACTGTTATGAAATCAATCGGGTTTTCTTCAATTATTTAATTAAAAAATAATCTTAAAAAAACAGAAGTCCAAAAAACAAGTTGAATAAAAAATAAGAAAATTGTTAGGAAGAAACAAAACTTAGTCAAACCGTAAGGAAATATAAATTCAGACGAACCGAAAACAAAGGGTCTGCAGTTTTCATCCAGCCGAGTTGACTGAAAATAAAAAGGAAATATAAACAAAAAAATTAAAGATGAATGCAAATTTTCAAAATAAGGTCGATTTTTGAGTTTTCTTCTTTTTAAATCATCATCACATCTCATTATAGCTCTTCATGTAAGTACATTTCCCTTCAGAAAGTCAGAAAACACAAAAGTTAAAAATTAAGTATACTCCTGCCATCTATTGAACTGAAGTCAAATACTTGCTAGTCACTTGAAATAATAGAAACTTGTATTATTTTTATATTATTTCATATTAATCAGGATCAAATTTCAAGTAATTGTATTTTGGCAACCTGAAATAATGATTCATATACGATTTGGGCTGAAATGTTCATATAAAACGAGAATCAATCGAATGAACTCTGGCCATCTGTTGGCCTGAAATTAAATATACATTTAACTACTTCCACAAATGTTTTAATATAATTTTCTTCAGTTTTAAATATTTCAGGGCGTACTACATTGTGGATGCATAATTATATGAATTCCATCACAAATAAGTTTCAGAATTGGTTTTCAGCAACTTAAAGAATGGCTTCTGTAGCGTTGGAACACAAGGCACTGAAAATTGAAATGGATGACTCCTGTTGAACTTTTCGCCGCCAGGGTGCGTTGCTGGATGGTAAATATCGTAAATGCGCAGGCCGCAGTTCAAATATCGTATGGCGGGTAAAAACTAACAACACCGGTAGAATAGCGTGCACGAACGCGTGAGTCATTTGTTTGCCGGCATCGTGACGGAGTAGAATGCGTGCGCTCCGGGTTCCTGAAAGCGCGTAAACGAATTTGAATTTGCCGGAGCGAAGATGTGATGATGTCGGGCGCCTGAAAATGCGAAAAACTTTTCATGTTCGCAAACGGAATGCAGAGTTAGTGTGAGTGCGTGTGTGTGAAAATGCCTTTCGTGCAGAGAGTCGTTGAGCCGAAATTTCTAAGCAGAACAAGTTTGTGGGATGCCGAAGGTAACCCGCGCGTATTCGACAACGAATTGGAAGCGGTAACGAACAACACCTTGAGCAATGCACTGCGACAACTCGCATCTCTGGTATTGGCCGCTAATGACATCTTCGAGGATCTTAATCTGGAGCTGCAAAAAATCAGCCAGCGTTCCGAAAGTATTAAGGCAAAAATTGGAAATGTGGAGGACAAGGTTGCCGCTTACGACCCGAAAAAAGTTGCAGTTCGTAAGTACACTTTTAACACAAATTGTTTTGCCATACGTTGGAAACATTCAAAGAAAAAGGAAAAACAAAGAGAACGCTCAGCCTTGAGGCAGCCTTCTTTTTTTCATCAATCTCGTCCTCATGCTTTACGTGCAAGGTCATCTGTACGCAATATTACCTGTGAGAATCTTTGATGGTTTGATGTCTTGTATTGTTGCATTGGTATAACGTTTTTAGGATAATTGCGCTTATTACACACTCAGTTAAGCATCTGTGCAAGTATGTTGGAGTCGAGTTGGAGTAATATGACCCGGTTCTTCTAAATCTCTTAATTTACATCCGACCGTTGTAATATAAGTAATTACTGGAAATTGAGATCATATGCATTATAAATATTTATAAGTCATTATTGCTAATTGTTGTTCCTCTTGCAATCGATTCTGAAAGAATAAAAAGGTTTTATTATGCTACTTACTTGTTAAACTAAGGAAAACAAGAAAAGAAACAAAAATGTGGTTGTAAGATTATTAGTTTATTCACTTAAATACGTAATTTAACATCGACTTACAAATACACTCAGGATAACAATTGAATCTCAATCATAATTTTGTTTATTTATAATTCTTTAACTCTCTTTTCTACTATTTTTGTTCCTTTTATTTGTCAGTTTTTGGCGGCGAATCTAATGGAAGTTATTTCTTAGTAGCTTATCTAACCATTCTATATCGTTATTTTTAAGGAAGTGAAAAAAAGATTGATACCTTAATATTAATTGTTAAATTAATTTTTTAAAAGTTTCTTTTAATGTATACGAAACATTGAATTGATGAACTTCAGTTATAAAAAAAAAACAGTTTACATAAATGAATTCATTTCATCGAAATTCCCTCATGAAACAAATAAAACCGCATTCAGAGCTGGAGATATAACTCCGGATCCTGTTCAGCTTGGATATGTTTCGACCGAAACCAGGGCTTCTGGAAATCCTGTATTTGTCTCACCATTTTTTTAATAATCTTATACACAGTACTTTTATTTATATTATTTCTTGCATCAATTTGTTTTATTTTAAAATCTTTATTTGAATCTGTAATAACTTGTTTCTCCGTTTATAAAGCCATAAATAACAAACTGAGACTATATGCAGGGAAGTGATTTTGATACACTGTGAAGATTGTTTAACAAAAGAAACATAACAAAATAGAACTAATCATACACAACTTATTTCATTAAACAAATATGGACTTAAAGCATGTTAAGAATATTTGGACGTTGTCCTTTTTCTTTCCAAAATATAATATCCCCCAACTGTTCCTCTTGGCATCGAAGAAAAACTGGAAATTATGGCGTGGAAAATACTCCAAAGTTGTGATAGGAAAGATGAAAAGAAGAATATGAAGAGCAAAAATGAATGAGAAAAATGGAATTAAAAAAATCAGTTAGCTGTTAAAAAAAAACTTACAAATCACTCACCAATGAAAACTTCGGAAAAGATGAAGAATTGATAGTTATTTGGTATATTTTATCATATGTAATATCATAAGAGATTGAGTATAAATTGAAAATTTGGCAATACCCACTCAAGCCCTATGGGCTCTCGTAACTATTGTCTGGCAGTTTTCGAAAGAAAATCTGTCGAATTATTTCAGCAGTATATTTTTGATCACATGTCTAATTATGACCAATAGCATCATTATTATGGCAATGATAATAATACTATTGATCAGAATTAAATGCGTGATCAAAAATACTGCTAAACGATTGGTCAGTGAAAACGTTAAAAAATAATTAATAAAAAAATGTGTTACTTGAAACAACTAGAAAATAAAACCTTTCTGACCTACACTACCTATTTAGTAAGCATGTGGGGCCCGTACGTTGGCGTGGCCCACGTAAGTCTGATTTTCTGCATCTTAATTTCCTTGCAGTTGTAAAACCCCATTTGGCACAGTTCATCAGGTATATGTGTAAGTTGTTCTCCTTGTGGCAATTCTACTCGTTTAAATATTTACGCGTACAGTTTCATTTGTGCTCGTTCACTTGAGAAAATTAACATTTCATAAAAGATTAAAATATAAAACAAAAAAAAATATGTTATGATATTTAGGTTAAAAAAATGAATTGAGTTTTTATTGTGCATTTACACTTTACATCTCTTTAAGGAAAAACTTGTTTTTAGTTAATATTTGTAATTGATTTGCATCAAAAATGTATAGGCAGAGTAAAAAAAAATATAATGCTTGGAATTAATGAAAGAGAACATTAAAAAGTTATAGGTTCGTAACATTAGAAGTTGTAATTAACTAAAAACTATGTTGTAAAAGCCCAAAATCAGTATCATTTGACGTTCAATATTGAATTATTGAAGTGCAGCTGTTGATAGTCGTTGATGGCAAGTGTGAAAATAATAGTTATTTGTGTACCAAGGCCGCGGAATCATTGCCGTAAGCGGCCTCGGCGACAATTTTTCTCTCATACTTAAAGGATTTCGCGGTCAAGGTGTATACAACATTTTTAGGGCAACCGTATAAAATCTTCAATTTTTGGAATTAAAAAACTCGTATTTTCGTCGTAAATAGAAGACGGCTTTCATGTTACCATAGAAATGAGATACATTTTGTCAATTTTAATGCGTAAGTAACGGCCGCAAAATTCAATTTCGCGGACTGCGTTGCATTCGCATACGGTTATCCAAACAAATATATAAATTATAGTGATAAGGCGATATGCAGGAATGCTTTAGCTGACAAATAATTCGTTTCTGTATTTCTTGGAAATAAAACAGAATTTTAATACATATTTTTTTTTATTATTCTTACTTCCACTTTAGAAGAGAAATTACAATATTTGACGTAAAATATCCATAAATTGTAGATCTCTGTAATAATATAACCGACTTATCTAGAACCCACATGTTTCTAATGAAGTGCTGGCATTTCACGCTAATTAAGGTTGCCAACATAATCATTAGGATTATAAAATCGAGAACAGTTAAGCTATTTAAACGCTCATTGAGTTGTCCTATTTTCTCATATATTACAGTCACAAAATTGCCATAAAGAGAAATTTCGTTCAAGTTTTAATTAACAAAAAGTGTTGAGCTGAAATGGCATGACTCCACTAATTGAATGCTGAAGAAGATGAGGCACGTAAACCCAAGTCTGAGCAATTTTATTGTTTGGTGTAAAATTGCCGTTCCGCTTAATATTTAGCCGTTAAAGCCAGAGAGGAAGGTTCGGAAAGAGATAGAAGGAAGTGAAATGATTCGTAAAAAAACTAGTAAAATAAGACATGAGGGTGAAGAAGTGGCAGCGCTTACTTTTAAGAAGTTCAAAGAGCTGTAGAAATAAAAATACTAGAGACAATACACTGACGAACACATAATAAGTTGTGGAATTTACGTAAACGGCACCGCACTTTCCGCCAAGCAAAAGCGTTTTTGGACAAAACATTTCACTGTATTATGAAACATTTTGGGTAAAAACGTTTTGACTAGAATCGTTTCATCGTGCTTTTTGTTTTGATGTATCAGTGCGTGCTTTCATCCTATTTAACAGAATTGAAAACGTTCTCTAACAAAATTAGTCAAAAATGTGTCTGAAAACATTTTTTCATCAGTGTGAACGTAGCTTTAGTCAAAACGTTTTGTTCGAAACGGTTGGCCTAATACATTAATATACAGCGTGATTCAAAAGAGTCGCACCATCGCTTTGGTGCAAATACAGGCCATTAACAGCAGCACAAATATGTTTTTAGATTTTTTTTCCATGAATAGTTTTTAAGAAATGAATGTTTAAAAATAACGCAAATAGGCAACGCTGCACCGTGTAAATGCACTTACAAATTTGAAATCATAGATCATAGGTACCTTCTTTTTTTTGTTGACAACTGCATATGCGCTGGTTTGTCAAAATATTTGGAAATAAAATTTGACATAATAATAAAAGTCAATTCTTAACTGTGGTTCTTAATATCCTACTTTCTTCAGCTATTCTAAAGTTCTCAAATAAAAAAAAAATAATGAAAGAGTTGGTTGAGGCGTTCTTTCAAAAAGAAAAAAAAACACGGTAAACTTAGAATTTAGAAAAATCAGAAATTAAAAGAAGCAAACATGTAGACTGCAAGAGCAAGGACAATAAAGTTTACTTCAAAATGTAACGTTTTAATAAATTATTTAAATATTATGTAAAACTAACAAAAACAATCGAAATTCTAAACTAACTGAAGTTCAAACAAAAACGATCTAAATTTTAAACTAAAAATTTAATAGCTACAATAAATGTTCGAAATTTTGCCCATTTGCCTCAATACATTTTTCTAACCTTCTTCTGATGTTCTCTTGAACATCTCTTAATATTTGAGGCGTTATTGTATGTGAAGCATCTAGAATTCTCTGACGAACTTCTTGCTCAGTGTTGGGGACAGTGCGATAAACAATTTGTTTAATATGTCTCCAAAAAAAATCTAGCGGAGTAATATCACAAGACTGCGGATGCCAAGCGGTCTTCCTGGATAGTTTACCTTTAACCACTGCCTAAGAGGTCTAGCAAAATGCACAGGTGCACCGTCTAAATGCAACCATGTTGGGTTAACTAAAACCGCCAAGGGAATATTTTCTAGCAGTTCTTGAAAATTGCCTCTCAAGAAATTCAAAAAATTATGCCCATTGAGGCGATTTGGCAAAAAGTATAGGCCCATCAAAGTGTCGTTGAAAATGCTAGCTCAGACATTGACGGAGAAATGTTGTTGAAGTGCTCGCCGATGTATTACATGGGGGTTTTCTATTGCTCGATAATGAAGCTTGTGCATGTTAAACACACCGTTACGAGTGAAGGTACATTCATCCGTCCACAAAATCAGAGTTTGAAAATTGAATTCAAATTGATTTGATCCAGCATCCAAAGCAAAAGTTAATACGAAGAGGAAAATCAGACAGAGCTTGCACTTTTGTATAGGGGAAAGTATGGTAATCTTCTGTTTTTAATACACGCTGAACAACACTGTAATTTACATTTAAATTTCGTCCAATATCTCGAATGCTGACGTTAGGATTGTCTTCAACGAGTTGTAGAATAGCTTCTTCGACTTGGGGAGTTCTGGCGGAGCGTGGCCTACCTATCATTTCATGGATTACATCCAATCGACCTGTTTCCCTCACACGCTGATCAAGCCGTTGAAAATCATTTTTATCTGGATGTCTACGTTGACCGTGTCGTTCAGCATAAGCTGCTGCAGCGCGTCGAAAGTTTCCTTCACTCTCTCCTAGAAAAAGATAAATATCACAGTATTAATTTAAAGTAAACATTTTGAATTTGAATAAATTCTCAAATCAATCAAAAAATTTAACTTTCAAAATGTGAACATCATTGATAAATTTTACTTGTCAGGTCACACTATGGTAACTCTAGTAAAACTGAATTTTCGGTGCACCGTTGCCGGCTTCACTTCTAAAATATTGTTAACATTTCCAAAGACTTTTCCTGCTTTATTACTTAATCAATATTATGTTTTATTAGCAAGGATAATTTTACAGGCGTTTATCTACACCTTTCATTAATAAACACATAAAGTTACATTATCTAGTTACTATAAAATCAACATCAGTTTCGTAACTTTGAAGGCCTATATATATATATATATATATAACTTTGAAGGCCTATCTTCGTAAAGAAAGCATCTAGAAAATTTTTATTTACACTTTTGAGAAGAAATAAGTGGGTCTAAAAACCACCTAAGTGATGGTGTGGTACTTTTGAATCACGGTGTATAAAGTTAGTACTTAATTGGAAAGTTCATCAAATAACCTTTGAATTTTTCGTATTGTGAAGCAGGTCTTGAATTAGATAACTTTCAATTCAAGTCTATGTTTCACAATGTAAGAGATCGTAAAATAAAAAGAAAAATTTTGTTCAGCTCTGAAAACAGTTAAATTGTAATAACCTTACTGAAAGGGGAATATAATTCAAAAAGTGAAGTTGCACAACAAACCAAATACGTTGAACAACTGTTTGACAACTGTCATATATCAAACGTCAATCGGTTTATGAAGTCATCCCTTTTTTCATAAAATAATCAAAACCAACTGAAGTTTTCAATTGAAAATAGATATTTTGACGTTCGTTTATATCAAACAGCACCTATACAACAAGGTAGAAATATATTGGAGTGAGTATGATAAAGACAAAGACAACAGTAACGAAGTATAGGGATATTCGACGAACGAGCTGATTCCAACCTCTTGCAGTCTTTTTTTACACATATTTATTTCTCTATTCTGATCATCATGTAAACTACTGTGTATCAAAAGTTAGTTTTGAAAATGTGTAACCAAAGAATGCATGCAAGAAAATCCAAATTTTTAACGTGGTAATCACTTTTATTTTTCCAAACCCATTTTTATAGGAAAATTATTCTCCTCGTACAGCCGCAAGCAACTGCATATCTTCAGATCAGGACATAGCAAAAAATTCGCAATATTTTATCTCGCGGTCTTCAGATCCAAGCAAGTGGAGGGATGATAATTGTAAATAAATGATACACAAGCATGGATGCTTGCTTGACCTAAGACGGCCAGTGCCGCGCATATCTTCTATGTTTTTATTTCATACCGACGCTTTATCATGACGAATCTTAATTTTTTGCCTCTGGACGTGCGTAGCCTTTGATGCAATCAGATAAATACATACAGGCTCGTTCGGCTTCTTGCAGCGCGTTTATTAAAGGAGAGATCGATGTCTTAAGTATTTGAAGTTGGATTTTGCATATTTTAGTCATCTACCTCATTAAAAAAAAAGGAATTGAAACGACTTTGTTTATTACTTTCCAGTTAACTCGTAAGGACAGGTATGTTAAAAATGTGACCATGAAGCCTATAAATTAACCGAAATTTTTCTGCTCCAGCTTACAAAAATGTTAAAAAACGAAATATTTTGATAATAATCTGGTAAGATTAGCATGTTTTAAATAAGATCTTTGATTAAACGATAAATGCCAAATATAACATATTTTTTATTTGCTGTTTCAAAATTCGTTTGATTTTATTCGGTATAAAACATGGTAATAACATCAATATGGGGAAGATATGATAAACAAGTGCAAATAACGTTGATAACAGTGGTTCTTTTGTTTACTTCCGGCAAGCATCTTTTCTCAGTACTGATTAAAAAGAATTGGATGTAAACGTGAACATAAAAAGTGATAAGTCTCCGGTGTGTTTTTCCAACGACTTATTCTCGTAATTTCCGATCATCTGTCTGCTCATACAACGGTCTCTCCCCCTGCGCCCTTAAAATACCAGTGCAACTGTCTACGACGGTTAGGCCGGAGGTAGACCCTTCCACTTTCCGGTTCCATCCGCATGCAAAGCGCAGTACGGAAGATTACCTTGCCAACGGTTACGCAACTGCGTGTTATTTAAGTTCTTATTATATTAAATGGCGGCCAGCTGTTAAAGGGGGTTTTCAAAACATTAATTTTCCGATCGCGTTCTTCATTACGTAATTAAATGAAAATTTCAGAGCGTCGGAATTTATTAGCGTAGGGCGTATCTTTCACTTATAAAATATCGTTGCGAAAGACGTTTCTGTCAGTTGAAAACCGCAAATGTACAAATTCTGCATTTTACCAGCTGTCATGAACAATAAGCGAAACTGGTTTGTTTGTCCACTTTCTTAATACTCATGTTGGTTATTCGCATGTTTGTATCTTCAAGCTTTATATTATTTATTTACAGTTGTGTCATAGCCAGGAGAGCACGATATCAAATTTTAGATATGGGTTATCAATAACAATATCGATATTTGTCGAAATATCGATATGAAGATAATACTGAGAGCACCCACTTGAGGTCTTATTATTTTTCAGGGACAATTTTGTATCATTCGAAGGGGTACGAATTTCACTGACGATGGACTCGTATGTGCAAAAAACTTATTGTAGATCATTTACAATTATGAAATATTTTGAATTTTCATTTATACATTCAGTAAATTAAATGGAAATATTAATCATTAAATTGGTTTCTTATCCGTTGTAAATCTAGGTATGTACCAAATTTGTATACTTCTTCGGATACTTTAAACTTGTTCGGCTGTCTATCTACGCTTTACTGAATTGCTAGGTTTTTAAAGATTAAATAATAAACAATCTTGAAAAGTTTGTCAAAAAATGTCTAGAGAAGGTATATTACAAATTCGTATATTATGTTAAAGTTTAAAATGTCTATTTAAAATTATTTTATCCCGGTTTTCTTTTCATGTAACAGTGTAAAATTCCGGGCGTTATCAAAACAAACAACACGTTCCAGCGCAACAGATGTTAGCAATTTCATTCATTATGCTCGTATACCTGTTCTTTCTTTCGTAAGTCGCCTTTATCCGACAGAAGCGTTTCACTAATTGAGGCCCGAATACTTTCCCACAGTCGAGCATTCTTTAAAACGTTAAACGTCCACACGGTAAATTTTCTAGGAATGCTGAGTATACAGCGACTTTTCTTTGCTTAAGCCGCAAGGCCTGGAGAAGAGAGATCCTAATACGGCTAACTTCCAGAACAATCTTAGGTAAACTTGGCGCAAAAAAAATTCTCTTCGATAAATTCAGTTTATTTACGGACGGCTTTTTTCGTTCTTTTTGTGCCGTATAGAATAAATGCGAGCTCAATTATTGCTATTACCTGGAGCGGAATAACAGAAATTATTACGTGTTAATTTATTTTGAGTCCGCTTATTTACCCGCACTAGAATCGAAAAAAATGTTTATGAAATCTATTAAAGATTATTTATTTGCTCTGTGGCGCTGAAGGGCTGAATATTATATTTAGTTATCTGGTTTATCGTGACGCTTGCTTGTTTATTTTATTGTGGATGTTTATTTAACTCTCTGAATACATGTGTAATTAAACGCTATAATTTTATTGTAAAAATGTTGCTTGCCGAGACCTTCAGATAAACGCAACAGGTTATTATAAAATTGATTGCGGACGCAGAAATTTCTTAATCATCTGCTCCTTAATTACATAATTACTTATTGAATATTGGCATTGATTTTTTTTTCAATGAAACCAGATTTTAATAAAAGTTATAAAATAGGTATAATTTTATATTCCAACTCTTCTTTCTCATACACAAGGTGTTTTGTGAAACACATTTTTTTTCACAAATGATTGTTTGTCAAAAGTGTATCTGCAGGAATTTCATGACCACAAAAGATTGTCGTTTAAACGTACTTCCACTAAGGCCCAGTTTTTCAATATTAGTTTAAACCACAGTTTAGTTAAACGAAAAACTGAAGTTTAAACTGCAGTTTAAATTTGTGTGTTTTTCAATTGAAGTTTTAGTTCAGTTTAACTAAACCGAACAAAGTCAATTTTTTCTTAAGGTTGGCAGTAATACAATAGCGATTGTGGGATTCACCATGTGATTGCCAGTGTTGTCGGATTCTTCTAATAAAATAAACTCTACTTTTGAAAGAAATTATCTTCATTTTCGTGTAGGTACATATATAAAATCCGTAAATATTATCGATATAAGGAATACGAATAATTAATAGAGTCGAAATAAAAACATTTCTGTAGTAAAATGTCGTAAGGGTTGTATATGTGGCATCTATGGAAGCGGGAGATTTTTGTATATATGTTTCATAAAGTGCAAGGTGACTTGTTTGTATTATGGCATCAAGTAACGAAAACTTTATAAAGCAGGTAAAGGCAGTTTTTATATGTTTATATTAGTTAAATAATGATTATAACATTAAATAATTCTGCTTTGTCTAAGATTCATCCGCACAGAACAAACGGGCTCCTAATTTTACGTTCTCGATCGGTATATATGGTTTAAGGAGTTTTCCTCATCGCTAAGTAATTCTATAATATCTGTCATTAGGGCATACTCTATTTATACAATTTAATTTAAAAATCAGTAATTCTGCACGTTTTTCTAGGTTAGTTTATTTGCACCTACCGCTTAAACTGTGGATGTCCTACCGTTTAAACTTAAACTTTAGTTTATGTGTTAACCAGACATTGAAAAACTCAAAGCAAACATAAACTGCAGTTTAAACTTGAGTTTGGGTTTAAACTGTGATGGAAAAACTGGGCATTAGTCATATATGCAGTTACCATACATGTCCACTTAAAATATCAACTTCCAGATACAGTTCTTTTTAGGCTGCTGAATTTCGAATCTAATTTTCCTCTACATAGGCCAGAAGTATTCAACTTTGTATTTCATGTTTGAATTGGCTTCCGGTTGGAACTCGTCCCAACGACTAACGAGAAGCATCAGCAACACCACCAGCAACCGCTCTGAGGAAGTTCATCTGGATTGGAGAACAGAACGTCGGCATTAGACAACATCAACGTGATGCGGTTCCAACCGGAAGCCACGACGACCGCGGAAGCCTTCAAGTTCAAAATGGGAAAAAAACAAGTAAAACAGCAGAACTAAAAAAGGCATGAAGAAGCTGAAGAATTTAGCAAGAGCCTTTCGCGGCCCTTAATTCCTAAGGCTTCTAATTTATTGCGTTACTAAAATAATAACGCGACATCAACAGCAAAAAGAACAAGCAACAGCAGCTACAAATAGAAACGGTATGTGCCCATAGCAGGTACTCATCGTGGACATGTACCCTTTCTGCATTGACCAATTGCTCAGTTCGTGATAGTCCGGTCGACCTTGCCTTTACCTTCTCCAATGTATTTCTGAGTTTTGATACTTTACATTACACACTTCACAATTTACTGCGTCCAACCATATTTTGAGAAGCTCATGTTCGTCAAAAATATTTACAAAAATTCGAAAAACTCATCGAATGTCGCGGTCAGTGTACTAATTGCACGTATACATATTTCATACTCTACATCGATTGAGATACCACAGTTTATTGCTTTCGGAAGCGAATGTGAGGTGTCATATAGATATTTCTCGCCTTAGACATAACATTTTTCCTTCGGTGTATTCTAGAGTTAGGTAACACATGAATGAATCGATCAAACTCTAGTAAACTGACAGTTCAGTTGTGCAAGCGTTCTAAACGTCTTGTAAGTATGAAGCGATAAACATAATCCTAGCACTTATATCGTAGTTATAAACACTTCTCAATCATCTTACCTAAATAAATTCTTTCAGAATTTAAGCATATTCTATATTGGCAATGAAACAAATTTGTAGCAGATTTTTTTAATCTAAAAACTTGGTAGTCATTGTGCCATGATTTTGGACATTCATTTTCCTAATTTATAAATTACAATTAAAATAATAAGGTAAGTTTTTTTGCCCTAGTGGCACAACCAGAATAAGGGTAATAATTAACACACGTCAAACTCATCAATGTAAGCATTGTTAGTTTTCAAAACAATTAAATGGTGCCTAGTGATATGATGATAATTTTACAATCGCTGAAGAACCAAAGGAAACAATTCGATTCTTCCTGCCTGTTAATGAACCAAGACACATTGTCTGATGTATTATTCATCCTAATAAATTGTTTTGTTAGGTTTTATTGTAGATCTTTTTCAATTAAATATATGCATTTTCAGCTATGAAGCAATCAAAAAATTATATGGAAAATAGATATTGTAGTATTCTACAATTTATCAATGTAAAAGTATTGTGAGTTTTTAAAACCTAGTGAATAATGATATGAACCGCGTCAATTCTTCGTCTTGCCGACGTTTCGTCCATCTCGCCGTGGACTTCTTCAGGGCTTCGTTGGAAGCCCTAAAGCCCTGAAGAAGTCCACGGCGAGATGGACGAAACGTCGGCAAGACGAAGAATTGACACGGTTCCCAACCCGGAAACCAAGATTGTGATGGACAACGGCCGCGGAATCCTTCAAACCAAGATATTATGATAATTTTCATTTAACATTACTGAAGAACTAGAGTAAACTATTCGATTCTTCCTACTTGTGAATGAACTAAGAGGCATTTGTCTGATCCATTATTAATTATAATAAATTGTTTTGTTAGATTATTGCAGATCCTTTTCAATCTATGTATTTTTAGCCTATGAAGTAAACTAAAAATTATTAAAGGAAATGAATACAGTAGTCTTCTACAATTTATCAATATAAGTATTGTGATTTTTAAAATTACTAAGGTAACTACTTCAAAAGTAGAGAATAATGATATTGATAATTTTACAATCACTGAAGGACTAGAATAAATTCTTCCTGTCTGAGAATGAACCAGAGGCATTTGTCTGATGCATTATTCATTATAACAAATTAATTTGTTAAGTTAGGACCCTTTTCAATAAAATCTTTTTTCAGCTTAAGAAGCAAACAAGTTTTTCTAAGTATTAATTAAAATTATTACAAGCGACAGAATGAAACTTAAGAAATTAAGCGAGGAAATATATTTGGGAGAGTTTAATCCTGCAGCTGTCCTCATTCAGATTTAGAATGTATACACGTCTTTTATAAGGCAGAAAATATCCAAGGATGAAAAGTTTAAAGAAAGGAGGTACGAATATGCATTCAACTGAATTTTAAGACCATCTATACCATTTACATTTTATTTCAAACTTCTGTCACTAGAACCAACACCTTCTTTAGATTAGGAAAATGGCTACTTATTTTTTAGCTATTCATGTGCAGTACGAATATTTATTTGGTCCTAAGGCTCTAGCAAAATAAAATAGTAAAAACGAATTTGACATTTGGTACATTATACCTCAATTGTATATCCACAACTTGCTGTTTCATTTGCCAGAATTCGAACTCCGTTTGAAATATATTTTCATTATTTTGAAATCTTTAACGCTGCACGTAGACGAAAATTACGTGATCAGATAATACATTTCCGAGTCATTTAAAAAAATATAGACTCTTAAAAGTCATTAATTTTATTAACCTAATTTTTATATATGTTAAGGCTTATAAAGATAACAACAACATTTCTGTTGCATCCAATATTATTCATGATTTTTAATAAAATATTGGCTCTCATTGAAGAATTACAATCAGATTAATTGCAACAGCTCTAGTTGTTGAACTATCGAGCAAAGATAGTTTTGTCAAAAAATGAAAAATTTTGAAATTTAACATTTTACTAAGTGAATTTGAAGAGATAAAAACTTTCTTTTATAAGATTTGCGAGCATAAACAGTCTTTTGAGAACTCCTTTGAAGATTCCAACAATAGTCAGCCATCACATGAACATCCCAACGGCCTTGATAGCGTTCTTCCATAGTCCGAATGTGCTGAAGGAACCTTTCTCCCTGTTCCTCGCTTAAATCACCTGAATTATCAGGAAAACGGCCTAGATGACTATAGAGGAAGTGAATCTTGATGCTCATATTGCAACCAAGCTGTTGGTAATTAGTTAATATGTCTTCAACTAGCTGGGGGTAGATAGTTTTCTGCTTTATTATTTCCGAGAAAGTTATTGATCACTAAAGCAAAGGAATTCCAAGCGTTTTTCTCAACATTTTTCATAGAAATTGTAAAATTCGAATCTTTTAAAAGCTTTCTGATCTGTGGACCATCAAAGATACCAGCTTTTAGGTTCTCACAACTTAAACTTGGAAATTTCCTTGAAAAATATTTGAAACATTTCCCATTTATATTCAAAGCCTTGATATATTGTTTCATTAACCTAGTTTGATATGGAGGGGAGGCAATAGAGAGATATCCTGCGGTAGTTATACACGCAAGGGAAGGACGGAGTGGAAGCAAATAATGCGATCTCTTACTACTAACGGAACGTTAACATTATGCCTAAGAGGAATCGAACCTTCCCTTAGAGGCCAGTCTTTCCTAGTCCAATATTCATTATTATTATTAGCCCTACTATCCCATAAATAGAGAAAACAGCGATATTTTGTATATCCACTTTGTTCACTCAAGAGTAAGTTGATCATTCTCAAGTGAACACATATAAACCAAAATGACACTGTATCCTATTTTTACGAAAATCTAAATTTCGTCCATTGTTCAACTTGTAGCAAATCGGCAATATTTGAAGAATGAAATTTGAAGATTACCGTAATTGAATACCAAAAGCTTCATTTTTCACAAACAAAATTTTATGTAGGAGCAATTACTTTAATTTCTGGTTTACTTTGTAATACTCCATATGTGTCAGATTGGTTTCTCAGAATTACGAAAATGAATTGTGTTTGACGGTTATTTTATTTATTGTCAGTAAATTCACAACTTGAGAAACGTAAAATAAACTTTGTTCTTTCCAAGAATTTCAAAGTAATAATTTTGTGCCATGAAAGAAGGAAGTGGAAACTTCATCTCACGGAAACAGCTGTTCGTATTCTCGATATTTTTCAGTTGTAATTAAAGACAAAATTCTAAGTATAATTTACACAACTAAATGACATTCAAGGTTAACGTGCTGCGTGCGCCATGGTGAAGGTTCTTGTCCTTTTGTAAAGAAACTTGATTTCTGTATTCATGACAAAAAATAGTAAAAATCACATCTATATTTAATTGCTTAATTACTGTACTTTTAGAAACAACTCAAATAATAAATTGTGGAATAATATCTTTAATGTCTGGTTTGTTTGCTAAATAATGTTGAATTCCCAAAAAGAATTATTTCAATTTTAGTTTTCGATAAGTTTCAAAAAAACTTATTTTCTATAGGAAGAGCATTGGCAGCATAAACATCATGTCTCCCATAACAGTTGTCCGCATTCTCGCTAATTTTCAGCCGTTGTAATTAAATCGCCGCAACGCAACCGTAACGCAGTGGTTTGCCTTGCTAAGAATCCAGTTTTGGAATGAGGCTCGCGCGTAAACGCGAGCTTTATTTTCAAAAGAATCGCCTCAGCTGAACGAGGCCGTCGCATCGCAAAAGAATTGCATCTTGCGTAATGAAAAGGCATTTCTTCGGCCATATGGCCTGGAAATGGAAACGTGTCGGACGAATGCGTATTCCACCAAATATGGAACCAACGCTAAGGTGTGGCCGTACGCAGGGGTCAGGCGTGTAATCGTTTCAATGCAAATACTCGTTCTTGTCGTTGGGATATGTGGCGGAGTATTTTTAGTTGGTCCATTTGAAATCTGAACTCTTTTGACCGAGCTTGTTGAACTAATGTTCTAAAATCACGCTACATATTTTGCATGTTTGTGAGAGCAATCTACATAAGTGGTTTAAAATGAAACTTGATATTCCAAGTTGCAACAGAAACAATAGAATGAAAGAGGATCATATTTCATTTCACCTTAAATCTCTTGATATAAGATATATATATTAGAAAACATCAACAATTGAAGTAATATTTCATAAATTTATTAAGGTATCAAGGACGTATAATTTTAACGCTCGTGATGCCTTCTACGTTTAACGTCCAACTAGTTTTGTATTTCGTTAGATTTATAAGAATTTGATTAAAACCACAAACCATTAAAAATCATATATTTAAATTGTCGTTTCTAAGCAACATATTTTGTTTTATCATTTTTGTATATTTTTGTTTAAAAGTTGAAGTTAGTTAATTAAAATGGGAAAAATGAGTTTAATCTCTAAGAAAAAGTACTACTGAAGGCTGCAAATGTAGGGGAAGCCCTTGTAGCCAAAAAAAAAAAACTAAACTAAAAACTACCATTATTTCAATACTAACGCGACTTAAAACTGATCCCATTATTTTGTTATAATAGTCTAGTCGGACAAAATGTGCAGAGAATTGTTTATATCATCACATTATTCGATGACTCTTTGGGTAAGTTCCTGTAAATCATTAACAGGCGTTCTAAAAATGGAATTTTTCAAGTAGGGCCAAACAAAGAAATCCAAAGGAGTTAGTTAGATCGCAAAATTGCGGACGCCATAAGTTTGCCATGTTTCTGCTAATTATCCGATCTCCAAAAAACTCTTGAAGGAAACTTAAAGTATCTCCAGCAGCATGGGACCTTGCACCATCCTACTAGAAATATCCAAATTGCAACTCGTCATCATGCACTTGATTAAGAAATGGATGAAAAATCTCTTCCCAATGTCCAAGGTGCTGTTAGTATGCCATTAAAAAATATTGGACCTATCAATCTTCTCCGGCTTAAACTTATGAAAATATGAGGATTTTCTGTACTCCAGATCCTCAGATTTTGAGAATTAGTACATCCTGTTAAATAGAACCAGACCTCATCGGTTTTTTCCAACAAATGGCATTGTCAATATTGTTTAAAGACCAATGACAGTATCTTCGCCTTGGTTCAAAATCTACTGGAAGCAATTCATGCACGGCAGTCGAACGATGAGGGAACATTTGCAAGTCCTTTCTTAGAATAGATCTGTAGGACCCGACAAAGAAATCAACTTGTTGTGACAGGTGACAGATGAAATTGCGAAGAGCATCAATCATAATTTGTCTCACATTTTCAACTACCTCATCAGTTCTTACTTTAGACCTACCTGATACCTGTTTTCTAGCCACACTGTCAGTTTCTCTGAATAGTCTTACAGAGTACTGAAGTTGATTAACAAGTTTGTGGTACAGAAATACAGTTTCCTGAAATTCTGCAATACAATCGGGAATAGAATAGGTCCTTTCGCCATTGAATTTTTGGGCGTTTCGAAAGTAGGATTCAACCATAAAAGATTGTTCAATGCGAAATGTTTAGGGTACGGATCAAATAAGGAACTTACGTGAACATGCGAAAAAATGAGAGCAACTCACTAGATGGGAAAACTTTTTGTACACACGTTACAATGCAATGGGAATTGCACATTTGCTCCTAGCTTTATATTTAAGCAATTTCTGACTACTTGGAACAAGGTAGAGCGGTAGACGATAAGTAATTGAAAGGAAATTGCTAGTGATGTTGCTTTCTGTCATATATTTGTGGTTTACATGTATATTAGATTTGCAAAATATTTTAACAACTTGATTTTAGAAATGAACTTGAATTATTTTTTATTATTGTTATACCTTTGCTGTCTTTTGATCAAAAAATTAATTTATTCAACCATCTATAGCTACATTTTTTCGATACTTTACTATAATGATTATTATTAACCGATGATTAAATTTAAGTGACTTGTGAAACGCAGCACTGTATCCTTATTTGATTTTAATAGAAACAAACAGATGAAAGCCAACGAGTTATCAATAAACATAAACAAATCAGTTTTCTGAATTCTGGCTTTCGACATCCGTAATCAACAATTTCCTGCACACCTGGTACGCATATTAAATTAGGTACACGTGCAAATATGAGCGCAAATATTTAAAATATTACATTTATGTGTTAGTTACATGAAGTAACAGGTGATGTGAAACACTGGCCCAGAATTTATTGTTCTTTTCCTGAACATATAATAAATTAGATAATATAATTTTGATTACATTTACGCGAATTACTATGTTAAGTATAAAAATATAGGTATATTCTGCTCATGCTGTTATAACTTTGAGTCCCAAAGTCGCTTCCAAACAAACTAAACAATTTAATTACTCACCTTGATCGAATACAATAGGACAAACATACAAACTACAATATTTCATTAAATACTAACATTAATTTATTTAATTTCGGTTCTCATGATTTATAATTTTGAATTCCTAACTTACTACTACTTTTATAATCGGATCCTTTCATTTTGAACAATCTAGTGACAACCAGAAAGTCTGGAAATTTCTGGAAAAGTAAGGTAACTTTATACTGGTAATTTTCAGTATTACGTGGGTAAAATTATCAAGGTATATCAACATATACGAATATATTCCACCAATTGCATTATCGGAATCAAAACCTAATGGTGTAACAGTTCGAAAGGAAGTAAAAGATTCATACGTGTAATTAACTCATTCCAAGTCTCACCGTTTCGTTGAAAACAGACCAAACAACGATACGTATTCAAGTGACCTTGAAGTTCAGCCAGCATCTAGTCAATGATATCGATTATAGTAAGGGGACACAGGTGTGGTTACACAGCGCAAAGTTGCTCAAGAAACGACCGTTCATCATGGGCTTAGGGGTCTAACTTTTGTTGGACCGCTCTTTCGCAGGTGCTACATAGACTGTAACGGTCATTTCTTTCACAAACGACAGAGCTATGCCAACGAGAGAATACATTTCAAATTTTTTATTTGTTTGTTCGTATGGCCGCTAATGTTGTTCAAGCATATTTGAAAGCGCCAGTTTGTTAAAACTTTTGCGGTTTATAACCAATTGATTTTTAATAACCTCAAATTTTGGTCAAGATTTGCACCACAATTTAGATTATTTGTAAAAATCTCAATATAAATAGCTTTATTAATTAATTGTTTATGTCGAGCGATTATTGCCATCTTTCTGAATCGATTTTTGCATTATAATTACAGGGCGTCAAATTCAATCAATATTTTATTACAATTCGTTTCTCATTTTATTTCCTGTAGGTTAACGTAAATTATAAATGAAATCCGATGACTTATGCTAAGAAGCATAATACATTTCCACAAACTTGCTAAGACATTCTTAATTTTTTATGAGTGAACTAAGCCTGTGAAAAGCGCCGTAAATTTCATCGGCAGTCGTAAAAGAACGTTGGAATTATGAAAAAACAGTTTAAAGCCCATAAACTACGCAATCGAAACGATCTTGAGGATTAAGAATGCAAATACGTTTTTTTTTATTTACTCTTCTTTTTACAATTGTAATGAGAAAGACATCGAAAAAATCAAAACCTAAGATCCAGAGTGAGTTACCCGATAAAACCAGACTGAACGCCTTGTAACTATTTTATTACAGCATATTTATGGCTTTTTCGTAAACAGATAAGATAAATTCTGGTAAGACGGGCCACCTCCGCACCTTAACAACATGTAAATGTATTCCCCAAAAACGCAGATGCCATTCAGTGAGATGAAAATTATTAGAGACCAGGATTTGGTTATGTGTTTTACGGTCTGCACCGAGTGGTAATTTAAAGGACCCCTTTTGTGCAACGAGTTTTTTTTTTTATTGCAAAACTTTGGGGAATTCGTTCATAATTTTGTAGATATGCGGAGTTTTTTATTCGTTTCGGTCTTAATGTGATTCTGGGAGCTGGTTTCTGTCTCTTGAGTTTCGAAGTTTGAAAGTCTCACGTGTGTTTCACAACATAAATTTCTTAGCCCAGGAAAGTTTTTAAAGTATAATTCTTGCTGTCCGATAAAATTATACTGCGGAAACCAAACAAAGTAAATTACAATAATTTTACCAGAAATGCAAAAAATTTAAGATTAATTTAATATATCTTAAAAATATAAGAATTTCAGGAGGTGAAATACTGCGGGTTTACCCAGTTCGAAGTACCTTTTTCGGAAGGACGTGAGTTATAGTTAGCTTATATCCTTCTAAAGCCTCATATTCGCTTCAGACATTGATCTGACTTATTAACATGAATAATACCTGAAATCCTTTTCAATGACGGAAATCTGAAAAAATAAATGTTGATTAGGTATTTTCGTAAGATCTGGACTGAAAGATTTCTTGACTGGTCAAAAATCCATCTATCAATTAACGTCAGGTTTTTCTCCAGTTTAATCTCTCTTCAAATATTTTAAAGTTGGGCGAGATCAAACGTAAATACAATATATATGTAATGGTTCTTGGGCAGTTTAGAGGAGAAAAAGAAAAACTCTTCTTCTTAACATCCTTTATTTATCCGGTACCTCTACCCACTTTGAAAATGATAAATTGAAAAGGCTTCAATAAAAGTTCAATGAAGTTGAGTCACAACAAGCACTTAATAACTTCTTGAAGAATCAAACAAAATAAAAAAGAACCAATAAGACTTCTTTTGTTCTTTCGTCGTTGAAAAAATATTATTAATATTCGATAATTTTCTGCACTTCACTTCCTTATCTTTTGATTAGTTGATCATCCAAAACGAATCGATACCAATTTAGCGCTATATTAAAAACGTTTCTTTCAATACAGTTTCCAGAATTTTCAAACCTTCGTTTATGTCTTCCAGCGCCCGTCCAAGTTGTTTCTTTTGATTTAAATCATTCTCAAAACTTCTTTTCATTAATAAACCTAACCATCGACGAGGTATCGTTATTTTCCAATTTTCAACAAGAAACGTTTAAACTTCGTCACTAACCGCACTTTAATCCAAAGTTCTTTTTTATATAGAACGAGATAAAAACTGTCTTCTCTCAAAAAATTTCTTTGGTTAATTTTTTGACTGCCTATTGAGTACTATAACCTGAAATTATTTTAACAAATACAGAGTGTTCCAGCGTGTAGCAGACTTTTCTTAAATTGAAATGTATATCTTGAAAATGATTAAAGGTAGACACAACAATGTTTATACAAAATCGAAAGAAAATTACATTTTTTATCTTAAGAAAAAGAGAGAGAGAAAAGAGTCAAATTATTCATTGTTGAAAATTCTGTAAATCCTCTGCAAGCTATATGTAAAGCATATGATTTATCTTTTATCAGAAAAGTATAGCTTCATCTTTATGATCAAACAGTGAAAGGAATAGTTCTCTATCTTTTTTAGTTTTTGAAATATTCCTTATCGTAATCACTGTAATCATCAATATTTTTGGAAAAATTGAATATCATCAAAACATTGCATTTTATCCCTGGTGTATATAAATACGAAAGATGCAGAATTGAACAGGGACTCCAAAAATGTAATAATGTACGAAATATTTCATTTAAAATAAGAAAATTAGTATCGACTTCCGGTAGAAGTGGAAATATACCATGTGCAAATTTCAACGATCTGTAAGGCGTAGTTTCCAATATTTTCTAATAGGACACTCACCCTGTATATTTTGAAATTTGTTAGCAGACTGTAAAATAAAAAATTTTCAATCGTTAGTCTCAATAAATTATCTCAAACGGACACTGGAAAATAGCACAAATGCTCGACGTTTCACTATCGCTTGATAGTTTCTTCGGGAGTGAAGAAACTATCAAGCGATTTCTTCACTCCTGAAGAAACTATCAAGCGATAGTGAAACGTCGAGCATTTGTGCTACTTTCCAGTGTCCGTTTGAGATAATTTATCAAACAATTTCACCGGGCAAGAAGCTACCTTCGTTAGTCTCAATAATAATGAATTATATTGTGTGTTTGTAAAAAATACTACGTGCTGATATTTTTATCTACATATCGATTCTGTTTGAAGTGTTAAATAATCCGTCACTTATTTATATAGGATCAACCTGCACAGATAAGCTAATCAGTAGCTTATGATATAACATATTAAAAGTGGGTTTATTAAAAATATCCTATGTTATACTTAAATTATTTCAACAAATGCTACAGTGAAATCAGATTTTCGTTTTAGGAACGCATTATGACAGGAAAGAATAAGTGAAAAATTAATCTATTCTAAATAACGTTTTAAAAATTTTTAATAATTATTATTTGATCTGTGGGCGTGTTCGTATAATTGGTGTAAGATGTGTACCGGACTATAATAGCACCAACGGGTGAGAAATATGCTTTGCCGGACTATTGCACGGTGAGTACCGCCAGACTATTCACTGGTAAATACTGTCTTGCTTTATTATTATTATAATATAAAGTAGTCGCCCAACAGGAAAATTTCCAATTACAGGACGAAATAAAAAGAGAACGGAACAAAATACTATAAGTACATACAACAATAAGAAAATATAAATTAAATAAAATGAGATGTACTGAGAGCCAATCATAATGCATCATAAAATATGTCACCATATAGTGACACATTTCGACACATAGAGTAAACAGGTGCTTTGATTAATATGTTACTCTTAGCTGTAGGCAATTTGAACGTTGTAGACCATCTACAGTTAAAACGCGGCACCAAGAAATTTAAAGCCAAAATTTCAATACAATCAACTTTGTAATGAAGGACTTTCCATATAAATCGGGCATCATGTATGTCACGACGATGACCAAGGAACTGAAATTTATGTGTGCGTAGCAAAAGGTCATAGTCAACACCTCTTGCCAGAGATTTTAAACGAAAGAAATTTAAGAAACCTACGCTGTATGCGCTCAACATCCAAACGGTAGCAAACGTAACAAGGTGACCACACTTGAGAGGCATATTCTAGTTTACTTACAACTAAAGAGTTAAAAAGGCATTTAAATATATCTATGTTATCAAAATATTTAGCTGTACGTAGAACGAAGCCAAGTGTTTTAGAGGCTGCAGTGACAATATATTCTATGTGGCAAGAAAAACTTAAGGTAGAATCGAAAACTACTCCAAGATCTACTGTAGTGACCTTCCTTGCAAGTAATTGACTATTTAATACGTAGTTATAGTTAATGGGATTGAGCTTCTTAGTGTACGTTACAATACAACATTTATTGTCATTTAACTTAAGATAATTATTATTACACCAGCAGTTAATATCATCAAGACACTGCTGCAGTTGAGCAGTTTCATGAACAGAAGAAACTGAGGCATATATTTTTAAGCACTTGACATTCAAGAGAAACTAACAAATCATTTATAAATAATATAAATAGTTGGGGTTCCAGATTAGAGCCCTGGGAACACCACTCGATACTCAAATGATTTGTAGCCATTATAAAATACATAACTCACTCTGTTGGACAAAGATGATTTTATTAGGTGTAATAGTAAGGAAGGAGTCATGCCGTAAGAGCTAAGTTTACTAAGAAGGATACAGTGGTGTACCATATCAAAAGCGCTGGTCAGATCGGTGTATATAATGTCAACCTGTCCCTGTCTGTCCAAATGTTCAGAAATAAACTATCTGTCCAAATGTTCAGAAATAAACTGTGTTGTA
The DNA here is from genome assembly GCA_039766575.1 of Serrognathus titanus. NCBI lineage: Eukaryota > Metazoa > Arthropoda > Insecta > Coleoptera > Lucanidae > Serrognathus > Serrognathus titanus. Next base: position 54,604,057 of record CM077912.1, read on the forward strand.
GTGACTAAGTTCGTAGTTGTTGAACGACCAGAAATGAAGCCATACTGACGTTATGAAATATAAGAACAAGTATGTTTATAAATAAACTTGTAAATAAGTTGTTCACAAATTTTAGCAAAGTTATTTAATATTGCTATAGGACGACAATTTTTTAACTGAGCCTTATCATCTTTTTATAAACAGGTGTAATTCTGGCACGCTTCCAAGTGTCAGGAAAAGATGATGTGGCAATGGCAAGATTAATAATGTGCAGCAATGGCTTAACAAGTACATATCGAGCGTCATGAACGAAAAAGCTCGGTATTGAATCCTCACCAGCAGTAAATTTAATAGGAAATTTAACCATTATGTTTAATAGTTCATCTTCAGAAATAGCTGACATATAAAATGGGAGACAGTTAGAGTATGTATCGTTAAGTTCACTGATTCCAGAATCAGGCAGATTTTAGAAAATAATTCTGCAAAACCATTGACGATATCCTGAGGACAGTTGTACGATGTATTATCACCTGAGAATAATTTATTAGGAATCCGAGTGGTGCCTTGCCTCATGTGGATATACTGAAAAATATTTTTGGGATTAGACAAAATTGATTCCTCAGTTTGACGCATAAAGATTTGTACGCTGTAGATAGTTGTAATTTACATATATTACGTAACCGCCTAAATTCATTATGGAAATACAAATTATTCATGGTTATTAACTATTTTTGCCGATAGTTATTTTTTAGCTTCAAGTTAGCGATAATAGAAGCTGTAAACCATGGGGGATATGAGGATGAACGAGTCTTATACTGAGGAACACATTGTTCAATAATGCCGTATAAGATATAAAATTTTATGTTGCAAAGATTATCATCAGAGCAGCACCAGTCAGCATTAAGAAGGTTATTATAAAGATCAACAAAATTGGCCTTGCGAAAGTTATACCTTTTAGCCTGTGCATGAGGAAAAAGATAGTCACTATCCAATGGGAAGCATTTAATTGCTTTGATACGCGTTCTGCCTTTATACTCTTATTTTGTAGTAGGGACTAGGTAACTCTGCTGCATGATTTGTCTGTTTGTGTTTGCTCGAATCAATGATGAGCAAAGTTGCAACTTTGGCAGTCTTTTTGTGTTTGGTTCGGTGGTTGTCTTACTAACTTAAATGAGGTTTGCCATCTTTTTGTTGGCCAATCGGAAACGAATGCGATTACGCCGTAATTCGTTAAGGGGCAGCATTAATTTTGTTTATTTTGACGATTGTCGTGGTGACTTTATCACGTAGATGTCAACGTAGCGTATCGCCCATATCTGTCCTCGTGACACTGTTCTTCAGTGCGACGTTTCTTGACGTTTGTCATCGTGACATAATTTTGCTGGGCGCTAAGCAACATCTGAGACCGCACAAATCGATAGGTATTTTAACCTTTAAATGATCTGATTTGTTAACCAAATAATATTTTTATTTGTTTACAAATTGCAACAATCAGTCCTGATATGGCTACACGTGTATATTTACGTACTTGATATATTTAAGCAACGATGAGACTACAATGTCGTAAACATGATTTATTCAGTACTGATTAAACGTTTATTTCCCAGCATAAAACCGATGCAGACCAAACAAAACGAGCTTATTTACGATCGCCGAAATGCAATGCGTCATATAAATGTAACGAATTACGTCAAATATTTGCCTCGCTCGAACACACCGCCCCGTAGAAGTGCAATAAACTTTGGTATCTCAAATCCAAACACATGTGTGCATGCACATTGTGCCTACGATAACGCACTGATAAGTCCTACTTTTTCGACGGGAGTACGTAACCCGTAAACTGTTTCTATGTTAATGGTGCAGTATTCCATTGAGGTTCAATTTGAACTATGGCACTTGCCTGTTTAGATAGTATTTGGGAAAAATTATCGGCATTAACACATTGAACGTAGGGGTTAACAAAAAATGAATACTAACTAGTTTAAATTGTTTAATGCAAGCAGTTAATTCATAAAGTTTGTTAGTGCTTCTTGATACGAGGAGTTATTGAAACGTATTTACAAGGAAACTCGATATTCAAATGTGAATTAAACTTTGTGCATTGATTATCGTCCTCGAGCAGATATTTAAATTTTGGGACGTTTTTGCACAAAATACGAAATAAATTACTAAACAAAGTAAACCTGTAAACGTATACCAGGTATTTCATTTAAAGTAACAAAGTCAGTGCCATTTTCAATGAAAAGCGAAACTACTGGATCCCAAAATGTCTTGACCGAACATATTTGCCAATTTTCAGATATTTTACGTATGATATTAACTTCATTCAGACGATCTATTTTTTTTAATAATCATTCATTATAAATGTTTATAAAATGTTATTAAAAAGCAATCGCTTACAAGTAATTACACGTCGTGCGTAACGAAATAATTAACTTTCACCATGAAGAAGTAAATTAGTTCACTCAAAACGTAAATTCAGTTCACCTTTCGGACGTTAATTACCGCAATTAAACGAAAGACATCCGTTCGTTGCTTCCTCTTTCCCAACTTCTTAACAAGTTCCGACTTACAGAGAGAGGTATTTTCCTTTTTGAAATATAAACAAGACAAATTTTGTATGCGCTCGTTGTTTTTCGAATATTATAGCGGGTCGTGCATATGAAATCAATGTCGTAAAGTATATTGTACGTACTACAAGCGAATATTCTAGTTTCCAACGACATAAAACGAGAAAAGGTATTATGACGCTACTAAGATGTTGGTCGTAAATCGTGGCGAAAAGAAAGAATGAAAAATTGAGCGCTTCAAAAAGCACGGGAAGCGAACGAGGTGAAACTCCAATAACGGAGACAATAACCTTTGTGAGAAGGACACTAGCTTGCGCTGTTTTTAATTTTTTACCGAGTTTGACGAGCTATAACATTTTTCTCTGCGTTTTACGATATACGTTTATCAGGACGAGCAAAATCGATTTGCGGTTTCAAGAAACGACTTTTTCAGTCATACTATATAATCGCAAATACAAGTACGTGGATGCGATACTTGAAAAACTGACTTGTTGAAAAACTAACAAATAATTTAACAGCTGATAAAATGTCTGCACTTCTTTTGAACTTCATTTTTAATTACTTTTTTAAAGTAAAAGAGAGAAATATAAAACATAGCTAATTATTAAGAAGTTAAATTTTTCGTGATCCCTGCAATATTAACTCCAGAAAAAATTAAAAAGAAAATTACGTTTTTTTGTTTTTTTGAAAATGTTTCAAAAACTACAAATCCTATATTAAACGGATTATTGTTCAGCACCGAGAAATATTCGCAACTTTAACCGACTTAGTATTTCCCATACTGTTTTTGAGGTCGCAATAGCGAGCTTCGTAACAGCCTGTATACATAAAAGCTATAAAATTTGTAGAGAAAGAACGAAACTTTAAACGTAGATATTGGTCTTTGAACATGCTAATGAGAGATGATTAAAGTTTCCAAATAAAACGTCTTGTATACAGAAAAGGTAAAAGCAGATCTGGTGTGCGCGTTTTGACGAGTGCGAGTAAAATGCACTGCGATTTCCTAGATGTAGAACACAGATAGATATAAGCTTCTCTCGCGCCTGTATGGGTAATGGGACAATGAACGATTATATAGTATCAACTCCGCTGTCAGCTGTCAGCTGTCAGATATTGTTCTCAAGTGCAGTTTGTCATTTCCGCAGTAGATACGTCAATAAAACTCAATCAAACATACAATTAGAAAGGATCAATAACCTTTTGGTATAAATGAAATTAGTACTCTCCAGCAAACCAACAAAAATAAAATAAACCACTAAAGAATAAATAAATCCAAAATAGAAAATGTTTATTGTAATAAAAGTTAAAAAAATGTCCTACTGCTGTGCTGTGCTACAGCCAAGCCTGTCATAAAAATTACGACGTACCTCGACTAGCATTTCAGACGTAACATTTACCATAGCAGAAATAATTCTTTCCTGCAGTTCGTCTAAATTACAAGGACGAGCATAAACCCTATCCTTAGGAAAACCCCACAAAAAAATCATTTAGCGCCAAGTCAGGTAACCTCGCAGGCTATTTAATGGCGGCATTTGTAGAAAAATGGTATTTAAAAATACTTCACTTGCTGTAGCATTATAGGCTGGGCAGCCATCGTGCTGATACAAAATTTCCTCAAAAACTAAGTCTAAATTAGATAGCTGGTAGCCGAGTGGTTCAGTCCGTTGGCAACGGGCTTGACGCTTGGCGGGCAATTATTTAGGCGTAGGTTCAAATCTTCACCTGGTGCGTGTGGGTTCTATATGGGAGATAGAATTCTGATGGCTCGGACCGTGTTCGGATTCATGTAGGTTTTCTGTGTTTCCCCAGTTTGTAAGGTGAATGCTGAAGGAGAAAATAATATCAAAAGTCGGTCGCAGCCGCCAACCCCCCCTCCCGATAAGCTCCAGGAGCTTGTGAAATATAGCGGGGAAAAATTGCGGTAGGAATAATTTGAGTTTCTAGCAAATCTAAATATTTTCTGGCATTTAGGTTTCCTCCGTAAGCGAATATGGGTTCAATGACAGTGTCGCCTCGAATGGCTGGCCAAACATTAAGTTTCCGAGGGTATGAGTTCGTCTGGGGAAACTCAAGTGTTTATTTTCCTTTGTCCAATAAATAGGGGTTTGGGGATTGTGATGTCCATGTAAGGAAAATAAACTTTCGAAAGTGAATAAAATATTTTTAATAAAATTTTCATGTCTCTCGGTTTTTTTCCCCTCATAGTATCACAAAACTCCATCTAAATTGGTCATCAGGAAAAATTTCTTGAGTTTCCTGTATTTTGTAACACCTGTACCGATTTCAAAATATTCCTAACTGTTCTTATTTTGAGACCAGATTCTTCAGAAACTTAGCGGCTCGAACATGGTTCGTTTGCATCAACTAAACGGCAAATAATACTTCTCTGTGCTCCCTTTCTTCTGATAGTATCCGCGGATTTTCGTCCACGTTCAACATACAGTTCTTGCAAGCAGTCAGGCATCCCGTAACTTCAAATCTATGAACTAAGCTCATAATTGTTTGTCGCGATGGGATAGTACTATTTACATAAGATGTAAGAAAACGATCAATAACCTCGTGTACACTTTTAGAAGAACAGGACCATTTTTGTGAATGCCGGCAAGTACAAAAATTATCAAACGAAAAGGCAAAAGGGAACTAATTAAATTTAGTCGCATTGATGCTCTGTATACACGCTTTGGAAGGGGAAGAGCGTCCCAATAATTGCGACAACATCGCTGTTACGTCCATCTGTGTTCTACATGTAAAAAATCACAGCACTTTACTCGCACCCGTTAAAAAGTGCACACCAGGCCTGCATTTACCTTTTCTCTAATACTCAATAATGACAAATGACAAAATAAAATGTGACAAAATTTATCAAAATATTCATGCTATATCAAACAAATAATGTTTGGAGGTCAGTAGTTCGATCGGTGCTGGGCGTGCATCCAAGCGCCTATGTGTTGATTATGGATGCTGCTGTGTCGTGTATGTATGTTGTCACGCTCGCACCTCACTATAAAAACATTTTATGTGTTGCATTGCAGCTTTCTTCATTATTTCACAATATTCATTTATACTTTTCGTTTTTTTTCTTCCATACTCAAGAGCTTCTGATCATAATAAGTTCCTGTTTAACAGCGTTTAATTGATTTTACTTTTATTTATAGATCACCATCGGCTTGCGTCCGATTTACAGAAATAAAATTAGAAACTCTCTACGCTTACGGCATAATGTCGATGATTTTAAGCATAGTACGCTATTGGTCGATTGGTCATCGTTCTTCCATATCAGTTCACTGATCATGATATACATTAAATTACCTAAAATAAAAAATTCTAAATGTTTTCACAAAACTTTTATGAGGTGGTTATGTCTGAGATTACTCAACCACCGATAAAAATTCGCAAGTTCCATAAATGAATAATGCCGCAGATATTGTTTGCCGTTGAAACGACCGAGACTCCTAACTGGCACTTAAGTGCATTAATGTGGGGAAGCAGATATGGGTATACACTGGCGCCTTTCATTCTACAATTCCTGGAATCACAAATAATGCCGGAGCTACATTGTAATGAGTTGAAAGATAACAAAATGAATGAAGGCGGTTAGATACTTATTACCTGGTCTCTGATAATTTACCAAAGTTTGTTTGAAAATAATTTGTTCGAAGAGAAATTTATCCAAACATGAAATTCTCTCCGTTAAAATTTTGTATATCGAAAGTGAATTTCACAATTATTAATGTGTTCTTTAAAGTAGATAGTATAACAAAAAAAAATCCGATAAGCCTTTTTTTTTTTTTGAACGGATTTGCGTTACTACTAATTTTCTTTATTTTAAAAGCTAACCCGGTATTGTGACCACGGTTGTTCCTGTTTGCTGCCAATACGTCTTTCCGTGTTCTTGACATGACAATGACGCGTGATTACTCCATCTGTTCGGCGGCCGGACTTAGAAAAGAATCTCTTTAAGACCCAGTTTTACAGGCATTGAATAAGAACAGAATAACTACTCGACGAATATTCTTCAACCTTCCTCCATATCTACGTCACGTTATTCCAAGAATAACGTTATACTCAGTTTAAGACCTTTCATTTCTAATTGCATCGAATAAAAAATAGAAATGCCCGACAATGAAGCTATTTTCAAACAAGTGCGCTTTGGACAAACTTGACTTAATTTCAAACAGATTATTATTATAATACCTGCGTTATAAAAAATTTCTTAAGTTATGTGAATAGCTGAGATTAAAGATGTAAATTTCGGTCTTAATAAGAACAAACTTAATTATTTTACGGCGTTTCGTGATGCATGTAAGGCGCAAACAAAGAATTGTGTGAGCGTTTGAGCAGATTCCCACAGAGTCAAGGGCCCAGCCGGGTCTGCACGGGCGGGCTCAAAGCGAGGCCGTGGAGCCAGTCTAGGGTGCCCGAGGCGTTCGACCTACCGGGTAACATATACCCTCCTAGCACCTAATAGTCGCACTGCACTATTATTACACCTTTGTTATGACGCTGGTACTATTAAGCTCTAAAAGGAATTCGTGGTACCTTACCGGAACCACCGATCCGAAACCTTACATGAGGAGTATTTACCGTGTTATTCCATTACGATAATGCAAGCCACCGATGGCTTAACGTAATTCCGTAACGTAACGTATAAATTTTGTTTAATAAATGAGCGCTTCTCCTAGAACACGATGAAACTGAATCCGGTGAATTGTAATCCGGAACTCGTGTTTTATTGCGCGAAAACTTGGAGGCGAATAAAACTTTCGTGCTAAAATTGATGAAAGCACTAAACACATCTCATCTGCTGGCCGCAGTAACGAATTTTATGCTTCTATTTTATTATAATTATGATTGTTTTTTTAGACTACTGATTTTCCATAGCAACTGAAAGTATTGATCAAACTAAATGTTATTTCAAGGTTGTTTTTAATAGGTGTTGCTGGAAAATTATCAGCATTCTACATTATTATAAAAATGTTAAACGCAGAGAAATACAAGGAAAGATATATTTATTTAAAATAATGTATGAATAAAACAAAAGTTAGGACAATGGAGAAGTTTACTATTTTTTTGAAAGAAAATAAGGTTAAAGCAAATTGATGTGGCTATAATTTTGTAGTGGCATGGCGTCATTTCTCCTATTCACCGCTGCCCTTTACAAATCCTTCTTACATTTTAATACAAACACACACGTAATATACAACAAAACGCGTGTCAAAATGAAACTATGTGTTATATGGAAAAGCATCAGAGAGAATAAATTTATTTAATGGCATTACAATTCCATGTAGTGGCCACAAGAAAAATTGAAGTTGGTGATAGTCAGAACGAGACGAAACGTTTAAGTAAAGAACTCAAAGATGTACCTAGAGATTGTTTTAATTTAGTTGTGATCCCTATAATGATTTCAGAAAAAAAATAAGCAAGCAACTTACGTTTTCCGCTTATTTGGAAACATTTAAAAAACTACAAAGATTTTTCAAAACGGACTATTTTTTTAGCATCAAAATACGTAACTTTGCTCTAATTTAACCGATTCGCACCTCTCATCGTTTTCTAGGTATTTATTTCATAAGCGTTAAAAGTGCCAAATAATGTGCAACATACATATAAATGTGAGGGTGGATGAAACCAACTAAAATCAAATATGTCAATCATTATTCGGTTTTAGTTTAGAAAAAACATTCAAAGTACTTATTTTTTACTCGACTGCACAAAAAGCTGTAAATTTACATTTCAATTAATTTAACGTGTTGCATACACAAATAAATCAATAAACAAACCATAGCAACTAGCATATACAAGATTACAATCAATTGAAGGGCAACTATGGGAATGTGCACTGCCAGACATGGAGAAAGAGTTAAATCACCAAAGATACGTTTATTTTGATTTTTTCTTAATATATGTACAAAAAAGTATTTATCTGTGTTTCAACCATAAATTTCTTTAAAAAATTAATTAATTTTTTTTATTTCAATTTATTAAATTAAAACAATATAAAGTAATTAATTGAATTTGAGAGGTAATTCGATTACAATTAATTGAAATAAGTTAGGATTAATAAATAATGAAATAACTAAATGAGATGTCAATGCAATAACCGGCCAAGCCAATTTTTGATAATTAATTATACAGGAAAGGAGAGCAGAAAAACGTTTTGCTGGAGTAATATAAAATACTGGATATCAGTAAAATTGTATTGTTGTCGTTTAGTTACGACCTCTGTAGCAGTATTTTTTGCTAGTTATTAATTACATGCTGAAAATTGTTCTTTTCATAATTTCCGGTCCGAAAACAATTTTTCAATATTAGCATTAAGCAATTTCAATATAAGGCAATCATCAAAGTACCTGTATTTTCCTTATTTTTCGTACTCGTTCTTGTACTGGGCGAAAGATAATTTTATACTGCATAACAACGTATTCTTCTCTCAATTTGTTAAAAAAAGTAGACCTGGCTGGTTATTGTATTGGACCCCTCGATTGTCAACCGATGACTGTAACACATTGCGTATCCACACAGTTGGCTGACAGTCGTCTTTACCGCGATAACTCTAATGTGGTTTACTCGTTTATATTATCCATCGTATGTTAGATGAATTTCTCTACTGGTAGTTTGAATCGGGTGTTCATTAAAAAAATGGTCTAGATAGCCTATGAATTTGTTCCAAGAGTTTGGTGTTTCACACGACTGGTATCATTTACATTTGTAACCTCACCTTAACTCAAAGAAAACATTTAAAAAATAAACTTTTATCACTAACTATATAAAACTATTTACAAAAACTATAGTAACTGTTGAAAGAGTCCGCCTCATTCCTGAAAACATTTCAAGGTTCTATAGTTAATTGCATTCATTAAATTCTCTAAGTTGAAAAACAACAGAGCCCACTTCAAATGTCTAAACAAGAAGTAAGATTAAGTAAATTAAAAAAAAAAATACGAAAAACGTAATTTTGCATTGACTAGAATAAAATATAGTAAATGAAACTTGAACTTAGACATCGACAATGGGTTAATTTAATATGCTTATTTTACATTATTTTATTTGTTACATAAACAAACAAATTAATAAACACGTCATTACGGCACAGTCAGCGATATGGCTGACACCTCTAGTATGGTAGTAGACATATCGTCGTGGATAAATTGGTTGATAATTATTAATTGCTTTTCGTACACTTCACTTTCGATCTCTTAATCATACGTATGTACATATTCAGAACAACTTAAATATAACATCATCCCATTGTACCCTCCTGGATTATATAGTTGTCATTGTTTATTTATTTATTTATTGTTTACGTAACCAGTGAGTGATATGTCCAATTTTCCTAATTTAGACCACCGGTTTGGTATGTGTTGCTCTCGTAAACAATCAAGTTAAACAATTAGAGTGAAATGCACGAATAATTTTTAACAGTCAAAATCGATCGTAGAAATACAAGTGACCAATAAAATCGTTACGTTTCGAAGGACACGGCTATATAAGTTGGAAGACAATAGCATTGTTTCCATTGCAGACAAATAAAAGCGAGGTTAGCAAGTAAGGGTAACAATATTTGGAATATTTGGAATATTCTCCATGCTGTTGCAGATTGATATAATTAAAATAATAATAATAAAAATAAGGGTAACAATTTTAAAAGCCACGGCTGTACGTAGTTCGGCAGAACCAAATAGAAATAATAAGTCAATACCACTCACAGATGATTACCGAATACCTGTTGCAGTCGATACAGTTTTACAGACACATTTTTGTTTTTCCTAAAATTAATAATGTATTACTTCATAAGCCGGCTGAGGTTTAGATTTTATGGCTTTTAAGAAAAGGTTCACGTGCATAAAATCTGAAAAAAATCTAAATACATGAAATCCTCTTTTATCACTTGAATTGTATGTGCAGAAACATGAATATTCATAGTGTTCTTATTAAATAACTGTCATGACAACACAATAGATGGCGCTGGCGATAGTCTCTACTTTAGCCACATTTTTTATTAATTATTTTTTATTTATTATTATTTTATTAATTAAATTATTTTATTAATACAAATATTAACAACTATTATTATTTACGCCAACGTTTTTTTTTTCAAAACTGTTAAAGTGGTATCAACTTCGTCCGTCCTGTACATACTGTATCTACAATCCAAATCGTTTCTGCTACATACAGGTTGAATTTTACAACTACGTGGACAGAAGTAAATTCGGACGAAGTCGTGTAGGAGTAGAGGGGGTTCTTGTGCTAGCGTGTATCAGTTCACGCCTCCAGTTCGAAACGTGCAGGTTTTAGAGTTGTTTTTGAGCTACAAATATATATGTTTTATTATAATATTATATTTATTTTAAATGTTCTTTATTTTTCTTCAGTACAAAATTTCAGTAAGAATTATAGTGTACCTGAGAAAGTACAAATTATAAAGTGATATTAACGAATTAATTTATTCAGAGAAAAATTTGTAAATCATATAATTCCTTCAGCTACAACCATCCGCAGAATTAATAAAAAAATTGAAAGATGTTTAATATATTTATTATTTCTTGACCAGAATTACTTTAAGTTTATTTTATCTTTATCTTCATTCTATAAAATCATTCATTCAATTTGAGAAATCGTTTTTTCTTACAAGAGAATTTTTTATTATGTTTTTATATTATCGTTGTTAATTCTTTTTAATTTAACCATTATCAGAGAAGATTTTTCATTTATTAATTTCTGTAATGTTTATGGAAGTATTGTTTAATTAAAAACAATAATAATTGCGTTATGCAAATGTATTGCAGCAATTACAACAATATTGTAACAAGAATTATTGAAATTCTAGTTAAAATAAAATTATTAAATACGCGCTCATCGTTTCGCTTCCTAATGCGAGACAACGCCGGTCGCCTCGAATATACATCCGAGGCACGCGTCGCTAACCTACTTGCTTCACTCAAGCTGTATATAGTCTTTATGTAATTAAAAACACGACGAGAAACTACCACTGAATTTGTAAAAAATACATGTAATTCCTATTATGGTTTTTCCATACTTATCTCCAAGATAAGTATTGAGTTTCACATCAAGTTTGCCATCGAGTAGTCAGGGAAAATGGTTTCATGGGCGAAATAAATCTCGTCATTTTGGAAAACTTGCGAAAAAATCTTGTTACTTCCAGTTCATTCGCAAGTTGATGAGTGATTCAGAATTTGAAAATCATAAGTCGCAGACTGAGAAAAACGCATGGCTAGCATTCACTGAAGGTTTTTTTGGTAACCATAGTACCCCGATTTTGAAACCTTTGTAAAAGATATGCTATAAAAATTTAAGAACCTAGGTTATGAGCCTAAAAATTTATTTTCTATTTTCTCATTTGGGTTATTTCCCAGAAAATCTTGGTGCGATAAGTAAGGAACAAGCTGAAAGATTCCATGGGAAAATGATATCAAGGTCATGAATAGCTTGAATCGCGACATCCTGCGATCACTTTTTGACACAATGTTGCATTAGGAATGACAAATTGCAGCTAGTTTACTACTTAATATGTCATCCCATGAAAGGCTGCCAAGCGTGCTCTAAAAGTTCCAAATAGGGCCGAAACAGCTGTACAGAAGATGCTTGAGGTATCCACTGCAATCAACACCGATTTGCGATAATTTTTTTTAAGATATCAAGGTTAGAATGTGAATTTGATGGGTGTTGGAGCTCTGGGAATTTAAAGAACTATATGGGCCTTGCTCATAAAAATATTTCAAAAAATTGGCATTGACATCTAAAAATTAACCATAAACAAAATAACTTCAGATATTAAGATATACATTATGTCAAACGAATAAAATAAATACTGAAATCCATTTTATAATTTTGGTTTCAAATCCTTACGTGATAAAAAATTTTGATGGTATCCTAAGAATGTGTAAACACCTACTACAAATTTACACAAAATAATCCAATCCCCAGACAAAAACTGTAATTTTGCAGGCCTATGATTTAATATGGTATTAATTGACATTTGCTATTTATAATCTTATACGCTAATCAACAATCGATACATACTCGTTCCATTAGCGTTTCCATTAGTATTTATTTTTCTTAGAAGTGATAAACGATTATATATAATTAATGTTGTGCATGTGCGATATAATGGAATTAATTCACGCAGCAATTGTTAATGACTGGCGTTTCATTTTGACCATGCCATTTCAAGAACAAAGCGTCGTACGCCGGCAAGGATACGAAAAAACAATGTGCCGTCACTTTTCCTGCACGTCATGTGTCACAGCGTGTAATCCTGAATAAATCTGCCCGCCGAAACGTTTTATCCGCGCATTTTAATAAATGGTACAGCTGCTGCGACTCAAACCGCTTAACATAACGTATGAAACAGATTTGGAAAAAATTTACGAAGGAAATTATGCACAAAAGAAAGATATTGTTTCTTTATGGTGCAAAAAAATTAAACAAAAAATGCAATTTATTCTTTTTATTTTATATATTGTTCATTGCCGTTTCATTCTTCTGGTTCTGGTTTTATTTTTAAGGCTTAATATGAAATTTTAAAGTCTCCATTAGTGTAGACGAAGAGAAAATAAATTTTATTAAAATAAACATGTTCTCAAGAGTACTGACAGCGAGTGATATACTATGAATGTATGTTAAACTAACACTTTATTTGCCGGGAGTGTGTATAATCCAACCCTTTCAAACCAAAATCTTCTTGAACAATAAATGCAAATGTAATAGCATAGAGTGGACCTATCAACCCCTTGTTCACGCTGCTTAAGCACTCGTTAAATCCTTGTCCAATTTCATCCTAAGTCCTCAGCATTTAATTATTCTCAAGCCGCCGCTTCACCAGCTAAATTGTTCACCACCAAAGTAAAATTATTTTCCGCAGGGAATATCAATGTAGCTGAAGCGTGAGGACGCGTACAAAAACGTCGTTTTCTCGATGATGATACAGATTTCAACGGTCGTCTCCAGATACATGCAAGAAAGCAGCAGGGCTCTAAACAAGCATTATCTGTTTCCTAGAGAGAAAGAACATCGATAGAGACTTTATCGACGAACCTTTGGGAATGCCCGACGTTCTAAATGACATTGACGATGGATGGATGAAAGAAAACATATCAATTTATATGACGTATGGGGGACGTCGGCGTTTATAAAAGCAATCGAAAAAATGTGTCTTTTGAGTGAAATGGGATATGCTATTCATTTCCGGAACAAACAAAATGATTATAGGACAGTAAATGCGAATTTAAAAAAAAGTATCGCTGGAACAGAAAGTTGAGGAGAAAGTTTTCTCACTCAAATACACTCTAATAATATTTTTATAACTTAGTAATGGGAATTAATTGAAATTAACCCAGTGTCGATGTTTACGTAGATGTAGGAGTATATTATAAGTTTAAAGTATTTAAATTAATCAAATAAATTAATTGAAGTTTTGAATCATAATACATCCATGAGAGAATGGAAAAGAACAACTTTGATTTTTATAAAATTATGAAAGTAAATATTACTACTGATTTAGAAAAAATATAAATTCTTACCTTACATTTCTATTTATCTTGTTCAAATTTTTATAATACATTACGACCTCTTTAATCTGAACTAATAATTGCACTGGTTGATCAGGATTTTCGAAATGTTATTATCGAGCAAAAGATCCATTTTTCTAATTATCTACGAATTTCAACAGCCTCACAATCAAAAGTTCTTTATTTTCAAATAAAAAATTAACAACTTTACTACATATCAAATTTTATTAGTTACAACATCACTAATAAAATAAAATACATAAATTTAATGTTCCTTTTGAGCTCGTTTTTTCATTTCGGATAGAATAATTAGAATGGGGTGTTCCAATTCAACATTTTCTGTCACCCAATAACGATCAACGTTCTAATGAAGAGTCAACAAAGCAATTCTTAGAAAACATGAAACCAAGGGATTCCCCCATTTATGCAGCAGGGATCACTTCGCTGTTCGAATTAAGGAGACGTTGTTTTTATTATGGCTTCGAATTTCCGCTGTTCGGATTACTGGAGGTTCGGATTAGGGCATGTTCACTGTTCATATATGACTTTTTTCTGATAAAATTCGTAAAATTCATAAAATATCTTCATGATTAAAAATCTTTTTTTTATTTTAAATGACAATTTAAACAACACAAAAAGTATCATGGAAATCCGATGAAACAAACGTCTTACCTAAAAAGAAAAATATTGGCCAAGAAAATTTATAAAATGAAACAAAAATCAATAAAAGGAAGTGTTAGGACCTGTATTGTGTACATTTTATATTTCAATTCGCATAGCGTAGTTGTTTATATTCAAATGTAACTTTTCCTGTAATGTTAATTATAAGTAATTTATAGTTAAAATGACTCACTTCTAACTACGTAAACAGGTATGATCTGCACCTGTTTTAACATTCATATGGTTTCTGCTAAGACCGCCCGCTTCTTTTACTTTCACCCTTAATAGAAACAAGCCACCGACGATCATAGTTTTTTGCAAGTTGCTGCCAACAGTACAAATCTATATCTAGTACCTCATCCTTCTCAGTGTTACACCTTTCATCCTTCATTTTTCGTACGCAGAAATTGTGTATTTTTAAACAGTGTTTCATGAAATTTAGACAATTCCGTCCACCCTCTACAAATCATAATTCTTAAAATTTCCAAACAGATGCTGCATCAACTGTGAATTTCCAATAATACTGACCACTTCCACCACTGACATTATTTTTGGAAATTAATGTATTTTTCAAACATACGAATTTTGAAACAGTGCAATACGGGCGATCAATTCGTGCTGAACTCACTCATCATAAATCAAACAACATAAATTCAACATCTTAATTAATTGTTAACTCAAGTATCTAATTGAACGTGTATATACACTCGTGGACAAAATAAATCCGGACATCAAACTTAATTTATGTGATCATAATGGGAAAAATTACCTATTTAATTTAACTTGAAGGCTTCCGCGGCCGTCGTCCATTGTTGAACTCTTGGCCAAGAATTCAACTATTACCTATTTATTTGTTGTCAAAGAAAGAATGGGGAATAAAAAAAAGGAACTGAACATTTATTTTGATAAGAAAAACTTGAAAAATAGAAAAGTGTACAAAATAACTGAAATTCATTTAGCTTATTAGCTAGGTTTTAGAACTGCGTTAACAAAAAAATTGGTGGACTAATAATGTGTGCTACCTCCACGAGCCATACGGCGTAGTAAACTTTGAAAACAGTTAGAGACCTCTTCTTGTGTAATGTTTTCCCATTCTTCAAGAAGAGCTACTCTGAGTTCTTGAATGCTTACCGGTGAGGGCTGTCGGTACCGAACTCGTCGTCCCATTGAATCCCAGAGGTTTTCTGTAAGGTTCAAGTCAGGGCTTCGAGCTGGCCATTGTAATTGATGAATATTGACTTCATTCAAATATCGCGTGACTACCTGTGCGATGTGTGGTCGCGCGTTAATGTGCATTAACGTAAAATGTTCACCCACGAATGGAGCAAATGGTACGAGGTGATCAGCTAAACATTGGTTGATGTACCTATCAGCCGTTAACGCACCATTTTCAATGAAAACAAGCTCAGTTTCCGCGTGCATTGAAATACCAGCCCATACCATTATACTGCCAACAACAAATGGTATTCTTGGAACTATGCAGCAAATCTGAAAACCGTTCACCTGGCCTTTTCCACACACGTTCTCGTCCATCTGGTGAACGTAAACGAAAACGAGACCCATCCGTGAACAATACGGAGCTCCATTGCTCCATTGTCCAATGTCTATGTTCATGTGATGAGCTGGGAGCAACAGGAGACAAACAGCAGGTTTTCTTGAAGTCAATCCGTATTCCTGCAATCTTCGAGCTGAAACTGTAGTACCATGTACATTTTCCACTTGACGAGATAAAACAGTTGATGGTAAGCCACGGTCGCGTAGATGGATAACATTAAAAAGCGGTCTTGTCGCATTTTGTCCAAACAATAATGTCACTCCTGACAATTAAAACACGCATTCAACTTAAAGCAGTTCAACTTATGAAAACTGAATAAACAGCACACTAAGATTTTTTGAGTAAAGTTATTTTTGCATAGTTTTGGTTTGTCTTAAGTTTTGCATATAAATAAAGTGTATATTACCCTTTTTTATTTTTGAATCTTACTATTTAGATGTGTCATATGTTATAAAAAAAAAGTAAATACAAAAATCATTTTTTTTCCTATGATAACAGAAATTAAATGGGTTGTCCGGAATTTTTTGTCCAAGAGTGTATATTGTAATTGTTATTAGTATTACATTAAAGTGTATTGGGTTGTGTTTTACTACGGATTGAAATAGTTTAATGCAAGTTGAAATCATTCTGGAGAGACACTTCCAGGAACTTCATCACGGTACTAAATAGGAAGAAATCACTGTTTATCTACAGAGAATGTGAAGCAAAGAAAGAAAGAATGTTGAAGAAATTAAAGATAAGATGAAAATATCTGATCAAGAATGAAAAGTAAGAATATAAAAAAATAAATATATGATTTATGCAGAGTGTTCTGATACTGAGTTAAAAGATAAATACAACAAATACAAAATAAATAAATACAAATTTGATAAAATCAGTAAGCTTACCAAAATAAATTAGGTTCAATTCAATCATAAAACTTGCAGCACTGCAGTACAACTCGGATTTTAAGCTCGACTGCAAGCAAAACAGATTCTGAGGGTTCAATTATTTTGCGGTACATAATTCTAACTGTGAATAGATTCTAATGTTTAACAACTGGCCGATACGCACTTCAAAAACTGCAAAATAATAACGTGCATGAGGGTCGAATCGTTCTGTGTTGATAATGATGATGGTAAAGTGCACATCTGCCCATCACGCTTTGAATTTTGTAAATTCTCATTGTCAAGTGCACCCCACGTAACAGATACTGTGAAGCAGTGCAACTGTTAGATTTTTTATTAACACAGTATTGAACGTATTAAAATAATAATAATATCGAGGGACGAACGCAATGTGAACATTGTGTGCAACGTCTTTATTTAGGAAACATATTTTTATTTTATTAGGACCGGCCAAAATAGATTCGTCGCTGTACATGATTTGTTCCATTATCAAGCCTAAATGCTTATTAATACAAACACAATGACCGTATTCATGACATAATGAGAGTTTTAATAGATTATAATAAATTAATTATGAAACACAGACGTTACTGTGTTTGAAAACAGAAATAACACGCTTAACTTGTACAGAGAAGTACCTAAGTACTACAAGTAAAAAAAAATATTTAACTTATTTTCTTTGGCCTTGTTTGTAGAATTTCTCTAAAATGGATTTTTTATGTGTCAGGTATGTACCTCATTTAGATTAATTTGTCGTGTTAACTTACGAAACGTGTTCGTGTGTGTGCACAGTGTTAGATGTGTAATTATTTACTCGTTTCGTGCAGTTTGAAAGGCAAACTATTTCGTAATGTTCAAACGATTACGAAAGAAAAATGAACGTAAATGCAAAGTATAACTACGTGTTTCGTGGTACTGGTTAACGCAAAAAATAAAAAATGCATTTAATAGGATCATCACATCATCAGTCTCAATTAACACGTAATAAATATCCATTATAATCGCGTATATTTGAGTATTATTTTCCAGGTGGAGAAAATTTTACAAAAAAAAAAAACTCGAAACGTTGCAAATCGATGTACTACCAACGAAATAAATATGTAGTACATTTTTCTTATACTACGAAACCTTCAAAATTTCTATTAGTTATTAACGGAACCTAAACCACTCTTGGGGCAATTTTACATCGTCGTACCAGCTTTTCACCTGATACCTAAGCAACTATTTTTAAGTAGCACATGTTTGAACATTCAAATATTTTTTTCCTGTTTTTAACACTCTATAGTCTTTGTTATTTTTCCAAACTCAACAAAACTTTTTTGGTAAAAAATAAAAATTCAACTGCGTTTTCAGATAATAACTAATTTACATGTGTCCAACATTTAATTGACAAATCACCCGGATAGATTTCTCGTTTATCTTATATTCAGCAGCACTCATAATGAAAAGCGCAACAAGACTAACAAAACCAAATACATACACATGCGGGTACTAACGAGCTGTTATTTAGTAGAGATAACACAACATTTACTACACAATGCCAAGT
The DNA here is from genome assembly GCA_039766575.1 of Serrognathus titanus. Classification (NCBI taxonomy): domain Eukaryota; kingdom Metazoa; phylum Arthropoda; class Insecta; order Coleoptera; family Lucanidae; genus Serrognathus; species Serrognathus titanus. Next base: position 54,622,785 of record CM077912.1, read on the forward strand.
TTGTATAATTTCATTTATTAATCTCGTGGGAGATACGCCCTTCGCTTAATTTTACGGCCGCACGTCGTTATCTTACAACTTAAAGACGATAATTAAAATTTCGTTTAGCACATAAGGAAATGCTCATTTTTCTTTCGGTGTGCCCGTTAAATCATTTGAATTGTTGATTGTACTTGGAGATTAGTGAGAGGTAGTTGTAAGTATATGGAAGCGACATAATTTATTACGAATGACCGCGACCTTAACGTTTGTCTTCATTTTTCTGTATTAAAATCATTTACATGTACGCCTTATGCATTCATTAAATACATTTTGAAAGTCTCTACAAAAAATAATGGTGGATAAATTGAATTACATAACGGGTGTAGTGTCTTTGGTTTATTACAACAGGTGCATTTCTTTTACAAAAGATTTCAATAAACTAAAAGAAACTTATAGTATATTATTTAATAAATGGGTTCCTTTATAGTTTATTTAAAAAAAAATATTAATAATTTGTAAACTTTGCCTTCAGGTCTAATTGAATTTCAATCCCCCTCAGTGTGTGACCTAAAAATGCAGAGATTAGACGATACAGATTTTTAGAAACTCAATAAAAGACTATTTTTTAAAAGTTTTTGTGAAGAGAATATTAAAAAATATATGTAGTAATAATACAGCTTATCAAATCAAAAAACAAGTATATAATTTCCAATGCGGCCAGGGCCGTCTTAACATAACTCCAGTATATACTGCAAGAGTTAGGGAAACCTTGGTAAAACCTAACTAGAGTATGTAGTGTAATTGTTGTAATTACAATTTAAATAATTGTAACAATTGTAACAATAAACTTAATGTTTCCGATCATCGTATTTCATTTAACGAGTTTAGGAAACTGCAAAAAGTTTCATTCAAATTTACAAAGTCTGTTTGTTTATTAATTGCATTATTTGACATTTTTAGTTTAAACATTTCGATAAAGTTAAGTTTAAAAGTGTTAGATTTACGAAAAAGAACTTTGGCATTTTCGAAATTAAAAATATTATTATTTAAAAGAGAATGTTCAGCTAACATTGAATGGCTTTAATTTTATTTTTGGTTATAATATTTATGTTGATCTAATTTTTCTTTTTTAATTTTGGCTGGTTTTGCCCACTGAGTTACAATTTTGACAATTTACCTCATGAACTGCATTTGGTATATTTTTTTCAGCTAAAAGCTGTCATATGGGAAGATGTATTTTCGTGGTGCAGCATAATTCCCCTATCTGGAACTCAACTGAATACTTCAGGCAAACATTATTTAGTGTTCTATTTAACTGTAACTGTCCTCTTCAATTAATTTTTTAACAACAACAATGTTTTTGTCACTAACAGCCGTAGGAGGGTATCCTGCTCCTTTTTGATGCTGAACAGAATTCCCTTCGCGTTCAAATTCCTTATACCATCGGTAAATTATAGCCAAGGAAGGTGCTTGTTCACTAAAAGCCGAATCTAAACTCTTTTTGCACTCATAACAGCTATAAATCTTTTTAAAAATCATAATAAATCATGATTCGAAAATGCTCGCTGGTTGTTAATTCCATTTTTTTACTTGTAAAGTCACTGTAAAAAATTAGTAACTTGGGTTCTAACGAACTTAACTTCAACAATTAAACTTCAAATGACTGATAAAGAGTTACTTTAAATAACACTGTGTGTTTTGTTTTTCACGGCCTACTAGATTTTTCTTATTCTCAATAAATTCAATTTTACCCTCGTATACTGTTTACTCGATAATAATCTATTTCTTTGTTATAAAAATATACTACAAGTAATCATAAAATGAAAGAAGTAACTTAGACATGACAGAGAAAATCGGAATAAAAGGAAATATAATGAAAATTATAAATAAAAAGATTAAGAAGAATTAAGAGCTAAAAGTAAAACTGAAATAAAATGTATACATGGGAAGAGTTACAGAAAAAACTAATGTTATTGAAAATTAATTCAAACGAATGGTACTGATAGATACAAAATAAATGTTGGAATATATATATAGAAACCAATAACCAGTCAAGCACGTCCAAAAAAAGTCTAACTTCAAGTTTCTTGTCATAAATATCCGATCCAAATTTGGACAATCCGCTTTAGGAACAGAAACCTACATACATATATACTGTGCCTGACAAAGAATATATTGTTCCGAGACCCCGCTTTTAATTTACAAAATTACTTGAAACAAACAGAATTCAATTCTAACTTGAAAATGCATGTGTTGAGTTGTTCCACATTTTTACGGACTTTTTTTCCTTCATGACCCGCCTGCAAGGATGCACCGGAGGCACCGCAGCCATTTAGGCTTAGTGTGCTCGCTCTGGTTCTCTTACCGCAACCACCAGTGAGACATGTCTCCTGCACCAGCTGGTACAGGTTTTTCACTGATTGCGTGTTGAAATTTTCGGAAACTATCATGAGATGTCCGAAAATATGCTCTCTGCGATTTGCCAGTGCATCACATCTACACAAAATGTGCATTGCTGTCTCTGGTTCTCCATTGCAGAGTCTGCAGTTTAGATCCCCATTGAATTTACAGATCCTCCACAGATGCTCCTTAACTGTCAGGTGTCCTGTTAGTAACCCCGTGGTGATCTTGACTTGCGTCCTGCTTAAAACCAAAAGTTCTGCAGCTCTCTTTTTACAAGGACTACTAAGGAAGGTCTTGCTGTGGCGATGTCCTGGTCTGCTTAGCCAGTATCTGTTATGTTCCTCGCTTATCCAGTCACTAAAAAGCCCCGAATAGCGTTCTTGGTTATACCTAGGACAGGTTCAGGGCCATACCCGCATCCTGCCTGGCTAGTTCGTCGGCCCATTCGTTGCCGATAACCTGGCACCCACACCAGCGTGACGCAGTTGTATTCCGCCAGGTCATTGAGCTCACTCAAACATTTCCACACCAGTGTGGAAGAGATCTTTGAGCTTACCAAAGCCTTCAAACCCGCCTGGCTATCGGTTAGAATAAATATCTGCTTATTTGTGTATGCCCTCCTTTTGTTTTCCCGCGTACATTGTAATATGGCGTATATTTCTGGTTAGAACAAATTGGCCCAACGGAAAGCATAACTTTTCCTTTGGACTATGCCCGTGTATTCCAGACCCGGCACCAGTCTCAGTTCTGGATTCGTCCGTGTACCAGATCAGATTTCCAGGAGGGAAGTTCTGTTCAGGTTCCCAATGCTCAGCAGATTCATTAATTTCTATCTTAACGAGCAGGTTTATGTTGCCTTTGGGAGCCATATAGTCCGTCCTCATATCGAATAAAGGACCCCTTATGCTGCCAACTCGTATCAAGTTGGTGACATGAATCAAGGTTTTCAGAACGGGAAGGTTGCCTGGTAACCATTAGCATCGAACCTCTAACATAACAAGTGTGGGGATACTGTGTCACTTTTGATGCAGATTTTCCTTCACAACATAGATACTTTGTGCCCCAAGCCTAGACTTTAAGGTGCTTTTTGATAATAAGCCACTGGTAAATGTGAAGAAAAAACGATAATATTCAGTAAATACCCAACGAGTATTTTAAATATTTCGTCTCCGTGACGTATTCCCGCGCTTTAGTTACTGCTCGCTCATTGGCAAAAAGTTATCAGGCAACCTTCCTTTCTTGAGACCTTGGACATGAATGCTGCAATCTGTGGAGTCCTAGTCTTGCCTTTCCCATTATCACAATGTGTAAGGGAGGGAGATCTAGAAGGGTTTCCATTGCAGCTGTGGGCGTTGTTTCCTGCTTGGCCTTGGGCCACCACAACGAAGCTGCATAGGTTATTGTGGGTCTGACCATTCTGTTGTACAACCAATGCACCATACTTGTCTAATTGTTGGTTCCAGGTAAGTTTGGAGTCAAAAATCATTCCAAGGTACTTTACCTGCCCCGATAAGACTGTATTGCAGAAGACGCAGAAGACCTAAACCCTCTAGGTTTCGCCTTCGAGTGAATGACACAATGATGGTTTTTTGAGGACTGATCCTCAGACCTTCCTCCTCGGCCCACCTTGTTACTACATTCAGGGCAACCTGCATTCGGTCCCTGATAGTGTTATTGAATTACCCTTGTACGGGTATGACTAAATCATCGGCATAGCCTAAGGGAACAAAGCCTTCACCTCTAAGTCTTGGCACAATATATTTTTTATTTTATAAAATAACGACCGGTCGTTATATCATATTATTTTGTAATATAACGACTGGTCGTTATATTATAAAATAAATGAGTATATTGTTCCAAGACCCCGCTTTTAATTTACATAAATTCAATTCTAACTCAAAAATGCATGTGCTGAGTTGTTCCACATTTTTTGACGGGCATAGTACTTCATACATATATGAGTAGTAAAATAAAGAATTCACTGGAAATTCTGTAACAAAGAAGACTTCAGAGAACTGAAACATCAAAGGAAAACAGAACAAATAGAAAAATTATAAAATAGTGTCCAGTTTTGTAAAATAAAAGCAAATAATAATGCAAAATGGAACTTCTGGTACGTGTAACTGCTGTCGGAATAAGGAAATTCGTTTTTGTTTTTCTTCAATTAATTGCCAACATTCTTCATACTTCCTGTAAATATTTTGAACGACTGTATGTAAAGTCGCTGCCACATATATGCGCAAACGTTTGTATATATGCACGCAAAACTGATTTACTTCGACAAATTACACATGATTTGAAATATTTGCACATGCCTATGCAAATGCCGTCCTGCTCTTATGAATTTGCGAATTTACGCACATGTCTGGGAGCAGCGTAAAGGAAAGAATTTTCTTTGTCGTTTAACATACGCTATCCAACAAAACAATAAAATTCTTAATGTTTACTACTCTTCGTCATATCTGCATAAATGCAAAACACCTGTGCAGAATTTTTTCGACTGATGACCTCTTGAGGCTAGGTTAGATAGGTAAAAATATTTCCAATTACACTAAATACATCTGACCGAATGTGCGTTCGTAAAGCGAGTTCATTTAGCAGGCGTTAAACTTTAACGGCATTTTTATTGCTAAACATTTTCAATAATTACCTTTCTAGCTGCGGGTGCGCTCGTACCGCTGGTATTTGTTCAAGGATTGCGTTTGGATTTAACGATCGTAGTTTGCTTAAAAAACGCAAACGCATTCGAAGTTTTTTTGCGAAAGTTCAAATTGCAATTGCCTTTCTTTGCTATTTGTTTGTTTTTACGACGTTCGCAAATTAATAGCTAAAGTAGTATTCGCCAGCCATCTTTTATAACTGAGTAAAAATTTTTAAAAATATTGATTAGGTCGTTCGAAATAATTTTAAAATAGTCTTGGAATTAAAGTAGTGGGATTTTCGGATTTTTCAGATGCCTTTCCGTCAGCAACAATTATAGATCTAATGATATTTTGAATGCAAAATAGCGATAACTGGAAATCAAAGATGCTGTTTTTTTTCAGATTTCGGAAGCTTGATAATTAAATAATGAAGAAATTTAAATGACCGTTAATTAGTATCAGAGTCAGTTCTTACAGATTTCTTGCTTGTAAGAAAAGTAGTCAATTTATTTGGATCAACGAACGTTTGAAAATACAAAGAAAAGAGTTAGCTGATAGTGATAGTGATATACATCCGTAATGTAATATCTGTTTGAGATATAATTATACATAATTTTCTGTAGATACAGGTTTTTCCGAAGCCAAACATATACACATTCGTAAATTGCGTTGATGTTGCCCATAACACCTTCAAAATATTTTTAAAAAAACATCTGGCGTGATTTCTTTCCCTTCTATTAACAATACCATATTTTTCTACTTCTACAATAGAACAGCTGGTTCATGTCAATTTCGAATGAAAAATAGGATCATAATTACGCTAATAATTTTCATTTAAAAAACATCAACCCAATGAATATTGATCGCAGTATTTAACGTGGAACTCCCGGCAAGAGAAATAAACAAACGTACATATGTACATCTGCGGGGTGATTAAAACGATGAGCGCCTGCATCAATTAGCACATGAACTGGGCGTAATGAGTACGCGGTACTTTCGCAGCTAGAATAATTAATTTCCACTTGATTGTACTTCCTAGCGGTTTGCAGATGCGTGTGGAAAGTAAATATCATCCTTTCCGCAGTAGATTGCCTGGAACTCCAAGTGGGTTAGGTGCAGTTAAGATAGCGGATATTTACTTTACGCCAAGCGATAGCTCAGAAAGGATTTTTGTCCTTACGAAAGTAGGACGGGAAAATGCGGAAACTTTCGCCAATTTCATATGTATGATCTATAAAAATGGAAAAGAAATTCCCGATTTGCATATTTTATGGATTCGTGTGTGGGGTAAACTACCAAGAACCGTTGGAACTGGAGAGATGTTTTACATATTTAATAAAATAATAAAAATTCAAAATTTAGGAAATTTAAATTTCGCAAATGTCTTCGTTTCAAATGACAAAGACGGTCTTAGGAATTGTGTACACGTAATTTCCACGCATTCTTCATACTTAATCACCTACAGACAGTTAATTGTAGAAGTAAGTATCGATTTCAATTTACGTAACAGTAATGGAAATTCTTCAAATATCTGTTAGATACAAAATTTATATTTGTATGTAGTAATATAAACAGGAATTAACAAATTTGTCCTGAAAATCATGAAATCAGAAAACTTAAATGACTTTGTGACAAAATTAAGATGTCTTTCTTCTGTAATTTAAACCGCTCAGCCCTTAACGTTTAAGCAAGCAGTACAATTTTTTTTACAAATATGAAAGTATGTAGTGTTCACCTTAGCGTTTCGTTTTAAATTACGTTTCGTAACAGCACATTCCCACGAGGCAGAATGATAAACTAAATATTCTCACTGCACTCGTTTTAATAAAACATTGCTCCGTTATTATCAAAAATAATCCATTTTCATTTTAATTATTGATGTCCGGTAATTAATTCACAGTCTCAAAGCGCAAAATTGTTCTGAGGATGACTGCTGGCACTTTTGATAATAGATGTACTAATTTCGTATCAAAATAATATTATGTTTATAAAGAGCAAAAATCTAAATTCAATTGACAGAACAACACGATGTAATAAATAAACTCTACTGTAGTCAGTTGTTAATATTTAAAATCGTTTACTGATATTTCAAAATATTAATTTTGGTTGGTTTAAATTTGGTAATAAAAAATTGAATGTATAAACATTTTAACAAAACATGATATTAATTTCATTACAAGGTCAATTATATATAAGTAAAATATGGGAAGGAAAATGGGTTTGATTAATTGCTTAACTTGTTATTATTATTTAAAAGTTACATTTTGAAGTATTGACTCTTTTCTAACATACGGTTGAAAACATTTCATTATCGAGAGCCAAGTAAGAGCTAACAAAGAGAAAGTTAAACCAGCTAACGTGGGTAGAGTGTTCATGGTAATAAAATCAGGCAAAAATAGAAATCAAATCCTTTCTTTAATATCAAAGTTATTGGAATACTCTTACTTCAAAGAATTAAGGAAGCCATTACTCGTTTCCAGAATACCATTCAGTTAAGAAAAAGCTGTTAAACCTACAGTATTGCTCCAGGCATGACATAAAGAAAGGAAAACATTTGTAGCAGTTATCTTGTAATATCATTTGCAGAGTTATTATATCTTTCAAGGTTATGGGTCAGAAGCGCATTGAATTGCGCACGGTGGGAGAGGCGCATACCATTTCCATTACTTACAAATTAGTTGCTATTTATTCGCATGCTAACAAATAATTTTTTGGACGTCGCTGACTCGATAGCAAGCATTTCGCTCACCGATAACCTTGAAAAATATAAAATCCCCCTCAGTAGTAATAGCACTTTTCATACTATAATATTTCTAATGAATAAAGGAACACAATTCTTCGCTACATTTAATGATGACAATACAATTTTGCAGTCCAAGAAAATAATTTAAATACGATTCCTAAAAATCTTTAAAATCCTGCATCAATTTGCAACCTTGACAGAATTATTCAGGACTTCACCTAAAATTAACCTGGAACAAATTAATAATATTTTTAAATGTTATAAGAATTGGACGTTTCTTCTTATCGACTGTGAAATACAAAATTCGTTGAACTCTGCTTTATTTGTATTAAATTAGTTCTCGTTAAGCCCCATGAATTATTTACACATTATATTACAAACAGTACCATTAACATTTCAAAAGTGTATTGAAAGCGTAAATGCAACACGCACATTGAACTTATGCAATAAGCCCCCATTATGTTTTATTACCGCGGTTTGATTAACGAAACCATACGTTTGATTATCAGCAGGGAATACGAAGGCATTCGTTGTCACATTAAATTTTCAGAGTCAGGTCCATTAAGTTAATAATTTTATTTCGATAAAGAATTTCACTTAACGTCGCGGCCGATAGTGAAATTAATATTTATTAATACTACTATTTAAAGCGCCTTTTTTACTGCCCCTTTTTTACGGTTTTCGCTTTTATTTTCATCGAACGCCACAAACGTGCAGCTTTGATATAAGCCGCCGCCAACAAAAACAGACCGCGGTGTATCCACGACATGTGGTTAATAATAAGTCCCTTCGTTTAGTTCTTTTGTACTGTTAATCTGTAGTCATTGTGCCCAGTGATCTACATTTGGAGGTCGTTCGAGAACATTAAATGAATTGATTCTACTGTATAACACGTACGTTGTTGCACTTCACACGTATTGTAGAAGTTCTACACGCCCGATTATGGGAACAAAGACGTGAGGGGAAAGCTTTTCAATACGGGTTAAGTTGTGAAAAATGTTAATGCCTTTCTTCTAGTCGCGCGTAACGAGAGTGCTTAATGTGTACTTATGGAACAATTTAAGCGATTTTGCACTTGTGCCTTGAATTATTTTCAATCGAGTATTTGACAAAGATATTATTGAGCAAGAAACTGGAGGTTGCTGAACTTCTTAGTAGAGAGAAAGTTTTGAGGTAGAGAAAAATTCATTCATTATATGTATGCATTCGTAGACGATTCAATTGTGTATTTGATACGCAAATACAATTGTAAGTAGGACGTATCCGCATCTCTACGCAAAACAAATTCAATTTAAACTAATTTGTCCACCAAATATCGATTTTACTATTTCATATGTTAAAATTCTTTGCTCAAGAATAATATTAAATTTAAAAGCGCGCCTTTGATGTAAGTGTCGCATCCGGTTTAGTTTAGGGAAGTTGATATTAACTTTATTTTTAATTATGTTACATTAATGCTATTTTTATAGGAAGACTCCATTATACATAGGTACATTTGCAAATATTTTCTATTTGTGTATAAAGTATAAGATTAAGTATTTTTCATATGTGAGTTCATATTATAAATGTGTTCCATGGTAATATATTATAATTAGCATAATTAACAGGCATTTATAATGTCGATACTCTGTATGTCTAATAAACTTTTCCTTCGATTGTAATTCCGATTTATTGCGTTCTTATAAATACAGGTAATCAAAATTACTCGCACTATAATGAGAAATTAAGAGATTGCAATATCCATTACCCCCTTTTTTAATCAGCAATTAACACACGTTGTAATTAACTTAATCCATTACAATTACAACGCAAACAGGTTCGAACTGCTAATTATGCAGTAAACAATATTTAATCGCATTAGCGTTGTTTTCGTTCGTTTTATCGGTTTATTTACCTATGAAATCCCCGGAGTTCGTTTTTCGCTTTGAATGTGATCTCTCCAACGCGCAAAGGGAAACACCATTAGCATTTCCGTGATTTCCACGGAGCGTTTACAAAAGACTCACGGATGCTTAACGCAATTTTCATAGCCTTCCCGGATCTCTACGTTCGATTGCACGCTGTCTGCACACTAACAGTCGTCGCTTTTGGGGGACTTTCTCTTTTCCGGTGTTTCGCGTTTCCGGCGGCGGAATGAAACGCAATTGTTTGCACCTGTGCGAGCTTGCGTACCAATTTTATCGCAAGAGAAGGGTCCCTGTTAGATAAACAAGGATACGAGCATAAATTATAAGTAATTACAGACATCAGACTTCTGTATTTAACCGCCCTTTTATATGGTGCAGTAAACGGATAGTAAAACTGATTTATTAATTTATAACATCAGATTATATGGAAGAATATGAAAAAAGTGTATTTCAGTTAGTTTTATGATGGTGTTCAAGAAGTTTTCCATTTATTGACTTTACAGACGGTGGATTGTAACTTTATGTTTGTATGCACTTAAATCCATAGCGTGTCTACATAAAATGTTGTGTGAGGTAATGCACGCAAAACTGTAATTGTTTATCCAATTACTAACTTAACTTAGTGAATACGAAAACAGCTGCAACTGCGAATAAAATATCTAAAAACTTACGACCAAGTGGAAACATCTTTCGTCAGGAATGCTGGCTAGGGATAGGTAAATAAATTAGGGTGCGTTCAAGCATTGCTTTATTTAGAATTGGGGCAGCTGCTGTTCCAGTGAGCAACCAGTCGGAGCTAATAATCCCCTAGATTGACTCTCAATCTTATCACGTCGACTGAGTACATAAATAGAATTAAAATAATTGCCTATTAACGTCGGGGAATCACTAATCGAAATTTCGTTTCAGAAGTCGAAAGAAACGAGAAAGTTTCAACAGTGTACAAAGCTTGGTAGAGAGATTTGTTTATTGAAACATTTAATTTTTGTGTTGACGGGATATATTAGTGTGGGTGTCATAACAGACAAAACACAGATGTTTTGACGTTGTTCAATAAATTTTCTTATATGTAGTTTAAATAAGATGTGATATATAGTTACAGATACAATATTAAATTTAAATAAGATGTATTACACAAAAAATCATGACCAGACAATAAATTCAAAAAGTAGAAATTGTTATTACACATTTTTACTTACTTAATCCTCGTGCCTTCTGAGCGAACCAAACTGCTATTTGCTATATCATCTATGATATAAGTTGAATAATATTTTTACAATTAATGAAATCCCAACTTTCTGATGGTCATAAAAGTAGTTAATCAAGCTTTAAAGTTTTTATGAAATTATGTGCATATAACTTTAAGTATACTAATCATACTAATAAATCAGTATCAAAATATTTTCTATAAAATCAGTCACTTTAATTCCTTTTCAGTGTTTCTTAAAACTACTCTGTGTAACGACCAACGACCCATTTTATTTTTCAGTCGTTTTTAATCGAAAAGAAGTAATCGATACCAATATTTCTTGCGAATGTCCGTATAACTGATATCTCCGCGCCCAACTATAAAACGAGAAGAACAAGCCAGACACCGATTTTAGGTGAATTGATTGCGGTGGCCTCGTTTCCAATTGATAGCTAGCGTATTATAGGCATCGCTTTGTAATAAATCTGAACGGCGTGTCATTGTTGGCAGGAAGTAGGCTACAATGGGTTCGACAACTTCCGTTTTCTGTTAACTCGTCATATGTACGTTCCACTCTAGGAAAACGCGGTATTTTCGCGGCGCCTATTATTCGAGTGAGTCAAACCGAAGAAACCGCACGACTATAAAAGTGTTAACGCAGCCATCGATGGTCTGAAGTCGCTTCTTTTGCCGCAATTTCCTGCAGCAAATAACGCGTGTAAAAATAGCTTTAAGTACAGGAAGTTTGTTGTAATGTGTGATAATATGAGTAGTACATTGTTGGAGTTTTATGGCTAGGCGGTAGTAGAAGCAATAAGATGTGTTTATGAGAGAAATGGGTGTAAGATCCAAAGAAACGAAAGTGAAGAGAACGGAGGTCAACAAAGAATATGAGCTACTATCTTCTATTTTATTGTTCAGTTAGTAATCTTAATAAATTATATTTTCTAGAATTAATTATACATACATTAAAACTGTGTAATAAAACTTGAAAAGTATGTATTTGCAAAGATTTTACAGGAATAGTTCCTTTGAACACTTTTGAGATTTTATTATTCATGTATCTTTTCTTTTATTTATGAATTAAAAATGTATTAAATACGGAGAAACTTTTTTCCAGTTATACAAATAAATACCTAATCATGCACAGATCCATATCAGTAAAGTATAATTAAATTGTATAAGGCTGAAAGTCATATGGAACTCATTCTAAAGTTTTGTACAACATTCATCTGAAAATATTTTCACCGAAGCTTATCTAATGACAACGTATTGTGCAAACATCACACACTTACAAAATACCTTATTCCACTAATCCTACAATTTAGTCTTAGGGTTTTTTATCTCCGGTAATCAAACATCTAAAATGTCGATGTGATATTATTATTAATTTCTTTAGATAATGTTGTCACCTTTTCAATAAATAACGAAATAGCTATACAGGATGTTTCATTGAAGATGCATCAAACTTGAGGGACACGTTTCTGACATTGTTTCAAACAAAACATCTTAATAAAAAAATTTAATCGGAGCAAGTTGAAATTTGCGTAATTTGGAGTCGATGTTTTTTGAAATACTGTAGCGCGCGGAATCGTGAAACAAAACCGACGTTTGAAATTGCATTTATGAATGGCACACAGCTGCAGGGGGGTAATAAATCCATAAACAGCGAAGAAATTTATGACTAGATTTTATTTTGTCCTTGACCGAAAGCTCGGTATATTCAGCTTTGCCATACATCGAATGCAGCAGCGATGCGAAATCGCGTGGATATTTAAACTTATTTAATTTAATACTAAATTACAAATGTGGGGCTATCCAAAAATATGCATTTAGTATGTATGTACAAATTGTTATTAAAATAAAATTTGTCGAATCTTCGTATGTGAATGAGTAACAATGCATTCATTCTCATTTAAAGTCCATCCTAAAAATATGCGACTTTACTTTCCCTTCGATTTTCTCTAAATTTATTCATTACAGAGAAAATTTTGCAAAGAAACTTTTCTTTCTTTTCCCGACATCTACCCGCATACCAAGTTTGATGCATCTTTAATGAAACACCTAGTATATTAGTTACTTTTTTGTGATAAGCAGCCGTGTATACTTAAAATTAAGACATTTCTGCATTCTTATTAGCACGACTTATACATCAGAAACTATTTTATTTCCTCAAGAAAAACTAACAGTAAGACGTGCGGCATTTTTTCTGGAAATTACAACTTTTCGGATCTCTAAAGAAAATAATAAATATCATCTAAAATACCTAAAAGCCCTTTGCAAAATTGAAAAGAAATTGTCGGTTTTCTTAATCTCTTTCAAAAGGACTAACTTTTATACAAAGAAAATAAATTTACCTCCATAAAGTCTGTTTACTCTCTTTTCTTGTCTTTTTCATAAAGCTAATAATGATGTGTATATTTTATTTGATTTTTTCCGATTTAAAATTTTCTAACATTAATTTTAAGTATACAAGTGAGTTGATAGAGAAGGCTTCAGTTTTAGTAAAGAATGTTATTTGAATATACGAGAAGAATCTTAATCTTTCCAACAATTTCATTCTGAATTAAGAACACGCTTTGACGTAATTTTGGTGGAATTGATTGACACAGGTACTCTTGTCATTTTTATCATTTTGAATCTAAACTTTAGGTACCTAAACTTTTCCTTTTTCCAAATAGAAAAAGTGAAGTGCAGAAGACAATCGACTTCTGTTGGTTATTTCAAAGAAAAAAGTGACCATTCTTAATCCCGTCTTTGTATAATCGTCATCTATTTTTTCTCGGTGGAACAAAAAATCTAAAGAATATAGATTTCTTAAAATGCGGTCAAAAGTTATGGTATATTCGATAATCTTTTCCTCTTTTGTTCAATACAATTGTTTCTTTTATTTGTAATGATGAAAAATTTCATTTAATAAAAATTTAATTAACAAAGAACACAAGAGCCCAAATAAATTTTTGATAAAGGGCCCAGCTGTGTTAGAGGTTGGAGTACATTAAAATGTACTCACTTAATCTTCAGAGCTATCTGCACTTATGGGTATAAGACATTCGGGGGAGTTGAGCTAATTCCGTTAGGTCATTGCCACATTTCTTTTCAGCACTTTCTGCCTTGAGTTTTTTTTTTGTTTCTTTTCATTTCACTCCTCTTTTCACCACTTCTTCTAGCCGTAATCTTCTCGATGTTCTTCTTGTTTTGTTGCCTCAAATACCAGTCTATTTTATCTTACGTCATTCTTTTCACGTGCCTGCTGAAATCACTTATTCTACCTTTTCGTCTAAACTAAGGTGACCAGACTGGTTCCATAGGAAAAAAAGATACGTTTTGTAATGATTCTTGAAAGAACAATGACTAGGTCTTATCAAATGGTAACAATAGACGTGACAAAGAAAAAAAAATTAAAATGAGAGAACCTGAAAATTGTTGTAGAATAAGAGAAGAAGAACAGAACTTAAATATACATTGTTAATACGACCAACGTATGACAGGAAATAAAGAAGAAAAGTGAAGGCTTCCATGGCTGTTGTCCATCTTCATCTAGGTTTACTGTTTGAACCGCGTCACTGCTTCTCGACGTTTAGTTCTTCGTTGAGAGAGAATCTTTTCAGGACCTTTGATATTCTCTTTAAATTGTCAGTCTCTAAAAAAAGCGGCAGTAGCAGCGGCCCAAAGCAGTTTTTCTGCAACGAAATTATTGACTGAAAGCTCTGTAACCAGTGTACACACTCCTTCAGTAGAACAAGTGCGTTCGTAATATCACGGAGTGTACGCAACTTAATTAAAACACTACGTAACTTCTCTTTCCCCTCTAAGTTGGCCGATCTCAGAGGGAAAGTAATATTTTCAGAAATTTCGCAACTGCAACGTCTTCTAATTATTATTCTACAGTTGAGGAACGATTTACAAACACGTTTACAATTATATATTTTCTAAATTTTCCTCCGCAAACCTCGTCCATTTTTATTTTAAAATATCAAAAGAGAAAACTTGCGTTCTACTCATCATACTTTTCACTGCTAATAACCACAACCAATTTTACTACTACAAAGATATCCAGAATGATTGAAGGTGATTTTTTAACCAAATGTTATCAAAACTAATTTGCCAAAAATGATTGCACGGGATTCTTGACAACTGAAATTTGACAAATTTATTTTTGAAGCATATTTTTGAAGTTGTCCGGAAAATGACAATGGAGCTTGGGACTACTCTATACGTTTATGTCATTTGCAATTTATTAATCAATTCCTGAACGAAGCAAGAGTTGATCATGAGATATTTGCACAGCATGTTCGTCGAATTGTTTCTCGTTTTCATAACACTGGTAGTGTATGCAAGGGAAAGTCTACTGGACGATCATCAGTTTTAACTCCAGAAATTTTAGAAGATGTTCGGGCCCGTTTAAACCAAAGCCCTACAAAACCCCTGCGACAGTTATCTGCTCAAACAGGAAAAAGCATTTATGTAAATTATACGATTTATTACATTACATATTATTCACTTCTATGGAACGTGCAATAGAGTTGCAAAAAGTTGCATTTACATGCTTACAAACTTTCTACCGTCCAAAAACTGTTGTCACGAGATTATAACGAGAGGATTCAATATTGTCACCGGTTTAACGAGAACATAAATGATGACAACATGTTGGATCTTGGCATGGTTTTATTTAAATAGATATGTTAACTCGCAGAATTATTGAACATGGTCTGCAGAAAACCCTCATATTAGACATGAAACAATTTTGCATCCTGTTAAAATTGGAGTTTGGGTAGCTATGTCACATAGAAGAATATATGGACCTGTCTTTTTTAATGAAACTGTTACTGGTGAAAGATATCGAAATCAAATGCTACAACCTTTTTTTGAACAACTGCATAATGCAACATGGGTACTTCCAACAAGATATTGCAACTGCACACACAGCACGTGCAACAATAGCTTTAATACAAGAATTTTTTGATGATCATGTCATAAGTGCGGGAAAGTTTCCTGCAAGATCTCCAAACCTTATTCCGCTGGATTATTACCTGTTTGGATATTTAAAAAACTCAATTTATAAAAATTGTTTACATACACTAGCAGATCTACAGGAAGCCATCACAAATCAAATAAGTAACATAGAAGAAAAAGTTCTACACAACGTTTTTGAAAATATGAAACGAATAATTCAAAAGTGCATTCAGAATAATGGGAGACATTTTGAGCATTGTAAGTTATTATTTTTATTAATTCTTATTTATCCTCGCAAAATGTTTCTTAAACAATTAATAAAAAAAATCTGTAGTAATTTATTTTCTTCTACCTATATTTTCAGTTTTCACTCTTCTCGATTCATTAAAACCAAATTTTTCATCTCGACCTAAACACCTCACATGACAATAACCACAATTCAACAGTGCACTACTGGTTGCGTAGCTATAGAGTTGATTTTGTTTCTCGCTAGCACGCCTATGATTCTAATACAAGATCAGTATACAAGTTATGCGGCACAAGAAAAAATTCAATGAAGTGGCACGTTCAATCATTCTAGATATCTCTGTATAATGCTACAGTATTTCCTAGGCAGTACCACAGCAAAATCTTAGAATAAATTTTTATTTCATACTAATTTATTACATAGAATTTTTAAACATGTTTTTCCATGACCTGCAACTACGAATCTTTTAGATTTAATCTGTCAATTCAACAAAGAATCACACTGTTCAATCCATTCGCTTGATTTTTAACTTCGCAAAAGATTATAATTATTACTATTGTTATTTAAATGTCAAATATTGTAACAATTTAATGTATAACAATTGTAATCCAAAGTCTCCTTTGTTTGGAAAATATGAACATTTATTTTCAATATTAAATATTCTCGAGACTCTTATGAATCGAACTCTCATTCAAAGTAATGTATATTCCTTAAAATTTGTGAACCAGCTAAGAAACTCGTTTAATTTTAGAAGAATTTGGAAATAAATACATTTATCCTTCTGACCATAATCGGTTTGCTTAGTGTCAGCAATTTTTCTTGATGTGTTTTCACAGCGGGAGAAAATGACTTCCTTTAAAAGGTAATTCAATAGCCTGATAAATTCGTCAATTATCTCCGTATTGTCGCCCACGACAACTCGAAAGAGATATAATTATGAAACGTGAAAAATTTATGGCATTGCGGTTACATCAACCACTTCTGCCAAGTCCTTAAGCGGCAACTAAATTTATTGCCATTGACTTAGCAGTCTGCTCATAAACATTCCCCATAGAGACTTTAAACATGACAGTTGCGGTGATTATTCGCATACTCGCAATAATACCTACAAAGCCATTAGTGCCTGGCAAAAATCCACAAAATGTTAAAAAGAGAGATGGATTAATCGATTATAAACACGCGGTAGTTAATTGCTGATTATTATCCATTTGCTTTTACAACTGGGCGCATTATGAGGGCAAATATCTGTCCGTATAATCTGTGGTCTATCCCGGAATCCGCTTACGGGCTTAGGAAACAGTATTTTATGCTGCAGTTAGTTTAGAACGTGTTTCGTTTTAGTCTCTTGCGTAAACAAATCTCAAATTAATCACGCGGGACCTTCCACAAAAAGCAGGTATTAATATCCATCCCACAGATTTGGGTCAGATACAAAAAAAATATTGCATAATTTAAGTAATAATTACAGACACATGCTGCTCCGTAATTGAGCATTCACTCGGTCCTAATTAATTACTTAATTATTCTTCGGATTTTATTACTTTCTTCTCCATTCATGCAGTTGTGAGGCTCGTTTTTGTGGCGGCTTTTTCTAAATGAGATCAGAGATGCTATTATGACGTACATATCTGTGCGTTGTACACTCCCATGCCTTCGAAATCCTGATTAATGGTTTGGGAACTGCTATTACTCAGATCCGTGTCACATGTCTGTGCGAGATTACGAAATTTCATTTAAAAAGAAATATGTTTACAGGATACTCGTCGGCTTCCCGTCCCATGAATGGCTTTTAAGGATATGCAACGGCGAGAAGTGATTTATGTTGATCTGCGATCGGATTGTAAAGACGTGTGTTAAGAAATTTTCTGCTTTTGAGCACGGAAAAATTAGAATTCGCTACATATTTTAAAATTTCAGGTAGAAAAATATTCATTACAATAAAAACAGAACAAACCAACCTAAAATTTCCTGTATTGTATTAATTATTCTGAAGAAAAGCATTCATTCATTTTATTATGTGCCCATCGTTTGATCAATAATCTTAAGAACTTTCATCTAACTATTTCTTTTTAACTTTCGTAAAACAGCTTTACTTCTCGCAGTCAGAAGTCACATTGAATTCTTAATTCAAATTAATCAGACCGGCATGTAATAAGAAAATAACATTTTCGTTATTTATCCTAAGTCAGTATGATGAAATAAATATGGAGCCCAGTTATGACTATTTCATTCCAGCTGCTACTTTGTAGTTAATAAAATGATTTTCATCTTTCAAATAAGTTACTTTTTTTCCTATGTTGAAAATGTTTCTATAAAATTTCTCCTTAATTAATCCTCCTACGTATACATATATCAAATCTCCATAAGCATATCAGATGACCTAGCTCGAGCACAAAAGAAATTTCGAAGAGGTTTCTTCCTCTCCCGTTTCAGGGTCTCAAGTGCCTCCTCCTATCGGCACAGACACACCCCAGCCTCGAAGCCGTATTATTTTTTTAATCGAACTTGAGCGACTCCTATTTCCATCCACCCATGGGTTCGTTTGGAAACTTTGTAGGAGTTTCGTGGTTTCACGCCTCCGTTCTGGTATACTTTATACACGTATTCTTCTCCTAGCTCCGTTTATACGTGAGACGTGATACACACTTAATTTCACCGGAACTTGAGTAGCGCTGCGCTGACTTTATTAGTGTTGAATTACGTCCGGTAATAAAATTTGCCGGAAAAACTGCTACGGCTCGGTTCGCACCGGGAAAGTTTACGTAAAAGTGAAATGAATTCTTGTAATCCGGAAATTCTGTGGTATAATTCTGTATAGTGTTCTCTCTGTTGATATGATTACGACAACGGTTTCAATTTCTTCCACAGGGTAATTGTGAACAAACGAACAAATTTCAAAACAATGCTAACTCGTGAAGAAACAAAGAGACAGATAGTTTGAAGCAGCACCTCGATTTACATACAGTAGTGGGCAAAAGTATGAACACATCTAAATATTTTAAATACTGTTAAAAGTGTGCGCTCATGAAAAAAACATTTACTATTTTTACAACATAAATAATAACTAATGCAGTAGTTTAGATGAAAGCAAAACTTTTCTACAAAATCAATTAAAAACGAGAATAAAAGAAACTTCCATATGTTAAGTAAATCTAGGCACACACTGTATGTTGCGCTACTATTTAATTAAAAAAAGCTTCTACTTCTTTAAATTTTCCAAATAATATAAGTGCTAAATATTTATTTATGCAACTAGTGTGTAAAGTAAGTCTTTTTAATCGAGTGCGAAAATAGTAGCACGAGATAAAAAGAATACGTTTATACACGTCTTGTATACAATAATTATTCTACGTCCGAACAGATTTCAAATTTTATTTAAAATAAGAAAGAGGAAACAGAATTTTTCGTAGTTAATAGACTAATTATTTATTATCGTTATTTATTTTGACAACGAACAGTCAATTCTGCGAAACGTCAGTAAGTAATTTAAATATACTATCACACGCTAAAAATCTATTTTCTGCTTTGTTTATGTTAATAATTCTATTCTTTCCGGTTTTTTACTTTATTTTAATCTTCATTTAGGTTATGAAATGCTTTGAAAACATTAATGAAACCCAACTCAACTCATTTTACATTTTACTTTCTTTTGTGCATAAAAAGAACTTTTTTCGACTACCACATGTAGTAACGAAATCTACTTAGACCTATTTTGCAATGACATTAATCAATACTCATTAATATTATTATTTATCTATAAATGATGATCAATTAATTGTTTTATATTCGATTGTAGGCATGGAGATAAACCAAAATTTAAAATTAATTGGTGATTAAAGTACCGGCCCTAATTTAAGCATAAATTATTTCATTTCATAAATTCTGTTTTTCTAAGGAAATACAGAATTTACTACTAAATAGGACTGAGTCGTTTAAATGATTCTTTATCTATTAATGTACTAGGAAACCAAAATACATAAAATTATTAAGCTAGTAAGAGAAGAATTACTAAACTATTAAGAGATGGGCTATTTCAATGAGTATTGGTTTTTTACATGCTTGCAAAAAATATATTAATAAGCACGTACTCGTACAGATGGCTGTCATTTACATATTCCGCTAAGTGTTATACCTTTGTTTGTGAGAAGAACTTTCACTAGCAACGGCTTGATTTATGTCCATCAAATCTTTCCGACATGTAAGATACGCTTCCTAATATAGACTACAGGAAAACTGGCGTATCCCACTTTCACAATACGAAACGGCCTCAATTCGTAAACGATTCCTCTTTACTTTTCAACAAGAAACCTGTTATAAACGTTGTAATCTTGGGAATTACACGCAAATCAAATAACTCTATAATTTTCGTAATCCAACAATGGGCACACATAGACCAAAAGCGTATTATTAGCAAAGCAACTTTCTCTTGCTAAAATGCAATGCGAAATTTCAACATGGTATTCATGAATGAATTTCTCCGTGTGCAGAAGTATAGTGAAGAATAAATGACGAGACGTCAGATCAAAAAGATTGTCGGTCGGCGCCTTCCAGCTTTGGAAGCGCTCACAATGTGCTTCATTATGTTCGTGACTAGAATACGAAGACCAGAATGTGTTACATAGATTTTAGATAAATAGATGCCCGTTTACTGTCGACAACGTAAGCAGACAAGTGAGGATTTCCTCGTTACCAAAGAGATACGAAAGATTTCGTTATCACCATCGTCATCATCTTTATCGCTTGTAATTATTGAATAACTTTACATTGATAAAATGCTATCGGCCAAAGATAAACATGTTGCCAAAAGTACAGTTTTTGATTGAATTTACAAGGCAGTGAGTGTAGTTTGTTGGAAATTTCCACGGTTACGCCTCGCTAAATGTTTTATGAGGATAAAGTGTAGGGTACGTATTAATTTTCATGGAGGAAAATTTTTACCTTGAGAAATGCGTGGATAATATACGTTTGCTACTGTAAACACCCTTGAGTTTTTCCTGCGAATTGGCTACAGAAATTTATGAATACTTTATGGAATCTTGCAGGAAAAAGATATAAATTTTATGCCTTCAGACAGTTATGAAAATTGTTCTACTATGTGTAACTGAACATTTTCAATGTCACAACTTATAATCCAGATATTAATAAACCGATACGTAAAAATAACTTTGGCACTTATTAAAAAAAATGTTTTTAATTCGATCTTTGAATAACAATAAAATCATATCAAATTCCAAACACCCTAATAATAACGAAGTAAATAATTTCAGGGTGTTTTAGATTACTTCATACGAAAGATATAGTTCGCGCAAAATTATGATTGATATAGCATTGTAGGAGGTTATTTACTTGATGTGATTTTGCGTTCTTATGAACAAATATAAGGTAGACACTGATAGCGTTAGTTCTCAGAAAAGATAAACTGAACTAAGCGCAAAATATTATCGTAACAATTTTTTAAGTTACCGCTGGACAGGTTTGGTTGGTGCAAATACATGACTCGACGTGGGTGATACAACTGCGTATGTGGTCTATGCTACTAACCTCATCTCTAATATTTCTGCTTGAATAGCCATGTAGATTAAATGCAGTATTCATCTTCGTTTCCATCAGAATGCATTGTTGAAACGATTTTTATCCAGCTATTTTTTTAAATAGTATATTGCTTTTATAAAGCAATAAATTATGGTTTGAACTAATTCAATGCAAAATGTTTCACTTTTAAAATAAACAATATAAATATTTAAAAATTGACTTTCGATAATATTTTCAGCCACTTCAGTTCATTTTAGACTACCCTATTTCTTGTACAAGATTTAGTTCAATTTCTACAAGAATCTTTTGGGTTGCAGAATCCGAAAATTAAAAAAAAATTGAAACTCTGTGGGTTAGTAGTTTACCTTAAGGTAAGCACGGAGCCATTTTTTTATCGACCTAAAATCGTTTTAAGCGGGCAAAAGTACCCTTCGAAATTTCTGTGATTTTCTGTTTTCTGCGAATAACTCGGTACCAGCAAAGATAAAAATTTAAATTATATGGCAAAATATTTATCTTTCACTGCTCTATCACATATGTAAAAATTGCCACCCCTTATAGTTTGAAAATCAAAACCTACCCTCTACCACCCGAATCTGAGAAGTCGAAAAAATAATTCATTGGTCTGGGTGAGTAGTCCACTTCGGAGTGGAGTGCAGCTAAATTTTTTTAACACTCGAAAAGAACTTTTAGGGCATGAAAACACTTTCTTTGATTTTTAATTCTTGGATCGGAACCTTCCTGTGCGGCGTCATATTTTTCACGATTGTCTAATTTGATAAGGTTATAATTAAATATAGAAAATGATTTAATGATAGTATTTGAAGTCTTTTATTCATTTGTGCAGTATCAGGTATCACTCATTTTGCAGGAGATTTGTATTGTTTTTTGTAATTAAAATTATCAATAAATTAATTAATACACTCATTGTCAATTTATAAACGCGTGTTAATTAATAAAATTCATAAAAGATTTTTATATAAGTGCATGAGATGTACGTAATTCTTAATACTTCAAGATATCATGTGACAGTGAATCTTTGCCGTGCAAAATGGTAGTAATAAATCCAATTAACATTATTCATTTGTTGATGTTGACGTACAATTTTACTAATGATGAAAATAGAAAAACGGTACCATCACCTCAGGAGCAGGAGTTACACGATATTTTTTGCGAATTGATCAGTAGAAGCATGGCAGATACGTCTTTTGAGGCGCAAACCGACACTACTTTAGAATTTTTAAACATGAACTGTCCACATGCATCACAAAATATTGATGAAGATGAATCACCTACATTTGAAGATCAGAGAGAGTTTATAGAGTAAGAGTACAGATGAAGAAAATATAGGAACCATTAAGTCTGATTACAAACAAGATGCTGTCAACTGTTGGAAAAGTGGAAAAAGGGATCGGGATTTACGGTACGCCACCGCTTTAAAAATGTCCAGTCGCTTCCACAATTGTACAGGTGGGAAAAATCGTTAGAACAAGGCAGTTCACGAAAGGAAAAGCTTTTAAAAGTAACAGATTATGTATTTAATAAGTTCCCAACTGCAATAGAACTTGGAGCTATAGTTCATGATGTGCATTTACGAAAATGGACAATAGAAGCTAATGACAATGTTTAATTAAAAGACTTTAAAGCATCAAAGAAATGGATATCGCATTTTAAAAGGACATATAGGATTGTATCATGAAAAATTAATAAATTTATCAGCAGATGATACGGAACCAGTACAGAAAGACTACAGGAAATTGCGGGCACTTTTGTAAATGAAATACAACAACATATAGAAGCTTATGGTATAGAGAATATGATGAAAGTGGATTTAAGCTAGAGTTACATTCAACTCGCCCTTTAGCTCTCCAAGATTCTAAAACCGTCAAAGAAGTAGTGCAAGCTGTACAATCAACCACTCACAGTTATACAATTCTTCCATTGATTTCTGCTGTAGGTAAACTTATAAATCGTCTTTAAAGAAACAGGAGGAAGATTTGAACCCCGCGTTCAAGAGTTTTTATTTCATACAACAAATGTAGTGGCAAAAGCGTCATCGTCTGAAAAGTTAATTAACGAATTATTCACAAGTTGGTTTTTGCATGTGTTTATACCAAACACAGACCAGCGAAGTATTTTACTATTAGATTCGTGCACAAGTCATTGTTACTTTACAGCAAAAAGTACGGCCAAATGAATATAAAGATATTAAAAATTTACAGTACCTACTAAAAAAAACTACAGGGATGATCCAACCTTTGAATATATATGTTTTTCGAGTTTGGAAAGGTTTCGTAAAAGCATTTTCTGATCAAGTAGTTCTTGCACAATTTGACATAGATTTACATGCAAGAAATAACGACCTAAAATTACAATCACTTATACACAGTCAACTCTCGGCTCCAATTTATATAAATTTGTTTGCCTACAGTTGGTACAAAAATGGAGATATTATCAACAAACCGAATAAATTCGATCATCCCGTCAGTTTTGCATTTTCAAATTCAGATAGTTCAGTTCGACCTCGATGTTCAGTTTGTGGAGTTGAAACTTTAATACGTTGTGCAGGTTTCTATAATTCGAACACTTTTTCCAAGAATATCATTTTCATCACATGTAACTGGATTTATTACTACCTTTTGTATTTATTGTTAATTAAATAAATATTTTGCTTTGTTTGTCTTTTCAATTACATATGTACCTATAGGTGCGTTAGATTTGTAATATGATAAAGATATGCCTAGATTTCTGAACTGCAATCGAAGTTAATATTTAAATATAACTTTCATAAACCACTTCTAAATTAATACTTTGATATGTAATATTAATATTTAAGCGCTCTGGTATTAAGATCACCAAGTACGCAAAATCATAGAAAGTATGAAACGTGTTTTCATCCCCTAAAAATTTTTTCCGAATGTTAAAAAATTTAGCTGCATTCCACCCGAAGTGGACTACTCACCCAGAGCAATGAATTATTTTTTTGACTTCTCAGATTGGGGTGATGGGGGTAAGCTTTTATTTTCAAACTATAAGGGGTGGCAATTTTTACATATGTGACAGAGCATTGAAAGACAAATATTTTGCCATATAATTTTAATTTTTATCTTTGCTGGTTACCATGTTATTCGCAGAAAACCGAAAATCGTAGAAATTTCGAAGGGTGCTTTTCTCCGCTTGAAGCGTTTTTGGGCCGATAAAAAAATGGCTCCGTACTATCCTAAGGTGAACTACTAACCCACAAAGTTTCCATTTTTTTTGAATTTTCGGGTTGGGATACTTCCCTTGTCAGTTTATCCGACGTGTAAAATCGGGCCTAAGTGTATAATTTTTAAATGTACTCCAAGAACTAGTTGCAATAAATTCTTTGATACGCACCTAATTGAAATAAATGAACTCCACTACTTAAACATGCACAATCCCGGTTGCGATAATTTATCCATTCAAAACGGCAATTCTGGCATTACTAAACGACGGGCGGAATCCACAAAGAAAAACGAACAGCATCTTCATGACTCGATGTATTGTCTGTTGCCTGTGTGTACACAGTTTGACATCAAGATAGAATTACTTATGCAAACCACGTTTGTGGATACACGAAACGTAATGTAATGCAATCTCCTTGCCGTAGCTTATATTCCCCGTTCATGATTTTGACAGGTGCACTTACCGTAAAGTATGCGGGTAATGAGCGTTACGGACTCATGCTGTAACTAATTTTATCAACTGTCTGCGAAAAGGGATTACATTTGATGAGTCTTCGTCAGTAATTTGTCGAGTCATTGGCAAGTACAGGATGCAGTCGTTTTTTTTTTCTCTTTTTAATTTGGTCGCCGCAAATCAATTGACGAGCAAGCCTTGAATGTCTTGTAATGTTGTAAGAATCGATTATTTCTTGATGTGTAAACATGACAAATTTTGCACTCGAGATTCAGTAATAATCATGTTCGTGTTTGTACTATCTCTATTATAAATTTACTGGACAGCAGCAGATCTACAGTACTCATATCATATTTATAAATATTTTTAATACTGGACACAAAATTAAGTTGTGAATAAGTGAGTATTCTTAATTTAAATGATTAAAGACACAAGATATTTCGTTTGATCGAAACATTCAGGGACATATTAAAACTTACGTGCTTGACGAACCATACAATCCACTTCTTGATTTAAACCAAACTTCTTTCTTGCTCCCTCTGTAGAAATAAGCATCTTGGATTGTAACTTCCATTTTACAATATACCAAATAATTATTTTAGAAACACAAAAATCTTTTCTGTATCATTCACCCTCTTCCAGTGTCAAATTAAATTTTCTGGCTTTAATAACGCTTGCTACAGCAAACACATTAAATTAAAAAATTTCTATTTATATTTTGTAAACATGACGTTGAAGAAGATTGTAGCGAAACAAAAACCATATAAGTATGAAAGAACGTCGCCGAATAATTTGAACCGACAAAATTAATAACAAAACTGTTAACAAAAATATAACTATAAGTTAGGAAATAATAATACCCTTGGGAGTTGATAAATTTTTAGGGTTCATTTTACCCTTACCCGAGCGTTGAATATTGAATTTTCCGGCTTTGATATTGCTGCTGGGGCAGACGCATCAAGTGAAAATCATATTTACACTTCGTAAACAGCAGACTACAAGAAGGCAAGCACTGAAAATTGCTATCAAGATGACAGAAAAAACAATTCCGTTAATGATTTCTCCAATTGCGAAATGAAATTTTTAAAAGCTGAAATATTTTATTTAGCTTTTTTATCTCCTTAAGACAAGCCTGTAGTACACATATCGTGTGTATAATTCAGCTATGACGTCTGACTCAGAGTTTGTTTATATTTACATGATAAGAAATGAGGTCAGAACTTTTCTCTTCAATTGTTGCAATGAACAATGACGCGTTATTTGTATTTACAATGCTCTTTTCTTACTTACTTTTATTTTATTAGAAAGTAAGAGAACGTCTAGTACAGCGATATGAGGTACCAAATTATCCGAAATGACTTGTAACGTTTTACATACATGTCATTATAAAAAAAACTAATTTTTTTATTAATATTTCCTACTTTTAAAAGCAATTATATGTTCTGTGTGCCTCATTCCATTCTTTTAAAGTGTGTCTCATCCAATGAGTGACTAAAATGTATTAACGGACACAATCAGCTTTACACGAGAAATGAGTGACACGAGAAATTGTATCGAATATTCATATTCACAGCTTATAAATTTATTTGCAATATAGAGGGCGTTTAAACTCACGTTACTAGAAAATTATTTTCATAATTTATTAGCAAGTTGTTTTTAGTTCAAGTGTTATTTAATTTAGTTTACTTTTCGTAAAAATTTATTAAATTGGATATGATTGCATTAAACATATCGACCTTTAGGCATAAAGCCTTGCGAGGTATGTTTGTTATACAGTGCGTTAAGGAAGTCTAGATAAATTCAATATTTTTGGAAATGTTTAGTTTCGACGAATATTCTCGGATACATTGATTTTATTTTTTTCTTGACCATATTTTAATATGAAAATTTCATAGATGGCGTTGGTGATGGTGTAGAAACATTATACTCTTTTAACGAAATCTTGTAGGTCTACCTTACCTTTTCCCTGCAAATTTAGACTTCCTCTCATTTTGGCCTTCTTTGAGTTACAGGTCATTCCTCATTGTTTTCCGTGTCATTTTCTTTGTAATTTAGTTATTTCGAAATAAATTTACTATATTTCTTAACAATCTCATTTCTGTCACTTTTAACTTAAATTTGATAATACTGTCATTTTATTATTATCCGATTCAAATTTTCAGAATTTTTTCTCTTGACTTTATTCGTCTACTACAGCGACTGTCAAGAATTTCTGATAAAGAAATTATCAGTGTTGAACTTCAACTCCACTGTAGTTCAGTGCGTCAAATTTATTTATGAACCAGTAATATATTTTTAGAAGAAACCAATGTAACTGTTATACATAATATGTCATTATAAACGTTGTAAATTACAAGTCAGTGCGTGTTATTTTATGTATTATATGTGAGTATGCACTTCGGCACACATTTACTGAAGGTAAATCATATCTCTTTCCACAACAAGCTATCATTAATAAGATTTTTCGACAACCATATTTCTTGTTAATTTTCTGGCATTTATTAACATGTAATTATTTCGTAAGAAAGCTTCACCAGATATACAGGGTGTTTCGCAACTTCGTGAAAAAAAAATAATGGCGTGTTGGACATGAGATCATTGTGCATAAATGCATTTAAATAAAAACGGAAATAAAAACAAAATAAAACTTACCCTGAACTAATAACGCATTGACAAATGTTTAGAATCTCTGGCTCAGTGCCGGCTGAGTCACAATAAGTGTTCAAAAGTCCTTCGCGCTCATAAACATAAATCTGCCCGGCGAAGTAATGATTCACAAGCGTTATGAAACATATTTTGTTGTCGAACAGAGAGAAATGCGGCGTTAATACGGTAGTTCAATTCTTGGAACATGTTGATTTCTTCTTCGTATACCAACGCTTTTACGTGTCCCCACAGATAATAATCTAGCGGATTTAGATCAGGTGAACGTGCAGGCCACCTAATCGGCCTATTTCTTCCAATCCACCTACCAGGAAAAATTTCGTTGAGGTGAGCACGTACTTCTCGTCGAAAATGAGGTGAAGCTCCATCGTGTATAAATTACATCGTTGCTCTAAGATTTAAATTCATATTCTCGAGAAGTTCCGGTAAATTAGTTCGTAGAAAATTTAAGTATTGGAGACCATCTAAACGGTTCGGCAAGACGAACGGGCAGATTAAATTGCCGTTTAGAATACCTGGCCACACGTTAACAGAAAACCGTTGTTGGAACTGGCCGCGACGAATTGCATAAGGGTTTTCGTTTGCCCACAAATGCATGTTGCGAAAATTGCACAACCGTCTCTGGTAAAAATAGCTTCGTCGGTAAACAGGACATTATGAACAAAATTCGCATTTGGCTGTTGTTTATGCAGTAACCAACGACAAAATCGTATGCGTAGAGCATAGTCGGCTGGTAGCAAAGCCTGAACTCTTTGAATGTGGTACGGATGTAATTGTTGTTCGCGAAGAATGCGCCAAACAACGGAGGACGATAAACGCGTTTGTCTTGAGATATCACGTACACTTAACGAAGTATGTTCCTCGGTAAGTTGTAGTATTTCTTCTTCTCTGTTTAGGATGCGTTGTGGGCGCTGCCGACCTCCACCTCTTCCGCAACGTGTCCTTAAAGTTCCCTCCCTTTTTGCACAACAGAGAGAAATAAGGCACTGGTTGGCAAATGTCGGTTGAAAAAATGCTGTACATACAAACGCCTTGCCGCTAATGCGTTTTGCTCACTTTCACCGTACACTAGTATCATGTCCACAGTCTCACTATTTGTAAATTCTGCAATTTTTTCAGTAAATTTCCGTGCAACCACCTCAACGTACAACTTCAAACCACCCGGCCCGGCCGGCGATGACTAACAATAAATTACACTCATATTCTTCGTAAACATCATAAATTTAAACCACAGACGTTCAAACGGTTTACCCGTTCGACAAAATTATTTATTTTCTCAAAAATTTAATAACACTTTGTTTAACAAAAAATGGTTCATTCATTTATTTTCATGCAAACTTTCATTGTTTAATTTATTTTCATGAAGTTACGAAACTCCCTGTATACTTATTCGTTATGTTATGTAATAATGAGAAATTTGAGATTCCAATCTATACCAATGTCGCTAATAATCACAAATGTTTGTGGTATAGTTTTAACGCTTCGCCTTACACACTTACCCATTACTTCATTTTGCCCACATACTTGAAGTTATATTTTTCAAATGGAAAGTCTTCGAAGTTCTCTTTCTAATATATCCCTTGTATATCTAGCCAATATTTACATACTATGACAATGCTGTTTTGGCCTAAGCGAACACAACAACCCGTGTACCCGATAATGATTCGATACTAAATAAGTACCCGGCAACCGAGTGACTATTCGTTTAAATTTAAATTACTATAAAATAAATATTTGGAGCGTTATTCTTGTTTTCTTTTTTACTGAAGCATAATTTATTTGCAGTACAGTTACCTCGAATATTTATATGAAAGAGTTGTTATTGGATACTTAGCGGGTATACAGGTAGTTATCGGGTATCAGGTACCCGGGTACTTATCGGGTAATGGGTAATACCCGAGTACCAATAACGGGTACCAGGGTAACAAAATTATCGGTATCCTTAGGCTGTATACATATACATTTCGTGAATTTTCTTCTTTCGATTTGATCATCGCTCCTATTTGATTCAAGCTTATTTAATCTCATTAAGCTCTTTTCTGTTCTTATACAAATATTTAGGTTATTATACTTGACCAAATTATAATTGTTGTAAATTCCCTTCCTGGACAGATAGGTTTTGCTAATAAAGTGGTTAAACCAGTTTACGTAATTTGTCTGTCCTCATTTCTTACCATGTAAATAAATTATCCTTACCTTCCAGATTTTAAGAACTTGCTTTTTTATGTTTTTATCTTCCAACGTTCAGGTTTAATTATACTGGGTGTTAAAAAAAAGTTCTTGGAGATTCTACCCAATTATGGTACTGATGAAAACAAACAAAAAAGTCTTTGTAACATTGTGCAATGCACAATGGCGCCTGATCAAAGGGGCGCCAAACTGTCTGTAATTATTGAAAAAGATATAATAAATAGGAATATTTTCATACCAAGGATCGGTACTTTGAACACTGTTTAATTTTAACCTTTGGTTTATTACCATAGAAAGAATTGCATCTACAATTATAAGCATGGGAAGAAACCAAAGATTAAAGTTTATCGATATTCAAAGTACCGGTCCTAAAACATCAAGAATAATTATTCAAAAGCACCTTGCTTGTAAACCTTATTCCAGCAACATTACTTCTTGATCAAAATTTTAAAATGCATTCAAATTCAAGAACGCTAGAATATGTTTTGCACAAGAGCGCTTCACACCCTAGCAAGGATCCTGGGTCTGCAACTCAAGTCAGAGGATTCCATAAATTTTCAAAAGGATGCGTGGATCAGTTATAAGGAGATGTAAAGCGTGCTTCGAAATAAACGGTGAACATGTAGAGCATTTATTTTAGTTTTCCTTTAAATTATCTTTTGTCTTATGTAAACTGTCATCAAAAGTTTCACCGTAATAAAACAATATAAAATAGAATATAACTCAGAAACTGTTGAGTTGCGAACCATGTTGACTAAAACTTTGTTATTTGTTTCCATCAGTACTATAATTGAATAAGATATCTTTTTTAACACCAAGTATATATAAAAAATTCAAAAAGTTTAATTTTTTGTTATACATTTTGATGGTAACCATAACATTTTTAGATCTTCTAACTTAAACAGAAGTTCAAACGAAAGGTGCAATTTAATCTGTGGTGTCAAACTGTCACATAAATGAGTTAAAATTTTCTTTAGAATTTCTTATACAACATTTAGTAACACTTTTTTAGAAAGAACAACTTATATGTATGCATGTTTCATGCACACAAATTGCTGAATAACGTACTACTAGAAAACATGAATGCATTTCTTTACTTTCTGTTAATCTGCCAAAAGTAAACATCGAAAATCGATGTTAGATTACAAAATCAAATATTTACTACGCACTTACACGGTTAAACTAATTGAAATTGCATTGCCTTGCATCATCAATCACTTCAGGGTACTGTGAACGGATATTTTCACACGGATGCGGACGTTACACCTAAAATTTTATTGCTCCATACCGTTACGAAAAATTGCGACCGCTGAGACGTAACGAATCCTTTCCTGCCACTTACTGTTGCCCAGGCAATCTCCAGTTACGAACATAAAAACATCAAAAAATTAATGCACTTTTGAGTAGGCGAAATCCAAGCAAATTACAGGCATGAAACATCAAAAAATTAAGCGTTTCAAACGAAAACCATTCAACCTAATTGCCCTCGCGTGCTCCGGATACATAACACAACGAAGTTAAATATCGCCGGTAAATGCGAGGACGAGACCGACGCTGCATGCCAACGCAATCTCTACGTATGTAACGTGAAAAACTATCTCCTTGAAGCGGATTGGATTTTTCACGTTCGATTATACTGTGCAGACATGCAACAATTACCAGCAAAATCAGGTTAAGACGTTCGCAAGTTGTTAGAATTGTATAAAAATTGTACATAAAAATGAAGCTAAACAATTCTGCACAGTCGCTTCTGATTAATTTTTGAAACGATAATCTAAATAACATAATGATTTATTCTCATTGTATTGTGTATTAAGAAATTGCGCCTTTCATTCTGTACTGGTCAAGGACATAAACGTCCCTTCATGTAACTTCGTAGCAGAGGATTAAGTTACGCGCATTACACAGTGCTCTTGCGTAGTTTAATATTTATATTTTAATTTACGTCACAAATGGGATTGTTCTTTATTGTCAACGTGTTCTCTAATTTATTAGTAGGTGTGTATCTTTGAAACGTAATGCAAATTTCATTGATGATGAAGTTATTTGTATTAACTCTTACTTACCTATTCTAAATTAAAAGCTACAATATTTTGTCAAAGCTATCTTTTATAATTTACCCGCAGAGTTCAATTTGAAAACATTTTTCAAACAAAAGCTGTGAGATTATAAATGCTGAAAATTGCAAGCTTAAGTTCGAAAAATTCTTGATTTTAACTTTTATGACAAAAAATGGATCCTATTTTACTTAATTCAGAAAAAATGTGTATCTATTGGCATCTGTCAGCTCTAGTTTTAGCGCTACCCTCATATCCTCAAGTTTTGAATTTTGTTCGAAGCAATAGTAAACAAACTACAATTATCGCTTAGATTTAATTTTTGTGTGATGACTAGTAAGTTGAGACATTGTTTAAATGATCCTGATAACTTTTGTTATATTTGTGATGAATATACAATGAAAGGAGACC
Source organism: Serrognathus titanus (assembly GCA_039766575.1). Classification (NCBI taxonomy): domain Eukaryota; kingdom Metazoa; phylum Arthropoda; class Insecta; order Coleoptera; family Lucanidae; genus Serrognathus; species Serrognathus titanus. The sequence continues at coordinate 54,655,368 of CM077912.1, forward strand.
GAAAATCGATATCGGATTTTGTTAAACGTGCGTATTTTGGTTACTTCAACATCAAAATTCAGAATCAAGACAAGCCGTGGGTTCCCCATACCGTCTGTAAAATATGCACTGAACATCTGCGATAATGGGAGAAAGGTAGTAGAAAATCTTTGAAATTTGTAGTACCCATCATTTGGAAAGAACAACAAAATGTAGTAGGCATCAATAAAAACAATCACTACAAACGGCCATACCCTGACATATCTTCAGTAAGAAGATCTGTTGCACATTCAGAGAGTATTGCAATTCCTGCTATTTATTCATCGGTTACCACAGTTTCAGGCGGATGAAGATGAAGAGTTTCGTGCTAGTGAGAGTGGCAACGTTTCCGACGCTAGCGGTGGCTACGCATCCAATTCTAAGTTATTTACTCAAAGTGAGCTTGATGATCTCATCAGAGATTTGGATCTTTCAAAGGAGCGCTCTGAATTGTTAGCATCAAGGCTAAGAGAAAAAAAACTGTCTTTCTTCCGACGTGAAAGTTATATTATATCGTAACAGAAAATAAGATTTACTGCCGTTTTTTTTTCTGGTGATGAAAACTTAATATATTGCGACGATATTACTGATCTGGTAAAATACATGGGCTTGGAAAATTATAAAGTGAGTGATTGGCTTCTTTTTATTGACAGCTCAAAAAGAAGCTTAAAATGTGTGCTTTTACACAATGGAAACAAACATGCTTCTATTCCGATCGCCCACTCTACCCGTATGAAAGAAGAATAGCAACAGATTTCTATTGTTTTGTAGAAAGTCAATTATGTTGACCTCAGTGGGTTATTTGTGTTGACCTAAAAATGGTCAATTTTTTACTAGGGCAACAGGGCGGTTTTGTTTGTGGGACAGTAGAGCCAAATCCAGTCATTGGATACAAAAAGATTGGCCCTTGAGAGATAATTTGGTAATTGAACAGAAAAATGTAATAAATGTACCCTTGCTTTCTCGAGATAAAATCGTTCTACCCTTGCATATTAAATTAGGGCTCTTGAAACAATTTGTTAAAGTACTAGACAAAAAAAAGTATATTCCACGAAAATTTTCTGGGCTAAGTATTGAGAAATTGAAATCTAGTATTTTCGATGGACCTAACTAATTAAAGATTCCAATTGTGCTCCATCTATGAATAACGTTGAACGGCTTGCGTGGGACTCTTTTGTATTAGTTATCAAAAATTTTCTCGGCAATTATAAGGCAGATAAATATAATGATTTATGATTAGTTTGAATCGCGACATCCTGCGATCACTTTATGACATAATGATTTAGTGAATGAGATGCTTAATCATTTCAGAAATATGAGTATTAAAACACATTATTTACACAACCATTTAGATCACTTTCCGCATAATCTGGGAGACCTTAGTGAAGAGCAAGGAGAACCCTTCCACTAAAATATAAAAGCGATGGAAATAGATACCGACGAAGATGGGATGTTCACATGATGGCAGACTATTGCTGGGGACTTATGCGCAAACCAAACACATTCACGAAAATCGCTTAAACAACAATTTCTCCTTGTAAAATGATGAAATCAATCAACTTTTTTGTTAAAATTGACTTTATTTCATATCTCGTAAACTAGAGCTGACACAGAAAAACGAATAGCATTTTTGTAATCAGCGAACCAAATATACTCAAAATCAGGTCTTAAACCTCTGGCACCAAAATGAGTGTTGGGCCAGTGTTATTTAATGTTCCTGTGACAATGCAATTAAGTTTGTTTTTAATGCGCGGGCTTTCCAAAAGCTTTTACGTGAAAATTTCGCCTTAATTACATAACAAAATTAAGATGCGCAGGACAGGCTGCGAAATTTACTACGGGCGTAATTCTTTAACGAGGTCGAAACTGTACGAAAGCAACGGCATTCCGCATTTAATGAATACGAAATTTAATTAACTTTTAATTATACAAAGTGGCCACTTAGGTGTAAAAACATTCGGCACAGCTTTCATAACCGTACAAAAAGCATGGGGCGATGTTATTCACCTTTCCGGTATGAAGGCGAAACACTTCGAGTTCATTCTTTGAAATTGAACTATCAAGTCGTCATTTTAAACGCAACGTTGAAATTAGAATTGCTACGGTGCAGGTGGCTTTAACGCACTGAAATTTTACTTGTGGATCGGCAATTGAATTGTGTAGTTTGCACGACGCTTGTGGTATGCAATCACCGAAGAGTAAACGTTTCGTCAGTTAATACTATAACCTTTACCTGTGCATTACACGGAATGTGTTGTAAAATCTAATGGGTCTGTTGCTTTTTCATCAAGGGTATTGACTTTGTTGCTTTATTTAAAACGTTATTTGCTCAACGAGTTTAAGAGTCTTTCAACGAGTAAGACATGAACACATTAACAAAGGAGTAATCTCGAGCATTCGTTAACGGAAGAATGAGCACAATTACGGCACGTAGCTTATATGACAGTCAAGTCTGCCAGTTATTTCAGAAATTTTAACATCTTACGCACGGCATGAATTAATTACGCTGATTAGTAATAAGACAGTTTGTTTCAGAGTTAACGTCGCTCAAGGTGAGTGAGCATCGCACATGCGAAAAGAAATTCTTTGGAACCATTCACCAGTAATTTGCTGTAGTGACATACTCGTAAACAAATTATTTGCATTCTTCTTTTTTTAAATTATATGTCAGATATTGCGTTATTGTTTTCAACTTTTATTGAATAGTAAGATAAAATAATAAAAATGCAAAGCATAACAAAATTTAAAAGAAGAGAAAAATATATGCTGTAACGTTTTTAATAAAAGTATAAATGAAAAAGTCTGTTTTAAATAAAAGGATATTTAATAACGAGTTAAAAACTATCTACTAGTATTTAACAGCAATTTATTTACACAACACTGTCATCACTGTCTTTCCGTCCAACGGGGCGAACTTTTATATTTCGTTCTGTTATTTTGGAACGCATCTGTAAAGTGCTCAGATGTTTTCGAAGATAACCATGACGTGGACTAGCGTCGTCTAGGCGGTGATGTCACTTCTACTAGCTATTCCGTCACTCTACTCCCCCTTTAAAGACACTTCGTTCTCGAACGTTTTCTTGATAAATCGTGACGGAAGCAACAAACTGAATCTTTTTGCAATCTATGATCATAAAGAAGTAGCAGCTACAGGCTAGAACTTCGATCCTAGTTTCATCAAAGATGACTTCTACCATACTCCAGATCATTCTCCAATTTACCCCATCCAAACTATAACCTAATTTCGGGATAGCTAACTTGTTCACCTTTTCCGTTAGGAGATGACTTCTCATGTTCCACAAGGTCTTCCACATAGAGTAGATACTTGCTTAGTTACTAGACCTGGACATATGTTACCCTGAATACTTGGGTTATCCCTCTGGACAGTTGCCACGCAGTGAGCCAAATTATAGTCTGGTGGTGTTTTGAAGAGGTCCTGTGAGGTCCAGTAGCTAATCTTCAAAGCCAGTGGTTGTTGCCTTTGCAGTTCCTCGACCTACCCATATGTTACCTTGAAAACATGGGTTATCCATCTGGACATTGTTATGTCAGCTGCCACTCAGTGAGTCACACTATAGTCTCAGTGAGTCAAACACTCCGCAAAAATATTATCGCACCACCTAGAATTGTGGTAAACAAAGCTACGTAGCGTTATATTGTGTTATGTTGTGATAAAAGGGTGTAAGATAATCTGAAAGAGCAAGTTTAATAAAAAAAAGAATAACGATTTGACATTCTTGAACGGATAATAAATTGATTATGCACTATAACTAAGTTAATAACGGGTTGTTCCATCCCTGGCTTGAATGACAGCTTCCATTTTACGCGGCATCTTTCGTAAAGGTTTGCAATGTATTATGGTATATTATGCCATTCTTCCACAAGAACTGCTTCCAACTGTTAGAGAGTTCTAAAAACCATCCTGCCATACACAAAATCTGGACCAATAAATGGGCCGTACGGTATAACATGTGGCTCTAGAATATCAGTAATGTAACGCACAGCCGTCATACGAGCTCCATGCAAAGGCACTAATTCTGTACGACCTTCCAAAGAAATTGTACCCCAAACCATTACAGAACCTCCACCAAAATTCACTTTGAGAACAAGGTTACATTGAAGATATCATTCCCCAGGTCTTCTATACACCGGCATTCGTCTGTCATTTGCATAAAGCTTGATTCGTCAGAGAACATCACATTCTGCCAATCTCCAATATCCTAATTCATGTTCCCTAGCAAAAGCTAAACGAGCTACCCGATGTCGTTTGGTTAGTAGTGGTGCTCTTGCAGGGACACGAACCCGAATATTGTCTTCACGAAGACGGTTTCTTACCGTTTGCAGAGAAATTTCCACATCTCTGGCAGCTAACTTCTCCCTTAAGAAGCAATCGAGCAATGCGGAGCGCTGTCAGACGCAGAAAGCGATCATCTCGGACCGATGTCACCCTTCCACGGCCTTGTCCTAGCCTTCTGTTAACACTGCCAGTTTCTTGGTGTTTTTGTGCCAGCCTAACAATGGTAGGACTCTCGCCACATAACGCTGGCTACGATCATCCTGTAGCAAAGCAAATGCGCGGACAGCTTCCTCGTGGGTCAGGTGGTGGCTAACACGTTGAGGAACATTCATTATGTCAAATTTATATTGAACCAGTGAAACATCCAATAACAAACGCGATTCAAAATAAACTGAAACAAATGGGTATAAGCAGCTTTTTCTTGCATTAAAAGAAAAGTTGCCAAAAAAATCTTATCGATGTTCGTGCTTGCAGATAAGTAAATAAAATCTATTTCTACATGATATAGATCAAGTATGTTGCCTTCATGCATATTCATTTTGGAAAAATACCGATTTTTCAGGGTGGTGCGATAATCTTTGTGGGGTGTGTATTTCAGTAGTTATTCAAAATCGTATCTTGCGTCCCGTGGTGTAATAGGCCTTGAAGTTCTCAAAAGTTGCATCGAACTTCTGAACTGAAAGGACTGTCTCCTTTTCTTCGCTAGCGTACGGAACCAACCAGTTAACGTGAACCATATTGGGTTTTCCATTTGGAATTTTCTTAATTCGATAGATGACATCATTGATTCGTTTGACAACTTTGTAGGGTCCCTCCCAGGAGGTCTGCAGCTTTGGAGATAAACTTCGTCCTCGCTGAGGATTGTAGTTAAAAGTATATTATGTTCAATTGGGCTCTTACAAGGATTACGATAATTTCCTTTTTGTTTTATATGGAATAGTAATGGCTATGATTGCTATTAACCAACGCCCGAAGAGTAATGAAAATTTCGTAATGATATTTCAGAAAAGTTTTTTTTTCATATATTTTGTAGTTAAGCAGAACAGGCTTTTCTTAATAAACATTCGAAAAGTGAACGAGCAACATTGGACTTCACAGAATAAAAAGATTCAGCGTTTGTGTTACAATTTTTGCCTGCATCTTGTATACGTGCGCTCGGTGAATTTACAATTTAATAAATGCAAGTGGCTGCAGTAATATGAGTTGTAGATATGAATAATTCAATCTTGCAGCTAGGTCTTCGACCTTCGTCATACATGTCAGCATCCCATACGTTTGTATTGGTCCTAATATGGAAACGACTACTGCACACACTAGCAACTTGCAAGCATCGAACGTGTTCTCCTCTCTTTGCTTACACCCACCAATCACCACAACTTGATCGTTACTTAATTCGAAACGCCTCGATTTAACTTATAATATAATCCTGCAGGACGTTTTGTCCTTATTAGATAAACGACACATATAAATTGACTTACTCAATAGCGACACAAATTTGCGTCACATATTTTCAGCAATTAATTAGCGTAATTGCTCATTAATCAGTCATGTCTGCGGAACGTTTTAAATGAGCCTTAACAAATTCTCTGTCGGACTTAAAGCAAAAGTAATCGATAATTTAAGCATCTCTTCGATCTTTAATATTCATTAGGACCGCGTTAAACGTTATAAATCGTAACTCTAAATCTTTTGTCAGCTGGTACATACGCACGGGAGACTTGTTAATTTAAATATTCGTTTTGCTTAAGCGTGACGTGACTGTTTGCGCGCAACTAATTTAGCATTTCGGTTCTTCGCCGTGACACAAAAAAATAAATCTCGCGGCTCAAGTACGTGCCGGCAATAAAAATACGGGATGTATTTACGAGGACGGGGCGAAATTACAAACAATCCCGTATGTGACTCACTGCAACAATGTTAATTTGTACTATTAGATAAGGAAATTGGTTAATAATATTAATGTAATAAGCACAAATTTATACTGTCACTCCTCATCTAACGAGGCTAAATCAAGTGAGTTATGAAGCAAGTCGTAATAATTATGAAATGTTAACGGATTCTTGGTCGTCTGCGGTATACGAGGGTATTTTTACGCCATTTGCGCTGGCTCGTCGTGTTTTGTAACGAAATATTACTTTCCCGTGTGCATATATACCGTGCTGAATTACTTGCCGTACATCGCTTACATAATACAGAGGATGTTAGGTTACACAACAGACCGTATATGCAATTTACTTACACAAAAGGAACCTTCTAATCCTAATGTACGCCTCCATTATTGTTCTGTTTGACGTGGGAAGTAACTCGTTCTGAGGAAATGAAATGGCTTGCTGTGATGTTCTAGTGAACATTCAATTACGTAGGTAATACTTTTATTCATAGTAATGCCCTCAGAAGAACGTCTACTTTTTTAATTGAGTTATTTTTGCTAATCAAAATACTTTGGCAAAATACCCAAATAAATTTATAATAGGAAATATTAAATATGAAACGTTAGGCATTTATTAAAAATATACAGGTTATCCCAGAAATGAATATAAAGCTCGAGACACTTCTTTACCACATTCAAATTTCAAAATTCCACATTGAAGTGCGTACAAGAAAAGTAAGCTGCCAAAGGAAATGTTATTTACACTTTTAGGCTCACGAAATATAACGGAATACGTTTACCTGAAGCTCTATAAGCATTTGTGGGACACACACAATAATTATGATTTAAATTCAAACATTTTACAAAAAATTTCTCGAACAAGAAGAGGAATTTGATATGCTGCATTGTTTACAATAATCTCTTATTAAATACCATAGAGTACCTTCCATAAAGTAAAGAATATTTGTGTTCTGCTACAAAAGAGTATGTTTACTGTTTCATCTTGTTACGCAAAGAAATAGCATAAATAATAATAATAAAGCCAAGCTTTTTAAGCCTACAGCTTTATATTCGAACCGGTTATATGAATATTATACGTCAACGGTATTCAAAATTTATTATTTTTTCATGTAGATGCTGTTCAAGGCAGAAAATGAGGTTGAACTGGCATTATACTAAAGACCTAACGCTAACCTATTTTTTTTCAGTTTTCCAAATGGTACTAACAATTGACTTGAAGTGTTTCTCAAGTAACTGTTTTATTTGTTTTTCATTTTCGTCTATCTCGTTCCTTGTTGCCTCTCTTTCTTCAATAGTTTTTTTTTTACTGTGCATGCATTCGAAATACGAGGGTAAAGCTGAATTTATTGAGAATAAGAAAATCTAGTAGGCCGTGAAAAACAAAACATACAGTGTTATTTAGAGCAACTCTTTATCTGTCATTTGAAGTTACGTTCGTTAAAACCCAAGTTACTAATATTTTAAAGTGTTATTACAAGTAAAAAAATGGAATTAACCAGAGAACGTTTTCGAATCATGATTTATTTTGATTTTAAAAAAGGTTTAAGTGCTTATGAGTGAAAAAGGAGTTTAGATTCGGCTTTTAGTGACCAAGCACCTTCCTTGACTACAATTTACCGATGATTTAAGGAATTTGAACACGAAAGGAATTCTGTTCAGCATCAAAAAGAAGCAGGACGTCCTCCTACGACTGTTAGCGACAAAAACATTGCTGCTGTTAAAAAATTAATTGAAGAGGTCAATAAAGCCACTTATGCAGTATAGAGCATCAACTCAAGATTGGATCCTCAGCTGTTAGAACAATTATACACGATCACCTGCATTTAAAAAAGGGGATTAGTCGTTTTGTGCCGCATCAACTTTCTGACTTCCAAAAAGCAGAGCGTGCAAGAATTTTCCCTGAAACTTTAAATTTCTTAAATAATGGCGGACATTATTTTTTTTCCAAAATAGTGATAGGTGACGAAATTTACATTCCCTTTCTCGACGTACCTACCCGCCAAGAGAATCGTGTATGGATTCACGAACGTGAGGAAACTCCAACAATGACCAAGAAAGAGCAATCTATGAAAAAAGTTATGTATGCGATATTCTTTAGTCAGTAAAGGCAATTAAGCTAGATAGACAAAAGACAGTTACAACTAAATGGTACACTGAAAAATGTTTGTGCCTGAAGTGTTCAGTAGAGTTCCAGACAAGGGAATTATGCTGCACCAAGATAATGCATCATCCCATATGGCAGCTTTAACTCTCAATTTTTTGGCTGAAAAATATAAAAGTATTAGAACATCCACCGTATTCACTTGATTTAGCAATGTGCGACTTTTGGCTATTTTTTGGGCTTATAAGGAATTTGCGGGGTAGAAGGTTTTCGTCAGAAAAAGAGATTGATGCTGAAGTTCACGCTTATTTTGAAGGTATTCTGAAAGATGGTTGGTTGGGAGCTTTTGAACAGTAGAAAGAAAGAATGGTCAAGTGTATCATTGCTAAACGAACTTACTACGAGCATATTTAAAATAAAATGCTAGAAAATATTAACGGTGTTTTTTAATCTCAATAAATTCAGCTTGACCCTCGTATCTATACCATTGTATACGTCTTATTTTGATCACTTTTCGAATTGTTCGAATTTATTGGTTTCTGCGTGTCTCTCATCCTTCATACCAACATAAATTACATTTTATTTTGTTATGAATTTTTTTACTCATATTTTATAGTTTTGTTCGTCATCCAAGTCTCACATCAATACAGTATATTTCATCTCGAGATGAGGCTTTAAATTGTAGAATTGTGTGTAATAGCATTACCTTTTACCAATTTCTATTTCTCGTCGAATATTTATCAGGGTGCCCAAATACATGTAGACTTAAGAAGTAATGTCTCCTCAAGAAAATATAAATGCGTGGTCACATACACCATAATAAACGGCCGCCAAGCAAAAATGCAAGAATTCAATGCATGCCTGTCCGCTTGTCGGCCTACTCGTTGTAGCGGTCAGAAATAAGAGATCCGCAATTTAACTTTTTGCTGAGGAGATATTACTTTTATCTTAGACTGTACATTGTTCTAAAGCTTATTAAAATTCTACTCTCTTTTTGGATCTTCAAGCTTTTCAGTCTTACATCAGGATACTTGTTCCTTAATCGTATTCATTGGCAGTTTTGAATATCTTTTAAAGGGGTAATATTCTATAGTAATAATTTTAAATTTTTTTAATATTATTCCGATGCAACTATTAGTGGCAGTATTCATATACGGCACGTACAAGACTTAACGTTAGGAAATTGTTGCAATTCATAAACATCACTTCGGCAATACTCGTATAAGCACAGGTATAAGTGTAAGATTCAAAATAAAGTTAGCTGAACACAGCTACTGTTGACAGTAGGATGAAGTCGGCAAAGTGCTTTTTCCTTTATTGTTACGATTAATATAGTATAATAAGGTGATTTAATATGAGTAAACACACGTTTTCGAAACAGGAGAAAATGCTGCTTACTTCTCTTATGCGACAGTATTCAACAATATTAGTAAATAAAAAACTGATCGAAGCACATGGCAAGCGAAGCAAGATGCCTGGAAAAAAATTGCTTTTAAATACAATTGTCAACCAGAAATTCATTATAAACCCGATGAGTTAAAAAAAAAAACTAGAAAAGGTAGTCCTCTGTTGTTAATGTGAAGTTGATTAGAGGAAATATTACGTTTGAAACTATTTCTTTTCCAAATCTATATCTTTGTACAAAATGTTTGTCCTCAGAAAATTCTAGAGGATTATCTGTATCTCTAATATATTTTTGGTAATTTATTAACATATTCAATTAATCAGAATTGAATTAAATCAGTAATTAACTGCCTACCGCATGTTTGCATGTTTATCTTGCTCTTCTATATCAATGAATTCATCTAGTTCTTGCATAACAAAACACAATGCGCTTGCACAAAGACGACAAGTGTTACTTGAGTGCCGGGAGAGTGTACCTTTCATATAGGTATAACTTACGTACAACTTTGGCGACTATGAAGTAGAGTTTTTAAAATAAGTGTTACTTAAGCATAAAGCACCACTTGAGTGATGTCTGTGAATATGGCCATTAGTCCCATGCTCAAGTCATACTTACATTAAGTTTCACCATATGAAATTCACCAAAGATCAGCTCTAAGTTATAACTTATAGCCAACAAATACTTCAGTATTATTTCCTTCTTAACGGTGAATAAGAAATGGATAGAGTTGTGATTAAAGTAAATTCTTGTCCGGTGAAAATTGTATAATAAATTATTTTAGCGGACACCTAATTAATTAAGCGTCTGTTAAAATAATTTATTATACGATAGAGTTATGCTTTATATGTCTGTGTCTAATTCAAAGACCTACGCATTGCGAAATGAAGCAAGCAAAACCTGTAACAGAAAAAGTTAGATTTCAAGGAAGAAGGTTCTTATGAATGCAGGGACCTCATTTCAGTTTCCATTTTAACATTTGATTTGACTCGCCTAGTCGTAATTTGACGTAATCCATAAGTTACTATATGCTTATGTTTGTGTGATTAGAAAAAGAGAATTTATTTGCTCGAATTTCGTATGTTCATAATATCAGTTCAAGGTAAAACTTTACGTTCGCAAGCCCAAACATCAGTTTTGAATTTGCTGGGCTATTTTGTACGTGAAAACAGTATAAAGGCAGTTTAATGCCATTCGAATGTGTACAGGAGGTAAAAGTTTCCTTTTCTATTACAGATACAAATTGTTATTACGAAATATATTCAAGCGAGTAGCAGAAACATAAAAAGTCAGTTTGTTTTCAGTCAGACGTATTAAATCGCATCTGAAAACTAACCCTTTGTTATCAAGTCCAGGGAAAAGACGACCTCGTAAGAAATCAAAAACTGATGATTTATCAGGTTCTTCGAAAATTATAATTAGGTACAAAGTATATGAAATGTATACACAAAATATGTTTCATTATTGACAATGTGTTTATTAAAATCAACTAAAAATGTGTAACTGGCAATATAGAAAGTGTTAGGAAAGAGTTTATACATGTATTTCGGTCTTATTGGGCCTTATTAGAACTCTGTACCTTAAAAAATTTGGTTTATTGAAAAATTTAGAAAAACTTACCCCTTTTTTGAGTTTCTAAAATCATAAAAAGCAAGAACCAGAATTAATGATAAAAATATGAAATTATTTTGCAAAATATACAAGGAAATTTGTGGAGTTGAACCAGATTTAATTATCAATCGACTTGTCACCGGAGATGAAACCTGGGTTCATCATTTTGATCCTGAGTCCAAACAAGAATCGATACAATGGCATATTAAGGACTCTAGCCCTCCCAAGAAGTTTAAAGTCACTCCTTCTGCAGGAAAAATAATGGCAACTGTTTTTTGGGATTGCCAAGGAATTTTAATGATTGATTATCTGAATAAAGGTAGTACAGTTATAGGAGATTATTATGCAAGCTTAATGCATCGGCTCAGAGATTCTATTAAAATGAAAAGGCGCGGAAAACTGGCGCAAGGAGTCCTGTTGCTCCACGACAATGTACCACCCCACAAGTCAAGACTTTCAAAAGCTGCGGTTACTGAATGTGGATTCGTAGATATTGACCATCCGCCTTATAGTCCGGATCTAGCCCCTTGTGACTATTTTTTGTTTTCAAACCTCAAGAAAACACTAAGGGAACAAAATTTAGGGACGATGACGAACTTATAGCGGCTATTAAAAGGCATTTTGCGGACAAACGAAATGAATATTTTTATAATGGATTAAAGGTGTTATTGAAACGATGTAGTACTTGTATTCAAAAACAAGGGGCCTCATCGAAAAATAAAATTTCTGTTGGTGTTCTAATATCTTCTTTTCATGCATACTCCGGGAATATAAAAACGGCCCCTCGTACTTGAACTAAAATTAAAATGTCCGGAAAATAATGCGTAGGTACCATCAAGAACGGAACTCATGAAAGCTTCCCAAACATCTGAAAGCTCAAGGAAGAAAAATTTCATTCTACTAACAAATATTGTAAGCAATTCATGTACAGACGGAGTCTAAAATGTGCGCAGAAGTAGAAGGAGAAATCTACATGAATAGCTAGGCTATTGGTGTAATACGCGGCACATAAAAATAAATCAGACTTCCAGAGAGCCATTGCAACTTTAATGGAACTACGAATCAAAATTGAAAGAGCGTAAAAAGTACCTAATAATTATTGGGTTCAAAAATGTGAAAAATCGATTTTCTTTGTAGATTTATCTGTAAAACACATTGTGCAAATACACTTTCTGTGAGAATTTATAGGTAAGACTGTAAATACAGACCTGACACAGCATACCAATCGCCTGTATAAACATGTCATCGACTCTGCATGCGATTTACTTATGTATCGCCGAGGCATTTTGTTTTCTTATTACCGTGGCCAGCCATAAATGGCCAAACTAATTAAGATCGAGACATAACCTGTTACCTTTTATTATGACTACGAGAGTCAACGATCAAAGAGTCAGACGAGAGAGAACAAAATTTGTGCAAGATGTAGCGGGATTTTATTCGACAAGTTGCGAAAATACTGTTGACGTTTGACCCCTGTTATTTTTTACGAGGACCCGTGCATTTTTACGATTGCCAAATAAATTTACGGCGGAGTGTTTTCACAGAACGTTTATCGAGTTGCACTTTTTACGAGCAATGTTTTGCTGTATTTTATGTGTGCGTTCAAAGTCGAAAAAATTCAGTCTTCATCAGCTACATGCAAAATATCTAACGTAAATTTGAGATATCCGATGAATAATATGTTGTCCATTTACCACGGTAGGTAAATATGTATTGCATTAAACTCGCCTACATCCTTCTAAAATAAGCAATATCAAAGACGAAAAGTAGACATCTTTCATTATCAAGATATCAATATATTAATTTTATTTTAAAATTAGAAGTATATGTCTTTAATTTTCAAGATAATTGTAAAACATTGAAATAATTAAATAATTTGCTTAATTTTGATGTTCTAATGGGGGTTCCACGTTATTATAGGTTAAGGGTTAAGAAAAGACTCTAAAATTTCTTCGCTCCTACTCTCTATGTATTAACTTATTTTACGTATTTTGGTTCCTTTAACACGTCTTTAAAAAATAGTTTCCTTGCCTCCCGAATTACCATCTATATCTGTTCTATATCTACTAATGAAAATATATCAGTGAATGTCGCAATTGTTGGTTCGCCCCTGGTAACTCATTTTAATTTTTCAAAAAATTCTCAAACTTGTGTTTCTGACAAATTATTCAAACATTTATTTAACTGCTTTCTCCAGCACCCACGAGGATGTAAAAAATCTTTTATCTTGATAAATTAACTGCAGTCACAGGAAGAAAACCTGTACCACTCCTACACAAGAAGTTCCTCAAACAATCGCACACCGATGCGATGTTGATACATGAGGCCATCAAAAGCGCGCTTGCACGTCCATTCGTAACGTCGATCGCACTTGCGAAAGAATGCCCCCGCTCGAAAGTATTAATTTCGTGGGACGATGATAAATAATGTTTGCGGCATCGAAATCTCGATCGGACCGCAGATAAAACCGATTTATTAAGCACATTGCATAACTCACATGCACAGCGTGCGCCGTAATGAGACGCTTTAATCATTGTTAAAAACAATACACCGACGATGATGTCAATGGCTTGCATTTTTCTCTCTGCACGGTTCACTGGACCGTTTTAATGATCATTTGTTCGAAAACCTGTGCAATGTATCTTTTTCCAGGGCAACAAATTAGTTTACACTAAGCTTATTAAGTTAAGTAAATCTTATCAATTGTTTAACATTGTGAATAGATTGCGCCTGCAACAGGTTACGGGATGGAGACTTTTACGTTTTGTTTATTTTTGGTAATAAATTACGTTATGTAAACGGAATCGGTGAAGCCTGTATAATTTAGACGTCAAAATGACAGAAACTTTCCGTGAAACGCAATTAATTTTGTTTCAAGTTTTTATAAACTCAATTTTTTAAGCGGTGAAGATGTCAGTATTGAAAACACACGTTTTCAGCATTTATCGCACTCGTGTTTTAGTTTTTAGCGCATTTAGCTCATCGGTGTCATCCACATCGTTTTATTTCTTTATTGTTAACGGTCACAAAAATACGAATAGGCATCAAGATTAAGGAATACCTAGACATACAGAGCACGTAGGCGATAAAATAGAATATAATTGTTGCTCAAATGCTTTTAAAACACATATCGTATATTTTTTAAACTTAGAAATTAATTACCTTTAAATCTAAGTGAGAATGAAAGTAGAAATTTTAAAATTTTTATGATTTCTTCCATCGACTTAGAAATTAATTACTTTTAAATCTAAGTGAGAATGAAAGTAGAAATTTTAAAATTTTTATGATTTCTTTCATCGACTTATAAATGTTTTAACGGGTCGCTTTATGCATCTCTCTCGCACACTCAGCCTTACGTTCGCTTATCGTACTTGGCGTCGGAATACCTCTACCACTGGTATGATCCTAGTGTTAAAAAATATAATAAAACTGTCGGTTTATCTCTTGGAAGCACACACTATCTCGATAAATTTGTTCCGATTCTAAGCCCAGATTTCTCCAAGTATTAGCTTGCATGTCGAATTACATTAAAATTATTTAAATGATAATAATATATAATAAATTATCTCAAACGGACACTGGAAAATGGCACAAATGCTCAACGTTTCGCTATCGCTTGATAACTTCTTCATTAAGCGATAGTGAAACGTTGAGCATTTGTGCCATTTTCCAGTGTCCGTTTGAGATAATTTATTACACAATTTCACCGAGCAAGAAGCTACCTTAATTATGGATAATAATATAATAATAATATCCGGGAGTATGGAAAAAATGCTAAAAACATTCTTTCTATTTTGATTTTCGAGAAATAATTAATCAAAAATTAGTCTCAAAACGACGATGCGTCCCTGGTTAAAAAGTAGGGAAACATATTACCGAAATAAGTACCTTCATAAAGCTTTTTAAAATTTTATGATACGGCATTGTGGTATCGTGAACTTGACCTTTAATTGGAATTTTACGTCAACCCCGTTTCTAGGTCTAAAACGATGCTGTGAAATGAAAACGAAATTTTACTTGACAAATGGATGGCAATGCAAGTCAAATCAAAAGAAGCATGATTCAATTAGAAATGTTTTTAATTGTTTTTTGAACAAGTTATATGGCAGCTGCTTAATTTCCTCTGGCAATAAATTTGAACATCCTTGGTCATAGTTGGTTCCGTTTCGTGTTCTGTTGATCCTATGGAAATCCACAGGAATGTTGATTTTATTGCGAGTCTCGTAGAGATGATCCTTTTCATGAGTTTCATAATCAGCACTGTTCCGTTTTACATACAATAAACATCGCCATATGTAAAGGCTTAATACTGTTAAATTTCCCAGTTTCACATACGTTGCTCTGCAATCGTCTCTATAGGAGAGGCCCGCTAGTATTCTGATAGCTCTTCTTTAAAATATTCAATGCACTGACCAGTAATGCAAAAGTATTAATGCATATAAACAGTTACCAGAACATTTTGCAACGTTGCTTGCGCAAGATTACGGAAACGATACATATTAGATAACACCTTTTTCGCTATGTAATCTATATGTATGTGTGTCCCATGATAGTTTAGGATTCAGATGTATACCTAAAAATATTACTTTATCCGGATTATTTACTTCATCAATATCTCTTAGCGAATAGTACGTCCATTCAGATTTTGCTTCATTTACCTTTAGTTTATCAGAAATGAACCAATCATTTAATCTTGACTGACTTGTCTCAGTTTTATTTATCAGGTTTTCTAGAATACTGTAACAGTTTACGTCCCATCGCTGTTCGGGTTTGCATGAGGTAAATCATTAATATAGAACAGGAACAGTACCAGCCCAACTGTTCCCTGTGGTACGCCATGTTTTACATCGATTTTATTCGATCTACTTCCATATCGAATTACGAATAGTTTTCTTCCGTGCAAGAAGGAGTGACCTCTAATGTTTTAAGTAAAATCTTGAATGAAACATAGTCAAACACACGAAATAAATCACAATATAGCACTGCTGCATGTTCTCCATTGTTGAACAGACGATTTAATTTCGAGGCCAAACGATTGGTAGCGTTTGTAACAGAAAGGGACTTTCGGTAACCATGTTGCGAAGTAGTCATTAGCTGCTCTTCAATATATGAACATAATCTTTCTTTCAATGCTTTTTTTCCAAACTTTTTATCCATTCTCATGTATCGGGATCACTCTAGATATTTTCAACACTGAGGGAATGACACTCTCATATAGAGTAATTATAGAGTTTTGTTGGGCGCTAAACTTTTACCAACGATTTCAGGAAACGGTGAATGTGAATAATAATTTTTTAAATAAGCGCAAACTACTAAATGTTTGAACAATCCTAAAATTCTTCAACTAACAATTAGAAAATTCGTATTAATGGAGAACAGAAAATAAACGACTAATTATTATTTTTATTGACTGCCAACAACCATGATGTTTTAAATGTGTTTTGCCGAATCGACTGGGGCGACATTCTAGAGGCAATTAACCAATAAACCGATTTTGTATGCGAATGAGTAACAATCCATTCATTCTCATTTAAAGTCCATCCTAAAAATATGCGACTTTGCTTTCCCTTCAATTTTCTCTAAATTTATTCACTACAGAGAAAATTTTACAAAGAAACTTTTCTTTCTTTTCCCAACATCTACCCGCATACCAATGAAACACCCTTTAGGAAGTACTCTGATATAAAAACGAGGTTGTAAAAAATTCGATATCATTAAAAACACAGGATGGTATCACAGACACTCAATTAACAAAAGTGGTTTTACTTGCCGTGTGACAGTGATAGATATAATGTGCCAATTTCAGTACTTTGTCGTTTATTCTTTTTTAGGAAAAAAATAATTATATAAAATCTCATTAAAATTGTGACTACTGGTTTTACATACGTTGTATGCCTTCATCTCGAAATTTGGTATTTATTAGCACATTGTAGAATTTATATCTAGAAATTGTTTCTAGAATGAATTGTGGTATATTTTTATTGATTTTGTGTATGCGAATTATACACTGCGTTGATAATCACCCAAATTGTGTTACGGGTTTCATATATTGTGTAATAATTTTACAGTTAATGGCGTAATTCTGTACACATCTCTAAAGGAAGAAGATCATAGCAAGCTCCCGGAGCCGCTGATAACGAATTTCGACTCTTAATCGGGAAATAGTAGTAGTAGTAGTAGTAGTCATCTTTATTACCCATCTCTGACAGTAATATTTTACAATATAATCAAGTTCGATAAAATAATCTAGTCTTAACACACAATACAATTAATGCAATACAACACAATACAATCAACAGAATAACAAGAAGAAAATTTTTAAAATTTAAAATTATATTCCAAAAACTCATCCAGTGAGTAAAAAGCTTGCACAAGAAATAATGCCTTCAATTTTTTCTTAAAGATTTTCAATGTGGTTATGTGCCGGAAACTATGAGGCAATTTGTTAAATAATAATTTGCCGGTGTAAAACGGCGAGTGTTTTACCAAGGTTAATTCGGGTTTAGGTAAATTAAAGATATGGGTTAGATCTTGTCTTGATACATATAGATCTTGTGAATTAGTGCACAAACTGGAATGCGTAGAATCCACTTTGACACTTGCATGACAAGTTCCGGCCTTGGGTCATTAAAGAATAAAAAAATAATATTTAATTTAGAAACATTTGTATTTATCTTCAAATAATTCCTGCAGCACTGTACCGAATTGATGTTCAGACGGTTTATTTTTCATAAATTCATTCATTATAAATAAAAGAGGCGACAATCAAACATTGACAAGGATGTTCTTGTTAATTCGCAGTCATGTACGCCACCTAATCGTCATCCACATTAAACAGCCAATAAGAAGACGCAAATAATCACGTGATTACATCCCACTTCAATGCTGTTCAACAATTTGTGTATGATTTTAACATATGCAAAGGTAATTTTTTCTAACGAGTTAATAAAATTTAATAATTTTCATTGCGGTTCTATTCTAGTTTTACGCAGTGTGTAGAATTTTATACAGTCTTTTGTAGTAAATTTTTGTTTAAGATGTAGAATTTTATACAACAAAGTGTTGAAACTTCATCTCACACTTACGAGAATTTATTATAGTACAAAAGGCAAATTAGTAAGAAACTTCAAAATGGAGCAATAATTTTCCTACAAACACAAGTAAACACGTGCTACTCAATTAATTTGAGCACCTGAAAATGAATATTTCCGAGACCAAACCGCGGTCGTATATTATAAAAATAATAAAAAATATGATGTAACAAAAGTTATCTTTTCATGTTCAATTAATAAAAAAATCTAGAATGGTATTTGCACGTATTAGTTTGAAATTCCTTTATCCCACTCCCAGACATTTGTGCAATTTTCCCAATTCACAAGTGTAGGAAGACTTTCATATAGGTACATCAAAAGTTTGAGATCATTATGCAATTTGCTGAAGCGAGTCAGTTTTGCATGCACGAAGATTTACACCAAGTTTGCACATAACTTTGTACAAATGTTTGCGCATAAGTGAAGGAGCGACTTTACACCTGTTAATTATCTTAGTACAAATTACTTTCTACCTCTTACAAGAGCAATCCATTATTACTTGAGATAAATAAAGTAGCCTTAACCCCAGAACTATTCTACC
This sequence comes from Serrognathus titanus, assembly GCA_039766575.1. NCBI lineage: Eukaryota > Metazoa > Arthropoda > Insecta > Coleoptera > Lucanidae > Serrognathus > Serrognathus titanus. The sequence continues at coordinate 54,674,320 of CM077912.1, forward strand.
GTGAAATAGAAAGGTCGTGCACAGGTGTTGTCACCTGATTAATGACGAGGACAGAAGCTACTCCGATGTTAATGACTACGATCCTCGTAAGTAAAAAATACTGCGAGCATCAATCTGTCTGTGCAGTTGTCTAAAGACAAACGGTAACAATAAAGTCAATGTTCCCTATTATTCTCACTGGAATTAATGTAATTATACCAAACATGAAGTGTTGGACGTTTTATGCAAAGAAAAGCAACAGATGTTATAAGATTTTCTAAGGCAACTTAAAAAATTGATTACACATGTAAACAACTTTTGCTTTTTCTGCGGCTACTTTTTTTCTTTTATTTTAATTTGATGAAATGAATCAGGATACATTAGAAATGCAATTCGTATCTAAATTGTATATGATTCTGTCATGTCGTAAACCGTAATTACGAATAATTTATTGCCCAAGTTAATTAACCGGCTAAAATAAACGAAATTAATGAAAGGCACATGTTTTCTTTCGCAAAAAGGCGTAATTTTAAAATAATACGCGGCATAGGCTCCGACATTAATTTTTCATTATGACAAGATGACTTTAAATTGAAACTTGTTTTTACATTGCCCTTCCTCAATGAAACCCGAGCAACTGCGTTGAGTCTCCCTGCCTTCTTTACTCTTTTAATTTATCTTCTACACGGTGATCTAATAATGAAAAAAATGTTCATACAGCGTATGTATTCGTATTAAATAATTTATTCATGCGTCAGAGCTTTCACGCTTTACAAGTGTTCAGAGCACGAACATTCAATTAAATTATGTTTATGCGCGATAAATCATTAATGAAGCCGCGCTTATTGTCTAGAAATCCGTTTGCGTTAATTTATGTCACAGATTTCGTTTTATCTCCGACGTACATAAATAAATTTTAACTTTCTCTCACATTCCGGAGCAGTTGCATCTGAACATATACCATTGCTCTATGTTTACTTTTGTTGGATTCTAGATATAAATACAAATGCACTTCGTTGCCTTTAAATACCTAGAATTTACATATGCAGATTTCTTGAATAAATTGCACTCAATATAAAAAAAATATAAAGAATCGTCAGTGAATTTATGAATGACACTAAAACTTCACTACTAGATCATACATTTTTACATTTATTTTTTTAAGTGGTTGTTCAAACTCTGATAGTTATTACCGCTGACCTGATATAAAATAAGGATTACTTGCAAGTTTATTAATAATGAATAAATTAACAAAAAAGAAGAAAATTAATTAAATTTATTTAAAAAATTATGCATGAAGAGAATATCAAAATGACTTGGATTTTCATTTGAATTAAATTTGAACTATTAATCTTAAATTGATAATTCGTGCTGAGAGTAAAACAAGCTAAAATTATTTTAAAAATTAAATTAAATCAAAAACTATCTTAAAAATAGAACTCAGTGGAAAATTCTATACAATCAATAGAAACAGACACACCACACATAATTTTTATTTTCTTAAGGTCGTTTGAACAATGTTAAGTTTTTCAGTAAATTTGATACCTACATAAATAAACGAATTTTTATTGAAACATAAACATCGCAACACCTCTGTGTTATGTATACATTGATCGCACTTTTTGCTTCAAATTTAGCATTTTTTAGAATATGTTTTAAAAAAATTAGCTCAAAAGTTAGCATCATGTCAGACAGAAAACAATCTAACTATTTCCAACTTTTATAGTTTAAGACATCCCCACCGTAGCCCTTTAACTGTATAGCCCTGTGTAAATGTGTAAATTTATTTACTTCGTCTGTAAATCGAAAAATGTAAACAACCCCAAGCATCTGTCACTACTGATTAATTCGACCTTAATTAACTTTAACATCTGCAACTTCTTCAGGAGCTTACTCATGAATTAATTACACCTCTGACTTCATTATTAAATTAAAACCATGTCATCGTTTCATAACTTCATTCTGACGTGCCCACGCATAATTAGGACACTCGCAATGCCCGTTATGCAGTAAAACTTATTGACCCGTGCCGAAATTCCGCTCCAACAGGATATCAGCGGCATTCGGGACCTGAACGGAACCGTGAAATACCTCGATGAATATGGAAAAGTTTCCGTTATTACATAAACTAAAAAAAATACGTGACACGTTCGAAAACGATAAATTCAATTCCCTTGATTAGTTTTTATTTGTCGGCGCAGCAAATTTCACGAAGCCAAGAACAAAAGCAGTCTCGCTTGGTTTGGCGAAATGAACACTATTTATTTTATAGGACAATGGCAACAATAAATTTTTTGGCCAAGAGAGAAAAGGAATCATCTGTCAGTGTAACCACCATGTTATTTCCTGGAGGTACTGGCCTATCAAAAGTTTTGTTTGATTTATATTTTATTTGCTGGAATTATTAAGTTAATCGAAAATCACTAGAAAATAAAATGAAATTATTTATTCAAAATATTGTTTAAGGACAGTGTTTACAAGGGAAATTATATAAAATAAATTTTAAAATTCATTCCTATACGAAGTTTCGAATAATTTTGAACAAATTTCAACTTACATATAACAAATATTTTGCATACTCGTTTGAGAAAGCTTGGGGCAAACGCATGCCAAGAAGATTCTTGTTTTGGTCTTATCCGCTTTTAAAAATAGAGCTCCTCAATTTACACCAAGGGTAATTCTACTGTAATTCAGTTGAATTTAGTGACGGCACGTCTGACAATGCGAAAGTTTATCACAAAAAGCCGTTATTAAAAGTGATAGTTATCAGAAAATGGGAAATATTGATTGATACGTCCTCCACTTGACGTCAGGCAGCGTGTCGAACTATGTAATTTACGTTTAAATAAAGAAAGGTGCCGGTCGATAAAACTAGACCCTGAACAATGACATGACTATTTTTAGAGAGCTAATGACATATGAATAAAGGCATCGTTATTTCTATTTATAGATGGAACACTTTGAGCAGCAAGCAAAGTGAAGACTTCAGGTTTGATGGTAATTCCTTGTTTGTTTCGGGTAACAAGCTCTGAAGTGTCCGGTGTTATATTTCACTATTTGCGGTGTTCTTAACAAAGTCTATAAACAGAATTTTATTATAATTTTTTGAATTGTTTGAGTATTGCCATATTAAGCATAAACTAGATAAATTTAAAATGTTTTAAATAATTGAACATCTTTGAGAGAAACGCTCCGATTTACATATTCGACTTGATAACGTAATACTTGGGAACATTTAATTCAATCGAAAAAAAAAATTATTTATTTTTAATCATTATTCGACATTCCGGAAGCCCTCGTGTAAGTCTTTGTTTAATGCGACCTTTAAACTACCTAAAGTTGAACATCTCTGGGCTAGATGACGTGTATTTATTAAAAAACTAGTAAAGAACGCTTTAATTTCAGTGTTTATGTAGTACTGAAAAAGCAAGAGAAAAACTTTCCCTCTTACTCAGACCAAACACTGCGTGTCGATTACATTTTATTCCTTCTAAGTAGCCTGAAACCTGATACTATAAGACCATCGATAAATAAAATAAAACAAAAAGGCAAATTAAATTTGCAGAACTCGTCCGGAACATCTTGGCTCGGTCTCGTTTGAGTTACGAGTTTCTCTCTGTCCGTCCTCAAAGATTGCGGCCACGTAATATATATGTAAATTCGTCATCCGAAATGGTAAAAATTTTTTATTACGTACGAAAAAGGCAATAATTAATTGGAAATGACCTGATTAATGGATTGCCTCGCGTCGAGTAATCGAGAAGGAATTCGCGTTATTCCAACAAAACTCTGCGTTTCCGAACGGCAGTCGATGATCGATCCATCATCGAATACATTTAGTTCAATGCCGGGTATTAATGAATAATGCCGTAAATGACAGCCAGAGAATTTACTTTTATTGGTATTGCATTCCGCCGAAAAGGAATGACCAAACGAAAATTCAACATGAGTTGCTTTTTTGATGATCACCAATTAAAGTTAATTTTGCAACTAAGTAGAAATCGATTTAATAGCACACTTAAAATTATCGAAGAATATTAAGTTTTAATTGGATTCCTTTCATCTCAAAATCGGCAAATGAGTACTACTCAAAGTGCTAAATTCTTATTAACAACACAAAGCTAATCTCATATTCAGACTCAAACCAATGTGATAGTTACAAGATTCTGTTCTAAAATACTTTATTAAATTTTTAAACTGGAGTTACCAATGATTAAATGTAAACATTATTAGCATTGATAAATAAATACAATCGCCTCCACATAAATGGAAACCACTCAAAAAATTCCCGGATTCACATTGTATGAATAAGTATGTATAATATCAGAACAAAAAAAAATGTATAATGTTTTCATATAATTGCATAATAAATAAAAAAATATTTGAATTTTACGATGACAACCTTAACTCTTAGTTTTAAATTTCTTTTAATATACTAATTTATTTTAATGCTTAAAACCAGTATTTGGCGTTTTCCTGTAAACATTAAAACCACACTACAGTATAAAGAACACCAGATACTTTAACTCGCAGCGACCAATATCCAATACCTTAATACTTTTCTCGTGATTATTTTTTACGATTCGATTTTGTTAGTGGCCCCAATCATCGATTCCGACCTCCAGCTATAAACCCACCAGGAGCCGACACGTTTTCCTTTACGACGCCCGCAGCCAATGCATTGCAATGGAGACTTAAATTACACCTTCCTGAATGTCCTTCGGCCGTAATCCAGATAATTACGAAATGCGTGTATACAGTTAGTGCACATCTACGCACACGCCCACGCGCGAAAGTAGACGACAGCGTGCCCACACTTCACCTATGCAGCAGCGGCGAACGCTCGCGTGCTCCAACGAGACAAGTTCAATGGACAGGGCCGCTAAGTTCAAGGCTCGCTCGTTATTTTCAACTATCTATTGGTGACAAAGTCGGTGCTTTGATTCAATTGGAAGTTTTAAAAAGGCGTCAATTTCCAATTTTTTTAACTTCTATAAAGTTGGTTTAGTTCATTTGTGTGTAAATTATTCATTAAGTTTCTTTTTCTTGCCCAATATTTAGATCAAATCTTTTACAACTATAGTTTGTTTTGCGCCCAAATATTTGCATGGCATGACATTTCAAGTTACAAGCTGCTCTTTGTTTAACTGCGCAAGAGATATTACCAATTCTATTCCATGTGCAGGTGTAAGTTGACATACTGTAACGAAGTAACTAAAAACGTAGGTTCGTGACGTAACGGCTTGAATAGAAGTTTGTCACAGTATTAAGGGATAATGAATGTTTTGAAATAAACATTGCATAAATCCTTCCAAATATGTTTACGAGTAACACAAGTTTATTTTCCATTTATTCTTGTCCTATCTGTATTAATCCCATTTAAAGGAACATGATTATGAATATGACAATAACGACGTCATTAATCGGAAACTAAAGTCATCATATTGAAGAAAAAGTTGACCACAAAAAAAGTGTGGAACGCTATGTCACTAGCAAAGTGTAGAAATTATATGCTGATAGCTGAAAAATACGACCAGGATAAGAGAAGAAAACGAAAGATCACGAATTCAGAGTACCAAATATTGGCATTAACTGCGAAAACAAAATTATATACCTACATGTATAGTAGCGCAAGGAAATTAAAAAAAGATCTCCAGCTTGTCGCTGGTACCTCACTTAGTATTAAATATGCTTAATTAAAGCCGTATGAACCTGTTAGTAGGCTAATTTTAAGCAGGGATCACTTTGAGCATTCACAACAATCATTCTTATTCATCACTAGTCAATTAAAGTTCCAAAGCCTAATCGATATTAAATATGGATAAAGTTTTACCAGAAAACGCTTAATAAATTTAGTGTCAAGTGTCAAAAAGAAAGGTGAAATAATTTTACTCCAAGGATAAGCTCAACTTCTGTTTAACACCGTACAGTAAACATGTTATGCATAATTCTTTAATACAATAAGTAAGAGATAAGTTACACTAAAAAGTAAAATATTCTATCTATTTACATTTTGCATGAAAATCTAAATCGCATTTAATCCAAAAAAGTAAATATTGCAGTGTTAATTACCTTGATGAATTGAATTAAATAAACAATAACGTGAGAGGAGTTAAAAAACATAAACAACAGTGCCACGGCCCAGCGGAAGTTCAACAGCTTCCGAAGCAGACTTGACGATGTAGACGCAAGAGTGACGAGACGTTTCGACATAACTTCATGCACCTAAAGCAAAACAGACTATATCACAGATACAAAACGAAAGGAGACACTTACAAAACTAAATACCGCAGCTATAGAAAGCATAATTGGAGCTCAACAAATCAAATAACGATAGCAGAAGGAAGTTCCAAAGTCGTTGATCACTTTGAATGGACAATGAAGCATTGGAATTTCATACAGGCAATGAACCAAAGGTTTGGCTCATTCCAGGGGCCACTGACGGCAAAATATTACCCGGTGTACGGGAATAAGCCGCCAAAAAACAGGAAGAGATTAATTTATCTGCAAGACGGCCAAAGGATACGTTGTAACTGGAAGCAAGTGCCAGACTTCCTAGTCGACTATCAAAGTTTGTGCAACGAACATTTACATGGCAAGGCTGAAAAGACACAAAGTGGAAATTAAAAAGTGAAAAACATTATTATATGTAAAAAAAAAAATGTATTCATACTTAAGATAAAATGCTAATTGTCAAACGTGACGTCTTGGTTACCAACTCAAATCTAGTATGTAACTAAATCAGAACGCGAATGTTCTGGTAACCAAGACAACGGGCAAAATCAACAACGAAAGACGCTATAAAAAACGAGCGCACCCCGAGGAATTGATTCCTTCGTCGACGACCGAGAGTAACACTCCTGCTCCGACCACCGCAAGAAGAACCTTTCCTTCTCCGACCATCGCAAGAAGAACCTTTCCTTCTCCGACCAGCGAGAAGAACAATACTCCTCCGACCACTGCAAGAAGATTCTGGCTCCGACCACCAAGAATAAAATTTTATTAAAAGGGTTATTAAAATATAAAAAGCTATTTTAATGAAGGATTGAACCTTATTTGTGGATTCCAAATACCTATATCCTTTTTTTAACGACATGGACGACTCTTCAAGGTAGGCGCATACTTGACAAACAAACAAAATTTTCATTTTAACATCGGACAACGGGAGACGTTTGGTATTGTCGAAGGGCGCCTCACTCTTGTGAAGGAGTGGAGGCATATGCGTGATCGGCAATACGGAGCATTCCTCTTTTAAACAAGGATACATCAGGTAGGACAAGAGGTACACCTGCCTTGTGAAGGGTGTGGTGATATTGCCGACTTGTGGTACCTGGTGTTCGCTGTGTACGGGTCTATATCGTCGAAGGGCGCCTCACTCTTGTGAAAGAGTCGAGGCACAGGCGTGATCGGTGATACAGAGAGTCCACTTTTAACAAGATATATATCGGATCGGGCAAGAGGTACATCTGCCTTGTGTGTGGTGACGACCGACTTATGCTATCCGGTGTACATTTTAGAGACAGACAACAACTTTTTCGATAATTTTTTATATTTTCTTTGACACTTACGAACGCATACATTTAACACTGACACTTCCTTCCTCTTCCCCCTCACATGTTCTGTGTTTTGTCATGGTATGTGCCCACCATGGGGCCATAAAATAAGAAGTGAGTAATTCCGGGCGACACAAAGAGAAACCCTGAGAGAGTAGATACGCGCCAACAAATAACATACATAAATACTGCAATTGAACCCCAACATCAGGCACGTACAACAAATACATCAAAATCAATACAATATGTTATCCTAAAGGCGTTAGTTCGCACTTATTTACTTTTCGTGTTTTGGTAAATTCTGATATATGAGGAAGGGATTGATTGATGTTCTCAGTACAAGTTATGACTAATATATGCCTACCAACTGTGGTGAATGCTTGTAGAATGAAACCATTAAATATAATAACAACAAAAAGTGGATGAAAATATTGTGATATAATAACAAACGACACCATAGATGATACAAGCTTTTTTTTACCAGGGAATATTAGCAAGACCTTATCAACATCTTTATTCCACTTCCTCCGGATAAGTTTAATATTCTAGTGCAATAAGATATTCAATTATTTCCACACAAAAGAACAAGGGATAAAAGATGCAGTATTAAAAAAATTGTTTTCCTCTCTTTGAAGTAGTTGAAATGTAAATTACGAAACAAGTGACTACTCAGTAAAGATTCTTTCATTATCTGGATAATAGTAACAACTCCTTTACTTGCTTGACACTTTCTAGATAATACTAATACTTGAACTACTACCTCAGAAGTTAAGTTTCTCTTTTCTTCTGGATAATTAACTCCTTCAAAGATAGAAATAACTACAGCAAGGATTAAAATGCTACTTTTGAAGACATGATTGATACTTTAAATATCCTAACTCCGTTTATTTTAACACGAGAAACAAATAGACGCGAGGGAATACCGAAAAGGAGTTGAAAAAGTGTTAGCATTATCTCCAGATTTTAATGTATCCGACCAACCGTCAGCAATCGTGTTGCAATTTCCAGTGTGTTAGCAATTTTGAACGATTATGGATGATCAGTGCGCTTGCGTAAAAGAACTTCATTTTTAGTACTTTATAGCTTTTAGTTTAGTATTTAATGCAAAACATCATATTTGTTGTTTCATCATTGCTTAAGACCGTCCTGGTTCAGTGTGTTTTCTATCTTAATAATAGGTTATAGAAGCACTGGATTAGAATTTGCACGAAGGCAAGCAAATTGGTAAACTGTAAGACACTTATAACAACTTAAGTCTGAAGGCACTTACGACCGTGATGTTAAAGTATGGAAGTAAAGTTAACGATTTTCACAATGTATGGTCCGAGAAGTACAGCAGTTTGACAACAAATCAATTATGGGTTTAGGGTGACATAACTCTTGAAGAAGAAGCTAATCACTGCCATAAGATATAGGGATGAAATAGGTAGTGCTCTATTTGGTACTCCATAAGTCAGATTTTGTTTTTATATATAGTATCAAAGTTGGTTTCAGAGTAGTCAACATAGAGCCCAGATCTCTTGGATAACCTCGGGAAAAAATTAAAGCTCTGGAAAACCTCCTGTAAAATGAAAACAATTTTGGATTAAAAAACTAGAGCTTGTATAAGAACAAGAAATGGTTTTTAAATCCAGCACGAAATGTTCATCTGGGGCTTCATGGAGATACTGTTGGCTAAAGTATGTATGTAGGCAAACGTTGGATAAAATGAACAATAAGCAAACTTGTCTGAGAAATACTATTTTATAAAATAGAACTATTAAAAAAAAAATTAAATTGAAGCAAAATTACCTATCCAAGAACAATAAGCTGTGAACCGGTTCACTTTTGAATATCGGCATTGTCAAAGATATTTCGTTTTGCCGTTCAATTCGACTGTATATCTTCGTTTGCGCAACTTGTCACGTAGCTTTGCAAAACTTGTTCGCGTAAATGAGCTTTCAAGATAGAATTTATAGCACAATACATATCATATAAACAAAGCGATTCGCGGCAATTTGAAAACGTAATTCGATCTCTTGCGTGGGTTATGTTGACGGCGTCATATAAGGAAATAGCATTTCCTGTTCCAGTAATTAATTTCGAGCGTGTGTCATTTTCTTTTTGTTGTCATCGTTAAAAGACATGCAGCACGTGCAATCGACTCGTGCTTTAATAAACGAGAACAAATTAAGCACTTAAATAATTCGACCTTAATCAACTTCATGGATTGAATTAAACAAGCGAGTTTCCAGGTCGATTCTAAAGAGCACGTTGAAAACGAACGAGGAGTTGCTCAGAGGCCGATTAATCAGTTACGCAAACATTTTAATTGTTCGGCTTCGGTGAGTCGGGTTTATTGTTCGCAGCTATTGCATTATCTGATGGGCATTACACGCATTTGCTACCTGATTTCACTTATAGAACTTATAATTACGCCTACCACTTGTTCCTAATATGACTACAAGCGCAGTTAAACAAACATTCGACCAAAGTAAATTACGTGGCCGTCGTACTTGACATATAAACGCAACGAACGAACGAACGCATAAACAGATTTCTATATACGCGCCTACATGTTTCAGTAATTTACTCGTTGAGCTTTTTCATTAAACTTGGAAACATAGAAACAAGCCAAAAACTCACTCATTTGACGAACGAAAGAACATTTCTTGATTGTATATCACATCAATGCAACAAGTTTATATGTGGATTCCTAAAGACATGGTATTTATTTACGATCTTTTTTCTTCTTTTGTAGGTGCAGTAAAGATGATACGATATCAGTTTGTTGATTTTCAGGGCAATTACTGGGCTGCATGTAAAATATTTATACTGATAAGATAAAGATATGACGAAAGATACACAAGTTTTCGACGCCAAGGCGTTATTTATCCTTAATTATTCCGTTTCTGATCTCACGTTCCAATAAACATATTCTTAAATAAGCAGGTTTAGGCTTATCGGAACAGTCAGCGTCCAGACCTGTAAGTTAATTCGTGCGGTTATGAAGTGCGGTCTTGATTTAATTTTGGCACTGAAATTCTACCGCATTTTGTGACGGGTACAATGAACTAAGGCGGTTGTAATCGGCTATATATAATTTACCCTTAATTATAGCCAATCTAATTATAGGGGTCGCATCTCTGTGTTGACTCATTATAGTCGTATCACCTGCGAACTTTCACTGCCAATATTTTAATTTGAAATTAAAGATTGTTTGATGTTTTGCACTTGAATAAATAACACAATACAATTTCTAATATTATTAGACATTAAGTAGTTTACAACTTTTCTTCTTCTTGCATTAACATATCCAATAGTAACTTGTATGTATACCCATGGGGGATACACAGTGGTAATTTCTTTAAAAAATATTTTAAGATCTGATCTATCAACAAAGTGAAACAGAGAACTATGTACCTCATCTTTCTATGACTATCCTACTATATGTTTGTATTTTCTTATAATGAAAGAGAAGTACAATAGAAAATAGTTTCGTTTGTCATTCCGATTAATTAATAAGTCTAGATCAATTGGAATGCCTCGCTTACTTATCGAGTTATTCAGATCAAATAGATCACATATCTATGTATAATACAACTGCCGTAACTTCTGCGTACGGAAGCGTGAAGCGAATTTTGCTTCGTAATTATTAGCCGGAGGATTCACTTCGAATGTATCCCCTAATGAAGCGGCTTGTTCTGTGTTTCGAAGCGCTCGTAAATCGTTATATAAACGACGCCATTATACGCACAGGTGAATACCGAAATGTTGGCGGTCGTTAGGACGAATCTTTATACTTTCTCGTGTCAGTAGATCATGAGTGAAGATACTCGAGGCCGCCCACGTCGGATGCCGTCGTTCGTATCTCGACCAAGGATCGGTTCTTCTATTACTTGTTAAATTACATGTCACAACAAAAGAATTTATAAATTAATATCATTATTGCGTACTGTTGCCTTCGCTCGTCATAATACTCTTGTAATCCGGAGGTAAGATAAAACTGAAAAGCTCACTTGATTGCAGGCATCAGCAATTCAAATCGTTTATCTCTCAGATCAGTTGAATTTTTCAACAGCCTATCACGTAGGTGAAGCTTACTATAAGAGCTTTGCGAAAGCACCTTATTCCATAAAAATCTAAATTCGTCACTTAAGAAAATCACCTTATTTAAAGAGTTGTTAAACAAAAGAAACAAAGTTTATCGTCGTTCTATGAATGCATTACAAGTGCAATAATTTATCCTTTCAACTTCAAAGTCAAAAAGATGGAATAGAAAATGAAAGCAAATATAACCGTAACATAAAACAAATTATCTAAAAATGCAAAGAGTTTCTCTAAAGATGAAGGAAGTAATATGATTTACAGTTTGAGAAAGTGGGAGAAATTATCTTTTGGCAAATAGGCTAATATCAGCAACGATTACTTTCTCAAACTGTAAATCATATTAACTCTTTCATCGTAAAATAAATTTACACAAAATAACAAACAAAATCATTATTATTATAAATGAAGTCAATAATGAATGTAATCGTTAGCTTGACGATATTGCTATAACGCCTTATTAGTACTTTTTATTTCTTATAGATAGATTAAGTCAAACGAGGTAAACCTCTCAAACTGAAACGTCAAGATAGAAAAGAACTGTTTAAATATCATAACGACCGTTTTCAAATGTCGTGAGATTGCTTGGTGACCAATGACTGCAATGACAGTTGTCAGAAAGCAAATAACAAACTAAAAATGTTGAATCAAGCTAAGACTCTGATTTTATTTTCCATTGCCTCCCCTTACCTAAATAAATTTGAATCGTATAGTGTTTATAAACATAAAATAAAATATCATAGCTATGCGTGAACTGCACAAAGCAAAACTCTCGATATCGTTCGAACAAGAAGCGGCCTGAATGGGGGTAGCATTTAAAGGAATAACGAAGTTTGCTCATCCCTTTCTAAGATTGAGGATGATGATAAAAGCTCAGCTTGATTCGTTTCAGTCGTAATTCCTTCCATTAACCGTCTTAAATTTCAACATCTGTAATCGTGCTTCCAACCCCGATAATGTCAGGCGAATAGGTTCAACTTCCCGGTTTTGCACGTAATGAGTTCCGCATGTCCGCGTGTTGAATTTCCCGATTAACTGACACCTGAGTTAGTAAGCGACCACTTAGCTAGATTCCATTAAAGTTAATAGAATAAAATTTATGGTCTCGTAATCGCGTACACTGAGGAGCGTGCATCCTTATCGAGACAGCGATCTGTCTTCGTGCACTTTTAGTGCCTGCCCCGCCGTTAACCGACGCACTAAAGTAACCAATAAATTAACAACTTTTCAACGTTTATCCTCCGACGACTCGCCATATTATTATCATGTTTGAGTAAGTAAGCAAGTGGAGGAATTCCAACGGGAAGTTACTTTTATGATGCTTGGTTATCAATTTTTGCGGCTGAGTGTCGGATTTTCTCGATACGTGCAGGTGATGGTCGTGCTCATTAAAGGCTGAAACGGAGAATGTTTATCGAATCGATATTTTTCTAAAAATACTTAATTGTACGTCAGTGGAACCTTTTAAGAGGAACGACGTCATTTATTTTTTTTTTATAAATATAAATTATAAGGTAAAGTTTCTTAAGTAATTAAATCTTCAAGAAAGGAGCAATAAATCATTTTTGTGATGTTTATTACTAAAGTTTAGACTCCATAGATCTAAATATAAATAAAAGCAAGTTTGCTTAATTATCTTTGTTTTCAATCTACTTTATCACTGCAGTTTCCATAGATCATTAGTTTTATCAAATTTGATGGAAAGCTACAGATGAAAGAGGAACCGTTTATCAATAATTTTAGTTACCAAACATATGTGTATTACTATTATTATTATTACGAAGAAGTCTTAGCCCGGATTATGTTGCATAATTGGGGTTTTTAAGTCCAATGATTCTCAGACGACTTTTCAGGGTTAAAATATTCTTTCCTCTTTCGGTAGATTTTGCAGAGCCCCGTTGTCTTTTCGCGCCATTTTAACAAAATCAATATTTTAATTCGTTATTTTATCTGAACGTGTTCTTTGTAAGATGAAATGATGTACACTGCCGCTCATATTAGTTGGGATACTTAAAGAAATTTATGAAATCCTGAAGTATTTGACTTAATTGAACTAAGAAACGAATCTTATATTGTATTTTTATTAAGTTATATTAATTACATGCAGCAACTAAGATAAAAGTATTTCTAATATTAAATATATAAATAATTTATTAAATTTTTTTCTCATCAAAGAAACCTCCTGTAGCACGAAGAACGGTTGCACAACTCTCGGCATCCGTGCACCAGAACTTCATGTGGAATGTTGGTCCATTCTTCTTGCAGGATATTCCACAAATGTACTGCGCAAGTAGGGCACACTTTTCGAACTCGTCTGTCAAACTCGTCCCACAACAACTCAATGGGCTTGAAGTCAGGATTTTGGGGTAGCCATACCATCATTTGTAGAGTATTATCAGCCTCGGCGTTATTTAAATAAGTTTTGGACACTAAGGCAGTATGTTTAGGATCATTATCGTGCATGAAAATAAAATTGTCGCCTATTAAACGCAACTCTGATGGAATTGCGTTTTCTTCCAATATTTCTAAATAATTTTCTTTCCGCATGATACCTTCAATTCTCCGCAAATCTCCTTTGCCGTCGTAGGAAAAACTTCCCCAAACGACAAACGAGAACAGACCCCTTTCCTTGTTTGACGGTCGGTACAATACAATCCCGCAACATTTTTTCTTCCTTGGACAGTCCTCACGAAAACCCGTCTTGCCTGTCCAAACACTTCCAACTTTGATTCGTCCGTCCAAAGTACGCATTTGAAGTCTTCTGTTGTCCAGCTTCGATGACTTTGTGTCCATTAAAGTCGTTTTTGACGATTTTCACGACGCAGTAAAGGTTTTGGCACAGCAATGCGGCAGCTTTTAATCGCCGTTTTACCGTACTAACAGACATTTGCCTTTCACGATCGCGATTCATTTCTGCAGCAATTTTGGGTGCTGATGAGTCTTCTAATTCGTTTGCTTAACAGTTTTATACGCTGATCATCTACTACTGTTATCCTGGAACGTCCTGAACGTGCACTGACCTGTGTCGTACCCGAACGTTGAAATCTCCGAATGATGTCACTGACTGTCGATTTATTCACGTGCGTTTTTTCTGCAATTTGGCGCACAGAATGACCTTCCTGATGAAAAGCAATTATAACTGCACGCTTTTCTTCACTCGTAGGTTTTCCTCTTGGCATTTTTCAGTTGTTTTGCTCGGTTGTGATTGATGCACACTCACGCACGTGTGTCAATCAATTGAAGATAGATACTGTATTCAAACGTTGCGACATCCCTTTTATGAGGGATCGATAAATATCTTATGCGCATTACAAATGTTCTAATCCCTTAAATACATTTATTTCGGGGGTTATAAGTTTTTCTCGAAAACATCTTATAATTACACATTCTTTCAGGAAGAATATATGAAGGTATTTCAATTTATTAAGGTATTTCTGTAGTTACGGGTTATGAAATGCATTGAAAATTTGTTTCATAATATTATTTATATCTCTATTTACATCTGCAAACAATATTAAGGTTTTTCAAGAAACATTTATGAAATTTTATATGTGTCCGAACTAATATGAGCGACAGTATATGTATGGGACCAATAAAAAAATATTATTAAAACTTCAGTAGGAAAATCAAACTGGCAATTTTTTTAGCAACTTCAAATTCGCCTTTGACAAAACTATTTGTATTTACAATCATGTTCCCACTTCTTTGCACTGAGTAAATTTTGACAAATTTCTATCTATTTTCGCTGAAAGCACTTGTTTGCTATACAAAATTGCTTATTTCCCTTTTATTTTTATATGGGCATCCAAAAATGAAAGTTCAAAGGGATTTTATCGCGGTCTAGATCTAGCAGTATTGAGCAAAAAGAACTGTATTTTGTTTGTCTTTACTTTTGCCCGTTTCTAATCGGTGTATCGTACAAATACTCCGGTTCAGGCGGTTCGTCTCCATCACAATAAACTGTCGTTAACATTCAATTTTTTATCATTTTTTATCTACTACGATTCGTGGTGCATAAAAAGAGGCAGAGTTTTCCTCTGTAGTATAATAATTATACTTTAAAATGTTCCTTGATTAAGAGAAATTAAAGAAGTGAAACGTAAAATGAATTGTTTTAAGAATACATACCCACTGAGTGGCATTGCGTGGAAAAATTAAATAAATTTACATAATCGATTCCAGTTAATGGTGATTAGAATTTCTGCGGCAGTAACAAAAAGCCTTCAGCTGTGTTTATCGTCCGTCACGAATCAATTAAAGGGTAGCTGAACGCGTATACGTGCCATTGTCTCTGAATGAGATCAACGACTCGCGAACAATTTATGCGGATTAGTTTTTACGTAAAGTGATTTCATTCGGAAAAGGAAGTTCTTTCTGGAGCCGGTTCGGTCGTCGAGCTCGCGGTCTGCCACTGTTGTGAAAGAACGAGCAAAAAATCCACCATAAATTGTTATCTGGTTCGCAAGACTCTCCTTTCAAGGCGAATTGTTCGCTTAGCGGAAATGTCGTTTTCATTTCATCATCGTCCAAATCGAGCCTTCGCTCTCTAGAAATAACAGTACCACTCGTTTAATTGCTGTTACCTTTCGTCGAACTCGTTACAGAAAAAAAAAACCGATTACAGTATGGGAAAGTTGTACCTAATTAAGAACGAACAAGAAAGAAATTTGAAGAGAAAATGTTTTGCTTTAAACGACCACGTCAAAAATTTAGATTAAAATAAAATAGGAAGTCGGCAATGTAGAAATAATCAGATTAATTAACTGCGTAAGTTGAACAAGCACAACACGGAATGCATTGAATTTTAATCCGCTTTCATTACTCGCAACACATGTTGTTTTAAATTCCAATAATTTATTTCACAGTCAACAACATCAGTTTAAAAACTATATGTAACAATCATGATGAAACATATAGAGGTGCTCTGAGAACGCTTTGCTGCCGGCCATACGAACGCAAGGAGTCAGTGTGCGAGTGAGATACGTAACAACTTACAATAGGTCAGATGCGGAGCATCACACGATCATCTTCATTTCCTTCATTTATATCATTCTCTTTCTCGCATTGCGCGCACTTGAATCCCCGATCTCATCGTAAGGCCTGGATTCGTGGGAATACCTGTCTTATCTTCTATTGTGGTAGCAATTCAATTGCATTACGGCTTTCCATTAAATAACGAATGTGCAAAATGATTAATAGAAATGTAAGAAAACTTTCTGAAAGTTGACATAAAGAAGTTGTATATAAATTATAATTTGCTCTCCAGTTTCAGCAACCAATACTATTATGAAATTCTGTCAAGAAGTGGAAGATGTATGAGCTTTATAGAATCAAAATAGAAACGTCAAGCTTTCAAACTTCATCAATGCAAATAGAAATGGATGTTAATGTTAAATATTTGCGTTGGATGTACAATAAATATGAATCTCGAAAACGCTGATGACCTGATGACATGCTATGTAAAATTACGACACGCACTCATGGGTATTTACGAGTGCGAAGCTCTTAAATCAAGATATATGATGTCGACGTGCCGAAATAATGGTAGAACGAGAGGATGAATATTTCGTTCCGGACAGAATATCAAAATGAGCTTTTATCATCCTTTCTCTTTTGTGAGATGTTGCTAATGAGGAGTAATTTACTAGGTTTTGTTTTCGGAATGGAAATTGTGCGAGATGAAATAGGTACAATGGATTTACTGCTGAAAGCAAGATTCGTACTCGGATATAAAATGAATTCCTAAACTGTTCGTGAACAAGTAAACGGGAATGTGGAGCTTACAACGTTTGAGAAGCTTGCTAATGAATACGCAAGTAGGTACTCCTTAATATCTCAACACTAAAAATAAGGTTGGTAAAATAAATTTCAAAGATGCACATCATAATTAAAAATAATTTTAAAATAAGTTAAAAGTAAAAAGAAGAAGAACACTTAGAAACGCTAAAGATAAAACGAGTACATATTTTTAACTTACAAAGTAAAAATAAGTGAGATTTTTTTAAATTTCGTCCACGTTTATTTAATCCAAATGAAAAACACGTTCCACTACACAATAAAAAAAATATGACCTCGAAATGGCTGTTATTGTACGCACAAAATGAAAGAGGAGATTGAAATGACGAAGCAACAATAACTATGAACTAATTATGTGACGGCACGTAAAAAAATTAATTTAATTAAGTTACAAAAAATTCAACATTGAAGAAGGCTGAATTAACTATAAGAAGAAATGTCCTAGCCCCATTGACACTGTAATGATTAATTAATTCCTGTTTGTTTGGTACAGGTCAAGGTAAGAATACTGGTTAAAGTTAACGAACTTTGTACATCAAAGCAAACAATGAATTTTTAATTATTTTTAAAATACGAAATGTAAAAATACATGGGACTTTTAATAAAAACTAAGTATTATTCTACGTTTTACTTTATCGTAATAAAATATCTTAAAGAAACAAGAAAAATGATTTATTTCAAATTACATCTGAACTCATTATCATAAAATAAATTTCACTGTTTCAACATAAAATTGAAATTCATATTTTGCTTTTCTGACACATAATTCGCTGAATATCGCAGGATAAACGGCAAAGTAAGAGGGTATAAAATGCTTCCATTAAATCCAGACACCAACATAAATTCAGAACTTTGCCTCTGGAAAACAATGATAAATTGGTAGAAAACTGCAGAAATCCCGGCGTTTTGATTGTAAATCTGTAACTGAAAAATGATCCTGTCAGCAACTGAAAATTGAGACGGCTCTTGCTTATTTATGAACTGTATTTTTAGTTTTAAACAAAATAAATTGATACAACTTGCCTCTGAATACTCTATAACTTTATGAAATATAACTGTTGTGATTTATGATTTCTGTAAAGATTTCTATTTTTATGTACAGTAATGGACAAATATAACGATACGTAAATGAGTATAATGATGATGCTAAAAGTAATGATTTCGTTGAAAGTATTGGATTCATAAAATACAGCACGTTTTAATAGGTGCAATAATAAATTATCTTGTTTTGTTAGCTTTATTATTTTATTATTTATGTCCGTGATTTATCAAATTGAATCTGCCTTCTGAAAACGTAAACGACTTCTTTTATGGTTTCATGATGTTTCAGCACAAGAAATGATTCAAAAATTTCATGGAGAGGCTGTTGAGCCTTTAACAGCTATTCCATCCTTTATACTTTTGACTCTGGATCAAAGTTATAGGATCCAAGTTTCATCAACCGTCACAAATCTTTTCGAATCTGAGTCAGATAATTATCGCCAAATTTGCCTCAACTGCGATTTATCTGGTACGTTTTTGATCAGTCGTCCAACGAGCAGAGACTTTTTAAGACCTAATTCGTGGTGCAAATTGTTTACAACACTATCTTAATTTAAAAACAAACACAACGCAAAATGAGATAAATCAGAAAGTCCACAGTTGATTTCAAGAATGTCTAATACCATAGCAATTCACAGATGAATAAATATAGAAAATAGAAATCGCTTTGAAGTTGGAAAAATCTATAAATTCATAAATATTAAGTCAAATACGACCACTGACCTGTATGTACACATTTAATTTCAGAGGGACGATTGACCTAAACAGTCATTTTGAAATACATTCGCAATTCCTTTTCTTTCCTTGTCATCATAAATTACTGTACACTAAAATATCAAGCAAAATCAAAAAGAATAAATAACAAGCAAGTAAGTACAGTGTGTTGAAATAAATCACGACAATGTATTCTGATCTTCGTGGTTGTCGAAGCTCTTTGTATAGAAAAATTCAGATATCCGTGGTTAACGAAACCCAATAATTCATCCTATCCGACTGACTTCAAGGACATTCCGCATGAAACATAGCCGCCTGCGATAATAATACATCTATCACGACGGCGTAAGTGGCGATAAATTTCTATAATATGATATAAAATATGGATTAAGTTCATTCACGGCGATGCGGGCCATTAATAAAGCTGAATTTCTACAACATTGTGTCCGGCAAAACCAAAAAAAGATTTTTACCGTAACCATAAATTACGAGGATTTTTACAAGACGCACGAGATGTTTATCTGTGCGCGGGCCGCATTTCGGTAAACTTTTTTACGCCCGGTTAATTATCGGCCGCCCACAGAATACGCCCGAATGCAATTAATTTGTTTATAAATTACTGTAAAGGCAATTAACTAAAACAAAATACATTTCTTATAATTAATTCGTTTATAACTGACAGGATTTAAAACCGTTGTTAATTACAGGGTAGAACATTCATCAGTATTGGTTTATTCTTGACAAAACTGTTTAATAATAACCTCACAAGTAATTGCATTATAAAATATTAATTTCATCAATATCCATGGAAATGTTCGACTAATTGTTTCTTTTAAAATTGGATAGTTAGGCTATTTTCACACTTTACGACAAGGCATGACATAAATATTTGATCGTTATAGTTATTGTTACCGTTCCTGGATAGTTGTGAACTAACCTTTAGAATAACATTTTCGCATTCACCATGATGCCAGCATGATATCACACTATGTCCTACTGTATCTTCGCAAGAGCGCCTTACACGCACATAATTAAAGACCACATTAAAAACTAAGTATCGTCCCTGAGATTATGTAGACAAAAAATTGATATTTCATAAAATGCTTGTTTATAAACTCATATTACAAATAAAAAGATATATTTTGTAGATAATCACTTAAAGTTATTAAGTTAAATTTAAATTTAAATAAGTAAAGTGCAAAAAGCTATGTATAGATGAATATTAAAATAAACCTTTTAACTTTAACTCGGTTTACCGTCATTTAGAATAATTAAATTTTCATCCTAATCGAAAAAAGAACTTCATTTTCTTCATCGCGTCAGTAAAATGTTTGGAATAATAATAAATAATCTTTCAAGTTTGCAATGATTTATTAACACAAATTCCAAAATAAATTAAATAATGGAAAAATTAAGACCTGTTTGTTTCGAGAAAGGATGTAAAACTAGTTTCCTTAAATCGAAAAATAAACGTTGATCCTGGATAAATATTTCAGTGTGTAATTTAAATTGGATTGAAGTTTTGTTTTTTTTTTATTATACTTATACTTAAGTATCTTTTTATAATAGCCCAGTAGTGCTCAATGGGGCGAAGCTCAGGACAGTTTGGTGGATTATCCAGTTTTTTCACAAAATCGACATTGTTAGAATTCAACAGTTCCAACGTCGTGCCAGAGTAGTGGGCA
Source organism: Serrognathus titanus (assembly GCA_039766575.1). Lineage (NCBI taxonomy): Eukaryota > Metazoa > Arthropoda > Insecta > Coleoptera > Lucanidae > Serrognathus > Serrognathus titanus. Next base: position 54,695,174 of record CM077912.1, read on the forward strand.
GATGCTAAATCTGGCCAAAATAATGGAGGAATGTTGTGCTTACGGTAAAGAGGTACTAAACGTTTTTGTATGCATTCTTTCCTATATACATCGCCTCCAATTGTACCAGTTGTAAAAAATGTTGAACTTTTAAGGCCGCAAGAACATATGGCTTGCCATACAAGAATTTTCTTCCCGAATTTTTTCATTTTAATTGTTCTCAAATTATCAGGTACATCTTCTCCCACAACTGCATTATAAAATTGAGGCCCTGATAACGTACTGGTACTGTACAACCTTCCGCAACGTTTCTTCGACCGTACTTGTTGGTCCTCACTTCTCTTCGGTATTTTTTGTTTTTTGTAAGTTCGTATGTTATTTCTTTTTTTGATATTTTGTACAGTACCTACGCTAACACCTTCCTTTTTAGCTATTCCACGTACAGACATACATTTTTCTGATTTTAACAGCTTCACAACATTTTTCTCTGTTTTTGCATTTACCAGTCCTCTTCTGCGCCGCGATTTGGATAAATCTTCAAGCGTGTGATGCTCCCCAAATTTTTTGATTATTTGAAAAACCGCCGACTTTGAACATTTTACAACTTTGGCAAGTTTTCGTATAGATAACTTTTCTGAACACCACTTTTGCACGATTATTTTCTGATTTCGATATCAATTCGCTTCATTATTGCGAATCTTTGACAACTGTCGTAAACAATAATTACAATTGACAATCGTCACTTGGCTGAAGCTATCAAGGCCTACTACTAAAAAAATAATTACAATTTGGAAATTCAGCGTAAGATTAAAAGTGTCCGTTTAGTAAAATGAACAGTCCTTATTTTATTAGCAATTATTTTATTTTTATTTGTTCTCCCTAAACACTTTGAATAATCTACAGAATCAGCTGACCACGAACAGATACCGCAGGCTTTAAATCCACTTTTAATGGTATCCATTTTAAGATGATTATCTATAACTTTCTGTAGTAGAGGAGCAAATTTTTCCTTCGTAACTATGTCGTAAGGATTCTGTTCTAAATTCTAGTAATTCTTGTTTCCAGCCATCTTTCAGCGGTTTAAAAACTGCAACATCCGTCGGTTGGAGAATTCTTGTAGCATTAGGATAGAGGGCAATAAGAACGATTTGTAATTCTGAACAAAGCAGACTTAACTCGTAAGTCAAATGAGTGTTGAGCAAAATGGGAAATGCAGTTCCTGTTTTTCTGAAATGTGGATAAAAAATATTCGCAATGTATTCATAAAATATTTTATTCTTCATTCAGCCGTTATCGCTGTTTGCGACACCCCATAAATCTGGTACAGAACGGGTAATATCCGCCGGAATTCTCTGATACGGATAAATGACCATTGGTGGTGTTACTTCCCCGTTTGCACAAAAAGTGAACATGACTATTATGTTGATCTTAGGATGGTGTTCTATTTCATACACAGTTTTTGTCCCTTTAGGTGCCAAAACTTTTTTTATTTTTGGGACATAAATAAAAGCAAGTCTCATCACCGTTAAATACACGTGATGGGTGTATTATGTGTTATTCTTTCTGATGTCCTTAGAGCTATCTTTGGATGTCTTCTTAAAAATGATTTGTATCACCCTTCTCCTGGTTTATTATTTACAAATGGATTTTTTCTCGGATTGTCATCTAAAAACTTTTTGACAGATACTTGTACGTCCTCTATTCTTAGAAGGAACATTTTTCCAACAAACTTTCTTCTGGTAAGCTTAGTACAGGATTTGAAGTTGGGACCAAGCCTAAATTGAAGTGTAGCCCTAGGTACTTTAAATTGGGCTGCGGCATTCTCTGACTCATTCCGTTTTTAATTGCCTCGACGGCGTTAGCAATGTCTTCTTCTTTATAATGTTTTTTTATAAGAAGCGCCTTCTCGCACTTTTGGCATTTTAAGTTACAAAGATCTGTAAAAAAATGAAATATTTAACTCCCAGTAGTTTTGCGAAGTACTTCTGGTAGTGATTGGCCTAATTAACAACCTATTATTGGCCACCAGCCAACAACTATGTATTATCCTTATAAAACAAAAAAGTTGAATTGCGCTTATACTACTATGTTATTTAAAATATCATTTAAAACCTGTATGTTTATTTATTTTAGTCCGGCTTACAGTTATTAGCCACCCTGGCCAATTACTCTCTCCTACATAATTTGACTATATAGTTATTGTCATACTAAAAAAAAGAGAAAAGCAATTAACCTATTCTAATTTGAGATGAAAAACATCAAAATTGATAATTGGCAATTATGAAAACACCTTTGTATGCAATTACTACTAAAAGAAATTAAAAAATTCTTAAAAAGAATAGCGAACCTACCTTAAAGAAACCATAAAATTTGCCCAAGAACTGAACAACATGGAAAGCGTAGACACGTGAAGAGCTACTATAGAAAATGCTGCCAACTAAACAATACAATTTATATTACACAGAGCAAAACTGCCATTTGTTGATCATATATTTTAAAAGTTGGTAGGGGAAGCTAATTGCTTACTTTTTATATATATAAAATTAAATGGACAATAACTATTTGTTGGCCAACAACTGTCCTGTTTACCCTATGGAAAATATTCTACAAAATAAATGAGAAAAAAAAATAATGAACAATACGATCGGACAAACTTAAGATATAGGACCACGAAAAAGCAGGGAAATAAAAGGAAAATAATGAAGAAAAATTGTCAAATGCATGCTCTTTGGGTATATTTCAAGAAGTTGCAAATCAGGTTAACCATAGCTTTTCTTAAAGTATCGGGCTTTGTTACTCTATATGGGATGTCAAGATACTAAACAGGTCATAATTACCCAAAACTAAGAATATTCTGAAAATAAGATAGTGATAAAATAAAATAAACAAAATTAAAATATAAAGTTATAGAAATATATAAAAAGAAATATTTAAGTCAGATTTTATGCGTTTTTGTACTTTCACTATAAAAAAAATAGAACAGTGAATTAAGGAACTTGAAAGATGGCAAGATTTAAATATATTTTTTAAATAAATAAATAGTTGTTGCATGAGTCAGTTGGTTGAGTCCGCTGGCAATAGACTTGTCCTGGCAACTATAGGTGTGGGTTCGAATGCATACCGGCTCCTTCAGCTGGGTTTTCTGCGTTTCCTCAGTTAATAAAACGAATGCCGAAGGAGAAATAACAACTATAAAGCGGTTGCAACCGCAAACCACAATACGAGTAACTAACCAAAACACTTTGAAAGCTTGGGGCAAGTATGGTGGTGAAAAAAAATTATACGTTGATAATTATATTAATTATTAATAATTATATTGATGAAAATTTGTTTTTAATATAACACGTAATTTAAATAGTTTCTTCAATTGTGCAATATTGAGGCCAAAATTAATACAAACAAATGGAACTACTTCGCCAGTTCTTTTTCAATTCTCGAGCGCATAAATATTTTCCTGGCGGAGAGGTTCCAATTTATGCGGCAATAGATTTTTACATCTTCTTTTAGTGAGTTAAAAATACGCCGCTGCACATTTGAAGTATTTATTTTTCGCGTTCTGCTTCCGATGCCGTCTATAAATAAACGCCACACTACCTAATATGTTCTCGTTTCTGATTTGACATTTCCCATCATCATCGCTAAACCGACGTTACAACTCGTGCATACTGAAACATTTCCGATAATAGGGCGAAACGTGTGTCAATTAAATTGTTTTCAGGCGTGTTTCAGGACAAAACATTGCCGGCAGATCTAACAGTACAAAATAGTAGATCGCGGCACTTAATTATTATTGAATTATTGAATGATGAATGAAAATCGATTAAATGATGAAATGGTTTCGCGCAATTTGCATTAAACTTTGCGGAACGAAATTGTTATTAAGACCATACATAGCCGTTATTGATTTCTAAGAAGTATATAATTATTATCCTTTCTAAATTAAAGGACTATTATAGGTTAAAAACTATTAATGGATTTACTTATGAAATTTCTGTTGGGTTATTTTATTTATATCGGCGTTTTATTATTGAATAAATAGCGCCAATAAAAAAATTGATTTAATTTTTATTCTAAACTTAATTAATATTAAAGTTAATGTCAAATTAAAAATCAGACTTCCTAAAAAAATGTTAAATTTTGTAATGATTAAATCTTGCAAGGAATAATTATCACTTTATACAACAGTATGAATTAATTTATGGCAAAATTTTAATAAAAAATCATTATATATGAACAAAGGAAATGTGTGAATTTTTTTCAGACAAATTAAAAAAAATATGTTTATAAAGGAATTGTTCTACACAAAAAATCAAGAAAACTAACAGCTCATATTACATAACAAGAAAACTGTCAATTTGAAAATTTCTTTTTGTAATCAAAAAGTCAAATAAATTTTATCTGAAATTTATGAAACAAATAGCTTATAGAATAATTAAATACTGGTACAACACCTTAAGTACTGTATACATAGTATAAGTACAAAATAAATTGATAAACTCATCAATTTAATCTCATTTTGACTTATACATACTTATATTAGTAAATCAATTAATTGTAGTGTCACATAATTATTTAAACGTTTCTAATATTCTGGAGTATAGTAAGAATTGCAGGAGACTCTGGGCGAGCCAAAATATATTCCACTGAGTTTCTCCTGTGTAAATCAGCTCTCCAATTTCTGCTTTGTGCCTCCTTGAATTTATGTCAAGAAGCTCGTAGAATTCGAATGAGTTCATTTATCCACACTTTATTGTATTCTTTCACAGAGTTTGTTTTAGTGAAAGTTAAATAAAAATTTTAATATTCTAGGCCTTCATTATGAATGCATTGATGCTGCCAAAAAAGAGATACTGAAAAGAACAAGTATGAAACTGGATAGATCAAATTATCAAAGAATGGAAGTAGAATATTGGAAAAGAACTTCCAAGAAGTAAATATTACAAACAAAAGAGGAGGTACCTATTCTGGAATTATTTGATCAGAAATTCCTCCACTTTTTAGGAGATACTGAAATAATGAAAGATATCGATACTATCATGGACACATGAACAATGAATGATGGTAATTTGATAACATTAAACATACTTTTTTCATTTTCTTTCAAGTTTTGATTCACTTTGAAAATTAGATAACATAGTTTTAAAATTACTATTAAAATTTCATTAGTTCACTTGATGTTTAGAAAATATCGTAAGGCAGCTTTATCATAAACCCCCTTTCATTATTTTGTCGGCTTTTCGCTAAACTTTGTTAAAGTTACATTGGTTCAAGTTGTTTATGACATATCTAATGATGTGATGAAAGGTGTTCACCCAAGATAAGCCCTTTTTCGCTTAACTAATTAAATTTGTTAAAACTTCTTCTTTTTTCTTCTTTAACACATGCAAGAGAAGTAAAGCTAAATAGGACTTCTTAATTACATTAAAGGTATCAGAAGATTTGGTTCTAAGTTGACAAGCAATTTCTTTTTATATTCAGATTTTGCTTGAACGTAAAAGATAGGTAAGTTTTAAATAATGGAGAAGAAAATGTAAAAGGATTTTACAGAGTGAAGCTTGAGGGCTAGGCTATAAATAATTGTTTCAGAACAATGAAGATGGGCAGTAATTTTTTTTAAATTGTTCCTGCATTGTCTTGAGCAGACCTAAACGAAGTCGAGGAGTTTCCAGTTGAACTTTTTACAAATGCTCACTGCTTCTTATCGATGGCTCACGTAAATATGTATTATTATTCAGTCAGAGCATCGGCAACGGAAAATCACTCAATCAATGTTATGATGCAACAGAACGCAGCAGATTATAGTGGTTGTTGTCTTGGGTGGTTTTTGATGTTGACGTTGTGTGGTCTGGTATACGTTCACTCTCTGTTTACGGAGCAGCAACCAGTTCGTGTTATCGCCAATCACAGAGATTGATAAACATTGCTGCGAACGTATAAGCACACTATTAAAACTCACTTAGCCAGACTTCCTGTGCGCATTTGCAAAGCAAATCGTTCAGTGATGTTGATTTAGCGGCAGCGGTGATATTATATTATTAAATATGTTGCTTAATTAATGTCGGATGTCGGAAACTTCAACGCAAGTTCCAGCGTAAAATAACGTAATTACTGAGTTCCCATTTTTCTGTCTGCGTTTCAGATTATGATATAAAGCCTGAAATTAGTAATCACAATACGCTCGTGTAATTATTATTGCGCTCCTTGTTAGAGCTTTACAATACAATTCGTGACTTCACTTGCAACAGGTGTAATTTGTTATAGAAGATTACAATGTGTTCTTAGTGCATCCAATCGATTTAATTATCTGCTTGTCTACTACTTTTTTGTTTTTGCTTAAACTCACGTCTGTTATCTATCATCTATCTACTTTATTGTCTCGGATATGCAATTATTTTAAACTTTTTTCTTTGGTTTAGAGAGAAAAGTTTCTGTTCTGAGAATAATAATAATTCAAATATAACACTTAATCTTGGAAAAGTTTTAAACTCTACAACGAAATATCGATCAGAAAAATACTTTAAAATAAATATTCACAAATTTCTTTTCCTATGGAAACTGTGAAATCATTTATAACGATTATTATTCGTTAAGAAAAATGAAGAAAATATCTGTGTTCAAAGAAACGTTGACAAAATGCAAAATCCTCACTGTTCGATAAGGTAATTATAATTACCACTACCTGAATAAAATTAAAGCGTGTAGTCTTTCCTAGTACCTTCACTTTAATTGAAATAATTAATTTAATTCCTTTAATTTATTCTGATGACTTAGCAAAGGCGTAACCTGACCAGCAATTTTACAACGTGTGAATATATACTTACATCACACTGTTATTTGGAATTCCTATTTTATAGATATTTACAGGCAAAAAATTAATAACATCTATAATTTGCAGCTGTTTTAAATTACAATTAAAATTAAATGAATGCTTAGAGTAAACTACTTTGTAATGTTTGTAAGGAATATATATGGCGATTTAAATAATTCCCGAGAAAATGAAAACAAAACAATTAAAAGAACTTTGAAAAATGTTTAGAAAATTAGAATTAAAATCAATTAAAAGTTTACCCTAAAATCATGTTACGACACTCCCTGAGATATACAACGCTAAGTTTTATAAGTAAAGTGTTACAATTAGTAGTCCAGTGCACTGTGACCTGACATAGTTATCAGCTGGCCCCGAAAAATGAAATTAATCTTTACTAGGAGAACAAAGCGGATTGTAATATCGATATTTACAACTGATAAATGTACAGTCGCAAGCAATAAATTTTGGTCGTCATTGATTGTCAAAGATTTGTATTTGATATGTATTTTATTAAAAATAAGATTGATGACTTTATTTTGAATATCGGTACTAATATCTTAAAAAATTAATTTATATTCGTCACTTTCTTGGATATGATATTTACCTGATTTTTTCTAATTTCTGGAATTAAACCTGGCGTTTTGATTGACACTAATGACCAAAATTTAATTCTCGTCACTGTACCTACATCAAGATGAGTATAACTAAAGTAGTGGAATGGCTTTAAGTGTGATTAATTATTTTGTGTATGTTATACTATTAGCGAACTTTAATTTAAAAAAAAATCTGCAGTAAGGGTACTTGTAAGACCTAAGCTATACGAGCATTTTTCTCTCGCAAAAGCTCTGTAGCCATTTTAGCCATTGCGCTTTTATGAAACTAAATTAAAAAAGCACTCGATTAGTTTAGGTCGCAAGGCGTCAATAATTAAACTATTTTTTGAACACACTAATTAAATTATTTGGAAACAAAACTTAAGATATATAACAATTAAATTTAAAATTTATACACAAATTTGTAAATTATTTCTACGTACGCCTTTAAAATTACTCACTTATCAACGTTTCGCTGCCGATGTATAGATTGACAATTCCGAAACCATTCATTCAAAATTAAAAAAAAAGCTTAATTTTTGTGAAAGTAGCAATCATTATTAAACGGTTTCCTTTATGAAAAATACCAGAAGAAAATTCATAGGTTTTATAAAAACAGTAATTAATTAAGTTTCCTGTGGAATCCTCTTCTTCAGGGATGTTCTAAAAATCATCGTAATCATCGCTAAACTGGTTTTTTACGTCCGTCATCACAGTTTTATTTAATTAAAGAAATTGCTTAGACACGTAATATAATTTCCCGGCACGATGATAACTGACGAATATTTATTTTCTTTGCAATTTAATGTCGGCAGTTAAGCAAACGCGACGAAAGTCACAAAAGAAAATGCGGACATAATTTCCGCGGTTAAAACAACACTTAAAAATATTCGCTTTGTTTTCGTAACAATTTCATCGGAGTGCGTTATAAAATCGTCGTCAGCACCGCGCCCGTAAATTCATTAAATCCATTCTAAAATCTTCAAGTTTGTTTACATCTGGCGGGCTTTTAAAAATATAACTCGCGTAAACCTGCAGTCATCAAACTTCGGCGCATTCCTTTTATTCCAGCACCGGCGTTTTTATCGAATGCCCCGGAGTTGTCGGCGTGCCAACAACAGAAGAAAAAACAAACAAGTCACAGCACGCGGCGAAACCGGCGAACAAACGGCGATAAATTGCGAAATTTTTCGAAAGCGCGATGTTCGGCATAAATTCTAATCATCTTTTGCGAAACTTTTTGCATATCTCTACAACGCCTTATAGGGAAAGCGGGAGCGAACAAGATATGCATAAAGAGCACCGCGGCGGTCATTAAAACTTGCAGAGCTAGGGTTGTTGTCCTGTGTGCTTTGAAATTACTGAAGAAGAATCGCAATATAGTTTTCGATTAAGTGTTGAAAAACGGCGAGATTTCTTTAACTTCCATCGAACCAAAGAACTCATTTGTTGATTGCCAGTATAATAAATCGCCGCTTTTTCGCGGAAATCGGTTTATTGTAGTTAAATCTAATGTCATGCTAAATTTGGGAATTTCTTATTAAGACATACACTTCGCAAATAAACTGAAAACTTACTATGGAAATAAAATTACGAAGGACTTCCCTAATTAAAAACTCAGGGAGTTTTTTTTTGAGGATTACAAAAAAAATATATAATATCCGTTCACGTTCTTTTTAAATTCAGAGTAGACAATGTTAGGGTGACATTTTTGTTGGTATCACTAAAAAATTGATTAAAGTTCATTTTTAATTTTACGGTTATATTTTTGAAAACTACCACTGTCAATGTTGCCAATTCAACTGAAGCAATACTGAAACATTCCGTGCAAACGAGAGTATCGTCCCGAACAATTGATAATTATTTATTTTTTCATTAAGAAAGTATTACATGCAGGTATTTAAATAACAGAATCTTCTTGCTGTCTTATAATTTGCCCCGACCAAACCATGCACTTACCTCATTTACAATTCTGTCTACTTTCGCTAACCCCTCCAATATGCACACCTTCAGACTCTTCTGTTAATACCAGAGATCTTCAAATCTGCTTATATTTGCAGTGCATATACGTGGTATTACTTTGGGTTGCTAAAAGGATCGCTGCAGTTTGCATATAAGTTTTACAGATATAGATGGTATATTCTACACTATAAAATTTTGATGCCAAATTTCCCTTTCCTCTTCCATTGATTCCATAGAAGAATCTGATTTCTGATTCTGAATTAGATTTTCTAATGCAATAATGTAAGGAGGAATATTTTCAAACGAAAAATTTCCCATATGTTCCGTCCTCCAGTCTTCCGAAATTCATTTTTCACAATGATTACAAAAATTTTGCCACATATCGGCGGACATTTTGAAAGAACCTCACGCCATAAATTTGCAACCCTATCTTTCAATAATGGTTGCGAATTTATGTACTTAATGTAAAAGCGTTTTCATTGCCCTCATGCCATCTCAATAGGATTGTATGAGGGCAATCCAAGAATTTCATAGCCATGCTCCTTCAAAATTTTGTCAGTCTCGTATCGTTTTGTTATTCCGTCTGTTCTAAAAGGTTTAATTAATTCCCATAATTGTTTTTTTTTTTGTAATTTTGTCCTCAATTTCGACATTGTTTTTAACCAAACACTCCTGCATTTGACTTTTTTACAGGAAAATATGAGTGGTGTGTCCAACTGCACCGAGTGATACGGTGCACCACACATTTTCGTACTGCAGGAATAAGCTGATTAACCACCCAATTTTGAAAAATTTCTGCATTCATGTTTTTGTGGTAGTCTCTGTCATTGTTTGTCGAGTCAAGTAACAAGTCACACCCTTCCAAAAAGGCAAGTTTGTTCCCGTGTGCAAATTTTGGATGCAACGACATGTTTTTGTTTACATAAAATTTTGCGTTCGTTAAGCATTTTGTGTTTGTGACCCATAGATTTCATAATTTTTAATAAAGTTGTTCTCCCACCTTTGAATTCCAAAGTATCGCGAGCATCTGTAAGTAATTTGTCCAAAGTTAAATATTCATTTTTCAAATTATATTGCCAACTTAATCGTTGCAAATCTTTCCAAAACATGTAATTTGTAAATATGTCCGTATGTTTACAACTGCCAGAAAGAGAAATTTTCAAGTAGTCAGGTCCTCCTTTTCAAATTTTAATTATCATATATCGCGAAATCTAAAATATTAAACATTAGAAAATAAAGCTGACGTAAATATGTAAAAATTTGCTTCATGTATATCTATCAACCTGCTTATTATTTCTTCATTTTTTAAATCTGGGCGATCCTTTTTGTAATGCCTTGCCTATTGAGCGCTTAGTTCCTCCGCTTATGGTTTTTGGCATTTTGACAGGATTATAAATAAAAGATGTATTTGTTTTAAGTTACTTTTTACTTTAATCATGCTACCGTAGCCCATGTTATTTACGAATTGTAGAGCTGACGTAACACTGTCATTATTTTTTTCTTGTCAAATTTTGACTACCATCAAAATATGTGTAGGTAACTTAACGAAAAAAAAGCATACCCATCTTGAGTCGAAAAAGATCGTGAATGGAATGTATATATATAGATCTATAAACTCAGAGACAGTGTAACTCTTGAAGTGCTTCGAATGTTATACTTCAGTACATTCAAACATTTCGTACGATTTGTTTAGTGGGGCAGCTGCAGCAATGTGTTAAACATTCTGACCATTCAATAAAAGATAGTTCGGATTATGGCAGGTATTAAGAAGAGGAGTTATCAATTTTGTTCGTATGATAGGATAATGACAATACCATCGCTCTATACAGGCTATCCTGTGACGTAATGTCACCGCTTCACCTGTGATAATCAATTTAAGTAAAAAGCTCTAATAAAATTCTGTTCTAAAGTAAACCGTTTTAAAAATACTGCGTGTCAAGTCTGCTTCTGTAACAGTCATTTGCACCGCTTGTCGTTAACTTTATCCTTTGGTTTATTCTCATGCCTACAATTGTAGAGACAATTGTTTCTATGGAAATAGACCAAAGATCAAAGTTAACCAGTGATTAAAGTACTGGCCCTTAAAGTTGAAATTTCTTTGGATAGGTCAAATAATTAAGGATTAAACGTTTAATTAATAATTATTGTTTAGCCGTACCTCGGGTGCAGTTTAAATTGTTTGTTAATGTTTACGAACGCATACCTGTTGTCAAAAGTTGCAAAAAAGGTGGAAATTAATAACTTGAATTATATGCCGAAGAAATAGGACTTGACGAACACGATTTAATTGTGTTCAATTTTATTCAGTTTGGAATTCATAGGCAGTTGTATGAAAGTTAATGTTAGTTAATCCAAAAGTTAATTTTAGACGGTGCAAACCAGCGTAACTGTGTTTATTAATTACCGTAAATGTACCAGTAGCTGAGGTCTTAAGGTGGTATATCAGACAATTTATTTTATCAATGTCTTATTTAAAAAGCTTTTAAGCTATTTCTTGTTTACATTAAATCTTTATGAAAAGATAATTACAATAAACTTTGTAATCAACTAATATAAATATTGATAAAATTTAAATTCAATTTTAAATGAAAAAAGTACAGATATACCAGAAGCTGGCAGATCTTGATCCAGTAGTGGATATTTTATGTCCCAGTAGCTGACAAAGAAAATATTTGGTAAGGAATTTTTATCTAAGTACTAAATATCTACACTGTAGAAAAAAGGTTTAAAATAAATGCTATTGGTAAGTATAAAAATATATATTTTAAATAAATATATGAAAAATTCTAACACATCAAAGCATGTTCTTGGCACCTTGTAAGTTCTAAAAGCAGTTGAAACTAGCATCCCAAATTTAACTGCTTCCAATGCTTGATGCATATCCAACTCTGAATACTTTAGTATCTTTTTATTTTCCATTTTATTCGAAAAAAAACTAGGTGTCAACAACTACCATCAGTAAAGTAAAAAATTTCTTGAGATTATTTTGTCATTTAATCTGCATACTCATTACTAGAACCTGAAGTTGACGTCCCAGTACTTGATAGAATAGAAAAAATAAGTAAAATTTAACTTTTAAACTTTAACGTTTTAATAAAAATTATCCATACAGATGTGTAAAAAAATTCACTCTATATTTTTTAAAGTAAGTCCTAGTGCCTGACATTTGAGCATCAGGTTCACTTTACGTAGAATTTTATTGCACCAAAGCCTGGTACATAATTTTTTTAGAAAAGTAAATAATTTTAAATGTTTAGCTGTTGTTTTCAGTAAAATTTAAGATAATTTAAAAACATTACAACTGATAAAACATTTAAAACTTTAAATAGAAAAATTATATTGCTTAATTAAGACATTCATGTTCTTAGCTTACCTGATAAGATTTTTGGCGTAACACTGATAGAACAGTTGACGTGATATTTTGCGGCATTCCCGCCAAACCTGCGTCAACTTTACCGCGAAAATAATGACACCAACAGTAGCACAAATAATAGAAATGTTCCTAGATTTAGGTGGACTTAATTTCATACAGTAATTATTTTATTTTTCTCATAAATAAAAAAATACTATCAACTATTGAGCCACGTCAGCAACTGGTACATTTACGGCATATTTATCTTTACAAATCATGAATATACCGATACTCATTACTTGTATAGTTTTTGCTAAGGTAACACTGCAGCCGCGGAGTACTCTTTAGATTTCCAAATCGACGATACCCCAGACCGATGAGTTTTTCAACATGTTCGCGACTATTTGTGGTTGTTTCTCAAAAACAAATACTAACCGTCCGGTCCAGCAAACGGTATATGAGGGAGAGAATATTCTTAATGCGATTGAAAATAATCCCAGAATATCTGTTCGCCGAATTTCTGCTCAAACCAATATCCCAAAATCAAGAGTTTGGAGAACTATTAAATGGCATAGCCTTCATTCTTTTCATATCCAGCTTGTTCAAACTCTTCTATCTACGGATAATGCTAAATGCATGAAATTTTGCCGATGGATTACTGAAAATCAACACCTAATTAGCAAAATTTTATTTACGGATGAGGCCACATTTACAACAAATGGAGTAATGAATAGAAAGAACAGCCATTTTTGGGATCTTAAAAAACCGTGTGGAACGAAAGAGACGAATTTTCAGCACCGATTTTCAGTAAACATTTGGTGCGGCATTATTGATAACATACTCTTTGGTCCGTTCTTTTTTGAAAACACACTAGCTCCTGATATACATCTAAATTTTTGGATAATCATCTGACGGATATGATGGAAGATCTACCTGTTGCAGTCAGATGGTGTCTAAATTATTCTAAGTATTAAGCATTTATTTCTCAATGTTTGTCTCTTTACTAGGCATGTGGGTATCAGCATGATGGTGCCCCAGTACATTTGACTAACTAACGAATAAATTCACGCCTGACCTTTTTTGAAGCGCACTAGAATACGTTTAGCAAACACCGGGGGTCGTTTTGTACACCTTTTGAGATAAAGTTCTTTTTTAGTTTGAATTGATTATTAGGTGAACGGATAAATGATTAGGTGAACTTTAAAATTTAAAAAAATAAAAAATTAAACATTAAGCGGTATTAAACGGTTTACTTTAGAACAAAAGTTTATTAAAGTTTTTTACTTATTGTTAGTTTGAATTGATTATCATGTAGGTGAAGTGGAGACATTACATCACGGGACACCCTGCATGTATTGGTTAATCTTAACCTAGGGAAAAATTGTGACTTCCATAACTACCAAACCAGGTCTCGAGAGAAAGAGAGATTACCATTCAATCGGCTTAGCATTAGGGAAAAGTGGAATTATCTTGTGTGAACAAAATCAAGACTTTATGGAATGATGATGATATACCGACTAACTCGATGCATTTAAAAAAAATGCAACAATTTCAGATAGCAGCAACATTTTCTCAATAGAGGAATTTTTTTAATTTCTATTACACCTATCTGTATACTCTTTGTATGTATGCTCACTGACAAATCAAATTTTCTCACTAAACGTCCTGCATTAGTGTATGTGGAACCTATTGACAAATATATTATTATTATTATTATAAAAAAAATATAGTATATAAAATTTTTCATTACTTGTCTTTTATAATTTAATTCATATATATAAAATATTAATTTTAATTTATTATAAATTAAGCACATTTTTAAAGAAACGAAAACCAAATAAATTGCTGCCTCAAAAAAGAAAATCATAAATCGATGACGACAATCATCTTATTCAGTTTTGTTTTAATTAAAAATTATTAATTTAGTGTGGCTACACTAGGACGACGTTATCGAGCTACTGGTCTTAATAATTAGCTTTGAACACGTTACCTAGACTAGATAAAATGGCTGCTATAACGTGCAGTCAGCAATAAATAAGATAGTGTTTTCCTAAATGTAAAGTAGACTTAGTTCAGCATTTCTCAATGATCTGATAATACAAATAAGCACGAACTGGTCGCAAATGTGTTGACTTTATGAGGTTGATCACGTAAACGGAGGTGATATATATATTTAATGTTGAATTGAATTGGAAATTTGTATTTTCTGTCTTTCCTAATGATTACATATTTAAGTTACTTTTATTTGTTCGTTATTTCTTAATTACCTTATCTAATTTCGTTTCATAATAGTTGTTTCACTAATAATTCTTGCAGATTCGATATTCCACACGAAGGAAGCAGACACGAGCGCAGGGTCATTGTAAAATATTGTTTCAACATGTATCTATACGTTATGAACTAAGTGATTAAGACTCAGTTGTACAATTACAGCTTAACTCTAAGCCAAAGCTTAAGTCGTTATCATCGATTGTTGAAACAATGGTTGCTTTAGCTTATATTTAAACTGGTGTAGTACAACTGGGCCTAAGACGGGTGATAATTACGAAGTGATTATTTGATTATTATTTTATTATGATTGGGCATTATAAATAGGTTCATAACACATACATTAAATAGATTTTATTTTCAATTCAAAAAACATATAGGCGTTAATGCAGTGGATTTTAATCAAAACATATTGCAATTTGAGATGTTTGAATTATGTATGTACTTTAAAAAGTTTTAAATTTATCTTAAGTTTTTGTTAAATCTTTTAAATTCTCTTCTACTTAAGAAATTTTGGTACTATAAAATGTTTTTTTTTATTTAGCGAAAAGGCATAAAATTTTATTCATTCCTAAAGTTTTCATTTTCATTTGTGAACATTACATCTAAACGATATTTTTCACCATGCGATTTTATCGGTACATTCACTATATTGCATTCTCTAAGGCTGCTACTTTTTTCCTTTTCGGGGCAGAATTTATCGTAAGTGCTCGGCACATTAATTTCCCGGAGACAAAGCAAAGAAAAACGGTCTGGTACGCTTTGGAGAAGCGGCGTCATTACCGATTCCTGTTCTGCATAAAGAACGCAAAATCATAAATACGAAGTCACTTAAAGTTTGTAAATATGCTAAACTTGCGATGATTTATCATCATAAAGCGGCTTAAATTTGAAAGAGCGATTCATTTAGAAGAAGGAATGAGCAGAATATTAACAAGGTTGGCGTCTGTGTAAAGTCCTTGCCATTTACATATATCGGCGCTTGGGCTAGTTATTTCTTGCCTCTCTTGTGCTCTTCTTCTCCATCGATTTTAGTATTGAGTATTATTAGGAACGTGAGTACATCTTTCAGAGCTTTACACACAGTTTTCTTTTTCGGAGAAGATTTAGATTTGTTTTCCTTTCGTCAGTGCAAATCTGTAATGATTTTTCATTTTCAACCTACGCAAAGGAAAATATTATTAGCTGAGTGACATCCACAAACGAAGATTTAGTGAAGGCTTTCCCTTACCTCATTTTAGACCTACCACCCGTTACCTTTCCTTCCTTCTGGAAAAAGTGATCATCTAATATCAGAATATATCAGATAAATTTAATAATTCTAAATTTCGGCAGCTGCGGCCATTATCAGTACACGTATGCACACTCACAAGTGAAAAGGACAAAGCTGCCGTAATACGAATCTACGGAAATAAAACAATTGTGGGAAGAGATCATTTTTTAATTATTATTTATTCCAGACTTTATGTAGAAATATTAATAAAACGAATTTTCAAATTTATTATCTAACGTTTAATATGAAATATCGGCCAAACACCCCCTGAAGGTCAACCAATTAAAACTTCCAGTGCACAAGTTTTAAACAGAATAACCGTTTGATTTATAACCAGATAATAGCCGTACACATTCCTCATAGGCAATTTTATTTCTAAAGGTAACAACAAACCCATAAAATAGCCAAAAGCTCGATTCATCTTCTCACCTATGCAATTACCATGGAAATTTCGCATGAAACGTTTTTAATAATCGACCCGAGCCGAAATTAGCATCTCCCATTTGCATACCAGATTTTCGCCTTGTCTTTGCCTGAATAATTTGATCGTCGAAGACAACAAAAGTTGCAATGTTTATAATGCCCAGTGTACCGTTAATTTCAGCGACGTCTCAGCGGTTACTTGCGTACATGTTGCAAGGAGTTATTTATGGCGTTTAGTACACGAATGATGCGCCTCTTGAATATTTATTACCGATAAATTACCGGCGTGTATATAATTGCCCAAAGCGACATGTACACCGAAGTTAATTAAAAATAACATACTGTATTTGCTTGCTTTAGTTTAACATACCTACGTATTTAGATTTGTTGCCTGAAATTAAACATCTCAATCAAAATTCATAGGTTTCAGCAGAGGAAGTTCTTTTTTATACTAAATTAAATTAAACATCTCAATCAAAATTCATAGGTTTCAGCAGAGGAAGTTCTTTTTTATACTAAATTATTCTAGTAAAACCATATAAAAATTTTAAAAGAATATTTAGTTTGCCAAAAAGGAAAATAAATATTATGAACCAGTGGCACTAGACGGTGTCAGCTTGCTAGATCACAAGTGGACCCTTGACCCCGCATAAAGTGAGCTCCCTTAAACACTGGATAGTATGTTAAAAGTGATAGCTATAGATGAGTCTCTTTATCAACCAACCAATATATGTGAATTCAGTGCACCACTGAATATTATTACATTTTAAAGCCATTTCAATTCCACACACTTAATATGTAAGTTTAATATGAATTATAGGAAAAAATCTTTTCCTATTTTGAAAACCATCCCCATCTATTACCTACCAAAATAAAAGAAAACATTCAAGCGTTCTATTGCTTTAGAAACGATGTATTATTCTGAAGAAAATTAAGTTATTCCTCTTCTGTGTTGACAGGTGTTGCATGGATGTTCACTTTAATATGACTTAAAATGCAAAAATTAACTGAAGTCATATCAAGCGATCTTGCAGAACACGGGAAAGGATCACCTCTAAAAGGATAATCGCTTGATTGGAAAAAATGGTCCTTTTCCTTAACCTGCACAATCGTGAGATATAACTCCAATTCATTTCTGTATTTGGGTCATATTAAATCGAACGTCTGTGCAACACCTGCTAACACAAAGGAAGAATTAGTGGCTCGAATTATTCATATTTGGTATACCATTCGCGATCATCCTCCGATATGTCGAAGAATTTGTTATAATTTATGCATCCAAAACGGTAACCTTAATTTTAAACAAATTTTCTCAATAAATTGAAATTAATTAGAATTTTGTAGCTACTACAATTAAATAGTAAAGTTACTTCTTACATCGAGATTACTTCTAGTCCTCGTTTCCTTTATTTCGGTTTAACTTGACGCAGAAACATTTCCATTTACAATTTCATTAGAAAGAGTTCCTTAATTATGTATATACCCTCTACTGCTTCTGAAAATTAAGAACAGTTTCTCTATGAGCTCTACATACAAAGACTTAAGGGTTAATATAAATTCAAGGAAAAATATGAGAAAAAAACTTAAATTACGAAATGTATTCGAAAATGAATTCTGTTTGTATGGCATTATTTATTTTTCTCCTTTTTTGAATAGCAATACTTTCAAACCCACTTCATTTTTGTTCTAAAGATTCGTGTACGATCTTTTTTGGAATTTTTCGAAATAAAATTTGCGATAAGAGTGGAATTTTTTCCAGTCAAACTTTACAGAGATAATTGTTGAACATTTTTAAATGTATTATTTTTTCTCTTTTGAAAATATTCTACTTATTCTATTTATTAAGGTTTCCTGAAAGTGTTCTTTTTGTTTCAGCTGAAAGTGACATTTGCAGCTTCGCCCTCCTCAAGAATCACTTTAATGCCTGCCATGAGTTAGGTACAAACTTGTTCAGCGCATCGACGCGTCCAAAAGCCGTCCAAGCCCTGTATGAGGCTGCCGCCAAAACACCCGTACACCTTATGCGCCAGATGGACAGATGGCGTCGGGACGGCCATCGTACGTCTCGATTCTTCCTTTGCACGCCAGTGCTGGGCGCTAGGAGGCGGAAGATTAGAAGCAAAGTCGATATTGACATTGAAACTAGAATGGTAAGTCGAGTTAAATATTTTAAATAGAAAATAGAAAAATAATCTCAAATTTCATGGTTACAAATAATTTCCGGTTCTGAAAGGTGCATTAGATATAGATTCCAAGTTTGTCATTCTGAAAAACGGAAAGAAGGAATTGTTGAGAACAGTTATTGCTTAGATTTCGTTTTTATCTTATTGAGATATTTTCTTTATAATTTTTATTAAAAGACGTAGGTAAGTACTTCATTCAGGAAGATGACTTGCATAAATCATAACAGGTAATTCATATAGAAAGCTGTACTTTTGCAAAATTATTTCAGTATAATTTCATTTACAACGTTGCAATGCATTAGAACAGATTAAATTAATTATTTAAAAATAGTAACGGTAAGCTCTTGGAAAACTGAATTTCTGAATTAATAAAAAATACTTTTTTATTTAAAAGATAATCCATGAAATTAAAAAGAAAAATTATTAACAAACATGCTGGTATATTAAATACAATTATTTTTAAGGTTCATTTTGTAAGATAAATTTTGTAAATTCCAAAGTGCAACTGATATTAATTCCTGGAAAAAGAAAGTTGTAACTTTTAAAGTAATAGTTTTTACAAGCAATAACAACATTTAAAAATAATTTCGTAATTTTTAATAACAATTTTTAATAAACTAGATTCTTGCTCGACGAGAATTCTTTTAACGGACACTTAAAATTCGCACAATCACTCAACGTTTCACTGTCGGTTGATAGTTTCGTTAGAAGATAAACGGCAAAGATGTAGTCTGTATTAAAAAATAAAAACGAAACGTCCGCTTGATCACTATGACACGTCAACTTCATTGTGATTCTAGACACAAGGTTCATTCATAAATCAAACGATTTAAGAAAAGAGCCCAAAGATATTCACGTACGTTTTCAACTTGAAATGAATCTATAGTATAAAGGGCTCCACAGACTTCGTTCTTTTCTCTCCGTTCGAATCGTCGCGATTAAAAACGATATTTCGAATCGTCAAACTGTTTTGCCCACAGACAATCGTTCCTTTTCATTCGTTCGAATCATTGAATCACAGACCACTGACTATTTAGCAGTTACCATGAACAGAAAACAGTTGTTAGCAGTGGCGGCGGCGATTACTGTTTTAAATAAAAGAAATATAAAAAGAAACGCTTAACATGGGCAAAAGATTGGCTACTAAAACGTAAAACGAAAAGAATCTGTCTTATTTTTTAGTGTTTTTATTGATGCAATCTATTTCTTTTTTAAAAGGATTTCATACGTTTGATTTTTTTTGCTTCAGAATTTTTTGGTTACGCTTATTTGATCCATTTTCAATGAAAAATGGACAATTAATGAGATTATGTTGTTTATTGATACATTTGCTACGTCCTCCGTTAATGTAAAAAAATCGACGATTTTAAACGAAAACCCCACAAACTGCCAGTTTAGAACAGCAACCGATGAACCGTCGTTCTAAAAATCAAGCGCCAGCAGATATTTTAACCGACAGTTCGACATGACAGTTTTCCACCGCACACTTTGGTTTTTGCAGTTTTTGACACGTTTCGAATCGCGGCGATTCGAACGGATAGAAAAGAACGAAATCTGTGGGGGCCTTTAGTTGTTCGAAATCTTTTTTTTAATAAAGTGCACAATAGTTACTAAAATTTTAATTTCAGTTGTGAGTGAAAGCTCATTTGTATTAAGTTCTTACAAAATTTGCATTATGTAGTAGCTTAAAAAAATCCTACGTTACATTTTAAATAATGTCATTCTAGCATTTTTTCAGTCAATTTCAATTTGAAACTCTTAATAATTATATTATTGAGTATACTTATGCAGCCTGTATCATAACGTCCGAAAAATATTACACCAAACGATTCTATGTTGAAAACTATACAGAAAAGTATAACGCCACTTTCCTCTTAACTCTCTCTCTCTCTCTAAGTTATTGAGAGTTGAAAATTTATTTTTGATTTAAAAAGGTGCGATAAATATACCTAGTATCATCAGGAAGTACATACATCAAATATGCAATAGATTAGTTCACCATTTCCTCCCCTGGTTTATTTCTAATTTATAGTTTACTAAGGCAAATTCTTTGCATCTTGTAATCCGAGAGGATATTGCAACTGTGTAAATGTGTATCCAAGGTAACTTAAAAATTCGTGATACTTGTGAACGTCATTAGCGTCAAATTTGAAGTGAATTTTCGCAAAATTCTGCCGCTTCTTACTGAAAATGGTTGCCAAGAAACGTCGCTACAAACATGTTCGCGAATAATGGGATTCATTAAATTTAAATGTGCTCTTCCGAATACTTCGTTACCATATTTAAAAAACTTTGATAGACTATAGATATTTTGGAAACTATACGTTTTTGAAGAAAATGACATCATGTTTGTCGTTGCAGTTTTTAACAGAGAATATTTGTCGGACGTTATGATACAGCCTATAGTTACGCATTAGAAAGAGTATTTTAAGTAACATAAAGAATGTATGCAATTTACTAGCTAAAAGTGCCGAACAGAAAACGCTAAGAATGAACATTTCAAATACTTGGCAGTCCTCTTGATGTCTCTGTACCGCTTTCGAACCGTATCTTTCCTAACAAGTCACTCTTCAACGGTGTTTTATTTGTTTTAATGAGCAAAAAGTTCATTGACGCTGAAATGTCAACAAACATGTAAAATCCGTCCACACACGTTATATAAAATGAAAGTAAGTAGTTACTAACGTGGGCATCAAGGTTTATCGGCTTCTTTAAATATCGCCTGAATGAAAGAAAGTAAAAGCCTCGTTCCGTGACAACCTTCGGAAGGTTTTTTGGTTTATATTGAACATGTGTTACCCTATTTTTAGGTTTTTTCTGGAGCCGATTTTACTCTATTTAAAATATATTTTCAAATAAATATTTTCGTTGAATCAAACTGTGGGTATTCAGCTATTTATTGGATGTGGTAATAAATAAAGTTCAAAAAAATATACTAAAAAATAAATTTCTGCTGTAAGTCATCTAACGTGTAGCGAAGTTACAGATACATTTGCTTTTAATATGTACAAAATGATGTGACACTTTAAAAATTTCTTCCGTTAATGGAAAACGTGAACAACAACTCTTTGAAATCCATTGTAAAACTTCCTTGTCCAAGTTTTAGATAATTGTAGCAAATTCAACTCATACGCCAGGTTTATTTATTATTGTAGATAGCAGACTCTTCGGTAGTCTCTCATTTGATCTGGTAAAAACTAAAAATTCATTGATAATTTTAACAACTTTTATATAGCTATCTCCATTTAGCTTTCGTGAAACCGGTTTGACTAGTCAGAGGTCACATTGAATACTCACCTCAAAAAATCAATAATAAAAGAAATATCCAGTATGTTACGAACTTTATGAATGGCAATGTTCATAGGTTAGCAACTGTGCCAATTTTTGTTTAATAAGCAAGCTATGACTCACTGAATTACGTGTATTAACAATAAAGTAAAAATTAAAATAAAATGGAATAATATTCTTAAAGCAATAAGTTACACAATAAGCATTTTAACAGTTATAATAACTTCTGAAATTGATGCGTTACATCAAATTTTAGTTACTTTTTTATCGATAATACTAGTGGTCGGAAGACATTAAAATTAAAGTGTCAGAGAAGAAGAAAGCATGGAAAACTTATCTCAACGACACTAGTAATAAACAAGCAAATTACGACACTTATAAGAAATTGAGATGTGAAGTCAAAGAAATGGTAAAACATGCTTAAAGCCAAGCATGGGAAAACTTTAGTACTAAAATGGAAAACAGAAACTAGAAGCTACTCTATAAAATAATCAAAAATCTAAGGAATAAGCCATATCCAGAAGAAACAAATTTAAAACACATCAAAGCGAAAGATGGCGTTATTTTGACAGATAAAAAATCGCTGGAAGGAATATTTTGAAGAACTTCCGGGAGTATCAAAGGAAAATGTCCTGCCAGAGCAGAACGTACAAAAAGATGATGAGCAAGCGGACACAATCACAGCAACGAAGCTTGATGAAGCAATGGCTGGAGGAATAGATATGCTGAGCCCGGAAATGGTAAAACATTTAAACGAAGAAGGTAAGAATAGCTACTTCAAATTATAAACTTGTCCTGGCAGCACAAAAAGGTACCAAAGGACTGGGAGATCGGTACCATGGTACCTATTCATAAGAAGGGCGATAAAAAAGAATGCAAAAATTACCGAAACATTTTGTTGCTTAGTATACCTGCGAAAGTTTACGAAAGGATATTGGAAAAACGACTTAGACTAGAAATGGAACACTTCTATCGGATGTTCAGTGTGGTTTTAGGAGCGGTAGAAGTACTCAAGATTTTCATAATTAGACAAACTATATACAGTGTGTACCAAAAAGTTTTATACAAATGGAGAAAAATTTTATCTTACATTTCACAAAAAAAAACTATTCTTGATAAAAAGCTCTGCATGACTTGGTGATCCACAGTCAGGTACAAAATTTTTAAAAAATTGGCTGAAATACAGGGAAAATAAATAAATAATGATTTGGACGGAGAGCAAAATACGTTCAAACTGTAGTGGAGAGCAAAATGTAACTGATGTTACATTTGACATTTGTTGACAGTTATTAGATATTCCAAAGCACTCTATCAGTAACAGAAAATAAGGCGCTTATTAGGAACGGGATCTTACGAAGTTTCGTACTGCGCATTAATCTAACAATTGCTGAAGTGTTTATTGTCTTTTAATTTTTATCTGGGAATATCCATAATCTACAAGTGTGCATAATTTTTTGCTATTTAATCACAATTTCAATGAACATTTTGCTCTCCATTATAGTTTGAACGTATTTTGCTCTCTGTCCAAATCATTATTTTTTATTTTCCCTGTATTCTAGCCAATTTTTTTTTAAATTATTTAAAGATTATGGATCTCCAAGTCATGCAGAGCTTTTTATCAAGAATATTTTTTTTTGTGAAATGTAAGATAAACTTTTTCTCCATTTGTATAAAACTTTTTGGTACACACTGTAGAAAATGCTGAGTAAGGACGACGATTTCTTAGTCTCTCACATTCCGCCATTTCAGCAGGGTCAATTTTCTTTAGCTGGGTTTTTCTGTATTCCTGTTTTAATAAATCTGTTTATATAATACGAAGACAGATTAGAATGGCAAAGAAGATGTATCAGACCATTTTATCAAAACTCACGGAGGAGGAGAGGGTTATAATAGAACATTCTACCGAAAAAAAAAATGATGGAAGTCGAAAAAAAACTGATGGAAAATCCTACAATATAAACTCAAGTGTGAAAAAAAACTGCTGGAAGTCGAATGTGAGCACAAGGTCCTACAGATAAAATATGAATCTCTCGAACAAACTATGGCCAAATTCAATTGGGAGAAACTTGAAAAGGACGGCCTGGTTGACGTGAGAGGCTTCGTAGACTTTTTTTATCGTAATGGTTTGAACCGTAACTTCACCGAAAGAAATAAACGATTTGGAAATTTCATCGAAAAGAAAAAAAAATGAATTGGAACAATGGGGATTATCTATAGGTAGCTTCAAAGGACTATTCCCTAGGTGTTATGCTAAACTATACCAATTCATCCTGTATTTAAATCGTCCTATATCTTAGTATTAAATAAAGATTCTCTAGAGCCTATTGAGGTAAAAATGTTAGGATTTATGTGGGAGGATATCCATTGCCAAAAGATAATTTCTTTGTAAGAGAGCATGAAAACTCTGAGAAACTGTGCAGTGTTTTCGAATTGTATAAATTAAAAGAAATTATCCAACTTGAGTGAATACATAGAAGAAAGGGAATCAGGCAAGGCGGTGTGCTCAGCCCCCTACTATTTCTCTTGGTGATGGATGAAATTGTTAAAACATGCCAGCGAAATTAGGTATTGGGTATAGAAATCTAAAGCCGGTAAAAGTGGGGCCGATGACCTCCTAAAATATGTCAAAAACCTAAGAAAGTCTGCAACAATCACTAAGCGTCTGCGCTGACACATTTAAGAAACATGACATGGAAATAAATTGTAATGAGACTGGCTGTCTCCAACAGGAATATAAAAATGAACATTATTCTGAATAATGTCTCAATACAGCAGATGGACATTTTTAAGTACTTAGAAGCTACGATTCAAAATCAAGGGAGTATGGATGCGAAGATAAATAGCAAATTAAAACTAAGTGAAAAGTACTACCACGCAATATCCAACAAAATTTTTAGAAATAAAAACTTGTCAAAGGCCACAAAAGTAAAAGTATACAAAACAGTCTTCATTCCGACTATGACATACAGCTGTCAGTCGTGGGTATTGTCAGAGAGGATCAAATTTCGTATAAGAGCAAGCAAAATGAGGATATTAAGGACCATCAAGGGAGTAACAAGACTAGACAAGATTCCAAACTTAGAAATCCGTGCTCGGTTGGGAGTAAAAAGCTTACTAAACTAGATAGAACGTAGTCAATTACGATGGTTTGGTCACATAAACAGGATGGACAATAACAGGCTGGTGAAAATGATATGGGAATGTAAACTTGGAGCAGAAAAGGAAGACCGAAAACAACATGGAATGACATGATACGCACACTGCTACAAAATAACAATTTGAGCTAGCAAGAGGGAATACACGTTTCAAGAGATCACATAGTGTGGAAAAACCTAGTTAGAAATATCTAGCGCAGAAATTTATCCCTGCACCTTAGGATAGAAGGGCTACAGATACATATATATCGCTAATACTGATAGGAAAATGAAAAAAATACATCTTTATGTTATTTATTGATAGAAAAATTTGCTTTTTATTAAAATATATTAACACTTTCTAAGGTCCAATGATTGGCTGCAAAGAATTTATATTTCATTAATATTATTTATCGATAATACACAGGCTCTTCAATTCAACCGTTCACAATTATTGCAAACTTTTTTATTTCTAAAGCTAGAAATTCGGTTGAATTATCAAAGATTCTCTAATTTTCAGCAATTGTACTGCTAATTGTCAAGATATTTGTATTGTGGCCGTATAACCGAATTTCTATCTTCAAAAATAAAAAAAAAGTTTGCAATAGTAAAACAAATGCAAACCGCATATCTATCTAATAAGTAAAGAGCGGATTTTTGGATTGTAAAAAGTCGAAAAAAGGTACCTGATTTACGTCTTAATTATAAAATTAGATTTTCATTTTCTCATCAGATCACTTAAGAAGGTCCAATAAAGTTAAATCTGTTATTAAATATATAGAACGCATATTCCAATACTACAATTTTAAAATTTAACAACATGAAATAAATAAGTTCGTGCGTTTGTCACTGAATACAGCCTGTTACAAATTCGATGCTCACAATTGGGATCTCGAAAACGGTAAGAGATACGAAGTCAAACTTGCGTTTTTGGTATTGAATGTTTTTTTTCAGTTATTGCAAGGATTAAACAAAATTAATACATTCTATAGACACTTTGAGCTCTTGACGATGGTGTCTTGTTCTGACACCAATTAACTTATTTTGTTATTATTTAATAAAGCGAAATAGCTATAAATGCAAAAATTTGTTGAAAATAGTAATACGAAGAAAAATTTGGCATACTGTGAAGACAAAAACAAGATAGCTTTGATATATTTAGCTATAAAAGCGAAGGTTAAGATCACGAAAAACGTAAATTAAAAAATGTATTATGATTACAATAACAATTCAATAATAGCGATCAAAATTTTCTTCCCACAATATCTATTTGTTACGTAGAACTCCGAAACCACAGAAATGTTACAGAATACATACATACGTTACGTAAACTACCGAGTGACTTTTAATGATTGAAAATTATTTTATTAGATTGGCAACACTTTTCAATGTTTATGTTGATGTAAAAAAACAAATAAATCAGATTTTTAAATATCACAGTTTATTATCAAAATGGTTTTGAGCACAGAACAAAATACATTTTTAATTGGATTTATTCACGGCAGCAGGCCTACGACGAATTTATTGAAATATACCCTGGAACAACAAATTGAGTTTCGTCTTTTTTCACAACATTGTGCAAGAATAATTGAACGTTTCTTGCAAACCGGTAATGTAGGAAAAGGAAATTCCACTGGTTACTCCACCATAATAACACCCGATGTTGTACAAAATGTTAACGATATTGTACAACAGAATCCTCATGTTTCCGTACGTTGCGCATCTCAACAAATAGGTATAGATTAGCAATCAATTTGGTTCTTTTAAACTTTTCTATTTCAAATTCCTATATTTAGGAGTTTCTTACGAATGCACTCGGAAGATCTTGAAAAAACACCGTACCGACCGTACAAATTTTCAATGGTTCAACAACTTCACCCATCCGATTTTCTTCGACGCATTCAGTTTTGTCAGTGGTACAACAATAACTTGCTAAATAATATTGACCAACAAGATATTACTTTCTTCTCCGATGAAGCCTGGTTTCATCTCTCTGGGTTTATCAATTCACAAAATTACAGGACTTGGTCAGCACATTAATCCTTATAATATGATTTGAAGTGCCCTTTATATCTACTTAAAATTGGTATTTGGGTGGCAAAGTCTCGGAAAAGAATTGTTGGACCAATATTCTTCCGGGAAAAAATTAATGCTCATATCAATTAGATGATAGTGAATTAACAAATGGTTACTTTCAACAAGATTTCGCCACTGCCCACACAGCACAAACCACAATAAATTATTTTTTCCCAGGGCGTTTAATTAATCCTGGTTTGTGGCCTAGTAGATCAGATTTGACAACCCTGGATTTTTTTTTATTTCCGCATTTAAAAAATGTGGTGTTCCGTGATCATCTTAACAATTTCGAAGAACTACAGCAAAGCGATTGTAAATATCAGATCTGAAACGTTAATTAATGTATTCAATAATTTATCACAAAGGATTCAGTGCTGCTTACGTGAAGGGGGCCAACATTTTGAACATTTGCTGTAATATTCTATTAAACCCGAACTTCTTATTTCCTTATTTAAGTAATGTGGTGTTCAGAACACGTATTAAACAATTTGGAAGAATTACAGTAGGCAATTGCAAATATGGAACCACCTGAAACTTTAATAATGTCTTCAATAACTTATCTCAAAGGATTCAGTGCTGCTTACGCAAAGGGAGCCAATATTTTTATTTCCTGAATAATAATAATCTGTTAGAACAGTCTTCATCATCACTGTAAACATCAATTCTAACCCATAACTACGCAACCACGCAAATTTAACGAACTTAACAGGTACTGCCAATTCCTCAGTGTTCCCACCATGCTACATTTTCCTCAATCATTAAAAGTTACTCGGTATAATCAATTACATTCATGGCAACGACAATTTACGTTCAGTGTTGGCGATAGTAAAAAAGAACCGTTTAGATACAAAAATGTCTATTTTATTATCTATATCTAAAATGATATTATTTAGGTGAAAGAAACGAGGTGGACAAATTTGCAATATGTAAAAAGGTAGGTGAAATAAAATTTGGTGTAATGACTCTATTACAAATGGAACGAAAAGATATGCAAAAAATATCTTAAAAAACTTATAAACTAAAAAAAGTCATTACTAATAAGGTTTCATTATTACGTTACATTACTCAAAAGTAGTAGATATAAAACATCCTTCCTTATAAATGATATGTATATAATTTTTGCTAAATTTAGCAAGCTATAAATAAATAACTAGCTATTCTGGTTTTATATACATATTAGATTTTAAACGAGCTTTGACTTATATATATTTACATTACTTCTTTGATTTGATAACCCACATTATAGCTAAAAAATATTTCGTTCGAAATTATCAGCCGGGAATCATTAACTTTAAAAGGCAACATTAACTACGACTCGACCTCAAAATCTATGCTTTGTTGTCGCCGACACCCCTCTTCTATTAAGAGCTGGTTCTTAGCTGCTTTTTGTAGCCCACGCAAACTTTTCATCGAGAACTGGTATCCACGCGTAATGAGCCTCTACAAAAGGAGCGCGCGATGTTCACACGGAAGTTCCTTTCACCGCTTACTAGAGATCCCGACTTTTTTCAGATATAGAGGAAGATAATTATGAATACGGGCACGTAAATTCCGCCACTTTTCTCGACAGACGTGAAGTTACCTTAGCGTTTACCTAATCGATATTTCACACAGGTAGAAGTTTTCATTTAAGACCCTTTTTTATTGAAACAGTGGCACAATGTTTAATACTTTATGGTTTTCTTGGAACGCACGAAAGCGTTTATTTAACTTGTCATAAACTTGTCTTTGAACATGTAGAAGCTAACTTAAGAAACATTTTCACTTTCTTACCTTTACAGTATATTTAGAAATTGACATATTAATATTGATATTAAATGGATCTAAAATAGAAAGTGCATGCAATTTTCAGTCTCCTGAGGCTTGCATTATCAAGAAACCAAAACTGATAACACAAAATTTTATGTAAAAGAGTCTTGTACCAGAAACGTGAAACATGGCATCAAATTTTCTTGTGCCGTGCTATAGTTTAGAACCAAAAAACAAAGTTGATTCTTTTAAATATTTTTATGGATGAGTAAACTAACTACTCGTAAGAGTTAAGTACCAAATTTGTCTAATATGTTGAACAATTCCAAATTATAACATTTTTTTAATTTTCGTATTTTAAGTAAGTATCATTTGTAGCCACATTAAGAATTGCTCACCAGATCTGTCCTGCTTATATTTTGTTATCAAATATGCACAAACTATTGGCGCAATTTTTTTTTTTAAATCAATAATAAAATCTTTTAAATATCGCGCGAACTTTTCGGCGGTCACTGTGTAACTTTTTTATGATAATTGAACTTTCCGTATAATAAAAAATAACACACTTTCGAAAATTAAAAAAAGAATAAAAAGAATTCATGACACTTAAGGAAAGAAATATGATTTCATTAAACATAATTGCACTTTACGTGCGATGAAGAACGAAGATAAAAATTGACCTTAATAAAGTAATTGACGGTCTCTTTTTACCAGAATTATTTAACAAAGAGATCTGCTACGAAATAATTGGCAAAAGTGACCATGTAATTGAGGTATTAGCATAAGCCATACTACGAATGAATGAAGTGACTCACATCCGTGCAATTCTCGAACTCAAGGCTAGCAAGTGCTTAAGTTTACTTATAAAATATTACAGTCAAAGACTTCAAAAAATTAAAATAATGGAAGGTACGGTGAAGATTTTGAAGGCCGCATTCCAATAGTATAATTTTTAGATTGGCTTTAGTTCTACAGTTTCTCGCAAAATCCTTTCATTTAACATATTCATCTAGATTGTTTTAGACGTGATCCCACTGCATTACACATTTCCGCTTTGTCATTTTATATTTGCGGTTGTGTTTATTCTCTTTGTAACAATAACAACAACAAAAATGCCATCACGTTCCTGGTTATAATGTGATGATAATGCGGTTGTAGCTTGTAG
This sequence comes from Serrognathus titanus, assembly GCA_039766575.1. Lineage (NCBI taxonomy): Eukaryota > Metazoa > Arthropoda > Insecta > Coleoptera > Lucanidae > Serrognathus > Serrognathus titanus. The sequence goes on from CM077912.1 coordinate 54,725,427, forward strand.
GGAAAGCCGTATTGGCTTGTCAGTGGCCATTGAATTTTGCAACTCAGTCGGACGGTGTATTTAACATACAAAGGCATGTTAACATCACTGCCATTTCAGTTGTTGGAAAGTCCCGAGAATTTCAGACTTTGATTCAGAATTGTTTCGAAAAACCACAATGGATTTAATTTTAAATGGAAATATTTATATGGAACAAGCAACAAGAAGAAACAATGAAGTTTCATAACTTGATTCGAAGTATATTTTTCAAGTTGATAAATAATGTATTTAAGTGTACATTAACAATATTAATACATAGGCTAAGTCATCATTAATGATACGCACTTATAAAATTGGCAAAATTGTAATTTAACCAGAGTTCGACTGCTTTAAAAACTATAATGGTTCAGTGTGCTTAATTTTATTGCATAGAAGTGACTTGAAAAGCTGATGAAGATGATATAACAACGTATTAACTTATATTCAGTAATTTTTAATTTAAATCATACTTAATTAAAACAAAAATTGTACTTTAGTTGAAGCTTATTATGCAAATGTAAGCAGAAGTGTAATGTCACAGTAATTATGTTAATGTTACAGAAAAAAAGTAATCGTTCTTTTGTATGATAATGGTGTAGTTGATTGTTTTCATAATGCAATAAGACCAATTTTCAAAGTGTACACATATCTGATGCATTTTCCATATCTATAATAATCCCACTAGTCCGCCTGTGACATTATTTTTGTATTTTTCAAAATAATTTCATTGGTTTCCTTTTGTCGTTAAACACAAAAGAACAGCATAATACAACATATTGTTTCTTAAATTAATTTGCCACGCATTACAAATTTGTAATTTCACAGGCGGATCGTTCGAGGACACTTCGCGGCGGTAAAGTATGTTAATTGCATTGTAATTGAAAATTAATTCGTCGCGGGTAAATCTCGTCGACGACAATCCTTTGAAACGGCCGCACGGACGTGCGGAGGGAACAATTCGGGATGGTGCGCAAAGCAGGGGTTTGGCTTGGAATTTGATCGCACCTTGATAATACGTCTTAAAAGTTATAAGGTGACTACCACCCGCTGTGTTTACCTGTTAAGCTTGAGCCGGTTCACTATGCACTAATGTTCCTGTTCCCAGACGTAACAGAGCCGCAATTATTGTGACGTCAACAAAGTATCTTTTATTTACGAGTCTCTGAGGACGGGAAATTACCTGCATTATTTTGGCTGTACTCTTACGCAATGTTAGTGAGATATGAAGAATAATTTCCTTTTTTCTTGCCTTAGTGAATTTATTTTCATTAACCGTTAACGGTACGATTAAAACCAAAATGAACACAAATTAACATGTTTAGCAAGATAGTGAAACATTTTATTAATTTGGAAATTATTTTTTTCGTTTTGACTTTTTTACTCGGTATGATTGAAATAAGGAAAATTAAAAATTTTAGATCCAAAAAAGGAAAGCGGTCAGTTTTTCCTTTTGATAGATGGGTACATTGTGTTGTCTCCTGGATAGTCCAATAACCTTTTTACAATTATTACGGTCAATTTTTTTAAAATTATTAGTTTTTGCCAAAATAATGTTGCTCCTTTGTTAAGTGCTTTAATGCTATTTCGTAACAATATGTGCTATATAAATGAATAAATTTTAAAGATATTTTTGTTAAACGAAATATTTTACTGTATTCTGTTTGCGAAAACGAAACCACGGATATTAATTAAATAAATAATATTTAAAATAGTAAATATTTCTCAACGATTTTAAACGATTTTAAACAATATGTGTGTCACTAACGTATTACGTAGCGAGATAATGCTCAGATAAGTAAAGCTAACGGCTGTCTACGATGTTGTCTGGCTCTCATTTGACCTCGTCAGGACAATAAGGAGCAAGATGTGAGCTGCTTGCAGATAATGAAAATAAATGGAGCACAGATAGCAAACAGACTACTGTTTGATCACCACTCACCTTGGTGACACAGACAGGACCCCAGGACTCTTGAAATAATCTAGGATTCGCTCGAAAATATGATTAACAGATGCTCATCGATTTTATTCTGTATATTTACCTAACTTATATTAAGTCTATTTTTTTATTATATGTTTAACGAGGCGATGTAATAATATTATATCTTGCCGAAACAAAACCTTCCTGATGAATTAAAAAAGAGAAAAAGATTTTCTGGAAACTTCAATTCTACGTTAGGTGAGATGCCATTTTTTGGAAACTTCAAATCTGCGTCAGGTGACAATTATTGTGCTATGCGTATGCAATTATATATTATAACAATTTATTTCCTAGAAACCGTATTCTGTGTAGGCACATTTCTCTTCAATAGATTGTTACGGCATAGCAATTTATTGAAGGGTCATTTCAATTGCTACGTAACGATTGATAGGGTTTGACAATTGCGCACGTACATCATAATTTTGTTGTGATAGATTAATTATAAATAAGAAAGAATTAATTTACGGTTAAAAAAAGCCTTTTCGTAGATAAAAATAATATAACTTTTAATTAATTACCGTGTAATAAATGAACTTGCAGAAAAAGCTAAATAAGATGAACTGGTATGATTTCATATCAATTGATTTTTCTTCAATTATTGTTATGAATTGGTATTTACAGAATATTTATGAATACCACGTAGATTTCACAGTCAATATTAAATTTAACTACTTATAGTCCATTCACGATTTTTTGATATTCAGAGTAGGCCATGTGGGTGACATTTTTGTTGGTACCTCCGAGCCAATATGTTCCATTTTAATTTGACGGTTATATTTTTGAAGATATGCCGAAAAACATTGATGGTTTTTAGCATTTTGACTTAGTATTAAAAATCACAAGTAATTATTTGTTTCAACGTTATTATTTTATTTTTTTCATGCCATCTTCGTAGAGTATAAGAGTGGATGAGACTGACATGTCAGAATTTTGTATTTGTCACATTTTGACTTCAATCAAAATACATGCACGTAACTTAACGAAAGAAGCATGACCCTCTAAAATATCAAAAGATCGTGAATGGATTATAATAGTGTTCGTAAACTCCTACGTTTGGCCATGACTTGAAGTACTGCAAGAAACATGGTATGTCTTTACTTATTACTTACGTATGTACAAAAATAAACAGCAGAGTAAATTGAAGTTAATTGCTGTTAAACGATATAAATATAATGAATAGTTTGCGATCAATTTTTAACACAAAACCGATTTGCAACAAAATTTTGATTTAAATATATGTGGCAGGCTTTTGTAAAATTGTTCTACAACTTCCCACAGAGTTCTTGTGGTAAGAGACGAATTATGGGTCTCATTCTGCTTTATTTCAGTTCCTTCCATAATGGCTTCACCTGTACATTTTTTTTTTGTTGTCCACTTCAAAAAGTCACGAAAACATCATTTAGTTATTCATTACGGAATTCTTGAATGCGTTTTTTACTAAATATTTCTAAACTCATTAATTAAAGTACTTTCAATATGAAAATTCTTTTCCTAAAGAATGTCATGCAGAAAGCAACGATTTTTACCTAGAAACAGTTTTTAGTAAATAAACTAATAACTTACATTTAAAACGTCAACGATGAGCTCAGCTGTTTATAAATGTAACGATAGAACAGCGACATACGTTTACCGAATCAACGCCAACTCCAAACGTGGGAGTATTTCAACGCATATTAGTATGAACGACAGTTGCCGAAGTAATTTAATAGTGATTGCGACGTTCTATATAATAGTCAAATGTTTATTAAAAGAAAATTAAAAATTATTAAATGTAAATAAATCATTTATTTCCTTTTATTTACATTTGTATTTTAATTCCATTGATGTACAATTTTTTTAATAAATAAATTAAAGTAAACAACAAAAAAATATTTCCCCCGTTATCGAGATTCGAACTCGAGCCTTCTGGTTAACATGTAACCAGAAAGTATATTTTTCTGCTAATTTTTGTTAGTGCTGTTTACTTCAATGTATTTCTTAATTATAAATTGAACTTACATATCTTTAATATTTATTACAATTTTTTTATTAATTTCAATTTCATTTCCTTCGCGTATATTTCAGATTAATGAAATTTTCAAGTTACTGTTTCTTCAATTTTTTAATCTTTAATAATGTTAGATATATTCCTTATTTATTCGATTCTGTTTTATTTTTTCTTTTATCTAGATTATGTCGGACACAAATAATAATCATTTAGAATTTTGCATCCCCTCAATTACATGTAAAAAGAACATAAGAGAGAACGAATATTAACTAAAATTGTGTAACTGGCAATATAGAAAGTGTTAGGAAAGAGTTTATACATGTATTTCGGCCTTATTGGGTCTCATCAGAACTCTGTACCTTAAAAAAATTTGATTTATTGAAAAATTTAGAAAAACACCCCTTTTTTGAATTTCTAAAATCCCAAAAAACAAGAACCAGAATTAATCATAAAAATATGAAATTGTTTTGCAAAATATACAAGGAAAGCAATTGCAATCTCTAGCAAATTCACAAAAGTGACATTTTTAATATTTGTTTAATGTTACTAAGGCAACAAGGGGTAAGTTTTTCTAAATTTTTCAATAAATCAAATTTTTTTAAGGTACAGAGTTCTGATGAGGCCCAATAAGGCCGAAATACATGTATAAACTCTTTCCTAACACTTTCTATATTGCCAGTTACACAATTTTAGTTAATTTTCATCTGGCAAGAAAACTTGATTTTATAAGAGAGAACGGTAATATATATATTCTGTAATCTTTGAACTTAATAACCTTTGAACAAAAATATTCACACAACGAAGCAAATATCGCTTAATGGTTATTAGGCATAATCATTACAAAATGACAGCGAATATTGTAATAATTCGGAGAAACTCATCTCCATTACCATTAACGAATCCGTGAATTGCAAAATACCAAATATTTTCAGTATTATTATTATTATTGTCAAATGTGTTCGTGATATTTTTTTAAGATTCGAAATTTAACGCATGACATTTAAAAAATTTATCATAAAATAAGATAATTAGTTTGTCCAAATGTGTTCCATATGTATAAGAATTTTTTATTCTATATCCGAGAAAGTGATTGAACACTCTATAGAGTGTATGATTTTGTTTTATAAGCGAAATAATATTAGATTCTATTTTTAATAAACGCTACTATAGTTTAGTTGCAACCATTGTATTGTTATGGAATACAACGTTCTAATAAAACCTCCCCCTTACATACTTTCTACATATTAATTTAACATCAAAGCTTCATACTGTTTGAATACTACGTAGTTTAGCATGCTTCACTATCGAAATATGTACATGTGTACTATTTGTGAAAGATAGGTATGTATAGTCATGCGCAACTAAAATGCACCTGCACGCAAACCTCCCCCTTCAAACCTTGTAGTACCCTCAGGTAATAAAAAGACGTCTCCCCATGAAGTGTGAACGCACTATGCCAAACAGGCGGACAATCGAGTGAAAGGAGCATAACATTTTATGGGGGAGACGTTTTTTCTTACCTGAGTGTACATGTGTCGTAGAATTCTCGAGCTAAGACGCGCGACTATACGTATAAAATTAATTTGTTGTAACAAATCAGAAATGCAATTCAACCTTGTCTTAACTTTAATTTAAGCATTGCACGTTGGCTGTCAGATGATAGTGATTAATCAAGACATTTTTTAGATTGTTCTTGTTTTCAGTTACTATACAGGATGTCCCGCGACGTTGTGTCACCACTTCACCTACGTGATAATCAATTCAAACTAAATAAAAAAAAAACTCTAATATAGTTTTGTTATAAAGTAAACCATTTCAAAAATACGGAGTGTTTTTAAGGCCGCACAATTAATTAAAAATAACAGTGACACACAACAAAGGCAATTAGATCTTTTTTAAAGCACGTTAGAATGTGTTTAGCAAACAACGGAGGTCATTTTAAACACCTTTTGAGATAGTTTTTTTTTTTAGTTTGAATTGATTATTAACGGATAAATAAACTATTGTTAATTTTACGAAAATGGCACGTTATAACTGAAACTAAGATCAAGTTATTAATATCTGAATTTATTTCAAGCCTGCAGCAGTCGAGGAACTTAGAAGATGGACATCCACCGAAGCTATTGGAGATATCACTGTGACACTCGACTGTCCCAACAGAATACCGCCAACAAGCATCCTGTCAGATGGCGATATCACGGACGGCACCTTGATATCCGACGACGAAGCCATAGACCATAAATTACCCTCACCAGAGGAGCAGCTTCAAGTGGTGGCGCTGAAGTGAGTATCCTATAAAAATTCAGCAGAACGTATTCAACCGCCACCTGTTGTCATTTTCCAGGTTCCCACCTGAAATGGTCGCAGTAGACATCTCAGGTCGCAGTTTCGACCGCATGTCCGTCCAGAGGCGCTCGCTACTACACACGGAAATGGAAGAGAGCGCTGCGGTACGAAGACGAACACGAACTCGGAAACCGCGCAGCAGGCGGCGGAACACATTAGCAGGAACCGACCAGAAAGAAATCCAAGACGCCCTTATTTCCGGGTACGTATGGAATGAGTTTGAAGTAAATTCAATTAACAGACGCGTGTACATTGTGAAAAAAAAGTAACAGTCTGCATGAAAGTGACGCTTTTATTTAACTGCACACCGGGGATACATTTCGAAGGAACTGTAATATACACAATAACCTAAAGATGCAAATGCGGAATATTAAACAAATTAATGTAAAAAAATTCTGCATTCGCATTATTTCTTGAATTTTAAGTTGATGTAACACAGAACACGTTTCGTTCCTCAACAGGGAAGAACCTTCATCGGTGGCTCCTGCAGAAGAGCCTGAATCTCCCGTGAGTACCGCTACTGGTCGTAGCAAAAGCAGCGATGTTTTACGATCCTCTTCGAAAAAAGAATCACCCGACAACAAGAAATCACATTTCAATAGTTTAAAACAATGGGGAAAGAACCGACTGAGAATGATAAATAAGTACACAGAAACAAAATCTCCTTCGGAAACTGCTAAAGTTAAAGACCCACAGGAAGAGAACGTCTACGAAACGGTCACCGTAAAAAGGAAAAGAAGCATGGAACGAAGAAGTCTTCACGAACGCCAACCGTCCTGTTCTTCATCGTCAGAGAAATCAAGTATCAGTATTCCTATAGTTAATACTTCGAACTTACAAACCACGACTCAAGTCAAACTACGAAGTGGTTCAGAACAAAGCAGACAGAGAAGAACGGGCGACGACAAAGACGAGCCTCACTCTTCAAGTGGAAACTGGAGCGCTAGTTCTGAAAGTGGACGAGCGTCAATTGGATCAGAAATAACAGCACACCCAAAATCAACGACATCAGTAACTACTTCAAATAATTCTCTAAACACTCACCCTCCAGGTTCAGTAAATAGCCGCAGACGTTATAACGTAAACACTTCCAATTCTGGAAGCGCGACCAGTGAAGGCACACTAACACCAGACATCATTCATGATTTACATGAAGACGGTGAGACCAGTTCCGTATATTCCTGCGACACCGAAGGTTATTATACCTCTTTCCATGTGGACAGTGGCTTAAAAACTCTTAAAGAAGAAGATGGTCCAGCTACTCCTCTGCATTCAACTTCGACCTTTTCAAATTCAAGCTCAAACAATACAATTCTCACTGCAGAAAATGAATACGAATTATTTGGAAAAGGTTCAACTTCAACAACCACGAGTTCTGCAGGAACGGTCTGTACGACTTTGCGTGCTTCCGAAAGCAATCGCTCTCTCATAGTTGGCCCCGCGGTACCTGAAAGAAAAAGTTCCCTCTTCAAACAATCAAACAAAGATAGATCGCCAGAAAGTTCCCTTGAGCGTGATATAAGTAGCGAGAAAACCGGAACCGTCAAGCGCAGCCCTTTAAGCAACAAAGCTACAGTTGTTGCTGTTATCCACAAACAATCTCAAGGAGATATATCTCCTGATAGTGGACATAACACATCAAGCTCTCCAATTGAATCCATCAACAGCCCAAATGGTGTAAGAAGCGGTTCAGAATTCGAATTCTCCGAATCTTCCGACATGGAAGGTCCTGATCGAATAGAAAGAATACGTGTGAAAACGACCATAAATTCCAGCAGGATTCCTTCTATGTGCGCCATAACACCACCACCTAGCGATGATGAAAGCGTTAAAAGCCATAATTTCGATGTCTTTGAGAAAAATAATAGCGAAATGAAAATGAATCAACTGAATAAAGCGCAGGAGATAAATTGCAATAGTTCGGAAAATTTCGATCACAAACGCTTGGTTATGTCGTCGGTTAACGGCACAAGAAAAATGCAGCTAATCAATGTGAATCCGAAATCTGGATACGCCACAATTGAAAGTGTTGATTCTCCAAAATCAACGGAAGTAGTTGATTCTACAAAATCATCGGAAGCAAAAGAGCAAATTGTGGTTAATAAAAATGTAAGGGCAGCTTCACCTAGCGGTGGCACTGTGACTGTTAAAGAAGGACTCACCAGTAAATCGTCGCAATCACAGCCGATTTTTAAAGCAACTTTATTGCCCTTGAATAATATGTTTGGAAAATTGAAATCTAACTTAACGCAATTGGGTTCGCGTAAAGACCGATCGCCTACCACCAAAGTGGAAAATGATTTGTATGATTCCGGAGAATACGTAACGATAGCAGATGTTAAAAATAACAATAATGAGAAGTCGCCGCTGAGTGTCAATGAAACATTTAATAGGAATCTTAGAACTGTTTTATCTGGGAAGATTAGAGATACCGAGTATATATCGCTAAATGAATTGCCCTGCAATGAATCCGAAGGTACTCCAAATACAAACTCACCATCTGATTCTTTGGAGCGTAAGAAAAGACAGGGCGCAAGGGTCACCTTGAATGCAGAAGGGAAAGTGGTGTACAGCTCAGATAGTTTGCCCCGAAGGAAAACTGCATCAACTTTCGAGCCCGGACCTTTCGTCAAGAAAATCAACAGTCCAAATCAGAGTCCTCTACCAGTACATAGGGCGCCGATTAATGTAAGACCCGTCACTGGTTCGCAAGCAAAAGAAGATTCCAAGGTGCTAAGCCAACCGTCAGATATCAGCAGGCCTCTTTCGCCCCAATTAGGTAAAGTGGTTATTCGTGCATCTTCAGGAATGACATCTTCTACATCTGAAATAGTACGCATGCCTCCTTCTACTATAGTTACCCCAACCGTAACACCGATGTCCCCAAAGCCTAACAACACTCGAGGTGCATACGTGCACATGCAAGAAAAAGAAGAAGGTAAGATTTGTCCTCCCATTCACATCCTTCCCAAGTACTCAAACCTTGAAAACAAAAACAACTTCGCCAATAATATTGAAAATCGTAATCTCAACGCGCAGAAAATTAGTCGTACTGACAGCTATCGCCTAGCGAACTCTCCGTTGACTCTGACGCGTAAAATTTGTAATATAGAAAAGAGCAAATTAGATATTGAGGACCAAATTGAGAAAGATATAGCAGCCGAGCTCTGGAGGGATAGAATTAATTATCCACCCACCGTGTCCCCAAAACTGTGTGAGCGTCAGTGTCATATTTATAGTAAGAGTCATGCGCAGGAGTTACTATTGGCGTCTCCGAACAGGGTAACCATTCCTGCAGATAGTGCAGAGCATCGCGCACGAGTGCTTTCCGTTTCCGCTTCCGACACCGAAATCTGGTAATAACGTGCGCTCGTTATAGAACACGTGTCCCTCCTCGCGGAAGAAATCAATGATGCGCCCCGTTCACTCTTCTCAGTCAGCCACTGCACTTCCACATTAGTCGCGTTCTTTTGAGGTGTAATATGTTTGCTGGTAATGGTATTTTTCCTGCCCTATCCTTCTCTCCTCTGCTTTCGGTGATTGGCCATATTCATCGTTGACGGGCTTGGTGGCAGTTATAACCGTTTAATGAATATGGCTGATTGGCATAAACGTAACTGTGTTTTTAGAACACTTTCTATCTGTCTTTAGCCTTGCACTGTGCACTCGATAATCCGTGCATGGGAATTTTCATTTTTGTCTTCCATAGCGTTTAGGTTCTTGTGTTTTTGTGATAATGTTAAGACTGAAATCAAACGTTTACATTTCAAATCCACGCACGTTTTGTATATACATACTTAATAATTACGCAACGTAAACGATTGATTTTTATCTTTTAAATGTGAACAAAATCCATGTGTAAATTTAAATCAGGGCCGTATTTAATTATAAAAGCTCTAATTTCACGCTCAGAATTACAACGGGCGTATAATTTAAACTCGTTTCGTTTAAATAGAACACGTATTAAATACAATAACACAACAAACGTGTAAACAATAATTGCTCAAAGCTTTTACATTATTCTGTTTAATGGCATTAAAAGTATGCATTTCATAATTGCGTGCCGAATATTTATGTTTATTGCGGTCTTATTGGCTTATGAAGTACATATTTAATATGCATGCAATAAAGAGATATACATGCAGGCATTTTCATTATTAAATTCACAAATTGATTAAAATTATATGTAAAGCTCGCTTGGCGTAATACTAGCGCATTGAGATAATTATCGAACCTAATGATTTTTCTCATTTTCAAAGCTTTGTAATTATGTAAAACATCGCCTATTTTTATTAAACATGACATCCTTTCACCATAATCATCAACTTTACTTATTCATGTAGTAAAATATCGGCTTATATTTCGTATTATCTTTATCTTGCACACGTTTTTGATATTGCAAGTAAGCGTTTACATTATTTCAAAGTGAACTTGCTTAAATAATCAAAGTCATAATACCTTCCATCACATTGAGAAGGGATACTAGGAAGACCCTATCACCAAAGGCAACTTTAAGTGCGCCATACTACACTTCAATCAATTCGTCGTAAATGTCATACTTTCAATATTTAATTAAAAAACTATTTTAAATAATTATTTCTTTTTTGAAAGAATGTATGGTGTCTTGTGTTGTATATGGTCGCAGTACATAATAGCACAAATAATTTAGATAACAAGAAATTATCGTGAGTATCGTTTCATAAGTGAGTAGCCTAATAGACATGATCGTATTCGGATAGGATTTTTATCCTTGTGTTCAAAATGCATAACTTTTTTTCACGATCTACTCGTTTTCATAAAAGAGTGGGTCTTTATTGGCGAACTTTTTTACAACGGCTTTCTTCTTATTGGGAAGAAATTATAATACTGGCTTAAGAATCATTGTAACCAGGAAACGAAATTGTTATGAGATGACGAAGCACGGATAGTCGTCCAGCTGAATCGAAGCACTATCGCCGTACACAGTCCGCTGTAGCGCCTCCACTTAGGGTTGCTGTAATTAGAAGGTAGCGCCATTAATTTCCGCGTTTCTTGTTCTCCAAATTAAAAAGGATGCGATGAAATGCTAAGAAGGAAAAGGTTAGATATATAACAAGTTACTATTGCTAGGGAGTTTGTGATTAATTTAGTCCTATATTAAAAGAGATAGCACAGAAGGAAATAGAAAGTTGGCGCTACGATCTAAGTACAATACCTTACCTGTACTCGCTGGCGCTACAGCAGACCATATATGGACACACAATGAATCTCGTGATAACGCTTGATCGATTCAGCTGGGCGACTATGCTTAGTCATCCCACGACAATTCCGCTTCTTGATTATAACCTAATACGTATAGAGGCTGCGATGAAACCGACGAATTGCATCCATTTTGGCGTCAAATTTGGCGGAAAATTAAAAATAATTTCGTAACAAATATTGTCATTTCATAGAAGGTAGCAGTGACGATAACAGATTATCTAACAACTTGTTTTTATATTAGGCATAATATAAGTTAGAAGAAGTTAGAATTTATTCAAAATTATTCACTTATTACTTACTCACTTTTTAATCCGCCATTTTGGTACAATCACACAGACTAGTACACAAGTCTCTAAATCTATCAAGATAGTGCAATAGATAAGAAGACTATGAGCCGCATTCATAGTCGTGACTTATGCAAATACTTAAGACCGTCTTTCGTAAGTTCGTCTTACATTTAAGATTATCTTAATTTGCTATGTATTCATAAAGGTAAACTTTGTTAAGTCAATGTTTATATATTCAATATCAATGTCATCAATAGGGCTTTTACTTTTGCTCGGTGTGATCGAATCAAACTAAATTTCAATAAATTTTACTAATATTACCACAGATACGAATGCTCCAGGCTGCTCTTTGACAAAATTCCCTGACCTTTGGCCATTGTTTAAGTGGTTCGTAAGGCACGAAATTTGAAAACTACAGTATATTGAAGTATTCGATTTCTAGATACCGCTTCAATACATTAACACCTTTCTTCAATTTTCTATTTTGATCAACGAATAAAGATAGAAATAAATATGAGCGTGAAATCATTTGATTAGCAATATACTGTATTTCATAACCTCGTAACATAAAAAACTCTCTGATAGATAAACTACCAAAATAATGGCGAAAGAGAAACAGCCAGAGTACCTAAGGCTTCCTATCTATAATATAATAATCTATGTTATTACTTCCTTAATGTCAGAACATCAAATTAGATTAGTTTAAGTTTAGATCGAATCACAACAAACTGAAATTTTGTGATTTACAGGAATTACCGATCAGTTACAAATTTCTGAGTTGGCAGGATGAATCATGATTCAAAAGAACATGATTCATTTAAAATTTACTACTGTCATTTGATCACTTTGAGCGAAAGAAAAGACCTAATATCTCGCATGTTCTACGACAGAAATTAAAGTTGCAAAAAATTCTTCGTTATTCCACTCATTTCAGAACAGTATAGAAAACCTTCGAGAGCAAATCCAAAACCCTGTTCAAAAGGAGCTTAAAAATATCTATTATAGCCTTAATGAATACCTCGGTCTGTGAAACAAAGCCCTCTTTGTCCGTATTGTCAATGCAATTATTATTAATTATTGTTTTAATGTCTGTTTTTAAGTAACTTTTAATCGTAAGATTTTTGGCTAAGCTAATATCATTTAATATGATGGTAATGCAATAAATTGATTTGATTTGATTAATACGATTGCCTTATGTAAGTTAAGATTTCAAGCAAATACTTAAGTATTTCTTAAAACCTACCTATGAATCTACAAGATACTGCTTAAGATTTTCTTAAGTATCAGAACTGACTATGAATGCGGACCTATGAATTTACAAGACCCTGCTTAAGATTTACTTAAGTTTAAGAACTTAGTATGTGTTATAGATGACAGTTTTGAATCGATTCCTTTACTTGATACTGAAAGATGTTTAAAAGGTTACACAGGTGCAATAATTAAACCTATTGGTGTTATCGAAGTAGAAATTGAGTATCAATTAAAGAAATCGAAATTGTCCATATTTATTATTAAAGGTGGAGGACCTCCGCTCTTAGGTAGAGATTTTTTTAGTAAATTTGAACTTAATATTAATATGTTAAAAGACCACGAAAGGGATGAGTACGAAAGGCAACAGACGGAATGTCGTACGGAAATAGAAGGCTTGTGTAAACAATTTCCTTCTGTGTTTGCATCAACAATTGGTTGTTTTAACAGAGGTTTTATAAATTTAAAAATGAAAGAAGAAGCAGTGCCTAAATTTTTTAAAGCAAGACCACTTCCTTTTGCAATTAAGGAAAAAGTGGAGGCTGAAATAAATCGCTTAGTAAACTTAGGAATCTTATCTCCGGTAAAATATTCCAATTGGGGCACTCCCATTGTACCGATAATGAAAAAAGATGGTAATATAAGACTGTGTGGTGATTATAAGGTAACCATTAATCCTGTTTTGGAGATAGATAAATATCCACTACCTAAAATTGAAGAATTATTTACACAGTTACAGGGGGGTAAGTACTTTACAAAATTAGATTTATCCCAAGCTTATCAACAATGTTTACTTGATGAACCTTCGCGTTTGTTAACTACTATTAGTACACATCGAGGTTTATTTGTATATAACCGATTACCATTTGGGTTAGCTTGTGCACCCTCTAAATTTCAAAAAATAATGGAAACTATATTACATGGTTTAGAGGGAGTAGCAAATTTTTTAGACGATGTAATTATTACGGGTGCTTCGAAAGTTGAACATGTTGATCGGGTAAAAAGAGTTTTAAACCGATTTTTGGAGTGTGGGTTCACAATTGAAAAATCAAAATGTCATTTTTTTCAAACATCGGTAGAATATTTAGGATATAAAATTGATAGTAAGGGTTTACATCCCTGCGCGGACAAAGTGGAGGCTATAAAGAAGGCACCAGTTCCTCAAAATGTAAGTGAATTAAAATCATTTCTGGGTTTAATAAATTATTATAATAAATTCATTCCGAACAGAGCTGACTTGTTAAAGCCCTTATATGAATTATTACAAGATAATGTTAAATTCTGGTGGACTGAAAAATGTGATCAAAGTTTTAATGCGGCTAAACGAATTTTAGCTTCGGCAAAGGTGTTGGTTCATTACGATCCAACTGTTCCGATTAAATTAACGGTGGATGCTTCTTCATCGGGAGTAGGAGCAGTATTGTCACATACCTTTGCTGATGGAACTGAGAAACCTATTGCGTACGCTTCACGTACCCTAACGAAAAGTGAAAGCAATTATTCGCAAATTGATCGCGAAGCTTTGGCTATTATGTTCGGTATTAACCGATTTTATCAATATATTTATGGCCGAAAATTCACATTGGTCACCGACCACAAGGCGTTACTTTCGATATTTAGTCCTTGTAAGGGTATTCCTTTAATGTCTGCTAGTAGATTACAACGTTGGGCTTTAATTTTAGCAAATTTTGATTATGATATCGAGTACGTCAAATCAGAAGATAATAATGCAGATTGTTTTTCTAGGTTGAGTGTGCCAAGTAATGTCCGGGAAAAATTTGAAATTGAGAAAACATATTTTAATTATGTTAGTGAAAATAATACATTTCCTGTAAACTGTTCGGAAATTCGAGCTGAAACTCAAAAAGATGCCGTATTAAGTAAAGTCAAGACATGTATTAAGACGGGTTGGTCAAAGAAAATTTCTAATGATTTGAAAACTTTTTATGTAAAACGGAATCAACTAGCAATTGAAAATGTTTGGGCACAGAATTGTTATCCCTTTTACATTGCAAAGTAAAATTTTAAATTCCATTCATTCTTCACATATGGGAGTAGTAAAAATGAAATCTTTGGCTAGATCATATGTTTGGTGGAGTACAATGAATAAAGAAATAGAAAAATTAGCTAAATCGTGTGAAACTTGTCTTATAAATAAAAATAACCCACCAAAAGCAACGTTAATACCATGGCAATATCCACATCAGCCTTGGGAACGCTTGCATATTGATTTTTTAGGACCAATTATGGGCAAACATATTTTTGTCGTTGTTGATGCAAACACAAAGTGGATTGAAGCATTTACGGTTTCTAATATTAATTCTATTAATGCGATTAATATTTTAAGATCTCTCTTTGCGAGGTTTGGGTTGCCGAAAACTTTAGTTTCAGATAACGCTACTCAATTTATGTCTAATGAATTTCAGCAATTCTTGAAACTTAATAATGTTGTGCATAAAACAACTGCGCCATTTAATCCATCTACCAATGGAGCAGCGGAGAACGCGGTTAAACAGATTAAAAATGCAATCAAAAATGCTGTGGGTTCTGGTAAATGTTCAGAAAAGGATATGAATTTGATAATCAATAGATTTTTAATTGATTACCGAAACACTGAACATTGCACTACGGGTAAAAGTCCAGCATTTTTGATGTTTGGCAGACGACTTCGAACGCGATTTGAATTATTAAGACCTGATATAGTTAGAAAAGAGGTTAAAGAAAATGTGTTACGAAAGCAACAAAAACAAATAAAATATTATAGAGGAAAACGGACACGAATTTATCAAGAAAATGATCTTGTATCTGTACGAGATTATCGTGTAGTAAATAAACCTTCCTGGATTAAGGCTATCGTTCGAAATAAAATTGGACTTAGGACATATTTAGTTTTTGTACCGGAAGTTGAAAAAACTTGGAAACGTCATTTAAATCAAATTCGTGATTTATGTCCATTTTTCCTCTAGTGTAATACCACATTTTTCTAGTAATTCAAATGATGAAAGTAAACAAGATATTACTACGGATGAAGGTAATGAAATGGGTACTTTTGTAAATAGTGAAATAAACAAATCAACCGAAAATTCTGTAAATTCTGAAAATATTTCGGATTCGTTAGGAAGAACTCCACGAAAAATTAAGAAACCTGATCGCTGGGGTTACAATAAGTTTTAATTTCTTGAAATATTTTCAGAATGGGCGAAGGTGTTATAGATGACAGTTTATTTTGAAGTTAATTCTGTAGGAATGGGTTTTAAGTTTATTTTATACTAGCTTAGTAAAAAGCGGAACCAGTTTTGTTCTGTGCAGTATGTTGTACATCACGGACAAGTACGTTTATTAAAAGTTGCTATCGCTGTAAAAATATGGTTTCATTTGTTTAAAAATTACGCGTCTCCGTAATAACGAAATACATCACAGTATGATAACTACAACAACTTAAAACAATGTTAAACGTATAATGATCATTTGCACCAAACACTTAAGCTGAGCTTAAATTTAGGTGGTGTTTATGTGACATTTTTAGGTTACATAGCATCATGTAAATCATATTCTAAGTGACGCTTAAGTTAAGTAGAACTTAAATCGTTTGGTGCAAATATCCATAACACGTATTTACGAAAGACGGTCTTAAGCACTTAAATGAATACTACGGCTCCAAGTTCGGTTTTATTTATAACATTAATTTGTTAATACATATTTTGTGTGATTTAAGCAATCCTCAGAGTGATTATTATCTGTCGAAGTTAACTAATATTGACTGTTATAAAATTCTATACCGCTAATCAATATTTTAAAATTGACACGCAGCTTGGAATCAAAATGACGGAAAATTGTGCTAATTTCATACAGTGCGAATAGCGGAACAAACGTACTTATCGTCGATTGAACTGTACAGGCGCTGCGATTATCATAAAAACTGTCAAAATAGAAAATTTAGATTATGCGAAGGAACCAAAGTCAAACAATTTATTTTAATATAACGTGTAAAGGAGATTAAAAGGGTTGCTAATCAATCAAAGTAGAACTTTGTTAATAACTTTTAATAAAAACTCAATAATTAGATTAGTTACAGCAAGTTAAAGTTAAATTAATTAACATGAAATTGTTACTATCTATAATAATAGATTACGCTTTGAATTTAAATTTGAGGTATCTAAGAGTTAGTTGAAGAATGTTTAATAATAAAAAATTAGTAAAATAAAAGTTATGGCTATTTAATTTGTTTCTTTTAATGCCCAAATAATTGCTGTTCATATTGTTGAGAGCCGCTTACTAATTAAAATGAAACTAGATAACAAGTTATAGAAATTTACTTAAATACCATTATGCCATATTTTCATCTTATGAATAATTTAATATCGTGTTTTTTTAAGAATAGTGAAGGAGACAGAAACGTATCCGTAGATACGTATTTCGGCAGCTATGCTAGCATATTTAGTACATACGCATTAACCCAGGCTAAGAGCACTTCATGAAATCTTAGAAAATTTGTTTCCAGTTGCGTTTTTTTTTACTTTTTAATTAGTCTGTATTTCCATATATCAATTCACTTTTTATCGTTTTGCCATATACAGTGCTACTCATAGCGCTCATAACCAGGCATGGCTAGTATTTCCTGTTTGGGGAAGATTTAGTTTGATAAACAACAAATTAATCCAAAAAAGTAATCAGCATGAGTTTTATTTTAAGTAATATTTGGTGATACACAATAAGAAATATTTCTCATGAAACGTAGTATTAAATTTCCTTTGCAAAAGTACAAATAGTTTTTCAAATGGTAATTCTCACTATATATTTCTGATTAACAATAATTAATAATTATACTTATATCTACGCGCAAAAAAACGAACACAAATTAAAATGATAACAAATGAAATAGTGTAAAAAAATATAGCAGACAAAGATATAAGATATTATTATAAATATACATTAATACAAGAGAACCATCCATAAGGCCGACATGCACAAACTCCAAAGCATAATTTTGTAAAATATGCAGTGAAGTTCAAAAATCTGGAATAAGAAATTTGGTTTTTGAAAAGTACCTACATATTTTGATGTGAAAATCAATCACAGTTTTCGAGTAATAACGATAATTTTTTTAAATAGCAATTCCCAATTTTCTTTCTTGCTTCTGATAGCTCATCGAATTCTCTATTCAACTATATCAAAAATTTATTATGTTTTATGGAAAATATATTGAGAGAAAAATTATTGAAAAATTATATGCCGCTTCTCACCGCTCACCGCTTCTCAATGAAATAATACGAATAATTTCGTATTGCTGTGTTGTGGGCACTTTACCAACAGATGCACAATGTGGATGTTCAAATTGAAAAATTGTCAATGACGTCATAACTTTGACAGTTGTGAAAAAGTACTATAAGAAGAAATCATAATGAAAAATAAACAATTTTATACACATTTCTTATTTTGAAAAATATCTATTTTTAATATTTATTATTGATATTAGCAAGTACAGGAACAATATGTTGATAATGTGGCCAGAACACGTAGCAATGCGAAATTATTCTTATTTCATTGGTGGGCTACGGCTTATCTATACATCACTTTCAATAATTTTTTTCTCAACATTTTTCCCATAAAACGTCATAAGTTTTTGATGTGACTGGATAGAGAATTCGATGAGATATCAGAAGCAAGAAAGAAAATGGGGGATTGCAATTACTCGAAGACGAATTGATTCTCACTTAAAATATGTATATACTTTTTAAAAACAAAATTGACCTTTCCGAGCGTTTTCTAGAAATGTCAAAAACAAAGAAATTATGAATTTTATTCCGGACTTTTGAGGCTCACTGTATGGAATAATGACACAGTGCTGTTATGCAAAAACCCAAAATTTTTTATTTTAAATTATGGTTGTTTTCAGTAGAAACAAAATTAGTCACGTCCTTTTTATCAAAGGCTAAGACCCCACCGCCCTAACTACGCCCATGTTGGTTACTTATGAGAAAAATTTTCATTATTGACTTTTGCAAAAAAAAATTATAGTTCGTGCATCAATCTCAACTAAAAGCAACCCAACCACATATAGTTGATATTCGACACTCGAAAAATCGAAATTCTTAAAAACGAAAAATTGTAGTAGTTCGAAAACTATTAAACTTTTTCTTGTAAAATTGATGCAACCAGACAAAATTAAGTATAAGAAATAACCTACAGTGTCTAAAGACAATATTTTATAAAAACTGTGACTGAAAATCTTTTTTTTTGGAATTACGTGGTTTGACTCAACTAGATTTATTTATGTTTGATTGGGCAATATTGCATAGATTTAATAAAAATATTTTGTAAATAACTGCAGCTAAATACTTTAAACCCTATTCATGTGCCCCTGCATTTTACACAAGTTTACTTTACACATCCTTTTGCATCGTCTTTTAACGCAGTTTAACATAACTGAGTTATTGAGAAGAACTCGCTATTATTTCTTAACCGTCCAATGTCAGTTGTCCTGTGAACTGGAAAGCTTTCACAATCAAGAGATAAGAAAGTGAAACATTTTAACACTTAGATTAATTTCGTTTCTCAGAACACATATATTGAAAAGTTAATGATTTGAATCAATAGAAAAACAATAAAATGCATCATTGTATTTAGGCACCACAATAGATGATGTTGCAATACAAAGGTATAACGTTATCACTGTCAACCACATATTGTGATAAAAATAACGTTAATAAAGTAATAAAATATTTTAATTATTTATAAATTAAATAAATGTAATTAAAAGTATCTCTGCTGTAATGGTGCTTTTATTATATTAGAATTTCAATTTAGGGTAAATTATTACAGACATACTGAACTTAGTAATTAACAAAAAAAAAACTAGTAGTAAGACAATTTATTTATTTTTATTAATTAATATTTTTCATTCATTCATTCCATTATTATAGAAGCTATTATGAAAAAATTACTGTAATTATTTTTACTGTGATAATTAAACAACTCTTGGCTTTACTATTAAAGTTTTAATGATTATCAAAAAAGTTTTTGATGCAACAACCAATCTGCAAATGTAAACTTTAGGTATTTTAAGGCTACATAGAAATTAGTACATATTTTGGAAAAAGATTGATCAAACAACTGATTACACTTTCCAACCAATTAGGATTTTTTTTATTTTCATTCTTAACAAAAACAATTACTATTTAACTGTATTATGTAAGCATAAAAACAGCTAATCAGTTTTATTTTATGTACTTAATCGTTTATTTAAAGTAAGAATAACAAAGAAATGCAATAGTTAAATATACTAAGTAAGTTCTACCTAAAACTTATCTTTTTAAATATAATCGTACATGACGACAATTTTAATTCAGTTTTAATGAAGAAAAATAAGATTTTTTTTAATTGTATCAAGTATTAATATAAATATTATACCTAATTCTCAAATAGATACGTACGGCCCTGTGGATAATAATCAAATTAAATTCAACGCAAGGATTTTGTTTCAAACTCAATCGAATACACATGTATAATTTAGTAATGAGTTGTAAAACTGTGTAAATATAATAATACCTTTGCATGCGTCTTTGTAAATAAATGTGTACACTTTTTTAACATTAATGAACACATATGTGACATAATTGTTAATATAATAAATTTTCTATATTCGTATAATCAATGCTTTTACTACATACACGTTTTACTAAACTTCAGCGGTCATGACGCATTCGATTAACAAGATCATGACGCACAAGCAAAACAGGAAAAAAAAATACATGTAAGAATGAGTCACACAATAAAATGCTTATTTAGTTGATTACACAGCGAAAAAGTCGCATTGCACATTCGACACGCATCTCCCGCCGCCATCCTAGTCAGGACCTGAACGCTCTTTCAGGAATTCATTCGGATCACACGCGTACCTGAAATCACGCTCGCCGGCGTTTGTTCTTTCAGCTGTGAGCACGTCTTGTCACAATTCACAATTAAGCATTGTTTATAGCACAATAGCTGTAAAGAACAGAGCTGTATTAAGTTGACACCTGCACGAGACGCATGGAGTAGCTCGCTGCTTTTTGTCGGTGTTGTACATCTATTTCATGTGTGTGTGTAATAATCGTTTAAGCCAGGTGAGATTTTCACTTTAATTGCATGATCATAGTTTTTTTTTGTGCATTTTTGATTCTGTTGTATTCGATTTTTGTGCATGTTAATACCATTTGAGAAAAAATTAAGTAAGCAAATAAATGAAGAATGTAACTATAAAAAATAAGTAGCTTAAGAAATGCTCTGAAAAACCTAGAGTTAATTGCGGTAGGGTTAAAAATTGTATTGATTAAGCAATAATCAAGTGGTAATTTGATTTATTACAACAATTATATTAAAATTCTAATATAATAAGTTCTATTCTTTTATATACATATATAATATCAGTTTGGTCAATTTCAGTGTGCATCATCTGATTTTTTTTTTAATAGACGAAAATGTGATACTAATTTTAAAGGCAGCATTTATATATTTTATTCCTATATCGTGGCATGTGATATAATACAAAATTTAAATTATTTTGATTAATTGGAATTTTCTCGAAGTAAACTCTAGAATCATATTTGAAATTCTTTTTCGAAAAAATAGACATTACAGTATAAAAATACTATACATGTTATTTTATTTTAATTATAATCTTGAAATTGAAAACAAAAACAAATAAAAATTAACGAATCTATTGAAACTATTCTCCATGAACCAAATGTTCTGATTTTCATTGCATTTAACCGCGTGCCTTCAATAACGCTGTTCCTGTTGAATATATGAAAAATATTTTATACAAAAGTTTCTCAAGCTCTGAAATCTACAACAGGTATCTCAATTTGTAACTTCATTATTTTAAATGGAACACCTTTTTTCATTAAGGCTATTTTAAGGTAAGTTTGATGAGGGTATCCCTATATCTAAGTCCAATAGTTTTTAAGATATTAATTTTTATAATTATTATCTTATTAATGAAGAAAATTAAAAAGCAGATATTATGGTGATATAAGCCAAATGGAACGCAGTAAGTTTGCTTTTTCTTAGAGTTCTGGTAAAACTATAACTTTTGTTTTTTACATGAAATGGTATTATTTTTATGTCATCGATAGATGCCACTTTTAATAGAAAACACCTATTTTTACAAGAGTTAGACAAAAACTGACCTCGGTCCCTGGAGCTCGATTTTTAAAACAAAATTATTAGTGAAGACCGCATTTCGCTATCTTGTACCGCTTAGGAGCTACAGGGCGTTTTCAAAAATCTACGATTTCTAAAAACCTTTATAACTTTTTTGTTTTTGTTTATAAGTTTTTTGTTTATGAAATTTTTTGATTTCTGTAAAAACTTCTATAAGGCACTTTTTCAAGCAGAATTCATTGCTCCAAGTTATTTTTTTCCAAAGTGCTCAATATTTGAGATATAAGCAAGAACTTTAATTTTTTATACGGAGCACTCTATATTTTTACATTTCTGAAAATAGTATAAAATTCAATTTACAAAAATATAAAACACTTGATATTTTATTCAAAAGAAAGTTATAAAGGCTTTTAGAAATCGTAAAATTTTGAAAAACATCCTGTAGCTCCTAAGCGGTACAAGATATCGAAATGCGGTTTTCACCAATAATTTTATCTTAAAAATCGAGCTCTAGGAGCCGAAGTCAGTTTTTGTCTAACTCTTCTAAAAATAGGTGTTTTCTATTAAAAGTATCGAATTTGGCCCACCCTGTACACTTCCTTAATCGATTTTTGACGGTTGAGAATATATTTAATATTATTTCATAATTTTTATATTTTAACATATTAGTTAAAATTAAGAGTGAGTTTTTACTTGTTTTGAGTAAAAGTAATAGCATTTCCGATTTTGAGTAAAAGTAATAGCATATCCGATTGACTGCTCTAGAGCACTCTTATAATATTTCCATCCCTTATTATTATATGAGGTTAAAATAAGATGAGAATACTCCGAGAGTGCTCTAGAGCGATCAGTCGAAAACGCCATAAGTCATGCAGAGCTTGGAAAGGTGAAACATTTTTTTTATATTTTCAACAGGAACAGCGTTACTGCAGAAATCGGGTTACAGGCTACATATTTTCTTGGCAATCTTGAAACGCAACATACATATGATTCAGAACCTTCAAGCCTCGTAAATACCAAATAACATCGCTCCGTGTCTAACATTATCTATGCAATGCATTTTTTATGACCACATGTGAATCCTAGTATAAGGTTGATAAACTGGAACGATAATATGCATCAAGTTTTATGTGAAAATCTAATCAAAACTCACCTCATCAGAGGTTTGGTAAAAAAAATTCAAAATGTAGGCTGATTTAAACGGCAAATGTGAGTAATATGATTATTTATTATTTCCAATATATATCTCAGAAGCACATGTTCTTTTGTTCTTCATTAACTCAATGTCTAAATCAAATTTTCGTTTCAAGCCATCGCTCAAGAAACATTTGGTGTAGGTATTGAGTCGTTGTTCATAACACAGTCTCTGCTGTATCATCCAAGGAATATCCTCCAGAAGTCCTAGTAATCCATTTTTCAACAATTATTATTTGCAATGTATAATCCATTTTGCAACAATTGTTATTTGCAATGTATCATCCAAGGAATATCCTCCAAAAGTCCTGGTAATCCATTTTGCAACAATTGTTAGAAATAAAATGAAAAAGACATTTAAAGGATTATCCATGATGTTAGTGACTACTCGAATTAAAAAAGGTATTCATTCAAACTGGAGTATCTCCAAAACTACTGAAAATAATGACCATATTTGTATAAACTTTTGTTTATAATTATCTTCACTATTGTCTCTAAGTATATTCCCGTCTCCACCTGACTCACCCTAAATGTATGTGTTGATACTGCTCAAAGCGTGATCGAATATATTTTTTTAAAAACAAAGATGGAAATTTATAAAATTAAAATATCCCGATTCATTTTTGAGTAGTGTATTTAATTATTTTCTTAAAATATCTCCTAGCAATTGATTTTTTTATACAGGCTGTCCTACAAAAAACACCCCGAGCCATAACTCCTTTATTTATAGACTAATTTAAAAAAAACAAAAAGGCTAATGAAATGAGATTGAAAACACTATAAAATGTGGTTAATTAATTTTTTTAGTTACCTTCATGGTCAATTTTTATTTTTTAAATGGCTCTGTATGTATTTATTATTGTATCTGGTAGAGCTACTTTTTCTAAATTCAATGATGTGAAACACTTTAAGTTTTGGCCAGCAAATATGGCAGAAAACATTAATGAAAGAATTAAAATTAATTGTTCAAATGTAAATTGCTGTAGGAAAAAAATTGAAAATCGAACTTTAAAAGAGTGGTGCTGACGTAAAATTGTCAAGCACGCTTTGAAAAACAACTGCAACGTGTAAAATATTTATTCAAAAAACTAAAAAGCGACATGACAGTCAGTCAGTTTTTAAGCTTCAATAGTGTTTGTTAGAAAAAAGAGTTTATTGCGCAAAACGTGTATTTTATAAAAATGTTCAAGTGAGCTATGAAAACAATATCATTAATCGTCGTTTTGCGCAGTTATTGT
Organism: Serrognathus titanus; assembly: GCA_039766575.1. Taxonomy (NCBI): domain Eukaryota; kingdom Metazoa; phylum Arthropoda; class Insecta; order Coleoptera; family Lucanidae; genus Serrognathus; species Serrognathus titanus. The sequence goes on from CM077912.1 coordinate 54,750,108, forward strand.
TTAAAGCTGTTAAGTTCTTCTTGCTTTATGACTTATGATTTCCTAAAAGAAAGATTTTATCGGGTAATTTGGTTTATTATAGTTTAAAAGGTGTTTAAAATTGTTGGTTGCGATGGATAATAACCAGTTGACTGACTTTTTTGAGTTTATTTTGAATGTAATAAGAACAGTAGGCAAGCAGTACGACTCTATAGGCAGCGATTTCCAAACAGAGAAATTCCGAATCGTCGCAAATTTTCGAGACTAAAATTAAATTTACGAAATTGTGGATCTTTCAAAAAACCTATACAAAAGAACCACCAATACGAGGAAAATACGGAATTGGATATCTTCCGTAGTGTTCAGGAAAATTCAAAAACCTCTGTTCGTGAAATTAATAGTTTGTCTGAGATATCAAAATCTACTGTGCAGAGTGTTTTGAAAAAGCACAAATTTCATCCCTACATTCCTTAAAAAGTGCATAGCTTAGAAAGAAATGATCCTGAGCGAAGACAGGTTTTTGTAACTTTTATTTAAACAAAATACAAAAGGACCCAATTTTTTTTAAGTATTTGGATCGACGAGTGCACTTTCGGCAGTAACGGCTTCTTTAATAGAAACAATCATCGATATTGGTGTCAAGAAAATCAAAGAGTTCTTGTAGAAACTAATTTTCAACAAAGGTTCAGTGTAAATGTTTGGTGTGGAATTTTAGGCAGCTACACCACACAATGCCAGAATTAACGTTAACTGGCTACGTAGAACATTTGGGGTAAGATGGATAGGAACTTTCGGACCAGTTCGGTGGTCTGCACGTTCCCCCGTTCTTATGCCACTAGATTTTTGATTGTGGAGTTTTCTTCAAGATCACGTTTATTTAACACGTCCTAAAAAAGAGGAAATATTGCGAGCTAGAATTATTAACACTTGTCGTGCTATACCTCCTGATACTTTATTGAGCGCGACTTACGGAGTAACTAAAAGATGTCAGCTTTGTGTTGAAGCAGGTGGTTGTCAATTTGAGCAACTTTTATAGATTTTTGTGCACTAATCTTTCAGGTTTTTCTCATGTCGCTATTTAGTTTTTTGGATAAATATTTTACAAATTGCAGTTGTTTTTCGAAGCGTACTTGTCAACATCACTCTTATAAAAGTTCGATTTTTTTCCTACAGCAACTTACATTTGCACATTTAATTTTAATTCTTTCATTAATGTTTTCTACCATATTTGCTGGCCAAAACTTAAAGTGTTGCACATCATTGAATTTAGAAAAAGTAGCTCCACCAGATTCAATAATAAAAATATACAGAGCCATTTGAAAAATAAAAATTCACAGTCGTTTGACCATGAAGGTAACTAAAAAAATAATTAATTAACCACATTTTATAGTGTTTCTACTCTCATTTCATTTGCCTTTTTGTTTTTTTTAAATTAGTCTATAAATAAAGGAGTAATGGCTCGGGGCAATTTTGTAGGACACCCGGTATAATATCTCTACGTTCTCTAACGTGCGAGATAATCATGTTACATTAATTACATTTATACCGCTCCCAGACAGGGCATTCGCATATACATGTGCATATCTTTGAGGTCGTTTGCAATTTGTCAAAGCGAGTCAATTTTGCGTGGGCGAAGATTTGCATATAACTTTACACAAATGTTTGTGCACATATGTAGGAGCTACATTATATGAGGTCACCCACAAGTCAATTCATTCGAAATATTTTACTGGATCTCTTCATTTGTTGAGCAGTTCATGTGCAGAGTTAAATTGTTATTAGTTTGGTATGACTTAAGCGAAATCATCTTTTATAACTGATTAAAATTACATATTTCTATATCATCAAGTTCAACTTGTATCACTGCAAGTAAGCAATAACATCTAAAGAAGCAAAGTTCAATGAATTATTTTTGAATATTATTTAACTTCACACAGTCGCCATGACTTTCATACGTTGCTTAATCTGTACTATTTTGAGATTTTGGTAAAAAGAAAATATTTCCAATCATGAAATTTAAAAAATGGAATTTACAGTTTGCGACAGTTTAGGACAGCAGCCTTTTTATTCTTTCATATTCCATTAAGAAATTAATGAAAAATATAATTTATTGCAAAAAAGACAACTGAAATTTATAGCATTAATTTTTTCCTGTTTCTTATTAATCGTTTGTACATGTGTAAGCTTACAGCATTTATAGAGTCTTAGTTTACGTTTTAACGTAAAATTAAAGAAATATTTCAGTTGAGGGAATTAAAGAACTGTTTTATTATTAACTAAGACACTTCAGAACCTGAATTTGTCACTAACTAATTCTCATATTTTGATTTTATAGTATACAAAGAAACAATTTTTCTCATTACATACTTAAAGAGTACAAATTTGTATTGTTACTAAAAAAATGATTTTATCAGCAAAAATGCGACCGCTGAACCCTGTATAAAAACATCTCAAAAATGATTACTCCTAACAAAAAAATGGTAAAACCACTTTTTAACAGGTTCTTAATGCTCTTGAAAACTTAAAAATATGTAACTGTAACTATTGAATTTCTTGAAAAATATTACAAATAGAGTATACTGATTGAAGACTTATTTTAGCCAATAGTGGTTTCACGCTCTTCATGAAACAAACTAACTAAAGTGAAAGTCTTCAAACGCTACATAGAAAAATTATAATTAAAAATCTCAAACAGATTTCGAGCGATTCTAATTAAAAATTTAAATGAGGCCTCCCGCCTTTTTAAGCAATTTTTTTTCGAGTTTCGCTCTTGCTATTTGGAAGACTTTAGGCAAAAAGAAAACAATAACTTGAATAGTAATAAATAAAATTCAGTAATGAAAGTTAAAGTTAATGGAAACAAATACAAAATATTAAAAATTATAAAGGCTTTTTTTGTTTAGAAATCAACTATGATTTATAATTAAAAATCAGAATCCCATTAGATTACCCGTCTAATTTTTACTAAGGCTGCTTTCATATTGGTGAAGCAGAGACAAAACATTTAGTTAGAGAGCATTTTTTCCATGCTTTAAATAGGACCAGGCACACACTGACACATCAAAACAAAAAGCACGCTGAAACAATTGCAATCAAAGCGTTTTTACTCAAAATGCTTCACAATACAGTGAAATGTTTTGTCCGAAAACATTTTTGCTTCTCAGTATGAGCGCAACCTTAAGCCATGAAAATGAAAATTATAAGTTAAAAAAGTATTCTTCGATTTAAAGTAGCATTCGCACAATATTTTTCTTAGATATATTTTTTCAATTCACCTTACTTCTGAAAAGATAAATTTATTAGGGAAAATGTAGTATGTGGGAAAACCTTCTGAAAGCCTAAATTTCCGAAGACAATTTGAAACTAATACAGGTAGAAAAGCTTTTGCAGTTTTCGATCTGTTAGATTTGTTTTTTAAAGTCATTGATGACTATAAATTATAAATATTTTTTAACGTATCTTTAATAAAATTTCCAGATTCTGATCATTGAGGAGAAGAAACACTAAATACCTAACGTAAAATCGTTTTCCCTATGAATCATGTTCATCATGTTCATCAAGTAGGCACCAAACGTTATACTTATTCAGAACTACTGCACACTGTCAAAAAATTAAACTACTGCTTTATGTAACTATTTTATTTATTAATAACAGTTCAACTAGAAAATATAAATAACTTAGATGATTTTAAATAATAAAGTTCAAATTCAAAAATTTTTGACCCTACTGCTACACTGCTAATGAATAAATCAGAATGATTTTCAAAAAACTTACTGTACTTTTTTCAGAACGAGCACTTTCACCATCTAATCATCAGAAAATGGGTCTGGTCGATAATCCACTACAGATTGATTCAGGGAACGTCTTCGATTACAAGACACCAATAGATGCGAGCGCCTATACCAGAGACCTAGCCAAATACTACGAATTCAAAGGTGGCAATACCTACAGTACAATGCCAGCCAAAAAATCGCAATACATTCTGAATGAATTACCGGAACGTTCGATTACCCCAGACATAACGAGAGGTCTAGGGAACAGATACCAAGACAGTAACAGCCTAGGTCGAAAAGAAAAATTTAAATATGGTAATCTGCACAAATTTGATGATTATGAACCAAGACAATATGCAACTCAGGTCGGATATCTACAACACCAACAATATCCAATAAATCTAGGAATTCCTGTACAGATGCCAAATAAACAATTCGAAGTGCCTTCTACACAACAAACTGATAACAAAATCGACTTTAACGAATCACTAAGAATCTCGCCTATCGATCCTAGAAATTCTGGTAACTTTCAATCATCAACTCCTTCATCCAAAACTCAAGAAATTAAATCTGCTGTTAATTTAGAAAACAGATTATTATCTCCGAAAAAATCAACAATGAGCAACGAAGAGCTATTCGCAGTAATACATAAAGGCATGAAGAAAATGAACATTAAAAACGAGGAAATAGATCGAGGTTCCCCCGTTCTTTCAATAAATAGTTTAACGCCTGTGAATTCAGACGGTTCATTAAATAAAATAACCCCAATAAAGTCACCTGAAACAGGGTACCTCGGTGATAAATCCAGGACGAGAATGAGTTGGTCTCCTAAAAATGGGGATATTAATAGTACCCCAGATAAAATACCACAAAGCAATGAACCGCGATCGAGACTCAGTTGGGCCTGCAACGATAGAAAAGGGACACAACAAACATCAACTTTAGATTTTAAAAAATTGCTTCTGCAAGTAAATAGTAAGCCAAACGTAGGAAGTATAAGCAGCAAAAAAGTGTCGGCAGTAGAACGGTTAAAGCTATCAAAAGAACAAATTCAACCAACTCCGAAACCCACAACACAAGAAATGAACATATTAGAACTGAGTAGGTCACCTAGAAACCTTGGAAATCGAAAATTAGTCAGTAATTCCCCCAGTTCTCCAAGAAATGTGCCAGAAAAAGCTCGATCTGTACCCAAATTGTTATCGCCGAGGTCTCAATGGCGATTCGCAAATCCTAGAAGTGATGTTCTCTCCTCTACAATACTTGAAGATTGTCGGGAAGACGAGAGTCCGAACAGTTCCGCAGAAAGAAAATATCGTGAACGTAATGAAAACATTCAGGGCTGTATTGCAAATAGTAATACGAATTCCATGACCAAATCTCATAACCAGAATAAAGAACCAGCAACTATTAAAAAGTACATGACCGTATCAGAAAGACTGCAAGCTCAGAGAGCTCAGTTTTTTAATTCAGGACCTAATAATTTTAGCTCAAGATTAGGAAGTGACATTGCAAATGACAAGCCATCATTGCCCACATTAGAAACTGCATTTTAGTGATTTATTGCAGTCTTATCAGTTGCATTGAATTTCTATTGTCTAGTCGAAATCGCCGTCAGGTTTTATTTTGTTTTTTTAATTTTTTGGGACCATTCAGTTTGATTCATTTTATAGGAACAACGCCCGGTGATGCAGCTAGCAAGATTGTTGTTGTTTGATATTGAAATGAATTCTAGTATTTTATTGTACATTATTGAATGATGCCTTAAATTATTAATATATTGGTTTTCAATAAAAATAATTTATTATTCATGTTGTACATTTTATATTTATGTAACCTTACGAAACACTTTCACTTGTGAAACTGCAGTCTCTATATTTATTAATGTCTCATTTGCTAATTTGCTGAGGATTCACTATTGGAGGCCTAACTGGTCCCATCGGACCCATCGGTCCCATTGGCATCATACCCATCATTGGAGGTCGCATTCCCATCATTGGCGGCATTGGTCCATGTGGTCCCATCATCATCGGTGGCATTGGTCCACCTGGACCCATTCCTTAATTGCAAAAATAAATTAATAAATATACAGGATATCCCAAGTTCCCTTCCCCGAAATCTTTTAATAGGAGTGGCCTATTAAAAGATTTCGGGGAAGGGAATGTACAAAAATTCTGAAAATTAATACATTTCCCTAGGAGAAAATGATCTTTCAGACTAAAATATATTCACTTTTATATCACTTCCGGTTATACCGGAAGACGCCGTTAACTTATACTTTATATTATACTTTTTATTACAAATTCTGATTCAACACATTATTCTAAATAAAAAATGTTAAGGCTTCTTTATACCTAAATGTAACCAGTTTTGAGATATTCTCAAATTTATTTGAAAAATTGTGCCTTTCATTTAAGAGAATGTATTTACCACACTTTCAAATTTAGAGATACAAGTGACATATCATTAGAAAATATAATCATCAAATTTTCAAATCATATCCTAATTAACCCTTAAAATTCACAGACTGGTTTATGGTTATGTTTACCTGCCCAAAACTCAATTTTTGTAAATGGAACACCTGTATACAGCCTGTTTCAATGAAGATGCACCAAACTCGGTATAACGGTAGATATATCGTGAAAAGAAATAAAAGTTTTCTATACTTTTTTTTAATCGAATAAATTTTAAGAAAAACGAAGGGAAAGGAGAATCCTATTTTTTTAAAACGTATAATCGATGAGGACGAACAGAATTCTTAACCCTCGTTCAAAGAATCGGTTTATTGCGTTATTGCCCCATAAGATGTCGCGCCTCAGATATAAAATACATTTAGTCCGTTCTTATTAATGTAGTAAGGAGCAAAGCATAATTTCCGTTAATTTGGTATAATTTAGACTTTTCACTTTTAAGTTTATTAGTGTATGTAAGTGTGTATGTGTTGGTGTGTTTGCGATGAACGATTTCACGTTTTAAGAATACGCAGATATGCATTTGTTTTACGGGGAATGTTGGGGAAACGCGTAATTGGCAGCACGTTAATCAGCCCGTGGACACTGCACAAGAACTTCAAGGCCGAATTATTGAAGCTGCTGAGCATATCAGGGAACTCAATATGTGGAATCATGTGGCATATGTTGGAACGGCGGGTGTCTTTGTGTATTCAACTAGAAGGAGGCATATTTGAACACATGTTGTAAGGTAATTGCCCTTTTGGTAATTCGCCCGCTTTCGAATTTGTTTCTACCTAATGTGACCAAGTTCAGTCTGATAGTTAGGCAAATAATTTGACAGACCGGCGGAAGCACTAATTCTAGTTACTAATTGTCTCAATTTATTAATTGTACCGATTTTAGTCAACTATTCAATTACTTAGTTGTGTACATCATATAATGTACACATTGGATACAGGAATAAGAACCCGTTACAATCGTTAATTATCATACATTATTAAGACTCGGCAAATTTGATGTAATTGTGGTTTGTATAAATGTCAATGCGACGAAAACGCACGCTAATAAATGCACATTCTTTCAAAGTTTTCACCTTTAACACATTTTGTGGTCAAGGGCAGAATTAAAAGCTTCTCATAAATTCTTTCGTTTGCGATAGATTTATTGCCTTCTTGCAGCCGTGAGCCATTCATAAATAAATTTAAAATCGCTCGCAGAGATTTAAATGGGTACAGTATTTCTAAAAACAACTACTCCAATTAGTGCAAATTTCAAGTTGCTCCGATTGCAAAATTGTATTAAAATATTTTGTTCCAAATAATGTCAGAAACGTTTCCCCGAAGTTTGGTGCATCATCACTGAAATACCCTGTATTTCTACATTATGAGATGCAAAATCAAATTCCACATCGATTAGTAGTTTTCCCTACACCTTTCTTTTAGTTTTCTTGTTTTCAATAATTGTTTATTTTATTCTGTTAATAATGAAATTCTGAAAAAAGAAGCAGATATTGAACTGCTAATTTTTTAAGAAATAAATAATTGCCGACCATAATATTCTCTTGACATATGGTTACCAGCGAAAAAACAGTTACATTCAAGGAGAGTGCAAAAAAATTGTTACGAGAACACACAGATAATTTAATGAAATGTATCTGCAATTACCTTCAATGACAAAAAAAATTTAGAAGATTTAAACATAACTGTTTAAGAAATGGATGTCAGATCAAAGATGTTCAGACGTTCCAGCATGTTTCCAGAAATATCGGCGAGTGTAATAAATAAAAAAATGTAAAAATAAATGCGAGGTATCATACGTAAGCACACAAAAAAATTACCTGGTGGCATCATTCCTGGTCCTCCGGGTGCAGAAGGTCTTTGACCCATCGTTAGCTGTGCTGGTGGTGGAATGGCAACTCCTTTTCCTGGAGGAGCAAACGGATTATTAGCTATTTTACCAGCTTTAAAGGCTGCTGTTGTTGCATCGATCAAGTGTTGAGCCTGCTCCTCCATCCATTTCTGGTAGTAGAACTTCACGTTGTCTTTATGTTTTCTGCCAGTGCAGTGAGTCTTCCTGACACTCGGAGAATCATGAGTTAAATACGTGTCGCAATAATCACAGTAATATTTTGGCATTGTTTTGAGGTTAGGTTATGCCGTACAATAAATTTCGATGTTATATGATACCAATTACTAAAACCTATTTCTTAAATTTGCTTCTCTGGCAAGTAATATCAATTTTGTGAAATTGTTAATACTATTCAAGCTTCGTGTTTAAATAAATAAACACAATAACCTCCTCACAATATACAAAATTAGTGCTACCAACATTTATAACATAAAAATGATAAAAGTCACTGTTATGCAGTGTTGCCAGCCTCAGAGAATGAAATTATCGTAATTCGCCTGCAGAATTATCGTATTTGACTTAAAATTACCGTACATTTCAAAAATAAGGGCCAAAAAATCTGTAGAAGTGTAAAATAGTAAAAAAATGTAGGTACCTAACGTTGAAAACAAATTTATTGATTTAAAATATAAATAGGTAGGTACCATCGTAATCATAAAAAACGACTACAACGAAATAAAATAGACACTTTCATTTTCAAAAATTTTAATTGTGCAATATTTTTGACAGTATTTGTCAACCTATAAAATTTCATCCTTCTCATTCGATTACTTGTGGTATGAGTTGATTTTAATTTTTTTTAATTGGGCTGAGTGCCTAGAATCACTATAAGGCCCACTTGTATACGTAAAGGCAAGTTAACTTGAACTGTTGGTTTATCACTACTAAATTTCATTCACTAAATCATTCCTATAAAAACATCTTTAATTGTTGTTACGGCAATAAATTGGAAGTTAAAGTTTACTTGCTTTCATAAAAGTGGGCCTAAGAACCGGTACTTTGATCACCGATTTTCTCTAATAATTAGTTTATTCCTATAGAAACAATTGTCTCTACGATTGTAAGCATGGGAATAAACCAAATCAGTGATAAAAGTACCGGCCCTGACATTTAAAAGAATTTTTAACATTCCGTTAACTGTATTCTAACGAATACTGTCAAATTTGTCACCTAATATATTTAGAAACGATGATAGTTCCCCATAAACTTGTTTCGGGGAAGGACTTATTTCTCTTAAAATATTTCTGTTTAAATACCTGGGAATATTACAAGTTTCTTGTGGTAGATATTTATAAATACTTAGTCGCCCTGAAGATGGTCTCCATTCTGAGACCGAAACATGTCTATCTAAATAAAATTTGAAGCCTCTTCGCCTTCTTCTTAGTAACCTCAACGACATATCCTAAATATTAATTTTTCAGCTTTATTTTCAATCATGAAGCAACTTACAAAAAAACAATTATGTGTTACTATTTGACTATCGCATACCAAAAATCTTATACTAAAAAAGATTAAAAACTATACCCTTTTGTAGTATTTATAAATCGATGATATGTAATTTTTATATTTCTGAAATCAGATGTTTAATAACAGAGTTATAGGTTGGTGCATTTTTCATAAAACAGACGGTAATAAACATATACAACCGCGAACGGATACCTTGCCTATTAAAGGAAAAAACCAAAGAAATAATGAAAACTTAAAAAGTCAAATAATTATTGTAATATTGCAGTTGTTAAGTGCACAAAATAACATCACCCAGGTGTGAGCAAAAGGTCAAATTAACGTTTAATGTCTGTTTTCTGTGACTAACATATTAGCAAAATTAATTGTATTACGTACACATTATGTTGTTATTATTATTCCTATTATTATTATTTCTATTTCATTGTGCATGAGGTTTTCTGGTCCTGTTTTTCAATTACATTCTTACAGAAGCGATTGCTTGGACATCACAGTGATATCAACTTAGAGGGCGAATTTTTGGGTTGTTAAAGACACTTTTGTATTTCTCTCATCTGTTTTACATACAGAATTGTTCAAAATAAGTTGCCTAAGCTGCCTAATATCAGAATTTTATTGCCCAAAATAATTTTAACTAAACTATAAGAATAGTTCTCAAAAATAATTGCTTTAGGCAATAAAATTTGATATTAGGCAGCTTAAGCAACTTATTTTGAACAACTGCAACTATCCGTATGTAAAACAGATCAGAAAAACATGACCGATTTTTTTTTTTGATTTAATAACCTAAAAATTTGCCCCCTAGATATCATATTCACAACACAAAGAAACATTGCAAGTGTGACTATTTTTAGGCTTTTCACATTAGATGTTTCATGTTTACTGGCCATACATTTTCAATGAATAGGAAACTAATTATGAATAAATATTGAAAAGATATTTCTTCTTCAAAATTAAAGTAATCTTAAGTATTTTCTTAGTTCTAGTTTGGAAAAGCTATTATTCTTGACAGTGTTACCGACGAAACAAAATAAAATTTCCAAATTTCTTGCATGTGAAAAGTGTGTAATATTGACTATAATAATTATTTCCTACACTTTAAATAACAATCGACCATTAACTTATAACAATTTATTTGCAAGTACATATTTTTAAATACTTTTAGTATAAATAAAGTTTCATTTAATGGCCACAAAAATAATATTCATTCAGCAAGTAGCAAAAATCGGATCATTTTGATAAATCTTGTAGATTTGTGCCTTCTGCTTTTGTAACGTAGTGAATTACATTTAAAAAAATTCTAAAGGGTAGTCAAAATTGGCTGAAATTACTGAAGAAGAGGGACTAATTTTTAGATGGTGGAATTTGAGAAAGTTGTCTCAGTTGCTTAAGCACAGTTTCCAGCAACTTTTTCTTGTCCCTTTCACTCTTCTTTAGCACAGAAAACATAGTCTTCTTATCACCTTCCTTCAACCTTAAAAAAATTCAGACGTAAAATAATATCTTCTCTTTAAATATATTTATTACTTTTCAAGAATAATAATCGCTAGCTCTGGATTAACAAGTTTATACTTGCTAGTTTCTTGACCATAATCGTGGAAATACGTGGGCCAGTCCCAAGAGGTTACTAAATCTAAAATCTCCCTCAGTTTTTCAAAGTAAGATAGTAGAACATCTTCTTGAAGGCCTTTCACTGGTTCTAGGGCAGCAAATTCTACAATTTCACCCACTCTGATCATGCATGCATTCAACATAAATTGTTAAAAACATACGTTCACACTGAAGCAGATCGAGATTTATCTGATGCAAAGCACCCATAGACACTTGCTTGATGTTTTCGTCCAACACCTTTGCTAACATACAATTTGCAATGTGTTCGCATGCCGATTTACAAGCTACTTGAGCTACTTCTGGCTGAAATATTAATATTATCCAAAGCAATGCTTACAAATTTAGATTAACGTACAGGTAAATTAGTGAAGCTAATAAATGTAGTCTGTAAGAAAGCGATCAAATCAGTTATGAAACTCGAAGCAGTTCCTTGTGGTTCCACCAAAAGCCAGTCATAGCTTTCAAGTTCCAGGAACTCATCCAATTTTTGTCGTAATTTTTCACATATTTGTCGGACTGCGTCTTCTCGAGCAACACGAAACATTGCTGGTTGGCCTTGAACTATACCAGCAGTTACACCATGAGTTTCCTCACTGAAATGAGCAATGATAATAGCATTTGTATGTAGAAATATCAAAGAAAAGTTACCCAGTAATATTAGATATGAACTGATCTAAGTAGACAGTTGCTTCCTCAAGATATCCAGTATCGACTATTATTTGTATAATTTCTTGCAGGTTAATGTGAGAACTACGGAATGTGGAAGATAAACAGCCACTGAACGTCCTTGTTAATAACAAATTCATTGATTTTCTAATCATTTCATCTACTTCTACCTGACTGAAATAATTACAGACCATAAAATAATTACTTCTAAAATCTTATTTCAAATTGAAACAATTAATCAGAATATTATTCGAAACGCAAATGAGAATTTTTTACTGAAACTGTAAAGTAGTACTTAGAAAGACTCCAGCTTTAGACTTTTGCACTCCTTAGCAAAAAGTTTAAGAAATTACCTAAGATTTAAATCTTCGGAGAATTTCAAGCATGCATATATAAACTCCTTGACTTCTTTGTAGACTTTAGGTACCATACCAGAGAAAGAAAATGCATAGGGAAACTCCACGTCATCCGGTATATCTGAATTGAAAGGAAACTCCGAAAGTACCTGGTCAAATTTTTCCACGTTTTCCACCTTGAAATACCAACAAAATTGCCTTAGTAATTCTAAAAAATAAAATTTTAATTTATTACTTGCAGAGGCTGGAAATCTTCCTTAGACAAAATCTCCCTGAAAACTTGGACCCATCTCTGCATAAGGACTTCCGTATAATGATCACGTAATTCTCGCAGTAATTCCAACAAAGGTTTGACAGTGTAACCATAATTTCTTAACGTTGTCCAAAATAACATTATTAGATCTTTTATCCTAAGTATTAGAGTTGCATCAGTACAGTAAGCCTAAAAAAAAGAGATTAAAAACAACGTAACAAGAAGGATTTAATTGCTTACAGCATTTGTTTGCAATGCAGTAACGATTTTAGAAAGTGCCATCGTCCACATCTCATCCAAAAATGCTCTTGTAATCAAGCCATTGCCGGTATTTAATACATGGTCTTCTAAGATAAAAAAGCCCAAAACTGCATGTATGTATGCCCGATAACTTTCTTCTGATTCATGCTGGATATCAAATTTCATGAAAATAATTGTTGAAACAAAGATAATAAGGTGAGTACCATATTTGATGGAGGCTGAAGTACTAGTCTGGCTTGCTTGGTGCGTTCAGCTCGATAATATGTTTCAAACGTTGCTCTTGAGCCTAACACAGTTGATATGTGCAAACATCGATAAATTGGAGAGAAGTCTATGAGTTCTTGTGCACTTAAGTCTTCCTCTGGGTAATCTTTGTTTTCAATACCATCACCTACATATTTGATTATCTGTTGTAGTCAAACATAATCTTTCTAGTAAATGTGTAATAAAGTTTAAGTTTCTCTTAAATTGGGGTTTGAACAGTGTGACAAATAAAAGTATCCTCTTTAAAATTTAAATTTATGTATCTATACATATATATTTTACTTATAAAATATTTGTGATATCTATACAAAAATAATTCCAATTTTTTAAAATTGTAGATCTATATTTACACAGAATTTAAAATAAAAAATCAGAAAATTATAACTAAAATTGTAATTTATTTTTTGTTCTCTTTTAATGGAGAGCAAAAACATGAAAAACATTGTGAAGATATAATAAAATTATTTTGTCTTTCTGATTATTAATTTGATTGACTTTATATGATATACTGACCTGGTTGAGGCAATATTCTCTTTTTCTTCCTGCCAATTACTGTGGGATCACTGGCTAGTTGTTCATTCGTCTTAAAAAAACAATCATATTTAATAAACAACAACTATTGCCGAATGCCTCTTACATGTCTCATTGCTACTTCTCCTATTTTAGGAGAAAACCTCCGAATGTTTTCCAAGAAATCTTTGAGGTCAGACATTGAAGAAAATTCTATACTCTCTCTAATCCTGAAGTAAAACATATTAATAAAATTTAAACAAACAGTAACGTAGAGGCAATACTTTGGAATGCTTTCACGAAGTTGTAATGAAAACCGATAGTTCGCAACATGTGGTAAATGAACATGTTCTAGTTCTTCCAATATTTTCAGTGCTGGATAATACCTGCAAAAGTCATAATTGGTTTAACCATATACATATAACCTTCCGTTCTTTATAGAGTGGAAAGGGTTTATACTAACTTCAGTTACAACGACTAACAGCTACAGAGTTATTAATTCAAAAGTAATGCATATGTATGAGTATAAATATAAGTTGAGTGGCCTATTAAAAGTTTTCGGTGAAGGGAATGTATTAAAATTCTAAAAATTGGATCAGATTAAAATATTTTCGCTTTTATATTTCTTCCGGTTATACCGGAAGTTGCCGTTAACTTTCTTATTTTAAACGGAATATTAAACTTTTCGTTGCAAATTCTGATTCTACACGTTATTCTAAATAAGAAATATTAAGGCTTCCCTACACCTAAACGTAACCGATTTTAAGATATCTTCAACTTTATCCGAAGTGTTTTGGTGATCCTTCATTTAAGAGAATGTATTCACGACACTTTCAAATTTCAAGATTCTAGTGGCATGTTGTTAGAAAATATAATCTTGAAGCTTTCAAATCATATCCTAATTATCCCTGAAAAATTCATAGGCTGGTCACAATATGGTTGCGAAGCTCATTATGTTTAATTGCTCAAAACTCAATTTTCGCAAAGAGGACACCTGTATATTTTTACATCGTGAGATACAGAATCAAATTCTACATTGATTGATATCAGCCACAATGTTAATATTTCAAAAGATTCTTCACGCTTTATTATTATTAATTAATTATGTTTAATAACGAGGAAAATTTTACAAGGGTGCATTTATGTCTCTCATTAATAAAAACATAAAATTACATTATCTGGTTAATACAAAATAATAATAATAGGTCTTTATTTTCCAAATTTTCAAGTCTGCAAATACAGATCAAAAATTTTTTAATTTAATGTAGAATTTGGAAAATCACTAGTCGAAGTTCAAAAATCAGCTTAAGCTGTTTTTGCTCTACCACCGTAACCTAGATAATTGAAGTGAAAAGAAATTCATTTCAATTAAAAAAAATCAATAATATTAGTAATAATGCCTAAAAGTAAATCTCAGTTTAAATTAACACAACTAAATATAACTAAAACTAATTAATTCCATGAGAGTTGCTAATTCCTACAACGATAACACTTAAATTAAAGTATACTTGCGCACACAATCAATAATGAAATGAAAATAAACAAGATATTTCTTGATAGATAATAACGCAAATTTATATCTAATATTCAGATTGTGTGTGTCTGTACGAAATCTTATTTTGCTGTATAAGTTACTAGGAGTTTGATTAACAATAATTTTGTGATAAAGACAGGTCGAAGCAACTCTCTTCTATTAGCCATATTAAGCCATCCAGCTTCAGCCAATTTATATGAGATGCGATCATATTTACGTATACCAAAGATCAATCTTAAACAAGAGTTTTGAACTCGCTCAATTTGTCTACTGGTGTCCTGGTGCCATAAATTGCCGAACAATAGGAAAATTGAGACAAAACCAGGAAGTCACAAAGCAATATTTTAATTTTGGTATTCAAAATGTGACGATGTGGATAAATAAGCTTTAGATTACAATAGGCTTTTTAACATAATTCTGAATTTGTGTTCTGTATCTGAAGGAATTGTCCTTAATAAGACCTACATTTCTGGATTGTTCCTGTAAGCCAATGTCAACGCCATTAATGCTCAAGTTTACATAATGACGTAAACTATTGCAATCATTCAATTTTCCAAATAATAAAGTAGTAGATTTTGCTGCATTGATAGTTAGACAATGTTGCTATATGAGCAATAGCTTCCAGATCGGCTTTTAGATTACACAATGAACGAAGAGTTAGATATGCTCTTGGGTTCTTAACTGTTGCCCGCACATGAAAATTAAGATGATTTTTCAAGTTACATGTTTCTGGTGCAATTTTGTGTTATCAGTTTTGTTTCCCTGATAAAGCAATTCTATTAACCCTAGTTTAGCATAAGCAGACCAAAAATTGCAAGAATTGCAAACGCTTTTTATTTTGGATCCGTTTAATATCCGCGTTTATAAAATGGATATTTCTCATTTCTCATAGTAGCCATAAAAAAATATTTGCTGTCATGAAAAATGTATGGATATTAAACGGATCTAAAATAAAAAGTGCGTGCATTTCTTCCAATTTTCGGTCTCTAAATTTGGGTTAGTAGAATTGCATTATAAAGAAATCAAAACTGATAACACAAAATATTATGTAAAAAAAGCCTTGCAAATGTAAAATGTAAAAAATCGTCTTAAATTTTCTTGCCCACGCAACACTTAATAACCCCAGAGCATATCTAATTCGCTTAAATATTTTTATGGATATAAATGAGTAAGCTAACTACTCGTAAGAGTTAAATACCACATGCCCAGCTATCGCTTCATGTCTTCAACAAAACTAAAAAAATGAAGTCTTTTTTTTTCGAATTATGCCGCAGAAAATTTTGCTTGAGCATCAAGTGACATATTTTGTAAAAATTTAACGAATGCTACTAAAATTTTGGCTAATATGTTCAACAATTCCAAATTATAACATATTTTTATTTTTCATATTTAAATAGGTAGCATTTGTACCCACACTTTCCCCAAAATCTTTTAATAGACCACCAACCAATAGACTGGGACACCTGTATATTTCATGATTTTTACAGTGTCAATCTGATATAACGATAGATATCGTTCTAAACAATTTCTATTATATTTATTTTATTAGATTAATACGCTGACTATTCCAAAAAAAAAATTTGTATGTAAGGCAATGGCAGAACAAAAATGGTTATATAATAAAATAAGGAACATTAGGTATAAGATTATGCTAGTCATGATAGCAGAGTCGCAGGTAGGGAATACAATCCCGGGATCCCGGTGGATTTTTTGTTCTGAAAATCCCGGGAATAGAAAATAGTAATTCCGGGACTTTCGGGATTGTCCAGCAGTATTTAAAAATATGATGTACAATCTCGGGATCCTGAATACCGACCGATTTATGCTTCCGAAATTCACGGGAAAAGAAAATACTAATCCCGGGATTTTCGGGATTGCCCAGCCGTATTTAAAAATATGATATACTTATCATTAAATTAATTAAAAATAATATTCTTTAATATTTGACGAAAGCACGGTAAGTCTTTTAAGTCTGTTAGATGTAAGCCAATTTATATTGAAGCCGCCCACATATAATAAAGTGTCGACTTGGAAACGTCTTTTATTACACTGCCAGCTACAGGCTTGGACATGTCTGCGGGCATTAATGCAGAAAAATCTCTTCATATAAATAAAGCTTTGTGTAAATAAAGATTTAAATAAATGTTTGATAGCTTCAAAGTGCAACGTAGAGCAATAGTGTCAATTTCAAGTGTCCATTTAAAATAATTTATTACACAATTTCACTGGACAAGAATCTACTTTAATAATAAATTTAATAATTTTGTTGTGTCCTAAAGTGATCACAGGATGTCGCGATTCAAACTAATCAATAAATTTAATCTTATTAATATTATTAATTATTTTCATTTAATCCAAGGATGACAGAAAATCTTGAAATCCTGGAACATATAGTCTGGGATTGTATACCCTACTCACAGGAGATACATCAAATCAGCGGTTAGATTTCCAAAACAATTTGAAAGAGGCAGTAAAATCATAGAATATCAGAAGCGACACTCAGCTTTTTGCATGGATCCAAACTTTTTATGTGATTAATATGTATCATTGCTTGACGGAATTTATGTAAAATTTATAAAGTTTAAAGCTTTGTTCGATTGTATTGCTCTAAGGGCTAATTTCATAATCGAATTTAAAGGAGACTTTAGAATGAAAGTCACATTCAGATGTGTAAATAAATGTGTTTTCACGGTTGTTTTTACATGTGAAAGTAACTTTAAATTTAAAGTCTCTTTTAAATTTGATTATGAAACTTGCCCTAACTGCCCCAAAATTCTTTTGACTTTTAATCTACCAACAATGGCATCAAAGACACAAAACCAGCACCCAAAAACATCAAAGGTTCTGACTAGTGTTGTAAAAATACCATATCTTAAAATATTTAGTACAGCCTTAAGTGTATTATACAGTATTTTATCATAAAATACATGTAGAACTATACAAAATATTTTAAAATACCATATTTTTACAACACTAGTTACGACATAAGCGTCACTTCTAGTATTCTGTGATATAATAATGTAATTATATCAATTCAAACAAACATTTTTTTACTTTCTTATAAATTAAGAAAATCTAAATGCAATATCAAACCTTTTATCTGCAATTTGCTTCTTAAGCTTTGAATACGTTGTCAAAACTGGCAGACACAGATTTAATTGTGCAATAACAACTGCTATATTACTCTGTACTTTACGGGCTTGCAACAATTCATTTCCAGATTGTGTGATACTGTTTGCCGCTTCTTGCAACTTCTTATTTACAGTTACGACTTCCAACTAGAAACATAAATTAATTAAACAGTGCACCACTGCAACAATGAAAATCACATTTAGCTTTTTTGCCTGCGATCTAACTTCTAACAATTCTCTTATCGATTCTATGAAACCCTGATATGACACGTTGCACAGTCTTTCTATATCCCTATCATGGTGCTTGATTCGTTGTTCCAATTTTTCTAAAAAAGCTTCATATTCCTTATTATCATATATGGCTCTGAAAATTCTGCGATGAAAGAAAAACCAAGCTGAAACCGCCCATTTAAATACCTGAAAGTAGGACCCCAGTAATCGTCAATTCCTTCGATTTCTTGCAGATATAAGTCGTGTTGAGTATTGGAGTTTTGTTCTTGTGTATAATTATTTCGCTCCATTTTACTTTATTATAAGTAACAACTGCATATAAGCATCAACAGGAACTTAATTCACTAGATTTTTCTGTAGGTTATGTTGTGACCTTGATTCTAACATACAGACAACGACTTAATAATAAGTAAACCCGCTGTGCTGTACTACCTGTAATATTGATTGATATCAACAAGTGAGTGAAATAGCGAATATCCGTGAGTAACTTTAGGTCAAGTATGCGACAAGGATGTCAAACTCTAGTTCACATCATTTAGAGTTAGATGCAGTGTCGCCAATCTATTGTCAACGATTTCCCCATTCGCGATTTAAGAATCCTCCAAATGAATACAATACAATCAGGAGCATTTTTTATTTAGCTACTTGTAATACTGCAAATATGCTTTGTTGGTTTATTTGACAGACAGTAAGTTATGTGAATAAAAGCTGTTTTCGTTTCAACGAGTGGAGTAGCTCTGGACAACACTGAGTAGAACATTTTTGGTCCGTACAACACTATGAGATCAAATGGATTTGATCAGTTCAGGATCACGTCAAGTTCAGATCATATGCGATTACTTATGAAACGAAAACAACTAAAAATTAGCGTTTTAATTTGGATTTGAAATGTCAAATAAGCTTGTAAAGTGACAGTGTCAGTGTCAAGCCATCAACAACCAGAATGACTTCAGCTATACCATTTAAAAATAAAATTCAGCACTGCCAACAGTGTACCTTGACCACTTTGTAGTACTACATTTACTACTTATTTTTTAAAATCATTATTGTAGTCGTACATCGGAACATTAAATGTTGTTAGCATATCAGGTGTTGATTGGAAATGTTTCCAATTTATTTTCTGGGCCTTAAATAGTTTAATTAAATTTGACTTAATTCAGTAAATAATAGAAACTACGCCTAGTTTTAACGTAGTTTTTTACTTTGTTTACTACTCCTCAACTCTGTTCTAAGTATAAATATATTCTTTAGTTTTGAAAATTTTATCGCAAATCGGTTTTGATTGCAGTGGATACCTCAAGCAACTTCTGTACAGCTGTTTCGGCCCTATTTAGGGCCTCGTCAGCAAAAGCATAGCTCGAGACTTCTATTGCAAACTAAACCGACCTGTCCCAGGTTATTCGCATTTGCAATGTAATAGTAATGAATAGCTTGAATTGTGACATCCTGCGATTACTTTTTGACACAACATTGCATTAAGAATGACAAATTGCAGCCAGTTTGCTACTTATAACTTATAAGTTATCCCATGCAAGGCTGCCAAGCGTGCTGTCAAAGCGTATTGAAAGTTTTAAAAATTTTATCGTAATGTTGTTATATATCATTCGACTATTGGAGAAAATCCGTGGACACAGTGTATATTATAAGTGCCCTTCCAAAAGTATTAAAGCACTACAATACAACCGTGTATTTTAATAACGTTCATTTACACTATGTTTGATTGCGAATCGGACAAATTCATTTGGAAAAGAGTACCTGTTATCTAAATATTTATTTCATTTATCAATGATGCGATGACTAACAAATTTTTTATGTTTTGAACGTATAAATAAGTGGGATTATGAGAGATATCATTAGTTAATTGTGAATACTGTTGCTGTACAGCAATAAGTACAAAGTTTTGTGTCTTATTTCGAGGTTAAACGCATTGTTACATTATTTGTCATATTATACTATTATATTTGTGTTGTCTACGCGAATATACATGTTTGATTATTTACGATATTGCGCAATTTTCTATGAATATTCTACAGAACTTCTAAGTATGTACAGGATGGGTCAAATTTGACACTTTTAATAGGAAATACCTGATTTTATACGAGTTAGACAAAAACTGACATCGGCACTTAGAGCAATTTTAAAACAAAATTAATGGTAAATTTTTGATATTATTTTTGATTTCTATAAAAATTCTTTAAGGCACTCTTCTATGCAGAATTCGTTAATCTAAATTACTTTTCTCTAGAGTGCTCATTATCGGAGTCTAAGCGAGAACTTTGAATTTTTATATGGAACACCCTATACATTTATTTTTACATTTTTGAAAAGTGTATAAATTCTATTTACAAAAATATGAAACACTTGATATTGCGTTCAGAAGATTTTCGAGACATGGAGTTTTCAAGTTTTAATTAAAATTTTAATAATTTTGTTGAAAGTCAGTTTTGATTGTAATAGATTCCTCGAGCATCCTCTATATAGCGCTGCTTCGGTCCTACTTGGAGCCTAGTCAGCAGAAGCGTAGCTTCAGAATTCCACCGACTTGTCCTACTTAATTAAACCTATACAAATAGTTTAGGTTGCAACATCCTGCGATCGATTCTCAAGGTATGCTTCTGCAGTCAAATTTGGCTCATACATTATAGGTCCATTGCAAAATCGTTTAGGTAAAATAGGGCTTAGGGTCACTGTGCTTTAGATCACTGTGCTTTAGATCACTGTGCAAATTGAAATAATAATAAGTTAAACTTACGTGTTTAATTTTTGATAAATAATGAAACTTATATTAAATAAATATCACTACAGAAAATTAGATATAGGCCTAACTTCATAAACTTCACTTGAGCACTCCACTCACAGTCAACCTGTTATTTGAAATTATTGAAATTGAAATTTTCTTTTATAAATATTTACTTATGTAATCAAATTTATGATCAGGCAACACAAATATCCATGGCCCTGATGGGATTTAACGCGCACCGCCGAGTGATATAACTTATAAAACCGGCTATGCTAACCGATAAACCACTCGACAATTCACTCACTAACTTTTTGGATTAATTTATAACCAGAGAGGAAATTTTTCTAGGCCGCGCAGGATGAGAATGAGGAGGTGCCAATGAATTCTGACTTTCTCAATGCGGTATTTTTGGCTGTCGAATTGCAAGTACTCGTTCTGGGATACATCTGTCTAAATTCATTTTCTTTTTGTTTATAACTCTCTTCACTGAGGGCCGGTCTTTCCATCTGGCAGCTAAAGTTATCTATTATTACTTGATGTTTCTCAATAGTCGATTTTTATGAATTGTTTCCATGGTAATTATCCATCACTCAGTTTATTAAGAGATGGAAAGACCGACCCTTAAATATGATATTGAAACGGTCGCGGATTTGATTTGAAAACAAATCGCGTTTGTTTGTTTGATTGCTTGTTAACAAAGAGAAATTTTACGAGTGGGAGCATGCCGCCGGAGACGACTCGGGTCAAATTTATGGTCTTTTAGAGCACCGATTTCGTAAAGGGCACTTGAAGCATAGTTATTGTCATATTATAAATCAGAGCTGCTTTGTTGTCTTTGTGCGTGTTAGAGTCTTGGAAAGAATTTGAGTTATTGAAAAATTTAGAAAGTATCATCTTACATCTCAATACGCAAGAAGTTGGCTTTTATTTTGAAACCATTAACTGCAAAGACGGGAAACAATAAATATGTCAACCGACACTTGTATAGCGTCGCTATTTTGAAAAATTTAGAAAGTTAAAACATGTGCAAGACCACCACCGGAGGACCAAGGATTGGCAGACAGTTCGAAATTTATTAGTTATGTAAAATGAACGAGGGAGAAGTGTGATTGTTTTTCTGAGCTAGAACCGCGGTAATTGGTCCAAGAATATTTCGGGGTGCATAAAAGGGGGGAGGGTGTAAGTTGTTGCTAGCGGGAAGGAAAAATCAAAAACTGGAGACAGAAAGCTTCTGATCGTTCGAACGGAAAGCTGCATTTTTTAATTTAACTCGAGAAGTTTATTTTTGAGTGCTTTGCAATTGATTTCATCTAGCTTGCATAATTAGAATTAAATTATATTATTTCGGGGCGTTAAAATTATAGTGAATTCAGAAAAGGGCAATCAAATAAATAACCGCGAGTCGCGCCGCGATCGGAGACGCGAATAAAAACGAGTGCGCGGGTGAATTAGTGAAGTGAACGTCGCGGAACGGTATAATTGCATGAATTTTTCTATTTCCTTTCACATACTTGGTGGCATAAATTTGTGTAAGAATTATTTTAATTGGCTTATCAATCAGCTTGAAAATTCCGTAAAGTTCAATCTTTGCATTGCATAGGCAATCTTTGGGTTTATTTTTGGTACTTGCGTTTGCTTTTTGATTCAAGTTAAAACTAAATAAATTCAGTAGTTTGCGCGATCTGTGATTTAATCAACCAGAGTAAATTAACTACACCTAGAATCTTTTGTTCTATTTCAAATACAGTGTTTGCAATTTAGTTCTACCTTTTTGTGATATCCTCGGCAATTCGTAGACACGCTATCAGTGTTATTTTGCAACTCAAACCACTGGTCAGGCAAAGTTATATCTGCCAACGCACACAGTGCGGCCAGCACAGTCTAACTCAGAAATCAAGGAAAATTTAATACTCGTTACGAATTCCGTAGAATTACGAGGCCAACAATTTGAACCACCTATCAATAGGCATCTTCTTTACAGAACTTTTCTCACACCCTGAGTGTGTGTGCTAAAGTGTTGTCTTTGCTGAAAGATTTGCAGGTTAATTGAAAGCAATTTGTCGAGCGACTGAAAGCGCCATAACCGCCCATAGCGGAGCGCCAAAAAACAGTCAGTTGGGTCCTTGCGCAAATAAATTAGGTTAGCCGACGAAAAACGACGTAGAGGGATCTGAAAAAAGCCGTACATTGTACGACCCTTTAAAGGCACGAGGACGTAGTAGATGAAAAATCCTAACCCGCGCCTGATTAATTAGGTTTAGCTCTTCCATCACCTCTGAAAAGAGTCCTTGAAAAACTAACGGCAGTTGCTGTTGATTATCTTGCAAATTGATCGCCGGAGCGGCCTTTTCTATCACATACCTCTCCGAACCTCAGATTAATCAATTACTAATTCCCATTAATAAAGTACACTGCGCGCTGGTTGATTATTCATAGCGTCCTCGAGTACTATCTAAGGTGGCAAACACGAGTACCAAGACAAAGCTATTTTGAATAAAAATAAAGTAATTTTTGATCTAATTTAAGTTACAAAGTTGACACAGCCTTAATTGCGTGTGCAACAAGCCACCAACTGTGAGAATTGAAATAAATTAGATCGCTACGATATTCGGCGTTGAAAACGTTAAGCGAAGTTTATTGTACTTCTTTGGAAGCGTATAATTACTGTGAAATATGTCCATTGTTTCAACCCAGGTTTTACGCTCAAACTTACAGATCTCTTCGTGACTGTCAGCAGGAGTTTTCACCTGTTTTTTTTTCCAATAAATAATTAATTAAATCTAACACCTCGCATTTTATTGATACGTATTTAGTTCCTTTAATCTCTCAAAATTCATTCACCGTCTCACCAGAATTAGAATCCAGTTACGTAGGACCCGTTTTTTGTTTATTCAGACGATCAAGAACAACCGGCATTAAAGTTATTTAATTGAGGTGCGTATTCCGGAAAAGGAGACTCCAAAAGAGCCGAACGGTAGTTATAGGTCAGTAGGAGATTAGTCTTAGCGCCACTTGTAAACCATAACAATAGCATTGTCGGGTCTTTCGGAAACTGGCCAAACCGAAACAATAAAGAGGCATTTATTGCTTCATTGAATTTAGTCAAATTCTTCGGTCCATTTAATAAATTAATTTGTCAATAATTTTTAGTTTATTTTTGTTTGGACCGTGTTTATTAGTTAATTAGTTGTCCGTAAAGTCAACAAACAAGGTGGCACGTCCGGGCGCGTCACAATATGCATATTAAAATGTTAAGAAATATACATTCTCCAAATAGATATCTATCTAAACTGGTTGCTACAGTTGTTATTAAATAAAAAAATTAAATTCACATTATTAAGGTAGATTCTTGTCCGGTAAAATTATGTAATGAATTATCTCAAACGGACACTGAAAATGGCACTAATGCTCAACGTTTCACTATCACTCCTGACGAAGCTATCAAGCGATAGTGAAACGTTGAGCATTAGTGCCATTTTCAGTGTCCGTTTGAGAAAATTCATTACATAAATTCACATTATTTGGATATCTAGTTTTAATCTAGTGTAATTCACTTTGCATTATTGAATTTACTCTTTTACTTAAATATTTATAAGAGTAGTCCCATTAAGAGCTCAGGATTTGGTTTTTAAAGTAAACACATTATTTATTTGAAAAGTTATAATAAAGTACAAATGTTGAGATTAAGTATGAACCAAAATATCACACAAATATGCACAACGGGACTGCTGGTAAACTCTTCCTCTTTTGATAAAATTTAAATTTGGCGCTCCAGCAACTCCTACCTTTACCTAACGGAGTTATTTCTCTTACTTTTTGAGCGGAACTCTACTGTTTCAAATTTGGGACAGTAGAGTTCTTCTCTGAAAGTAAGGGAATTACTTTGTTATGTGAAGGTTGAAGTTGCTGGAGCGCCGGATTTAAATTATATCAGAAGAGGAATTGTTTATCAGCAGTTCCGTGGTACACATTTGTCTGACATTTTGTTCCATGCTTTATCTCAAAATAAACAATTTAACAAACAACAAATCCTGCGTTCTTAATGGGCCAGCTGTTATTATCACATATTATATTTGTAAAAAAATTATTTACAATCATTCTTAATTAAAGGAATACATATAGGTATTCGATTTCAAGCCAAACTCTAATTAAGTTATTCTAAATATTGTTAGAAAAAGACTTCACAGATGACATTTTAATGATTCCAATTTTTTTATTTCAGAGTTTTTAATCGGCCAGATTTTTTTTGCGGCGAATAAATGGCATCCAATTTGAATTTTGATGAAGGCGGAGACTTCGTCATGTTCACAAATGAAAACAATGTGCAGGATTTTACTACCAAACAGGTCTATAACATTGTTAGACACTTGTATTGCATTTAAATCTATTTCATGCATTCTTCGTATTTTTCTAAATCGAGTAATTTATTCTTCCACCATTCTTTGGACTTCATTTATTTAAAATGTTTACTTAAACTGAAACTTTTACTTATAGCCCGATGAGGAAAAGCTGACAGACCCAGAAATTTATGAAATGAACATAGACAGCAGTGTTAGACATCGTTATGCACGCACAGTTCTTACTAGCAAAGTGCGAAATTTAAACAGTAAAAGTAACAAAAGAAGTAACATTTGCTGTCATAATACCAGACAAGGCATTTATTTCAGAATTTGTTTTGGTGGTTGATGGAAAAGAATACAAAACATATGTGAAGGAAAAGGAACAAGCCAGAAACATTTATAATCAGGTACAAATACTATACCAAGTTTTTCTCTTTAACCATATAATTTTATTAATAGGCAGCTGTAACTGGTGTGGCTGCTGCTTATGTTGCTGTTACAGCAAGAGAATCAAATCGTTTCACTGTATCTGTGAATGTCGAACCTCTCAGTAAGATTACATTTATTCTTACCTACGAAGAACTGCTTAGGCGCAAAGAAAATATGTATGAGTTGATCATCAACATTCACCCTAAGCAACTCATTAAAGAGTTAGTTGTAAATGTAACTTCTAAAAGTAGTGGGTAATTTTATTTATCTGGTGATATTTATTTGCTCTTAGGTTCTTATTGATGAATATCGTCCTTTAAAATTTGTTAAAACACCAGCAATTCGTAGCGGTAATGAAATTACTATGGGTAAAGGTGATTTAGATCCAAGATCCGAAATCCACCAGCTGAATCCACATACTACTGTTGTTAAGTTCAAGCCATCATTGGAAAGGCAGAAAGAATTAGCAGTTAATTTAGGTACTGAAGTAAACGAAGGATTATCAGGTCAATTTGTCGTCCAATATGATGTTGAACGAGACCCAACCGGAGGAGAGGTAAATATATAAAGCAGGTCTGATTTTACAGTTTATTATATATTTTTATCATACAAAGGGAGATCTATGATATTAGTGACTATCGAAAATTAAAATTTGGAAAATGTGTTTACCTTGAGTCATTATAAACGTTGTCTTCTAAAAACCTTTTATTTTACGTTCATCACAGTTAATATAAAGATTACATGTTTCGGTAAACTACAAAAGATATCTTAATTAACACTAGTTCTGACTAAGATGTCTTCCTCCACGTGCTTTTAAGAACTTTTATGGATGTAAAATAAAAGGTTTTTATAACGACATCATTTATAATGATTCATGGCAAATACATTTTCCAAATTTTAATATTTTTATCAGGTATTGGTGCAAGGAGGCTATTTTGTTCATTTCTTTGCACCAAACGATATCAAGCCAATGAATAAGTACGTCATATTTGTATTGGAGACTAGTGCAAGTATGGAATGGAATCAAAAAATGTCTCAATTAAAACAAGCTATGAGCACAATTCTTGATCAGTTGGATGCACAAGATTATTTTCACATTATTGGATTTTGACCAGTTACAAAAGTATGGAATATTGATGATCCTAAACAGAGTGTGCAAACTAGATTTCGCAGCTTATTTCTTTTGGAGCCACCTCCTGAACTTGAACTTACTGTACGCTATTACTATTTAGAACCATTTTATTTAACATTACAGGCTTTTATTCTAGGACATAATTTTTCCTTCAGCATCTGTAGGGAGCCCCGAAAATATTAGAAAAGCAAAATTAGTTTTAACAGAACTACATGGAGCAGGAGGAACAAATATTTATGAAGCCCTAAAAGTGGCCATGGTTGTAATTGAACGAGAAATGTTCAATGTTTCTCGCAAATTTCTACCTCAGCCAATTATAATGTTGTTAACAGAGGGCGATCCGACCGTTGGTGTTCTTGACAGGAATGTCATAATTGCAGATGTAAGTTATCTTTGTTTATAAATTAAATTACTGACAAAACTTTCTAGATCACGAATTTCAATGAAAATAAAGTTCCAATATTCAGTTTATCATTTGGTGAAACAGGTAAAACATTTTTGAAAAAATTATCCTTACAAAACCAAGGCTTCTCTAGACATATTTACGAAGCATCCGATGCTGCCTTACAGTTACGAAATTTTTACAAAGAAATTGCTTCTCCATTACTTAGCAATATTAAATTTGAATATGTTCCTGAAACAACTAGTTTAACCAAGATCATCTTCCCAATTCATTTTGCTGGTTCCGAAATTATCGTCTCTGGAAGATTTCGTGAGTTAATCTTTTTCATAAAACAAAAAATCAACTAGGTAATAAAAATTTTCAGATACCAATACATTTTCATGTATTCCAAGAGTGACATGCATAGGTGAAACGGGTTCAATAACATTCCAGTCAGCTCTTGCAAAACCTGTGTCCTCAATAGAACGTCTTTGGGCATACTTAACAGTGCAACAGCTTCTGGATGAGAAAGAAATTTCAGCTGATAAAAGTGTTAATGAGAAAAGAGCTTTAAGTTTAGCTCTGCAATATTCATTTGTTACACCAGTTAGTTCGTTGGTTGTTGTGAAACCAAGTTCGAGTAATTCTAGCATTGATCTTGAAGCTGCAGACAAAAGTATTTCTTATTTCGATTGTATTCTCAAAATCAAGTATGTTGTTTGCAGTTCCAAGAAATCAATCTCATGCTGGATTTACATTTTCTACTCCAAGTGCACATTCTATGAAACAGATAGTTCCTCTACCTTCTGGTGGAGGAACAAGTGTAGCTTTCGGTGCAGGAAGTACAGCAGTATCACCTAGTACGAGTCCTACATCATCATTGTTTGGTGGAGTATCAAAACTTGTTCCAGGTGAGAAGTGTATTATATACACGGTGTTTCAGAATTATCTCCCGATCTCTTCAGAGTGAATAGAACATCAAAAAATAACGTCACCTTTTTATATAATTTTTTTTCCAAAAGTCAATAATAAGGAAGTCATAATCGTCTGAAAATAATTTTTCTTTAAAAGTATTTAGTTAGTTTAGTTAAAGAAACTGAAATTAGAAATTTATTTATTAGAAGGATTTGGTACAATAGTAACAGATCCACAAATATCTCCAACTGTGGATAACTCAATGACAATGGTTGGTGGAGCACGATCGCAGTTTTCTTTTGGTAAGTGCATAAACACATAGTTGGTTACACAGTGTGCAACAGCGTTAACGGCACACAATATTGATTGATTGATTACTTTAACAATTTTGAGTTATGGGATTTGTATCATTTCGTCGAATTTCATTCATTTTTAGAAATTTTTATTTTTCAGAAATTGTTTTCTTAAATGAATGACTTGTTAAAACCTAAATACTTTTTAGTTTGAACAAATTTTTCAACAAACTTTTTTCACAAATGAAATAAATTTAAAAAAATCCATTTGTTATTTATTATTATTTATTTCAAGCAAATGTTTTAATCATATCTATTTTAAGAAGCAAGTGACTTGGAATATGCAAAATTAAGATACACTTATTACTTTTTAATATATGGCATTTAAATTAATTTTGAAAAGTTATGTTGTTTTGTTTTAGGATTTGGAAGTTTTTCTAGAAGCTTAGACCCATCAGCTTTCGGGTCAGGCGAAAGAAATCCTACAAAGAAAGGTATAAAACAAGATTTAATTAAAATTAAATAATTCAATTGACATAAACCAATAGGTTTTCCTCTTGATTCTCGTTTAAAACCTGGACATAATACAATATTCCTAAAAACAAAAGTTCGCTCTAAAGCACTTTCGATGCAAAATCAAGAAAGACCTTGTGTGGTATGTTTTGATGAAATCAGACTGAAAAAGAGTTTTGAATCCGTTGATCAAGATGATTAAGGACATGACAAAGAAAAGGAAGAAATTGATCACGTTCTTGTATTTTATGTGAGAGGATTACAGTTTCAGTGGTGCATACCGCTTTGTTACTTCTTATCGTTGGGATCGATGAAAGCAGATATGTTGAAAAATATTATTGTTGAAGTTATTCAGAAATTGCAAGAAATAGGATTGAATCCACGCATACTGACATGTGATCACAGCTTCAATAACAGAAAAGCTCTCTCTGCTTTAGGTGCTTCGTTGATTAACCCTTCAATAATTGTCAATAACACTACAATTGTCAATAACACTACGATTTATACGTGCTATGATGCTCCACATCTCTTGAATAGCATAAGAAATAATTTTATGAATGTGAAACTGCAAATTTACGTCAATGGAAACCTAGTATCATGCTCGGATGTAATTAAAATATATGAAATAAATAAAACAAATCAAATTTCACCGGAATTGGACAAAATTACAGATAAACATGTGTACTTTGCCAATCAAATATTTAGCAAGACCCTTGCTACAGCAATAAAATATGCAGTGCAAACAAATCAGCTCTGCAGTAACACAGCAAATTACACTGCAATATTTATTGAGAGAATTAATGATATATTTGATGTCCTTAATTCAAAAAATCTTCACAATCCCTTTCCACAGAAAGGTGCTTTAAGTACATTAAATTTAATACCAGCTAACACACTGCGAGAAGCAGAAGAATTTTTTACTTCTATAGAAATTTATGTAGGTAATAAAGAAAGAAAATATATTTATAGTATCAGTGGATTTATTTGGAGCATTAAATCGATACTAGAGTTCTGGAAAATTTTACAGAGAGAAAACATTCCATATTTACTAACTGGTCGTTTAAATCTGACTCCAATACAAAACTTATTTTCACAACTAAATTATAAGAATGGAACGTTTGAACTCCCTAATTTTGAGGACTTTCGAACTGCTTTGGAAGAAGACATAAATGCGAAATTGAATGCACCTGTTGGTCCTTCAGATTATGAAACGGATGATATTGTACCTCTAGGATTGATGGATGGAAGTGATGAAATGGAACAAATGCCATCAGATTATTCCGATTATGATGAGTGAATATAAGAAACTTTCAACAACAACAGCTGTGAGATATTGTAAGAGTCGCAAATTATGAAGTTTAGATTTGATTATTAAGTTTGTGTTTACTGGAAAATATATATTTAATTTCAACAAAATTATATGTACATAATAATATTTCTTAGGTACTATTGTATTACTTATTTATTGTTAAAAAATATTAAATTGAAAAAAACTAGCAATTTTATAATTTGTTAAAAAAATTGTATCTGTATCTGTGAACATATTGTATTCTATAATGATTATTATTTTTTCCAATTATAAATTTTTCTAGTTTTCATCATCAAAATTTTTTGTAATTAAGTTGAAAAAAGGAAAAAGTTATTTTCTGGTCTTGAGATTGTTCAGTAACCTAAAACTACGATAAAAAAATTCGTTGAAAACTTGAGTAATTTCCGAAAATTTTAAAAATGCTATCTATATCTGACAAGGACTAAACAGATCTAAAATAAAAAAGTCTTTTTAAAACAACAAAAATAAAAAAAATTCCCAATTGATGGCGCCTTTTTGACGGTCACTGCGTATCCTTAAACCCACCTTTAACCAACATTTGAAACAGAAAATCATAATAAGAATTGAATACAGTATCCCACGTTAAAGCAGAAAGTCACATTTTTTTGTAACACAAAAGTAAAGAATTGAAACTTTTAATATTAAATATGTGTATGGTACCTCTTGCAGCATTAATTATTGTTTCATTTATTTTAAAAGCAATTTGTACAGTATTATTAATTTATGAATTTCCCGTTCTCTGCATAATAAACCACATTCAACTTTGTTTCCTGAAAATAAACCTTATTTACAAGACTTAAATAATTAAACCATTTTAATTCCGTTACAAGATTTAAATTTAATGCTACAAAGGAAAATCAACTACACACAGCAAAGAAGGATTGCATTAATTTTTTATGTCTCTCGACGATTTAATATTATATGCTTATTTTGTAAGCAAGAATCAAATTTATTATTTTCATATTTGCGTGGCTTTCTTCGCCTTTCGGCTTACTAGTTACGTAATACTCAGGCTTGTAATTTATTATTCAATAACCAATACAGTTTAATGCGCCTGATTAAGTTGAAAGCCTTTGGTATTGTTTATATAACATGACAATATTTATAAGTGTATACATGCTTTAGTTTATAGAAAAATATTCTATAATCGGTTTTATATAACAAGAACATTTGAAATTTCAAGATACATTGCTACGTTATTTTAGTTTTGAAGATTGAATTTTGTTGTAAAAATATTTGTATGCTTATGGTTTTGGTATATTAATAATAATTTAGTTTGTGATTTGTCGTACATCATTTAAATTTTATAATCTATTCCTTATCTATTTGTTATCGGAGTATGTCGTGAAACTCTAGTGACAATGTAGTACTCATGTCTGGATCTAAATTTTGACAATGAATGTAATATTGATTTAGATTTTAAAGTCACTCCGAATTAGGCAATGTTGCAATATTTTCTTTTCGTCAAGAGGTGTATTCCCGGCCAAATTTACATACTTGATATTTTTTATTGGCAAGATTGATTGATTGATCGTTTTTAATTTATTGTTGAAAATTATTAATGAAATTAATAAAAAGTTTGCGACTTAAATAAACAAATATAATTATAACAATGATAATCGAATATTTTTGTACAATATACATATACATGTAGATTAACTATTTATATAGGGTGAGTATAAAGTTCCGCAACAAATTCATTAGTCCGTAATTAAATTTTTTTATAAAAAAACCTGAAACAGGTCGATTTTGTTTTCAAAAAAAGACACTTTTTGACATAAAATGTTTATTTCTACCGTCATTGGTTTTCAAGTGATGGCGTCATCAAACATTTTTTTAATGACAACCTACTTTTTTCTTAATCAATTTTGATAGATTTGCTCACGAGCTAAAAGTTAATACCTTACATAATCATTTTTTTGCAAAAATACACTTTAAGTTAAAAAAACACAAATTATATTCTTAAGTAAATTAATGCATAATTAGGAAATCAAAATAACAAATAAACACTAAAAGCTTTCTTAAAGAACAAATTTAACGTAAATGTTCAAACTGGTTCCATTCTGTGTTTGACACATTCCTACACATACATAAACATTCTCTAGGGCACTGTTAATTGTGTCCGGGCTGATATTCCGCATTTCTTCTTGAATTCGCTCCTTTAGCTCTTCCAAATTTTGGAATCTGTTAGAGTAAACCCGTGACTTAAGATGACCCCAGAGAAAAAAATCTAAAGGTGTTAATTCGGGTGACTGCAGAGGCCATTCCAACGGTCCTCTTCTCCCTATCCATCTGTCAATATATGTATTATTTAATTACGAACATCTATGGCAAAATGTGGTGAAGCCACATCTTGTTGAAACCAAATTGTTTCAAGGGGTATGTCTTCGGAGTTAGGAAATAGTACGACCAAAGCGGGAAGCAAATTAAATCTTCAAAAATCGAGATACTTGGCGCCTGTTAAATTTCCATCAAAAAAGAAAGGACCTAAAAGACGACGTCCTATCATTCCCGCCTACACATTAACTTTGCCTTGACGTTGGCTATGGGATTCTTGCGTCCAGTGAGGATTTTCCCGAGACCAATATCTACAGTTGTGGCGGTTTCTGATCCATTTAAGTGAAACGTGGCTTCGTCGGAGAAAATAGTGTTATTTAAAAAATTATGATCCTCATCACATCATAACATAAAGTCTTCGCAGAATTGCAAACGACGATCTGGATCATCTTCATTTAGCTCGTGAATTAATTGAACCTTGTATGGGTGAAATTTTTCTTTTTTAAATATTTTTATGACTAATGTTTGACAAATGTTATGGTTCAAAGCAATGTTTCTTGTGGAATCATGAGGATTTTCTTCAGCTTGAAGCAAAACATTTAATTTAACTTCCTCGTTTATTCTAGGTCGACCACTATATAGTAAATTTTTAACATGTCCAGTCTCTTTAAATTTGGCAACTATTCTACTAACTGTAGATTTTGCGATAAATCTATCAGGATGTGTTTCATTAAACAACACACTAACTTCTTCATAACTCCTTCGTCTATTCCCATAACCAACCATTATTAAAACTTCAATTCGTTCTTTTTCATTTAAACGAGCCATTTTATCAAATTGAAAAACTTTTAACAAACTGTCACAATTGAACCAATTGTCATGTTTATTTGGTTTTATAAATTATGCATTAATTTGCTTAAGAATATAATTTGTGTTTTTTAAACTTAATGTGTATTTTTTTCATAAAAATGGTTAACATTTTTGCGTTGTCATTTAGCTCGTGAGCTAATCTACTAAAATTGATTAAAAAAAAGTAGGTTGTCACTAAAAAAATGTTTGATGACGTCATCACTTGAAAACCAATGACTGTAGAAATAAACATTTTATGTCAAAAAGTATCTTTTTTGAAAACAAAATCCACCTGCTTCAGGATTTTTTACAAAAAAAAATTAATTACGGAATAATGAATTTGTTGCGGAACTTTATACTCACTCTGTATATGTCTCACGTGTTATAATGAAATTCTATTATTATCAAATAAGCATGTGTTCAATAATAATTGGCTTCGTTCTAAAATGATCCTGAAAGCTTCGTTGTTTTGTTGGGGTGCAATGGCGTAGAGAAGTTAGAAAACACCGGAATGTAGTACAATTACATCTTAATTTTCAGATTGTTTACAAATCAAGCGTCGCCAAATCAATTTTTGATTTGATTAGTTGAGCGTCATCTTTTAATATAAATAAAGGAATTTTCCAGTAAGTTTTATGATAAATTTTGATGTCAAATAAATATTATTCCTATTGCATTTCCATTGGTTCACTGGAGAAATCTGAATCATTAGCGTTTTCACATTCGGAATCAGATTCCCCAAGTGAAATAATGAAAGGAGGAATATTTTCAAACGAACTAATTCCTCTTTGTCGTGTCCATTCTGCCGAAATAAGGTTTTCACAGCGCCTACAAAAATTTTGTCACATTCTTGGGGAGTACATTTCGAAAGAGCCTCGAGCCATAAATTTGCAACCCTACCTTTTGATAAAGATTGTGAATTTATGTGTTTGTTGTGGTAAGTCTTATAAATCCTCCATGCCACTCCAATGAGATTGTATTGAAAGCTAAAAACCTTATGACCATGCTGTTTCAAAATCTCGACAGTTCCGTAACGTTATTACTGTCAGTTCTAAAAGGTTTTATTAAATTCCATAATTGTTCTTTTTTTGTAATTTTGCCCTCAATTTTGACATTGTGTTTAATCAACCATTCTTGTATTTGGCTTTTATTGCAAGAAAATGTGGGTGGTTTTTCTAACTACACCGAAAGGTGGAGTTATCACATTTTTATTCCTGATGTTAATATTATGTACATCGGTTCTATAACGTATTTTGTTGTACAGATATGCCGGAGTTTCCGTGGTTAAAATATTCATAAATAAAGAAGCAGGGTGTAACAATCTACGGTTCGCCATATTCAGCCAGTTAATGTCCAAAAGCACATGAGATACACGTTCATATTTACGTATACCCAAAATAAGTCTGAGACAACAATTCTGTATTTTTTGTATTCTCTTAGATGTAGAAGCATCAAGGCAAGGGCCGTATATAGAGTCAGCAAAAGAAAAATGAGAAAGTACTAAAGATTCACATAAATGTATTTTCAATTTTTTATTAAGAAGCAATCGATTTGGGTAAATTAATTTTAGATTTGTAAACGCTCTAGCAATACAGTTGTTAATGTGTTTCTGAAACCGCAGATTTACAACCATATGCAAACCTAGATTTCTAGAAGAAGTCACACAAGCTATGTCTAAATCATCAACTATAACTTTTAATTCAGAAACGAAGCGAGTATTTAACGAAGGTTTTCCAAACAACATAATTACAGTTTTCTTAGAATTTAAGACTAAATTGTGATTTTTGGAGGCTGCTACAAGCGCACCGATATCTTCATTAATGTAATCATTAGCTAAACCTATATCAATAGGTGAAAACGAAAAATACAGCTGTGTATCATCGGCATAATAGTGAGCGGAAAGATATTTTAAGCAAGTCTGCAAGTATAAATCGTGAATAATAAAGGCCCTAAGATTGAACCCTGTGGTACACCAGAATGCAAATGTCTAGGCAAAGAGAAAGTATTATTTAAAGTAACAACCTGGGACCTACCAACTAGGTAATGATACATTAAAGAACAAGCTTCAGTTGTAAAACCAATAAAATGTAAGATGCTAAGAAGTAAAGTGTGATTCAAGGTATCGAATGCTCTGGAATAATCTAGAAGGATAAGAGCGGTTACATTATTTTGATCTGCCTGAATAAGAATATCATCAACTACCTGAAGTAGTGCAGTTGTACAGCTGTGATTTACACGAAAACCTGATTGGGTATATGGAAGAATGTTATACATGTTTAAATGACGAATAATCTGATTATACATGATTCTTTCTAGAATTTTCGATAAAGTAGGAAGGATACTAATGGGTCTAAAATTTTTCAACTCATCTGGGTTGGATTTTTTTGGTATAGGGATAACAAACGCTAATTTTCAACAGCTCGGAAATACATTATAATTTAAACAAAAATTTATAATGTATGTTACATATGGAATTATAAAAGGACAGCAAAAAAATTAACATTCTTAAATTGATAAAATCTGCACCAGTAGCATTAGTTTTAATTGACAAAAGGATTTTATACACTTCATCTTCATTAGTTTCAGAGAAATTAAACTTGGAAGGAAAATTAAAGAATGAATTATTATTATATAAATCAAGTGTAGCAGCATCAACAGTAATATTGGAAGGAATAGAATCAACGAAGTAATCATTTATACGATCAGGATCAGCTAGATGATCAGGAATAGGATTATGTTGAGTTTTATTAGAAATATTTAAAGCTTTAAGGTCTTTCCATAACATCTTAGTGTCAGTACTTTTCAGTCTTGAAGTTGCATAAGCTGCTTTTTCAGCTTTCACTGCTGAATTCGTTAAATTCCTTAAATTTTTGTAATATTCAAAGTCACTCATACTTTTTGTATGCTTATACCGATAGTGAGCTTTATCTCTAAGAGACATCATTAATCGCAGATTATCTGTCAACCAGGGAGCTTTGGGTTTAGTAGTCTTAATAGTTTTTAATGGAGCATGGAGATCAAATAAACAAATAATCAAATCGTTAACGTAATTTACAATTTCATCAATATTGTTAAAGTAAAATATAACGGCAAAAGGCGCCAATTGTAAATCGCTCCTAAACGACTGTAGATCAAAATTTTTAAAATTACGGTATGTTCTAGTTGTAGGACCAGTTTTAGCTATATGATTAAATAGAATACATGACACTACTTCATGATCTGTGACAAGAGGTGACGAAAGAACTGTAGAATTAAGTACGTCATGCACATTACTACATACAATTAGATCAATAAGAGTAGACGAGTTCAGTGTTAATCTTGTCGGTTCTGTAATAAATTGACATAAGCTGTATGATTCTAAAAAACAATTAAATTTACCAGTATTGGAACTATCAAGTTGCAACATATTAATATTAAAATCATCAGTACATAATAGTTCATCACACTCACACAAGAGTGAGGATATTGTATTCTCAAAGACATCAAGAAATGCATCAAAATTAAAGTCCGGAGGACGGTAAACAACACCTATGTAATACTGTTTATTAACAACTTTAGTTCTAATCCAAAGCTGTTCAACTGCGCCGCCTTTAACTACATCAACATATTTAATAGAATTCTTAATATAAAACGCCATTACAATCAGATCTATTTAATTTAAAACCAGGAATATCTATCAAATCATTCAAAATATTAGAATTCAGCCAGGCTTCAGTAAGAGCAATAACATCAAAATCAGAAGTTAGAATAAAATTCTTAAACTCAGAAAAACCTGCCAGCAACGATCTTATATTAACATGAACAATTTTTAGTTTCATTAATTAATTAATATAAAGAAGTAATAATTTTACAAATTAAATTAAATCGTCAATTTAAAAAACTTAACTTACTTAATAAGAAGAACTCAAGTACGCAACAGCAAAGTAATAACATCGCTCCTTCATAAAGTAGAAAAAAAAATTATAACAACAACAAACCGAAGTATATCACAATCAGCAAATTGACGCAGAGAGATTAATTAAGTAAGTATAAAGAAAACAAATTCTAATAATAAAATATTAATTAAATTGGCCGAACTTAGCCAGCGCCTTCTTATATAAACCATATCTAGCGATGGTGAGATCCTCGACCACTGAAATTCCCGATCCCTTCAGATATTTTCTTCGAGTCAATATTTTTCGACGAGTGTTATAACTAATAAATTTAACAATGTAATTTTGCTTTCCAGCTCTTGAAGGGCCTATAGGATGGCATCTGTCGATCTCGTCACCTTTAATATCCACGTTAATTTTTTCTTGAAAAATTCCAATGATTGTCTCTTCAATTTTATCCCGAGGTACTACATCCAAACCCAGTATCCGTATATTGTTTCGTCTGGAATACTGTTCCAGAGAATCACATTTCCCATGTAACAATTTGTTTTCCAGCTTTAATTCAAGAATTTCGCTTTCCAGTACAACAGTTTTATCGCTAACAACTTTTTCAACCTGAGCGATTAGTTTTAACCACCCAATTTTGAAAAATTTCTGCATTAATAATTTTATGGTAATCTCTGTCATTGTTCGTCGAGTCAAGTAACAAGATGTTTTCAATTTGTCAGCTCCTGCTTTCAAAATTTTAGTTATTTTTTTTGCGAAATCTAAAACATACATATACCTACCTACATTAGAAAATGGGGCTCACTTAATTTATGTAAGCCTTACTCTATGTAAATCTATCAACCTGCTTATAATTTCATCTTGTGTGAAATCTGGACGATCCTTTTTATAATAATTGCAGGCTTTTTTTATGGCTTGTTTGGTTTGCCCGCTTATAATTTTCGGCATTTTGACAGGTTTAAAAAATGTACTTAAATAATTAGTTATTTGCTTTAAGTTACTTTAATCAAGGCATTGTAGTTCAAGTTTATTTAAGTATTGGCAACATAGTTAATACAGCTGACGTGACAATGTCATAATTTTTTTCACGTCAGATTTTGACTACCTTTAAAATACATGCACGTAATATAACGAAAAAAACACATGACCTACTAGAATGCAATAAGATCGTGAATGGATTATGCGTATTAAATCGCACAATAATTTTTCTTTAAAAAAATTATAAAGATTTATGCAAAAATTTTATTTGAAGGCACCCTGAATGAAATTAGGCACATGCTGCTTCATTCTGTCTGACTGAATTGCTATTTTGTAACCAGATGTAACTTTATTCCAATAAAAAGTATGAGTTAACAACGTAATAGGCATTGTAAGAGAAGTTCCACGAAAAAAGTATTATGAATGTCATATTGTTTCGTGGATTTTATAATCACAGAGTTTGAAATGTTGCTAAAATGAAAGCTGTAAACTAATTTAAATATTTCATTCACAAGCTCTCTTGTTCGTGTTTTTTAATAATTCGATATGTATTAAAAAACTACAAGCGAAAATGTTTTGATTTCCTTTAAAATCCTATGCTTTTGTTAAATCCATTTCGCTTCTATTTCAGTTCTGTTTTCATTTGCTGAAGCGCTTGTTTTTACTCGTCGAATCAGTTCCATAGTTTTTTTTTGCATCCTCGAAAACCCTAGAATATAGACGTATCTAAATATAGTAACCGCTTGATACAAAAAAGCCAAACACTGAAAAAATACTGACAAAATCAGATTTGAAGTGTTCGTGCTTCGACAAAAAGCCTATGCATATAATACGAGGATAATGTGATCCCCGAATCCTTCACGGCCGAGTCCTGCACATGACAAACGAACACAATGAATATTAAGCGCCTTGACAGTGAATTACTCGGCGAAATTCGCACAGAAAATTGAAATTTCGTTCGGATATCAAGTAGAGCGTGCCCCGTCTCATTGTGTTAAATCTGAAATTACGAAATAATAACGATCCGCTCTCTATTGTTCGCGAACGGACAGGCGGGAAAAATGCAAAAGCGATTATGCGAGGATGAGTTTTGCGAGAAAGGACTTTCCCTTTTCGGCAATTTAGTTCCTGCCTTGCGCGAATTTCGCGATTACGGGCTTTTAATGAGAATGTTGCATGCTTTCGACGCTTTTAACCCGAATTAAGGTCAAGGATTCGTATTGAGCGGAACCCCTGTGTAAGCCTAAAATGCCAAACACAGATGCGTGGAGGACATCCTTGCAATTAACGGAAAAGGGGTAGTTTATGTTACGTTTACGTTTTAAATGATATAACTGTAGGCAAAATTTTTATGCTTCATCCCTCATAGGATATTCGGATGACGATGTTCTTTGTGTTAGTCTGAAGAGAAAATCTCAATACGAAAACGTCTATAAATCCCAAACGTTGAAAAATTAAATACATATGTATTCGACACACTGTAAGTGATAAAATATGGAAATTATTATTTACATTCTATGTACAGTTTTACACATATATTAACTTGTCTGACTTGTTCTTGATTTTGTTTTTCATCTTTATCTATATATCTTCATTGCAGCAAGATATAGCCTCAAATATAGTCTCACCTTTTCCATTTATTTCCTAGTTTTTTAAATAACTATTTTTTGTATTTTATTTTTTTATTTTCTCAAGTTGTTATTTGTTGTTTCTCCAAAAAAAGCCTTTCCTTTGATAAGTTAATTTGGATTGTTTCAAAATGTTTTGTTTATTTTAAATTTTCGGTTTCTCTTTTTGCATACATTCTATATAATTTATTTGCTTTTTCTTATCCTGTTTTCGTCCGTCTTTGATTGGACTAAGATTAGTGTTATGTTTTCTATTTCACTTATTTACTTCTTGCATTTTTCATTTAATATCTGAACTTTTTCTTTTGTTATCTTAAATTATTTGCTTATTTACTTACTATTTTCCAATTTTTTTTTTCATTTAGGGGGGTATGGGGTAATGAGAGCCTGCGGGCAATAAGAGCCAGGCTGAATTAGGTATAACTAATAATCGAAAGAAATTGTAATTTGCTGGAGTACTACCTCCTCCCGCCCAGGACACGTGGAATAGTCATTTATCGCAAAAAACAACGCGTAGTAATGACACTGAGTATATGTTGTAAATCAAAACTTTTGTTTTGTTATTTCTCGTAATTTTTCATAAAAAAAGTACTCAGACACTATTTCTTGGATAATGTTTCATAGTGCTGCGCTGTTAATACATTTTATGTTTCTAATATTTGGTTTCTTGTTTATCTATTTTCCTTCTAATTTTCATACTTAAAATATTAATGTCATCTGGGGTAATGGGAGCCAAATTATTATGAACCACAGGTGACTGTTGTTATCCCTGATATTACAAAAGTATGTTTTCTTGTTGAAGATGCCGAGGATTCGTAAAAGGACAATACAATAAGCTAGTTTGGATATGTGATTTTTGCACCTAATACTTCAACAAATATGTTAAAGTACTTTTATTATTGTTTTCATATTTTTCTCATTGTTACATTTATTGTATTAAATGTATTTATCAAAACAAATTTATTTAGACAGCAGTCGGTTTGTAAATGAAATGTTTCACAAAAGTATAAGACGCAAATCAAAATTTGTGTTAAATATTCGTTGAAACAATATTAATAAAGACATACTTTTTCCAATAACAGACATTACGTGATTTTAATGAGTTTCTTTCAATAATTAATTATTCATGGAAGTAAATATACATTGTTAAATTGAGACAGCATTCTCAGCCACTTAAGTTACTCTCTGTTCGTTGTTTTAAAAGTTTTGCTCCAGTTGTTCCCAGCTGCACGTGACTTTGAATTTCAGTTTAGCAAGTGAAATCTTTCTGTGCTACGAAACTTCAATAAAACACATTAATTAAAAAGCGAACGATATTTGCGGAAGCCTTTTCACGAAGTGAAATTGGACGCGCAATTAAAACTTTTTTAGAATTTTGAATAACATAATTTGTAAAAGTCTGCATCAAGAAAAATTCCAATGAAATGGTGCTTTAGTAGCTAACTATAAAATGATGATGAATACAATCAAAATTTGTTGGAAATGCGTTAATATAATCAGATCGAATGCATGTTCTTGAAGGATGACTAAATGTATCTGAAAATATGCGGTGACAAATATTCTTAGAAAAAGGGTCCAGGAAGCGTTACAAAAACAGATCGTTAGTTGTTAGTTCAGTTCTCTCTCCGTAGCTGTGCCGTAATGACACAGATGCTCAACTCATGTATTCTTTTACATAATGCTACTTTTAATAAATAATTACGTTAAATTAATCTGATCTGCTGAATTATTAAACCAAAATTATTGTCAGGTTATGGGCCCAGCAGTATCAATGTGCAATTTGTAAAGTGAATCATAAAATTTGAAGTTAGCACGCGGCATAAAAATTATTGTGAGATGGCAACAGCAACTGGTTTCACGAGTATCGACAAACTAACTGAAAACAATTATGAACTGTGGAAAGTGCAAATCAAAAGTGTATTAGTGTTTAATGACTTATGGCAGTATGTGGATGGAAGTGAAGTGAAACCGTCAGATAATCCAAGTGAGTGGATTAAGAGAGACTCAAAGGCGCTGGCATTGATAACTTTAGCAATAACAAGTGGTCAGCTGAATTACGTAAAACGTGCTACCACATCGAAAGAAGCGTGGGATGGACTTCAAACAGTGTTCGAAAGCCGAGGACCCGTGAGGAAAGCAGTGCTCTATAAACAATTGTTGCGGATGGAAAAGAAGCCGGACATCACAATGACCCAGTATGTGACGGACTTCATGCACAAAGCTGAGCAACTTGAAGAATCAGGTATTTCCATTCCAGACGAATTATTATCGATAATGTTATTAGGCTCTTTACCCGCGGATTATGAAAATTTCAGCGTAGCAATAGAGACTCGCGACGATGTTCCGACATTAGAAATATTGAAAGCAAAATTAATAGAAGAAGAAGCGAGGCAAATCGATAGAACTGTGAAGACGAGCGAAAATGAAAAATCGAATAACGCGATGTTCTCAAAAGGCCGTTCAGAAAAAACGAAACAATGGAACTATTTTTCTAAAAACGAAAACACAAAGCCAAGCACGCGATTCAAAGGTAAATGTTTTAAATGCAACAAAATCGGTCATAAGAGTCAACAATGTAGATCGAAAATTAACGAAGCGAATAAAACAAATGATGCGATGACTACGATTGCATGTAATACGGGAATCGTTAGCAAAACGAAATCTTGGTTCCTTGACAGTGGTGCATCTAGACACATGTGTAACAATGAACAAAATTTTGTAAATTTAAATGAGAAGGAACAATTAAAAGTTTATATTGCAGCGGAACATTTCGTAGAATCGGTCGGTAGTGGTGACGTAAATTTAGATGTGAAAATTGACAGCAATAAAACTAATTCGGTGAAATTAAAAAACGCGTTGTGTGTTCCAGAATTGCGCAATAATTTACTATCCATATCTAGCGTTATTGACAACGGTTATACTGTAACATTTAAACGAAATTATGCGACAATCAATCGACCTGACGGTTCCGTGGCACTTACGGCTGTAAAACGCGACCAATTATATATCGTTACCGAAAAAGAAGAACGTGTAGCATTTGTCAGTGATGATAATAATCGAAATTTACTCAGATGGTATCAAAGATATGGGCATCTAAACGTGAATGATTTAAAAAGATTGAAAAATGAAGAAATGGTCATTGGTATGAATTTGTTCTCGAAAACAAGCGAATTGAATTGCGAAATATGCCCAAAAGGCAAAATTCACGTTCAACCGTACAAGCAATCAACTAATCGCGAGAAGGAAATATTAGGATTAGTTCATTCGGATATTTGTGGTCCAATGAAAACTGAATCTTTAGGCGGCGCGAAATATTTTGTAACGTTCATAGACGATTGTTCGCGGTACACTGAAGTTGTTATGCTTCGAAATAAATCGGATGTTTTTCAAGCGTTTAAAAGTTATAAAACTAGAGCAGAAAAACAAACAGGTCAACGTCTAAAAAAATTAAGAACGGACAACGGAAGAGAATTTTTGTCACAACAATTCAAGAGCTTCCTTGAAGATGAGGGAATTTTACATCAATTAAGCGTCGAATATACACCACAACAGAATAGCGTTGCGGAACGCACCAATCGCACGTTGGTCGAAATGGCAAGGTGCATGATGCTGCAGGCAAA
Organism: Serrognathus titanus; assembly: GCA_039766575.1. NCBI lineage: Eukaryota > Metazoa > Arthropoda > Insecta > Coleoptera > Lucanidae > Serrognathus > Serrognathus titanus. The sequence goes on from CM077912.1 coordinate 54,793,806, forward strand.
TCTCCCCGATTCATTATGGGCAGAAGCAGTGAACACGGCGACATTTCTGAGAAATAGATGCGCAACTAAGTGTCTCAACCAAATAACACCGATGGAAACGTGGGCGCAAAGGAAACCGTACGTTGGTTTTCTTAGAATTATTGGCAGCAAAGCAATCGCAATAAACAAAGGCCAAAGGAGAGGAAAATTCCATTCAAAAGGCGATGAATATGTTTTGGTAGGTTACTCAGACGAATCGAAGGCTTATCGTCTCTGGAAGCCAGGAACAAAAACAGTTATTAAAGCGCGAGATGTAAAATTCCTGGAGAATATTGAATCAACTCAAGTTCAACCAAAACAAGTTTTCGATTTAGCAGAATCACAAGTTGACACGTTCGTTGAAGAAAACGAAGAACTAGGAAAAGATGACGTCCAAAGCGAAATTCAAGACGAAGCTGATGGGAACACCTCTGAAGATTCTCAATCAAAACGGTACAACAGTCAAAGAGGACCCGGTCGACCAAAAATAGTGAGACGTGGACAAAGGGGTAGGCCGACGAAAGTGTATCACACAAGAAAAGAAGAAACAGCCGACCCAATATCTCCGAGTCAAGTCATGGAGCGCGAAGATAAAGAGGCATGACTAGCGGCAATGAAGAAGGAGTACGACATCTCGCAGGAAAATAAAACGTGGATTCTCGTACCTAGGTCAATTAATAAAAGTGTTTTAACAAATAGATGGGTATTTAAGACAAAACTCAACCAGGATGGTGAAACTAACAAATACAAAGCGAGGTTAGTCGCTCGAGGACATACGCAAAAATTCGGAATCGATTATGAAGAAGTTTTTGCTCCAGTGACACGATTCGAAACCATTCGAGCTTTACTCGCGGCATCTGTAAATGAAGAAATGCATGTGCATCAAATGGATGTAATTTCCGCTTATGTTCAAGGAGAGTTGCACGACGAGATATATATGGAACAACCCGAAATGTTTGTTCAGGGCAAGAAAGAAGACAAAGTTTGCAAATTACTAAAACCTTTATATGGGTTGAAACAATCTGGCCGCGAATGGTATAAAAAGCTCGATAGTTTTATTACGAATAACGGTGGAAAACGTACTCCCGCAGATCCCTGGACGTACGTATTTGGCAAGGACGATGATCGAGTTATAGTTCTGATATACGTGGATGATTTAATCTTATCTGCAAAGAAAATCGACAACCTAAAATTAATCAAATCAAAGTTGATGTCAGCATTTAAAATGGTAGATCTCGGTCCGTTAAACAACATCCTCGGAATCCAGGTTCAACGCGAAGGTGCGACCGGAAGAATGCGTCTAAATCAGAAAAGATACACTGAAGAACTAATCGAAAAGTTCAACATGAATATTGCGAAGACAGCGTCAACTCCAATTGAATCGAATTTAAAAATAACGAAAGAAATGTGCCCGATGACGGAAGAAGAAAGCTATGAAATGCGAAGTAAACCGTACAGAGAATTAATTGGGGGATTAATTTATTTAGCGAACGCCACCCGTCCGGATATCGCATTCGCGACGAGTACATTAAGTCGTTTCTGTGCCAATCCAGGAAAGAGACATTGGGAAATTGCGAAACATGTATTAAGATATTTAAAAGCGACTACTAATTATGGTATTACATATATAAAGAATAAAGAAAATCTCAGGGCGTATACCGACTCCGATTGGGCTGGAGATATTGACGACAGAAAATCATGTACAGGAAATGTGATTACATTGTCTGGAGGTCCTATTAGTTGGAAATCAAAGAAACAATCATCAGTAGCGTTATCCACTATGGAAGCGGAATATGCGGCGCTTTCCGAAATGTGTCGAGAAATTGTTTACATTAAAAGATTCTTAACACACATGGGTTTCGAAAAGTATGTAGAACCTCCGATTAATGTTTACTGTGACAATCAAAGTGCAATAGAATTATCTAAAAATTCTGTTTTTCACAAACGAAGCAAGCATATAGATATTTGTTTTCACTTTACGCGTGAATTAGTTGAAAAAGGAGATATAATAATAAATTATTTACAGACCGACTACATGCTTGCAGACATTCTAACGAAATCCTTGACAAAGTACAAACATGAACATTGTGTGACATTGTTAAAATTAAATGAAATGTAAGATTAAGAACTGTATATGTAATTCGAAAGCATATATTCGATAGGAGGGGTGTTGGATATGCGTTAATATAATCAGATCGAATGTATGTTCTCGAAGGATGACTAAATGTATCTGAAAATATGCGGTGACAAATATTCTTAGAAAAAGGGTCCAGGAAGCGTTACAAGAACAGATCGTTAGTTGTTAGTTCAGTTCTCTCTCCGTAGCTGTGCCGTAATGACACAGATGCTCAACTCATGTATTCTTTTACATAATGCTACTTTTAATAAATAATTACGTTAAATTAATCTGATCTGATGAATTATTAAACCAAAATTCCTGTCAAAATTAAATAAGATAATAGTAATAGATGGAATAAGAGTTAAACTTGGAATAAATAACGGTACAAAAGAATGAGTAATTGAAGAAAACGCATTTTAAGGGCATATTTACAAAATTGCAAGCAGTGTGAAACTTGTGTACAGATATAGAAAGATATTAAACTTTGATTATACAAATGTTTCAATTTTAATAAATAAAAACGTGAAGGAACTTAATTTCTTGAAAAGTGTTTTCTATGCCTTTGTATAATTATAATGTTTAAGATTTGTTTTGGAAAATGGCGTGCGGCGTGCGCTACTAAATTATTTTTTAAGTACTTGATAATGTTGCTTTGCGACGAAACCGGTCGTGAGTCCTAAAGGGATAAAAAAAATTGCAGATTGACTCGTCGTTTCATTTACATCTATTAGTCTGTCACGGCATGAAAACTTCAAAATCTTATATAAGTTATGTTTATGTTTCATGTATTTTGTAATTGAACATTTGCCAATGTTTTTAACTCACTACCTTATAATTACTGTCGACCGACTTTACGTGTAGTCACTCCGCCTCTTTGTTACAAAGTTCACCTAAGTTTAATTAATGGCGACCTCGAACTAACTGAAATTTCGACGTCTGTAAATAACAATCATAGATATAGATCCAGATGGCAATGAATAAGGGCTCTTGAGCTTCCTATCATCCTAAGATCTGTAACTATATAGCGTATAAACGTCATCATATTAACTTCAAAATGAATTAGCTTGGCGGCTTTAAAAATTATGAAATCAAGTTTTCTTGCCAGATGAAAATTATGAAAATTAATTAAAATTATGTAACTGGCAATATATATGCCAATTTTAAAAATTATGTTTCAAGGGATTTCAAACGATAGCGAACTTTAATAATAAGCGAGATCCTGACAACTTATTCTGGACAGTCTATATAAATTTTACTGAATTTAGTAGAAAAGAATTCTGTTCATTTACAATTAATAAATTTATATTATCAAAACCACATATTAGAAATTAATTAATTAAAAATTCTATTATAGCAATAAATGAATCAAGAAAGATTACAGTATATTTAAATATGTTGACACAGCCATTTTATTGCATGCAGCTACATTACATAAAAATTTTCATTAAAATTCGCTTATAATTAAAGCTGGATTCGGAGCGTTATTTGAAACTTGATAATGCCACAGGCCACAGAATATTGCACAATAACACAATGTTTACAATTATTGTTTGTTCTGTTAGGCTGAAAATTAATAGAGAAAGTTCATTTAAAATTAATATTATATGTCGTTAATTCTTGAAGAGGTATTCATTTGTAATCTTTGCACTCTAAACATCACCGAAATAAAGTGTGAACGATTTAAGAATTGTTTAAATTGCACTCTATTAACAGTTAAACAGAAATTTAAACTCACGAAGTGCATACATTAAAATTCCTATAATTAGTGAAAAAAATCAAGCAAAGAACTGACAATTTTGGTGGTACCTTAAGCACGATGCACACAAAGAGGACGTGGCACGGACGTCGGACGAAGACGTGGCCCGTGTTAAGGCGCTTCTGCTACGTCTCTTTTCAGTCTGAAGGGACGCATCAACGTGTCGTCGGATCTTGTTTTGTGAATTAATTGAAAAGAATTCAACATTATTCAATTCTGGAATAGGTCAGGATACATATATTATGTAATTCTTTCATTACATCGAATATATTATGCTTTTCTCCTTTTTTCAACCACAAAGGGCATACTCAAAATTTTCTCCGTTGTTGAATATTGGCAAGTTGCATAAAAGCTGGGATCATCTTCATCATCTGTGTTCCAGGATATGTTAACACATTCAGGTCGCATAAATTTTTGCCTTTTCTAACTAAAGTTATTTGCTTTAACCACGTCATATTCGTCTTCGTCCGACATCCTCTCCTGTGTGAATCGCGCTTTATATTTTAATGACGAACGAATATCGATCAATAGAGGGCATTGAATGGGGCTCTCCTGAGCCTCTATTGATCGAAAGTATAGGTATCTCTTTTTCGTTCAATAAGAGGTATTATTGTGTTTGATTTTCAAAATATTTATTAATAATAATATTCAACTAATTGATTTATCCATTTCAATTTTCTTTGGTAAATAATGGTTCAGTGTGTTACCTAAAATCTCCGTTCACCTTGAATATTCATGTTCATATCAAAAATTTGTAATTGTAAGTCATTGCCACAGAAACTTTGTCGATAATGTTTAAATTTACTTTTACTTTCTTTTCCGAAATTTTTTGTTGATACTTTGTACAGAATGAGTTACACATATCTTGCCTGATTTTTATTTTCTGTGTCATTTATATAATAAAAATTGTAACTACTACAGTTTTATTTAAAATCATGTCTCAGAAGCCGTGAAAACGCGCTTCGAAAAATTAATGATGGCAATATTCATCGTTTGTTCATTGTGCCTTAATGTCAACAACGCTACTAACTTATAAAATGTTTACTGGTTTGTTCCGAACTTACAAGTTAATAGCAAAGGTGAAGTTTCAATATTAATAACGAGTTTTGTCAAATGGTGGTTTACAATTCAGTAACAAATAAACATAATTAAGTTTTCTGGAATTAGATAAATCAGTTTGAATGAATAAATATCATCGCAGATGACAGTAACTTATTTGCAGACTATATTGGGTAAACGAAGAAACCTCAAACGTTGCTCAAAGCATACAGAACTAACTTCGAAGGATATATTCAGTTTTCAATAGTAAAAATGAAATGAAAGACTTTTAGTTTTGTAGCAAATCTGATGTTCAATTCAATATTTAAATGTTAAAAGTTACACAAAAAAAATTATTTATATTGGCTGTTGTTAAGTAGAGATAAGTAAGAGATACTTATTGTACTCATATGGCAGTAGTGTTAAACATTGATTACAATAAAAACATAAATCAACTAGATTCCTAATTAATTTTATCGATTTTAAACTTAAAAAAATGTAATTTTAAACAAATTATTCATAGAGGTTAAATTGCCTTTATATTTTTCATTCCAGTTTTCCTTAATAGCTATATTTATTTTACACTCCTCACAAAGTTGTCAAACGATAGCGTACCGTTGAGAGCTGTGAATTTTAAGTTGATAAGTTACAACGAAGTTACAACTGTCGTTTAAATATTAAAAGCTAAAGAAGTAAAGAGTATTTTATTCATTGGTTTTTTTCTACAACAATGTTTAAAGTAGTTACTTTAAAGATTAATTTTAGTTTGTAAATGGTCACTTTTTAAAGCCATCAAAAGTTCTATATAAACTCCAATGCGTATAAAGTAAAACGGGTTGCCTAGTTATAACTGTTTTGTAGATATTTTATTAACACAGTTTGAACTTTAACAAATATAAAATACAAATTTGAGTAACGAATATTTGAAATAAACAGATGAGTAATAAAAATAATATATTTAATGGCGGTCTGCTCTCATTGACGGTTATCGTCTAAGATTTTGGGGGGGGGGGTGCCAGTAATGATGCCGGAAGATGAGCCTGACGTAGAAAGTCATTCAGGACGGATTCCTGCGACGTTCCTTACTCCTTCACTCCAACAACTTGGCTAGAGGACATTGTTAGAATTTGTGAAGTTTAGGCGATTGCTTGACAAAATGCTGCGCAAGCAGTAGTGTTAACTTCTAGAGCGGCTTGCGATTTTTTGTAATAGTCGAATGTCTTAAGACTGATATATTTTTTAATATTTCTTTTGTTTTAAGAGTTTCCTTTATTAAAAAATTGAAACGGCAATTAATTTGACCTTATACAATACACATTTCTTACTACGAAAATTTTCATTAATTTTACACGTACACATCACTTAACAATATAGAATCACTTTCGGAAAATTTTTGGACGTGTTAATTGTAAATTCATGTTACGTTACCTTAAATTTATCAGTGATCGTTTGGCAAGTAGTTTCTCCGATTCCGTAACATTATTAACGATAATTATTGTTCTTTCTTTTTTTTTCCTTTTCAATTTCAAACACTGAGAAATGTTTTGTACACATGTCTGTGTAGATGTACATAAAATTTCCCCTGCAGAAAGAGAAGGAAAAAATTTTCAGTTCTTATCTCGACGTAATTAAGTCCATTTTGATGTGGTTCGATATATGGAAATCTTGATACGAGATGAACGTCGCAGGGTTTTCGGTTCTGAAACTGAAGGAGTAGGAGAAATTTCTCGAGATTCTGGTTCAAGATCTGATTTATATGAAATAAAATTTTATTATCTTGAGAGGAGTGAAACAAGGAAGTGTGAAAGCATCTTGAAGTTTTTGTTTTATTACTTCATAAGTTTCCACCTTTGTTTTTGAATGTTCCCGTGGAATCCTCAGTTGCTTTCTTGTCGATAACATCTTTTATAAGAGTTTGTTTAGCAGGACAAATAAATAAAAGAAAAGGCAAAGTTTTATATGAGGTACAATCATATAAACTTTGCCTTTTCTTTTAATCATTTGTCTCGGTAGCCAAGCTGGTTTGCTCGGGTTTCAATAATCTCTACCGTACCATATTCCGTAAATAGCTTGTTGAGGTTTAAATTCTCGATTTTTTATTCCGTGATGTTGATTAAATTGATTTTCCATTTTTGTATTTTTTTTGTTGAAATCTGGAGTTTTCGTTGGTTTCATTAAATCATACATAGTGCGTAATTTACATCTGAAAAATAGGTCAGCTGGAGTTTGATAAGAGATAACTTCTGCTGGTGTTGTCCAGTAAGTTACAAGAAATAACAAAAGTGCTTCGTCAATATCCATTTTAGGATAAATCTTTTGCAGTGCTCGTTTAAAGGAATCCACACATCTTTCGGCTTGTTCGCTCGATTGTGGAGAATTTGGAGCGGTGCGTAAATGTTTAATTCCATGTGAAATACAAAACTTAAATTCTTCCGAGGTAAATTGAATACCACTGTCTGATACTATCACTCATGGGAGAAACGTTGTTTCAACGTGTAGATGGTAACTTAACTTGTTGAATTTGTTCTAATAATCTCTGGCTATTTTGAGTATAAATCTACGACTACAAAAAAATTTGAGCCAAGAAAAAGACCTGTATATTCGATATTAACTCTCGTTCATGGTTCTTCTGACTTGGGTCATGAACTTAGTAAAGTTTTACTAGGCATTTGGCATTCGTTGAAAATGTTCACCATATTTTCAATGTCTGTATCTAGAATAGGCCAATATACGTAATTTCACACGATTGATTTCATTCGTACGATTCCAGAATATGAAATATAAGTATTAGTAGATTACATAACGAAAGCTGTAAACAGCATTTACGCACGTGTGGAAAAGTTGCGCACGAGCTGCAAAACAGCGAGTGTAAGTAATTCCACAAATGCGTAATTGATTTACAACTCGAGTGTTGTACTATACTTTATCTACGACCACATTTAATTACTATGAAGAGATCCAAATTACCTTATTATTCAAGTTCAAAATGTCACATCAATTTAATGTGATGCGGATACGTACATCTAACTACAGGCGTGTGTAAAGTTAGGAGCAAATATCCTCGCTGTGCTATTTTGTTACTTTATGTACGATGTTTCAAAACACCCACTTATTTAGTCATTTACAGTAGTGGTCGTAGGTAAACAATATTTTTTCTGCTTTGTTAGTAATTATATTCTTTCTGATTTTCTTTTTACTTTAATCTTCATTTAGGTTATAAAATGCTGTGAAAACACACTAGTGCGTAAAAAGAACTTTTTTTGTAATGTTTTTTGAAAAGTAACACTTTCCACACTAAAATTAACTTTTAATGTATCTACTTTAGACACGATTGTAGAAAAAAAAAATTGTATACAACACGTGTGCAAACGTATTTTTTTTATCTCGTGCTACTATTTATTAGGGATAATACCCATATGTTTGGGCTTCAAATAATAAACTGCCCGGATACTATCTACGTATAGTACTCGGATAATCATATGAGCTCGGGTATCTACATAAATTCGGGCACTCGTATAAGTTAGAGTACCCATATACACGAATCTTATATGAGTTAATATTAATGTTAAAAATAACCAAGTTTTCATCGTGTTTTTCCGAGATTCTGCGCTGACAAATTATATGAGTAATAACAAGCATCAGAGTGAAAAATGTTAGTTTCCCACTTCTACCTAGGTAATAACGGGTACCTGAATAAAAACATGATACCCGGGTAACATTTGTACGGGTAGTACTCGGGTACCCGGGAACCTGATGTCTTCCCTAATTTTTATGCACTCAATTAAAAATATCTACTTTACACATTAGTTGCATAAATAATTATTTTGAAATGCATTTAAAATTTAATTTTTTTAATTAACTTCTGAAATATACACATTTCAGAACGTTCTGTAAACCCATTAACTTGTTTTAAAAGCAATTTATAATTCAAAATGGAAGATAAAATAAATATACCTGAAATGCATTAAGATACAGTAAATATTTATGTGAAGGTGAGGGTATATAAGTAAGAGATGTCTTAGGCCGTTTGATTAATTTGCTATAATATGCGGTCCATTCTAGTTTCATCTGTTTTTATTCTTTGTGCTGCTTGTGCAACTTTAAAAAATGGAAATGGTAAGTATTATATAAATGTTTGTTTTCGGATATTGTTTTAAAATTTTCTTATGCAAATGCCTTAAGTTAACCACTCTGCATAACAAACTGCGAAGAAAGTGTGAAATAGAGGAGATAGAAATATAATACACTTTTCTAGAAGGACCTTTGAATTTTTAAAAAAAAGAAAAACAAAAATGTGCCATACTTTAAGCAAAAAATAGAATTTCGAACTTCGAACGGTTTACGCTTGTTGGAATGTTTATAAAGCAAATAGTAAGAGATTTCAAATATTCCAAACAAATTTCACTGCAAGCCTTAATCCAAGTCTTATAACGATTTATAAAATGCAGCAAAATCATCATTTACTTTTATAGAATCGTTACTGAACGGCATTTGAGAGGAAATTCTACTTTTGAATAAACAAGCAGTGAAAACTAACTAAAATTGTGTAACTGGCAATACAGAAAGTGTAACACTTTCTGTATTGCCTGTTACACAATTTTAGTTAATTTTCATAATTTTCATCTGGCAAGAAAACTTGATTTTATAAGAAACAAGCAGTAGTAAACGCAGCTCTAATTTTTATACAAATTTTCATCGTGTGCTCTTAACATTTATATCTATGTTGTACATACTTCGATAACTTTTACCACACCTAGCTCGTAATTTGTTTATTTATGACTTAATCTAGCTTAAATTTAAGAGGTGTTTATAATGTGACATTTGGGGTTAGAAAACGTCGTGTAAGTCATATTCTAAGTGATGCTTAAAGTTGAGCAGAGCTTGAGAGTTTGGTGCAACTGGCCATTAATGCTTCTTGCAAAATTCTGTGCTCTTAACATTTATATCTATGTTGTACATACTTCGATAACTTTTACCACACCTAGCTCGTATTTGTTTATTTATGACTTAATCTAGCTTAAATTTAAGAGGTGTTTATAATGTGACATTTGGGGTTAGAAAACGTCGTGTAAGTCATATTCTAAGTGATGCTTAAAGTTGAGCAGAGCTTGAGAGTTTGGTGCAACTGGCCATTAATGCTTCTTGCAAAATTCTGAAACAGGTAAATTTCTAATAAAAAAAGAATACTTTTCAGAGCAAAAATCTTTTCTTGGTTGGCATTAGTATTTTCCTGTAACGTCATCCTTATTTTTTCAAATGCCAACCCTAACGTTTTCGTACAGATTTTGATCGTCTTTCTTATCAGCAAAATGGTGATATAAAAAAATCAGTACCTTACATAACAAGTTTTTCGAAAAGAATAGTCGTTACAATTGAAAAATACAATTTTATTTTATTTTAATGATAATCTTGAAATTGAAAACAAAAACAGATAAAAAGTAAAAAAGGCTGTTCCCTATGAACCAATTATTCTGATTTTCATTGCAGCTAACATAAATTTTACACAAAATTCCTGGCGATTTGGACCATGTCTATTTTTTTTAAACTTGATGTGAACTAACTAACTAACTAACAAGAAAGACGATCAAAATCTGTATGAAAAAACTAGGGTTGCCAATTAAAGAAATAATGATGGAGTCACAGTGTGTATTTTTTATATTAAAAATTGATCTGTTATAAAATGTTGATAATTATTATATGAAAAAGAAACAATTAAAGTAGATTATTGTCCGATGAAATTTCGTAATTAATTATTTTAAAGCGGATACTAAAATTGACACTAACGCTCTACGTTTCGCTAGCGTTTTATAGCTTCGTCAGGAGTGAAAGTAAACGATAGTGAAACGTTGAGCGTTAGTGCCAATTTTAGTGTCCCTTTTAAAATAATTAATTACGAAAAAGAAGCAGTTTATTATCGAGAAAATAGTATATTTAATTATCACTGACGTTTCGTAAACTCGATAATCTGTTTCTTTTTCAAATAGTACCTATCACGAGTAAGAACTGCACCAAACTCGTTGATAATTATGTTGGTAAAAATTCTTTTCGGGCAGGTGGTAACTGTATTTAAACTAGTGAATTGCCTTTAATAATATTTATAATTATTATGGTAGAAATTCTTTCAGGAATAAAATAATTACAAAAACTTCAAAATTTGTTTGATTTATATGCGTTGTTGCACACATTTCCTTCACATGTGTATGAACAAGACAGATTAACATACTGTCAATATTTGTATTGAATGGTTGAATCAAGATTTCCAAATTGTTTAATTAAAAAAAAGAGGTATGATGTATTTACAAAAAAGTCAGGTTATCATTTACCTTTAGTTTTTGCGCCTATCTGAAAAGCCAAATTTTCCGACTTCCGTAGTATTACGCATACCTATAGAGCAATTTTCTAACAAATCTTAAGGAGCACACAAACGTAGCGATCTGGTTGACGCAATTTAATCCTCTGGAAATTACGAAAGTGCTTACGAAAAAAATTGCCGTTGATCAAAATTCCACTGGCAATCTCATCGCCACAGCACATCAGTAGCGGAATTGAAACAATCCGGTCACTCGGCGATCAGGTTTCGGTAACCAGATTACCCGGATGTCGGCCGTCTGTGTGCTCCATTAGAAAGTATTTGAAAAAGCACGATCTCGTTTCACAATGAACATGAATACCTAATTAAGTAAAGTTTTTATAACTGTTTCGCTGTTTGTTTAAGCCCGTTTTACATGGGATATAATTCTATAGAGAATTCGCGACAGAATTCTGCCGGTTATTGTAGCGAGAATTATTTCCATAATTATGCTACTGAGACTTTTTTGCTAAACATTCTTTTTGCTTTATGTAATTTGAAGTTGCAATAAAATGGTTTTCTTACAGATTGCGTTTACCCTCAGAAAGTGGGAAATCAAGCAGGTTAGGTTCAAAATGCTTAAACACAACACAATGTAATTTGAAAAATTATTTACTTAGATTACTATTGGAGAGATTATTTTGGCATAATACCGATGGACGCTGTGCCAGGAGGATATGACGAAATTGGTAATGTTACGTATATAGGACAATTGCCTGCAGCAGCACATCCGGGAATATTTCCTGGAAATTTATATCCCGGGAAAAAAGAAGCAGTTGCATCTTTGGGAAAGAAAGAAATTGACGGCACATACGTTAAAGTAAGCACACATTTCAATTTTGTTAAATAATTTGATTAAAATATTCTTCCAGATTCTGTGTAGCAATTCCGCGAACAAATTTGAGTGGATACAAACCACCGCATCTGATAGTCATTTACTTACTGATTATCACTGGGTGATAGGAGGAGCTCAGGGCACATCTGTAAGTTACATCGGTAGAGACAATTTTGAAGGTGAAGTTCAAATTGGTAGAGTCTTCGACAGTAAAAGCACCGCCAAGGGTCTTTGGCTTTACAACAAAGCAGGAGTACAACTCAATTTTCAATCTTTCGAGCTATTAGTTATAGCAAGATAAAATATGCTGCTATTAGTTCGGAATCGTTAAATCCATGTAAAATCCCACCACTCATTTTGTAGAGCAGGCCTTATTTTAAATAAATGAGGAAACTAGAAAATTTAAATTAATTACGCTGCCACCACCGGAGTTTTAAGGGACACCTTACACTTTACTAAACTTAAGCTTCATTTATTTATTTATAATTTTCATTGTCGGAATACGTGTGAACTTGAACTCAGATCTCAAAAGACTTCTTTTATAACTTCCCTTCTAGGGCTTTGTTGACATCCCTCGGAGAGAAGCTCTTGGTGAAGGGTTTTCTTCTAATACCTTCATTTACACCCACATCAGGATTTTTAGGAATTCAACTCGCGTCGGAAAAAGAATTTGGCGATTTATAAAACTTGCGCGAGAATGACTTGTTGAACATTCGGTCCGAACGAGGGCTAAACGAACATTCTAAGACAAGTTAAATTAATTAACGGAAAAACAAAGTAAAAATTTCAATAATAAATTTAGGGATCAGGAACGTTTGCTTCAGACGAGGGCACAGATTAACACAGATACAAAGACTAGGCAATCCATATGTTTCTCATTTCGCCATTTATCCATCAAACACTTAGTTATGTTATGTTATGAGGTTATGAAGCGCTGTGTACTATTAATCCAAAGATTCCACGTGATTTTTGTTTCTATCTTTATTTGTTGATCAAAATAGAAAATTGGCCGAGGGTTACGGAATTTTGTCATGTGACATCAAAGACACAGCCTGGAGCCTTCGCATCTGGGTAATCTATGACGAGGGTTAGACGAACATTAATTAATTTAGAATTTTCTTTCTCTGTGAAATCGTCTTGTTCACATTTTCAAGTTGCCTACCCTTAAGGATAATGTTAATTCATTAACATATACGACGCAACAATCTCAGAATTTTTGGAATTCGTGAAGCACTGACGAGAATATGGATTCTCTTGTCCTATCTCTGCTAAAAGATAAAATGGATAGTGAAATTACTCCAAGTGGCATTGATGTATCACATAGAATTGATAATATACAAAATAATGTCCCTAGTCCCATTATAGTAAAATGCATGTCTTATCGTACTCACAATGCTACCTTCAAGTCTAAAAGGGTGCTAAAGGGCACGGGGGTTGTTATTCAAGAAGTTTTCACGGCAAACCGACGTGCTGTGCTCAAAGCTGCTGGTGATAAATATGGTAAAAAAAATTTCTGGACACAAGACGGGGTGATTATCTGGATTCACAAGAGTAAAAGATTTCGTGCAATTTGAATTAAAGAAATTTGCGGAGAAGAATCTAATAAGTAATTTACATATATAGATTTTATCGCTATTCCCTTTAGTTTCTCTAGAATTTGCTTTAGTTCAAATGTTTAAGTTCTTTCCTAGTATTAAATGTACTTTCTAATCTTTTGTTATTTAAACTAGTGAGAGTCATTTAAGTTGCACTATGTTCTTAACTTAATTGAAATAATTCTATTTCAATTACATATATTCATATGTATATTACGTTTCATGTCGGAGATGTTGACATTACCCTATTTAGTATATAATCTCATTCTTGCGATACTTTCGCTATTCTCAACTTACCTTTCTTCTCTATTCACTGCGTTTTTTTAAATCTTTTAATTTCAATTTCATTTCATTTTTTTAACTTATTTCAATTTTTTAATAACGTTGGAGAGGTACATTATTCTTCTTTTCAACGAAATGTTACAACCGAAAATCGGTGACAGGAAAGCGAAGTTATATTTTTTTAAATGCGTATCAAAAATCGGTTTTTTAACATAGCATTATTTTTATGGTGTATGAAACATTTCTTACATACCAAAGTTCATTACTCGATCAGATCTACAAGACCTCAGATGTATTTCTTCACTGTTACATCGTGTTATAATAAATTTATTTGATAAATTTTCGACAGTGAGGAAACTACGTTAGAAAATTATCATTTACATTCGCAATTTCTGTTCAAGTAAGTAAACTGTCGATTAAATATTAAACGCTGAAGAAGTAAAGAGCATTTTATTTATTGATTTTTGGAATGCATTTCAAATTTACATATCAAATTTCCATAATGTTTTCAATCCACTTCTAAAATGTGCTCATTTTAGAACGTTCTGCAAATCCATTAGTGCGTTTTAAAAGTAAGTTACAAATAGAAAATGAAATAAAACCCAAGTGCATTAAGTTAAAGTAAATATTGATGTGAAGATGAAAGTATATAAGTAAGAGATGTTTTATGCAGTTCGATTAATTTTCTAGAATATGCGGTCCATTCTAGTTTCACCTGTTTTTATTTTTTGTGTTGCCTGTGCAAGTACCAAAAATGGTAAGTATTATATAAATTTTCGTTTCCAGATATTGTTTTAAAAGACATAGTATACTGATAAAAAGAGAAAGTTGTCCAAATCTATTATTTTTATTTTAATATCAAATTTTAAACAAAAAATATATACGACATTTCGTCGACTTAGAATAACAAAATCCTAAATACAATTTTTGTTTGAAATGCATGTATAATTACAAAATACTAAATAAGTAACTCGTTTCACTAAAATTTTTATAAAATTATTTTTTATGAATACCCTTTTAATAAACACTTCAAGTTTCATCATATTAATATGTGACAGATTATTGATGATTAACGGTTTCTTATGTGTGTCCAGATAAAACCTTGTTATTCTAAGGTGGCGATTTAATAAGCTTGAATTTGCATGTCTTGAAGTTTATTATCTATACAGGCTGTTTCATTGAAGATGCATCAAACTTGAGGGACACGTTTCTGACATTATTTCAAACAAAATATCTTAATAAAAAATTTTAATCGGAGCAAATTGAAATTTGCATAATCTGGAGTCCATGTTTTTTGAAATACTGCAGCGCGCAGAATTGTGAAACAAAACCGGCGATCCAAATTGCATTTATGAATGGCACACAGCTGCAGGGGGTAATCAATCCCTAAACAGCGAAGACATTTATGACTAGATTGTATTTTGCCCTTGACCGAAGCATGTGAAATCGCGTGAATATTTAAACTTATTTAATTTAATAATAAATTATAAATGTGGGGCTATGCAAAAATATGCATTTAGTATGCATGTTGTCGCACATTACAAATTGTTATTAAAATAAAATTTGTCGAATCTTAGAAATAAAAACATTTATTTTTATTACACTATTATTATTACAAGAGATGTTCAAAAATGCCTCCTTCTTGCTGTACACACACAATTATCGATTGGGGCAACATTCTAGAGGCTGATTTCGTATGTGAATGAGTAACAATCTATTCATTCTCATTTAAAGTCCATCCTAAAAATATGCGACTTTGCTTTCCCTTCGATTTTCTCTAAATTTATTCATTACAGAGAAAATTTTACAAAGAAACTTTTCTTTCTTTTCCCGACATCTACCCGCATACCAAGTTTGATGCATCTTCAATGAAACACCCAGTATAAGTGTCTTAAACTAAGCACTTTCGCATGACAAACTGTGAAGATAGTCTAAAATAGAGGAGGTAAAAGTAGAATAAAAGCACTTTTTAGTAGTAACTTTAATTTTGAAGGGAAAGAAAAATGGAAATGTACCATAATTTAAATAAGAAATATGAAATAGCTTTTCGGGCTTTCTAGCTTTCTGTGTAAGTTACAGTTTACGTTTGTTGGAATGTTTATAAAACAGATGTTAAGAAGTCACAAATTTCACTGTAAGTCTTAATTCAACACCTACAACGACTTACAAAAAGCAGCAAAATCATCCTGAAGTATTTACTCTACTTTACAAACTAACAATAACTTCGTTATTGAACGGCATTTGAGAGAAAATTGTATTTTTAAATAAAATAAGCAATAGTAAATATGTCAATCCAAGGTTGGATATTAAGAAATCCGGGCACGTCGTAACTTTATTTACGCGAATGAATTATCTTTAATAGTATTTATAATTATCATAACGTATGTAACAAAAGTTTTGGAAAATTTTTCACATTATTTTTTCCAAGGCTTCAGAACTTGATTGAATCTGCAAGAAATAGAAGAGAAGTTCCAACGAGAAGATTAAGCCGAAGATTTAACGGATCTCATATAATAATCAAAAGGGAAATTAACAGAAATCATTTGAAATTTAGAAAGCGACAAAAGTGTCCAAAATACTCAGCTGCTCAGTTAGAGAGGATTCCAAGGTGCTGCAGACATTTAAGACGAGTACACATCAGAGACAATGCCACGATAATTTTGGACGGCGAAAAATATTTTACATTATCTAATTCCGAAATAAAAGGAAACGAAGGCTTTTAAACAGATAACATTGAGGACGTTCCTAATGATGTAAGATATAAGAAAAAAGCGAAATTCGAGGATAAGATACTATTGTGGTGCGTCATTTCGGAAACTGGTATTTCAAGGCCTTATGTTGGGCGAGTTAGGGGTGAAACTGTAAATGCACACATTTATATTAGAAGATGCCTTCCTAAATTGGTAAATTTTATTCAAATACATCATGTTCACAATAATATTATGTTCTGGCCGGATCTGACATCGTGCCATTATGCAAGAATAGCCCAAGATTGGTTAATGAACAAAATATATCATGTGTACCCAGAGAGTATAACCCTTGGAATGTCCAGGCCCGTCCTATAGAAGTGTTTTGGGCTTTACTCGGTAGAAAAGTTTACGACGGTGGGTGGGTAAACCTATAAAGCAATTTTGCAACAAATTTTAAAAAGTATTTGAAAATGTACGATCTCTTTTCATTACAAGTACGCGATGAACCTACATTTATTTATTAAGTATATATGAATCTATACCTAATTAAGCAAAGCTTTTGTAACTGAATTAATAAGAAGATAAATTCAAGAATCACTATTGGTAGAAAAACATTTCTGCTGCAATAGAGGTTCTAACTTGAAACTTCCGATTACATGCCAGCTGCTTTACCAAGTAAACTATTGCGATCCAAAGATCGAATGTTAATCGCTAAAATAAATTAGAACCAATTAAATGAATGCACTAAGCATAACTTATTGAAGGAACAGAACTTCTTAAAGTAATATTAAATATTAATTTAATATAATTTATAAATGTTTTCCCATTTGCTTATACTGATATTTTTTTTATTTTAATAAAGTTAATTATACTTTAAATTACATATTTTGTTTTTTGGCTTGTTTATAAAGAATTTTATATGAACGACTATATGAAATAATTGCTACTGGGACTCTTTTGCTAAACATTCTTTTGCTTTAAAATGGTTTTCTTACAGATTGCGTTTATCCTGGGAAAGTGGGAAATCAACCAGGTTAGTTCCAAACTGCTTAAATACAACCTAACATAATTGAAAACTCTTTACTTAGATTACTATTGGAGAGATTATTTTGGCATAATACCGATGGACGCTGTGCCAGGAGGATATGACGAAACTGGTAATATTACGTATATAGGACAATTGCCTGCAGCAGAAATTCTGGGAATATTTCCAGGAAATTTATATCCCGGGAAAAAAGAAGCAGTGGCATCTTTGGGAAAGAAAGTAATTGACGGCACATACGTTAAAGTAAGCACATATTTAAATTTTGTTAAATAATTTAATTAAAATATTCTTCCTCATCTGGTCTAGATTCTGTGTAGCAGTTCCGCGAATAAATTTGAGTGGATACAAACAACCGCATCTGATAGTCATTTACTTACTGATTATCACTGGGTGATAGGAGGAGCTCAGGGCGCACTTGTAACTTACATCGGTAGAGCGAACTTTGAAGGTGAAGTTCAAGTTGGTAGAGTTTTCAACAGTAAAACCAGCATCAAGGGTCTATGGCTTTACAATAAAACAGGATCTGAGCTCAATTTTCAATCTTTCGAGTTACTAGTTATAGCAAGATAAAATTTGCAGGTATTACCATTGCTTGCAGTCCCGGACTAGTTCGAAACTGTCTAATTCATACATTCATGGAAGTTATACACTTGAAAGTGTTGTTAAATCGATAATTTCTTCACTAGACATTTGATTTTAACGGTTCGGAACTAGCCCGGAACTACTCGGCGAACAAATCTATTATTACATAAAAATGATAACGTACTTAGAAGGTTGATGTAATGTTTGATAACTTGTTTGACGGTAGTTGATCAGAACTTAAGCAGATGAATCTTAAAAATATCCATGGAATTTTAATTTAATTTTATGTCCTGGCTGTTACTGTTATTTTTACTACATAAAATTCTGATGAAATAAATGGAGTTTTATTGATGAATTGTTTCTATTTCTTGTTACGTAAGAGACAGGGTCTTGAAAATGGCGAAAGCCAAAACCTGTTGGGACACAACAAATAAAAATGTGCTTTAGAAGAGAAAAACAAATACAATTTAAGTAGAGTTTCTTTCATACTAAATATGTTCTTGTATCTAACCTACTCGTTTTAATGGGTCAGTCAAATGCTTTTCTAAATAGGCTTCCAACACATATATCAAAATTAATATAAATCAAACAATTTTTCGAAGGATGTGAGGAATATTTCATTTTATGCAGGATGGTATTTAAATACAGGATGCTATTTCAATACAGGATATCCCAAGTGGAGTGCCCTATTAAAAATGTTCGGGGTAGAAATATACAAAAATTATGAAAATTAGTACAATATCCTAGCGGAAAGTGATCTTTCAAATTGAAATATTTTCTAAAAATTTTGTTCCAAATCTGTTTTGTTTGCAGTGGATTCCTCGAGCATCCTCTGTACAGCTGCTTCGGCCCTACTTGGGGCCTCGTCAGTAGAAGCGAGACTTCCACTGCAACCCAAACCGACCTGTCCAAGGTGATTCGCAATTGCGATGTAATAATAATAATGAATAGTTTCAATCGCGACATCCTGCGATCACTTTTTGACACAACATTGTATAGGAAATGACAAATTGCAGCTAGTTTGCTACTTAATAAGTCAACTCATACAAGGCGACTAAGCGTGCTGTCAAAGCATTTTGAAAGTTTTATTGCAAATTGGTTTTGATTACAACTGTTTCGGCCCTGTATGGGGCCTCGTCCTATACAATATTGTGTCGAAAAGTTATCGCAGGATGTCGGGATTGAAACTATTCATTATTATTACATCGCAATTGCGAAGGTTACTTCTGGTTATATCGGAAGTCATCATTACCTTTCTTATTTTGAATGGAATGCTATCCTTTATATTGCAAATTTTAATTGTATACATTATTCTAAATAGAACATGTTAAGACTTCCCTAACCTAAATGTAGCCCATTTTGAGGTGTTTTCAAATTTATTTGAAACATTGTTTTGACGACCTTTCATTTAAGCGAATGTATTTATGACACTTTAAAATTTCAAAATACAAGTGACATATCGTTAGAAAGCATAATCTTCAGTCTTTCAAATCATATCCTAATAATCCCTGAAAAATTCAAAGACTAGTTATAATGTGATGCCGAAGATCATTTATGTTTAACTGCTCAAAACTCAATTTTCGTAAATGGAATACCCTCTATATTTTTACACATGAGATACAAAATAGAATTCTACCTCAATTGGTATTAGCATTCCCTTCACTTATTTCTTTTAGTTTTTTTGTTATCAATAATTGTTTATCTTGCAATTGTGTATTTTTATTTTTACCTAAGAATATCATAAGCGCTAATTTTAGAAAACGTACCACAAAGTTATAAAATTAAAATAAATCTTGTAAATTTGTGCTTAAAAATTTTAAAAATTCGATATGTGTTGAAATGAATGCAGCGATTTTGTTTCGAGTAGGGATATCGGTAGCCTATAATTTTGTTATCCTGATACTCGTTATTCGTACCCGGCAATTACCCGTTACCCGATAAGTACCCAGATATCCGGTATGTATCGTGTAACAATTTGAAAATCTGCTACCCCAAATAAATTATTCTTCACAGTTGATAAAAAAAACAAGTATAGCGTACCAAACATTTATTTTATAGCAATTTAAATTTAAAAGAAAGATCACTTATTAGCTCCCCAAGGTTCTAAAACCGTCGAAGCAGTAGTACAATCTGTACAATCAACCACTCACAGTTATACAATTCTTCCATTGATTTCTGCTGCAGGTAAATTTATGTCTCCTTTATATATCGTCTTTAAAGAAACAGGAGGAAGATTTGGACCCCGCGTTCAAGAGTCTTTATTTCATTGAACAAATGTAGTGGCTAAAGCATCCTCGTCTGGAAAGTTAACTAACGAATTATTCACAAGTTGGTTTTTGGATACCAAACACAGGTGAGCGAAGTATTTTACTATTAGATTAATGGACAGGTCATTGTCCCGCTACTTTACAGCAAAATGTAGCGCCAAATGAATACAAAGATATTCAAATATTTACAATACCAAAAAGAAAACTAAAGGGATGATCCAACCTTTGGATGTATATGATTTTCGAGTTTGAAAGGTTTCGTAAAAGTATTTTCCGATCAAGTAGTTCTTGCACAATTTGACATAGATTTACATGCAAGAAATAACGTCCTAAAATTACAATCACTTATACACAATCAACAAGTAATAAACGCAAGGACTTATCCGTCACTTTGGCTTGTCGCATGCAAGTGTGCCAGTAAATGCGTCCGTCTATGCCTACCTTTTGAATTTAATCGCTAAGCTTTAAATCTAATCGAAAAAATTGTAGAGGCTTAAGAAAAGAGACAATGTGTTGATATGGCCGTTTATGATTTAAGAAAAGCCTGTGTAGGAATCACACTTGGTCATTAAATAAATTGGAAACTTTAAATTTGAGTGACTTAAGTTGCCGATTAATTAAATCTTATCTTGATAACAGAAAACAGTATACGCGATTTAACAATCAGACATCTTCTATGGCCGAGACAAATATGAGGTTCCACAAGGTTTAATTGTGGGTCCTAATTTATTTCTAATATTAAACAAGTAATTACATTATCGAAACCCATTTTATACGCCGAGACAGAGACGATGTTAGACAAAAATGTATTAAATTACAAATTTTAACACTTCCTTCCTCGTACATCTATCTTTGTTTAACGCTTACCCACTTGAACAAAAACTCGCGTATAGTACTGACATCCATGATTTCAATACGAGATATGCTTCTGATATTAGATTAGAGTTTAACAGATTAGAAAATAAAATTTTGACTGTAAGTCGTCTGGATTGCAATGTAGCCTCTGAGCATCCTCTGGATAGTTATTTCAGACCTAATTAGGGTTTCATCAGCAGAAAACGAGAGCTTCATCGCAATCCCAATGACCAACACGATTTATGCAAAGATAGCGCGTAAATGCAAACATGCTACACAGTTGTGACACGGAAGGACTATTATAGGTCAGAAAATAGACGCTCGGTGTCGCGACCATGTGACAGATGAGAAATGACAATGCAAATAGAAGAAGCGTGGCGGGCGCGCTAGTCCAACTCTTCTGCTCCGTCTCTTTTCAGTCTGAAGCAACGCATCAAAGTAACGTGTCATCGGATCTTGTTTTGTAAATTAATTGAAAAGAATTAAACATTATTCATTTCTGGAATAGGTCAGGATACATATATTATGTAAATCTTTCATTACATCTAATATATCATGCATGATATGCTTTTCTCCTTTTTTCAACCACAAAAGGCATACTCAAAATTTTCTCCGTTGTTGAATATTGGCAAATAATACTTTGTACAGAATGAATTACACATATCTTGCCTGATTTTTATTTTCTGCGTCATTTATATAATAAAAACTGTAACTACTACAGTTTTATTTAAAATCATGTCTCAGAAGTCGTGAAAACGCACTTCGAAAAATTAATGATGGCAATATTCATCGTTTGTTCATTGTGCCTTAATGTCAACAACGCTACTAACTTGTAAAATGTTTACTAGTTTATTGCGAACTTACAAGTTAGTAGCAAAGGTGAAGTTTCAAAATTAATAACGAGTTTTGTCAAATAGTGGTTTACAATTGAGTAACAAATAAACATAATTAAGTTTTCTGGAATTCGATAAATCAGTTTGAATGAATAAAAATTATCGCAGATGACAGCAACTTATTTGCAGACTATTATTGGGTAAACGAAGAAACCCCAAACGTTGCTCAACGCATACGAATTCCGTATTCTAGCAGAACTAACTTCGAAGGATATATGCAGTTTTCAATAGTAAAAATGAAATGAAAAACTTTTGGTTTTGTAGCAAATGTTCAATTCAATATTTAATTGTTAGAAGTTACACAAAAAAATTATATTGACTGTTGTTAAGAATAGATAAGTAAGAGGTAGTCGAGTGGCATATGATATATTTTTCATTATTTCTTTTGTTTTAAGAGTTTCTTTTATTAAAAATTTGAAACAGAAATTAATTTGATTACATTTCTTACTACGAAAATTTTTATTAATTTTAAATATGGAAAAAATTATTCAATGTAATACTCACCTACCTCTATGCACTTATCTACTTTGTATCTAAATTCGCTGTACGCATCACTTAACAATACAGAACCAGTTTTTGGAAAATTTTTAGACGTGTTAATTGTAACATGAATACCAGGATATTTTGCGTTAAATTTATCAATGATCATTTGGAAAGTAGTTTCTCCGATTCCGTAACATTATTAACGATAATTATTGTTCTTTCTTTTTCTTTCCTTTTCAATTTCAAATACCGACAAATGTTTTGACTTCCATAGCATTCCTTTATCAAAAAATTGTATATAACATTTCCCCTGCAGATAGACAAGAAAAAAATTCTCAGTTCTTGTCTCGACATAATTAGGTCGATTTTGGGGTAGTTCGATATAATGGAGTCTTCATTCGAGATGAACATCGTAGAGTTTTCAGTTCGGAAACTGAAGGAATAGGAGAGATTTTTTGAAATTCTGGTCCAGGATCTGGTTTATCTGAAATAGAATTTTTAATGTCTTGAGAGGATGTTAAACAAGGAAGTGTGAAACCATTTTGAAGTTTCTGGTTTATCTTCATAAGTTTCCATTTTTGTCTTTGAACCTTCCCGTCGAATCCTCAGTTGAACATTTGAACTCAGTTAATAACATCTTACATAAGAGTTTGGCTACCGGGACAAATAATTAAAAGAAAAGGCAAAGTTTCATATGAGGCACAATCATATATTACATAACGAAAGTTGTAATAGCATATTACGCACTCGTGGAAAAGTAATTCTACAAGTGTAAATTGCTGTACAACTCGAGTGTTGTGCTATACGTTATCTACGATCACATTTAATTACTATTAAGAGATCAAAATTACTTTATTATTCAAGTTCAAAATAATCAATTTCGACTACTGTCAATTTAATGTGATGCGGATTCGTAGATCTAACTACAAGCGTGTGTAAAGTTAGGTGGAAATATTCTCTGTGCCCTTTTGTTACTTTATGCACGTTTGAAAACACCCGCTTTTTTAATCAATTACAGCAGTGGTCGTAGATAAACAATATTTTTTCTACGGTCGAATAGATTTGAAATTTTGTTTGTTATATGAAAAAGCAACCAGAATTTTTTTAAGTTGGTAGGCTAATCATTGTTATTCACTTTTAAATATAACCTTGTTATTCACTTTTAAATATATTATTATACGCTAAAAATCTGTCTTTTGCTTTGTTTGTGTTAGTAATTACATACTTTCTGGCTTTTTACTTTAATCTTCATTTAGGTTGCTTTGAAAGCGATAAGGAAAACCATTTTACATTTTACTTTACGCCCTGGTGCGTAAAAAGAACTTTTTATGCCCTGGTATCTACTTTAGACACGATTGTAGAAAAAGATATTGTATACAACACGTGTGCAAACGTATTTTTTTTATCTCGTGCTACTATTTACTAGGGATGACATACCCATATGTTTGAGCTTTAAATAATAAACTGCCCGGATATAGTACTCGGATAATCATATGAGCTCGGGTATCTACATAAATTCGGGTACTCGTATAAGTTACCCGAGGTAATAACGGGTACCTGAATAAAAAATATGATACCCGGGTAACATTTATATGGGTAGTATTCGGGTACCCGGGAACCTGATGTCTTCCCTACTGTTTATGCACTCGATAAAAAATATCTACTTTACACACTAGTTGCCTAAATAATTATTTTGAAATGCATTTAAAGTTTACAGATCAAATTTTCTTAATTTTTTTAATTAACTTTTGAAATGTACACATTTCAGAATGTTCTGTAAATCCATTAGCTTGTTTTAAAAGCAATTTATAATTCAAAATGGAAGATAAAATTAATATAAAAATGAACCTCAAATGCATTAAGTTAAAGTAAATATTTATGTGAAGGCGAAGGTATATAAGTAAGAGATGTCTTAGGCAGTTCGATTAATCTGCTACAATATGCGGTCCATTCTAGTTTCATCTGTTTTTATTCTTTGTGTTGCTTGTGCAAGTTTAAAAAATGGAAATGGTAAGTATTATATAAATGTTCGTTTTCGGATATTGCTTTAAAAAGCACAGTAAACTCATAAAAAGAGAAAGCTGCTCAAATTGTTTTTAATAGTAAATTTTACAAACAAAAAATATATTAAACATTTAATAACCTTGAATTTGCATGTCTTGAAGTTTATTGTTTTCTTATGCAAATGTTTTAGGCTAAGCACTGTGCATAACAAACTGCGAAGAAAGTGTGAAATAGAGGAGGTAGATATAGAAGTAACTTTTAATTTTTAAAGAAAAGAAAAATAAAAATGTGCCCTACTTTAAACAAGAAATAGAATTTCGAACTTTGTTTGTTAGTTACAGTTTACGCTTGTTGGAATGTTTATAAAGCAAATGTTAAGAGATCTCAAATATTCCCAACAAATTTCACTGCAAGTTTTAATCCAAGTCTGATTACTGAACGGCATTTGAGAGGAAATTGCACTTTTGAATAAAACAAGCTGTAGTAAACGCAGCTCTAATTTTTATACAATTTTCATTGTGTGCTCTTAACATTTATATCTATGTACTTCAATAACTTTTACCACACCAACCTCGTAATTTGTTTATGTATGGCTTAAGTCCAACTTATATTTAAGAGGTGTTTATAATGTGACATTTAGGGTTAGAGAACGTCATATTCTAAGTGATGCTTAAAATTAAGCAGAGCTTGAGAGTTTGGTGCAACTGGCCGTTAATGCTTTTTGCAAAATTCTGAATCAGGTAAATTTTTAATAAAAAAAGAATACATTTCAGAGCAAAAATCTTTTCTTGGTTGGCATTAGTATTTCGCTATAACGTCATCCTTATTTTTTTAAATGGCAACCCTAACGTTTTCGTACAAATTTTGATCGTCTTTCTTATCAGCAAAATGGTAATTTAAAAAAATCAGTACCTTACATAACAAGTTTTTCGAAAAAAATAGTCGTTACAATTGAAAAATACAATTTTATTTTATTTTAATGAGAATCTTGAAATTGAAAACAAAAACAGATAAAAAGTGAAAAAGGCTGTTCCCTATGAACCAATTGTTCTGATATTCATTGCAGCATAACATAAATTTTACACAAAATTCCTGACGATTTGGACCATGTCAATTTTTTTTTAAACTTGATGTGAAAGGCACTATTTTTTATATCACCCTTTAACTAATAAGAAGGACGATCAAAATCTGCATGAAAAAATTAGGGTTGCCAATTAAAAGAAATAATGATGGTATCACAGTGTGTAATTTTTATATTAAAAATTGATCTGTTATAGGATGTTGCAAATAAACATTAAATAAACAAATTATGAGCTTGGTGCGGGATTTTATCACCACTTTGTAATGTTTTTAATTGAAATTTAATGTTAAATCAGAATTTTTATTTTTCGCTTCCTAGTATAAATCACTCTGTATATCAAGAGATTTAATAAATGTCAATTCAAGATTGGCCATTAACAAATCCTGGCACGCCGTTATTTTATTTGACCTACTGAATTGTCTTTAATACGCTTTATAAATTATTGATAATTATTATGTGAAAAAGAAACAATTTATTATCGAGTAAAGAGTATATTTAATTACCACGGACATTTCGCAAACTCGATAATAATCTGTTTCTTTCTATCACGAGTAAGAACTGCACCAAACTCGTTGATAATTATCTTGGTAAAAATATTTTCGTACAGGTGGTAACTGTATTTAAACTAATGAATTGTCTTTAATAATATTAATAATTATTATGGTAGAAATTCTTTCAGAAATGAAACAATTACAAAAACTTCAAAATTTATTTAATATACGTTGCACACATTTCTTTCACATGTGTACAAGACAGATTAAGATACTGTCAATATTTGTATTGAATAGTTGAAACAAGAGTTCCAAATTATTTGATTTAAAAAAAAAGAGATATGATATATTTACAAAAAAGTCAGCATACCTATAGAGCAATTTTGTAACAAATCTTAAGAAGCACACAAACGTAGCGGTATTTAGGCAATCTGGTTGCTGTAATCTAATCACCTGGAAATTGCTTACAAATCTCCAAAATGAACGGGGCCCTCATCAAGTGCATACGAAAAAAATTGCCGGTGATCATCGCCACAGCACATCTGTAGCGGAATTGAAACAATCCGGTCACCTTGAGATCAGGTTTCGGTAACCAGATTGCCCGAATGTCGGCCGTCTGTGTGCTCCATGAGAAAGTATTTGAAAATGCCCAATCTTGTTTCATAACAAGTACGCAATGAACATGAATACCTAATTAAGTAAAGTTTTTATAACTGTTTCGCTGTTTGCTTATATTGATTTTTTTAAATTTTAATAAAATTAATTATAAGTTACGTATTTTATTTTTCGCCTTGTTTATAACGAATTTTATATGAACGATTATATGAAATAATTGCTACTGAGATTTTTTTGCTAAACATTCTTTTTGCTTTATATAATTAGAAGTTGCAATAAAATGGTTTTCTTACAGACTGCGTTTACCCTCGGAAAGTGGGAAATCAAGCAGGTTAGGTTCAAAATGCTCAAACACAACACAATGTAATTTGAAAAACTATTTACTTAGATTACTATTGGAGAGATTATTTTGGCGTAATACCGATGGACGCTGTGCCAGGAGGATATGACGAAATTGGTAATGTTACGTATATAGGACAATTGCCTGCAGCAGCACATCCGGGAATATATCCCGGAAATTTATATCCCGGGAAAAAAGAAGCAGTTGCATCTTTGGGAAAGAAAGAAATTGACGGCACATACGTTAAAGTAAGCACATATTTAAATTTACGTTAAAGTAAGCAGATATTTAAATTAATTTGATTAAAATATTCTTCCAGATTCTGTGTAGCAGTTCTGCGAACAAATTTGAGTGGATACAAACCACCGCATCTGATAGTCATTTACTTACTGATTATCACTGGGTGATAGGAGGAGCTCAGGGCACAGCTGTAACTTACATTGGTAGAGACAATTTTGAAGGTGAAGTTCAAATTGGTAGAGTCTTCGACAGTAAAAGCAAAGTCAAGGGCCTATGGCTTTACAACAAAGCAGGAGTACAACTCAATTTTCAATCTTTCGAGCTACTAGTTGTAGCAAGATAAAATTTGCTGGTATTAGCTTTGTTCGTGGAGCAGTATTAAACTACTTCGGAGCCGTTAAATTCATGTAAAATCTCAACACTCTGTCATTATTTTGTAGAGCAGGCCTTATTTTAAATAAATGAGGAAACTAGAAAATTTAAATTAATTACGCTGCCACCACCGGAGTTTTAAGGGACACCTTACACTTTTACTAAACATAAGCCTCATTTATTTATTTATAATTTTCATTGACGGAATGCGTGTGAACTTGAACTCAGAAGCTGTTAAAAGCAAATTAAAATGCAGAAAATATGCTCACAATAAAAGAACGATATTGGGGACAATACTCGAGTATATTAATATATTGTACAATGACAAAATTAATATTCATCTACCAGATTGGGATAATCCAAGAGGGGTTCAGCAGCAGAAGACTTCTTTTATAACTTCCCTTCTAGGGCTTCGTTGACATCCCTCGGAGAGAAGCTCTTGGTGAACGGTTTTCTTCTAATACCTTCATTTACACCCACATCAGGATTTTTAGGAATTCAACTCGCGTCGGAAAAAGGATTTGGCGATTTATAAAACTTGCGCGAGAATGACTTGTTGAACATTCGGTTCGAACGAGGGCTAAACGAACATTCTAAGACAAGTTAAATTAATTAACGGAAAAACAAAGTGAAAAAAAGGGATCAGGAACGTTTGCTTCAGACGAGGGCACAGATTAACACAGATACAAAGACTAGGCAATCCATATGTTTCTCATTTCGCCATTTATCCATCAAACACTTAGTTATGTTATGTTATGAGATTATGAAGCGCTGTGTACTATTAATCGAAAGATTCCACGTGATTTTTATTTCTATCTTTATTTGTGGATCAAAATCGAAAATTGTCGGAGGGTTACGGAATTTTGTCATGTGACATCAAAGACACAGCCTGGAGCCTTCGCATCTGGGTAATCTATGACGAGGGTTAGGCGAACATTAATTAATTTAGAATTTTTGTTTTCTGTGAAATCGTCTTGTTCACATTTTCAAATTGCCTACCTTTAAGCATAATATTAATTCATTAACATATACGACGCAACAATCTCAGAATTTTTGGAATTCGTGAAGCACCTGACGAGAATATGGATTCTCTTGTCCTATTTCTGCTAAAGCATAAAATGCATAATGAAATTATTCCAAGTGGCATTGATGTATCACATAGGATTGATACAGTACAGCATAATGTCCTTAGAACCATTGTAGTAAAATTGGTGTCTTATCGTACCTACTCGCAACGCTATCTTCAAGTCTAAAAAGTTGCTAAAGGGCACTAGAGTTGTTATTCTTTGATCTCACGGCAAACCGACGTGATGTGCTCAAAGCTGCTGGTGATAAATATGGTAAAAAAAAATTCTGGACACAAGACGGGGTGATTATCTGGATTCATAAGAGTAAAAGATTCCGTGCAACCTGAATTGAAGAAATCTCTGGAGAAGAATCTAATAAGAAATCTACATATATAAACTTTATCGCTTTTCCTTTTAGTTTCTCTAGAATTTGCCTTAGTTCAAATATTTAAGTTCATTCCTAGTATAAATTAAGTTCCTAATCTTTTGTTCTTTAAACTAGTGAGAGTCATTTAAGTTGCACTATGTTCTTAACTTAATGCAAATATTCTGCGTTTCAAAAAAAAATGAACCACCCTGAAGGAGCAAACGTAGAACTTTAAAAATGCATGGAAATAGGAAGTGCATGGAGACAAAAGCATGATTAAATAATGACAGCCATTTGTCACTTCTTAAAGAAGTTATCTCTTAGTTATCACCTGACAAGTCTTTTTGTTTCAGTTACCTTCTTTATCGTAATATTTCGCCGTATTAGTTTGCCTTTTTACTGGTGTACTTGTTGGTGCCTCCAACAATGCCACGAGTGCGAAGACGTGCAAATTTTCACCAACTTACACCCTTTGAAAGAGAGCGAATTATCGGGCTGCACGAAGCTGGCTTAAGCTTTCGGGAAATTGGTAGACGTGCAAGTCGACCGCACGCCACTGTGAGACGAACTTGGAGAGATTGGCAGGAAGAACACCTAGAAGCTCGTCGTGAAGGTAGTGGACGTCCCAGAGCAACACAAGAACGGGAAGATCGCCTCTTAAGACCCTTCAGAACCATCACGAGCTGTTGGAATCAATTGGGTAAGAGCAATTGGTCGAAAAGTCTCTATGAGCACGATTTATCGCCCTTATTTTCGTCTACCTATGACAATACAACATAAAACTACAGACTGCAGTAGAGTCAAGATGGGCAGCAATGGGACCATGAATGGGAAAAAATCATCTTTAGCGATGAATCCAGATTTTGCTTGTGGCATTCTGATGGGCGTGTACGGACCAGACGACCGAGAGACCAGAGGCAAAATTTACAGTATGCTCAGCGTCGCCATACAGTTTAACTTCTGGGGTAATGGTATGGGGGGCAATATGCTATGGAGGCAAGTCTTTTTTAGTATTCATTCCGGGCACACTAAACGCAAGGCATTACATTGGTACAGTTCTGGAACCTGTTGTTCTTCCATTTCTTCAAAACCTTCCAGAACCTGTCTTCCAGCATGATAACGCGCGCCCTCATATTGCCCACGTAACTTTAGACTTCCTAGTAGAAAACAATGTAAACATTTTGCTTTGGCCGCCAAGATCACCGGACTTAAACTCAATCAAACATATGTGGGACATGATGGACAGAAGACTGCATCAGTTACCTCATCCTCCCAACACGCTAGACGAATTGCGTCAACAGCTGCAGGTAGCCCGGAATGATCTCCCTCAAGAGACAATCGACCACCTGATTTCCAGCATGGCCAGAAGGGTTGCTGAATGTATAAGATACAGTAATCACTGATAAATTACCTCAATAATTTTGTCAATACGTAAACCTGGTATTAACGGTTCAAGTTTAATAAATAGAAGGATGCGTGTCTGGGCGTAATATCACTATCTGCTGAAATTCGGAGAAAAGAGAAATATAAATACGAGGGTAAAGCTGAATTTATTGGTTAATATTTTCTAGGATTTTATTTTAAATATGCTCGAAGTAATTCCCTTCAGCAATGATACACTTGACTATTCTTTCTTTCCACTCTTCAAAAGCTCTCAACCAATCATTTTTCAGAATACCTTCAAAATAAGTGTGAACTGCGGCATCAATCTTTTTCTGACGAAAACCTTCCTTTTCAGTCCAAAAAATAGCCAAAAGTCGCACATTGCTAAATCAGATGAATACGGCGGAGGTTCTATTACTTTTATATTTTTTCAGCCAAAAACTGGAGAGTTAAAGCTGCCGTATGGGACGATGCATTATAATGCATAATTCCCTTCTTTGGAACTTTACTGAACACTTCAGACAAACGTTTACCATTTAGCTGTAACTGTCTTTTGTCCATCTAGCTTAATTGCCTTTACTTGGCCCGTAGTTCTGAAGAATACCGCATACATAACTTTTTCATAGCTCGCTGCTTCTTGGTCATTGTTGGAGTTTCCTCATCTTCGTGAATTCATACACGACTCTCTTGGCGGGTAGGAACGTCGAAAAAGGAAATGTAAGTTTCGTCACCTGTCACTGTTTTGGAAAAAAATTGGTGTCCGCCATTATTTAAGAAATTTAAAGTTTCATGGCAAATTCTTACACGTTCTGCTTTTTGGAAATCAGAAAGGTGATGCGGCACTAACCACTTTTTTTTAAATGCAAGTGATCGTGTATGCTTGTTCTAACAACTGAGGATCCAATCTTGAGTTGAGTTGATGGTTAATTCCATTTTTTTACTTGTAATATCACTTTAAAAAATTAGTAACTTGGGTTCTAACGAACCTAACTTCAACAACTAAACTTCAAATGAATAATAAAGAATTGCTCTAAATAACACTATATGTTTTGTTTTTCACAGCCTACTAGATTTTCTTATTCTCAATAAATTCAGCTTTACCCTCGTATTTAAAATTTAAATTTAAAAATGAGGAGATGCAATACATTATTAATTTTTATTTGAATAAGTAATGTTAGACTTAATTGCCCATTTAATCATTTGTTTGTCTGCATCACTTGTCATTTTCACGCAGTTTCAAAGTTCTGCATCTACTCCTTCTACTCATTTTTTTTAACCCATCGTGCACAATAAATAAAAAAACCAGGGAGAGATTTGTAAGTGCGCATAAAACATGCTAAATGACATGTTAAAATAAACAAATGAGTTATGCTTCATTCTATGGTTGACTTAAAAATTAGACGAAAAATTCTATAAATAAAATTTTTTACACGATGATGAATATGAAAACCAGTGACAGAAAAGCGAAATTATATTTTTTTAAATGCACGCAAGTATAAAAAATCGGTTTTTTATCATAGCATCATTTTTATGGGTGTATGGAACATTTCTTACATACCAAAGTTCATCACTCGATCAGATCTGCGAAACAACAAAGTAAAGAGCATCTTATTTATTGATTTTTGAAATGTATTTCAAATTTACATATCAAATTTCCTTAATATTTTCAATTCACTTCTAAAATGTGCTCATTTTAGAACGTTCTACAAATCCATTAGTGCGTTTTAAAAGTAAGTTACTAATAGAAAATGAAATAAAACCCAAATGCATTAAGTTAAAGTAAATATTGATGTGCAGATGAAAGTATATAAGTAAGAGATGTCATGCAGTTCAATTAATTTTCTAGAATATGCGGTCCATTCTAGTTTCATCTGTTTTTATTCTTTGTGTTGCCTGTGTAAGTACCAAAAACGGTAAGTATTATATAGATTTTCGTTTCCGGATATTGTTTTAAAAGACATCTATTGTTTCTATTTTAATATCAAATTTAAACAAAAAATATATGTAACATTTCGTCGACTTAGTATAACAAGGTCTTAAATACAAATTTGTTTGAAATTGTGTACAATTACAAAATAGTAAATAAGTAACTCGTAACTCTTAGGCCCAGTTTTGGCAGAAACAACCTATTACATGCCAGCTGCTTTACCAAGTAAACTATTGCGATCCAAAGATCGAAAGTTAATCGCTAAAATATTAAATATAAATTAGAACCAATTAAATGAATGCACTAACATAACTTATTAAGCATCACTTGAAGGAATAGAACTTCTTATAATTCTTTATAATTGTTTTGCCGTTTGCTTATACTGATATTTTTTTTTATTTTAATAAAGTTAATTATACTGTAAGTTAAGTTTTCTTTTTCGCCTTGTTTATAAATAATTTTACCGTAAATGTACCAGTAGCTGAGGTCTTAAGGTGGTATATCAGATAATTTATTTTATCAATGTCTTATTTAAAAAACTTTTAAGCTATTTCTTGTTTACATTAAATCTTTATGAAATGATAATTACAATAAACTTTTTAATCAACTAATATAAATATTGATAAAATTTAAATTCAATTTTAAATGAAAAAAGTACAGATGTACCAGAAGCTGACAGATCTTGATCCAGTAGTGGATATTTTGTGTCCCAGTAGCTGACAAAGAAAATATTTGGTAAGGAATTCTTATCTAAGTACTAAATACCTACACTGTAGAAAAAAGGTTTAAAATAAATGCTATTGGTAAGTATAAAAATATATATTTTAAAGAAATATATGAAAAATTCTAACACATCAAAGCTTATTCTTGGCACCTTGTAAATTTTGGAAGCAGTTGAAACCTGCATCCCAAATTTAACTGCTTCCAATGCTTGCTGCATATCCAACTCTGAATACTTTAGTATCTTTTTATTTTCCATTTTATTCGAAAGAGGAACTAGGTGTCAACAACTACCATCAGTAAAGATTTCTTAAGATTATTTTGTCATTTAATCTGCATACTCATTACTAGAACCTGAAGCTGATGTCCCAATACCTGATAGAATAGAAAAAATAAGTAAAATGTAACTTTAGAACCATTAAAGGCATGTCAGGCAGTGGTCCATCTAATACTGTAAAGGAGATAATTCGTTTTAATAAAAATCGCGAATTATCCATACAGATGTGTAAAAAAAATTCACTCTATATTTTTTAAAGTAAGTCCTAGTGCCTGACATTTGAACATCAGGTTCACGTTGCGTACAATTTTATTGCACCAAAGCCTGATACATAATTTTTTAGAAAAGTAAATAATTTTAAATGTTTAGCTGTTGTTTTCAGTAAAATTTAAGATAATTTAAAAACATTACAAGTGATAAAACATAGAATAGAAATAGAAAAATTATATTGCTTAATTAAATCATTCATGTTTTTAGCTTATCTGATAAGATTTTTGGCGTAACACGGACAGATTAGTTGACGTGGTCTTTTGCGGCATTCCCGCCAAACCTGCGTTAACTTTACCGCGAAAATGGTGACGCCAACAGTAGCCCAAATAATAGAAATGTTCCTAGATTTAAGTAGACTTAATTTCATACAGTAATTATTTTATTTTTGTCATAAATAAAAAAATACTGTCAACTATTGGGCCACTGTCAGCAACTGGTACATTTACGGTATATGAACGACTATATGAAATAATTGCTACTGGGATTTTTTTGCTAAACATTCTGTTGCTTTAAAATGGTTTCCTTACAGATTGCGTTTATCCTGGGAAAGTGGGAAATCAACCAGGTTAGTTTCAAAATGTTTAAACGAAACACAATGTAATTGAAAACTCTTTACTTAGATTACTATTGGAGAGATTATTTTGGCATAATACCGATGGATGCTGTGTCAGGAGGATATGACGAAACCGGTAATACTACGTACATAGGACAATTGCCTGCAGCAGCATATCCGGGAATATTTCCTGGAAATTTATATCCCGGGAAAAAAGAAGCAGTTGCATCTTTGGGAAAGAAAGAAATTGACGGCACATACGTTAAAGTATGCACATATTTTAGTTTTGTTAAATAATTTGATTAAAATATTCTTCCAGATTCTGTGTAGCAACTCCGCGAACAAATTTGAGTGGATACAAACCACTGCATCTGATAGTCATTTACTTACTGATTATCACTGGGTGATAGGAGGAGCTCAGGGCACATCTGTAACTTACATCGGTAGAGACAATTTTGAAGGTGAAGTTCAAATTGGTAGAGTCTTCGACAGTAAAAGCAACGCCAAGGGTCTTAGGCTTTACAACAAAGCAGGAGTACAACTCAATTTTCAATCTTTCGAGCTATTAGTTATAGCAAGATAAAATTTGCTGGTATTAGCCTTGCTTGCAATCCCGGACTAATTCGGAACCATCTAATCCATACATTCATGGAAGACATTTGATTTTAACGGTTCCGAACTAGCCCGGAACTACTCGGCGGACAAACCTATTATTATTTAAAAATGATGACGTACTTAGAAGGTTACAAATATTATTTTTACTACATAAAATTCTGATGAAATAAATTGAGTTTTATTGATGAATTGTTTCTATTTCTTGTTATGTAAGAGACAGGGTTTTGAAAATGACGAAAGCCAAAACCTGTTGGGACACAACAAATAAAAATGTGCTTTAGAAGAGAAAAACAAATACAATTTAAGTAGAGTTTCTTTCATACTAAAGATGTTCTTGGATCTAACCTACTCGTTTTAATGGGTCAGTCAAATGCCATTCTAAATAGGCTTCCAAGTTCTACCTACTAATGCGACAGAAATTCACGGTCACATTTTATAGTAACAACTTAATAAATAATAATCGAAGAAGCTTTAGGAGGTACTACATTGAGGCTATTTTTTATTTGAATGGCTAGGTTAACACTACGAGTTGATCCTCAAAACCTAAGACATCCCTTGAGAATACCCCAGAGCAGTGAATCGAAAACTCTATTAGTTCGAGTTATGCCAAAGTAATTTTTCTGACATATATCAAAATTAATATAAATTAAACAATTTTTCGAAAGAGTAATATTCCATTTTATGTAGGATGTATAATTTAATTTCCATAATAATTTGGTAAGAGTTTTGAGAGTTACCTAATTTCAAAAGAAAGAATTTGTTGGCAAAATGTTGTAACACGACATATCATACGCTCTTTTTAAGGGATCAATTATATGACAAAGGAATACGTCCTCTTTTCTACATTAAAGTAAAAAGAGCTTACGATTTTTCATTTCGATAATTTTAATTAAAGTATTAGAATAAATTTTGCACAGTACCTTATTTTGATACCTGTAGTAAGCTTCAATAAAATTGTAAAATCCTATGTTTCTGAAATCTATAATTAAAGTAGATTCTTGTCCGGTGAAATTTCGTAATAAATTGTTATGAAATGGACACTAACGCTCACTATCTATGAAATAGAGCGTTAGTGCCAATTTTAGTGTATTTTTACATGTATAAACTCTTTCCTAACATTTTCTATATTGCCAGTTACTAATTTTCATAATTTTCATCTGGTAAGAAAACTTGATTTTTTAAAATATTTTCGTTATGTCACTTTTGGTTATACCGAAAGTCGTCATTAACTTTCTTATTTTAAATGGAATGCTATCCTTTTTATTGCAAATTCTAATTGTACACATTATTCTAAATAGAAAATATTAAGACTTCCCTATCCTAAATGTAGCCCATTTTGAGATGTTTTCAAATTTATTTGAAACATTGTTTTGACGACCTTTAATTTATTTATTATTATTCATGTATTTAAGATACTTTAAAATGTCAAACTTTAAGTGACATATCGTTAGAGAGTATAATCTTCAGTCTTTCTTTCAATTCATATCCTAATAATCCCTGAAAAATTCAAAGGCTAGTTATAATATGGTGCCGAAGATCATTATGTTTAACTGCCCAAAACTCAATTTTCGTAAATGGAACACCCTGTATATTTTACATCATGAGATACAAAATAGAATTCTATCTCGATTGGTATCAGCATTCCCTTCATCTATTTTTTTTTTAGTTTTCTTGTTATCAATAATTGTTTATCTTGCAATTGTGTATTTTTAATTTTACCTAAGAATATTATAATCGTTAATTTTAGAAAACGTACCACAAAGTTATAAAATTAAAATAGATCTTGCAAATTTGTACTTAAAAATTTTAAATATTCGATATGTGTTGAAATTAATGCAGCTGTATTGTTTCGAGTAGGGATACCGATACCCTATAATTTTGTTACCCAGATACTCGCTTTTGATACCCGGCAATTACCCTTTACCCAGATACCCTATAAGTATCGAATAGTAACTGCGATTTAACAACCGAATCTTTCAATGAATTTTTTGTACATATTCCCGAAAAAATTTTGAAAGTGCAAAATTTTTCAAGTAAAACCTCAACTTTCGCACTTCGGTGATGAATTATTCTCTTTTCGAATTCGAATCTGTTACTGTTAGCTATGTGAGAGACGTAATAAATAATTTACAAAATAAAACAGTACTGATTATTTGGATATCTGTTAATGTAGTAAAGCATTTGAAGAATGTAATTTTAATTCCATTCATAAAATTAATAAATCAGAGCATCACTTCAAGAATTTTCCCAGATGTTCTAAAAATCGCTAAAATTATCCTTACCTATGTTATTTTAGTAAATTAAAAGAACCCTATATGTATATTTGTTAGGATAGAAATATTTTGTATTTATTTTATTATTATAATTTGTTAAAAACAATGTACACTACCTTATAATCTTCCAGAACTCAAATGAAATTTAATTACTTGCAAATATTTAATTCAACTTTCTGTTTTTACCTAGAAAATGTCGAATGAAATACTAGAAGTCTCGGTATCACCAACAACAGAGACTTGGTTTCACGAGAAATTCAACGAAGTCTTCGATGATGTGGAGAACTTCTGGGGCTGCAATCTCAAGACTCCAGAATTGACTTCTGAACCCCCTTGTCATGAAAAACAGTCCCATCACTTCAAAGAACCAATCCAGGTCGATGACGCAACACAGGGAAGCTGTTCACATCCTTCAACGTCACTAGAAGATACCATCAGGGACAAGCCTCAAGAGTACTTCTTCAAAAAGAACGGTGGAAGGCGCCGTATAGTTGTAAAACTGAAATTTCAAAATAAATATGACTTTTCAAAATAGAAGCCATATGGCTAAGTTTACTCAAAATGTAATCATATAATTAGGATCAGATAGAAAATGTCTAATTTATTTCAACTTTTAATTTTGAAATTCATTCATTTAAAGGTTTTACATTTTTTTAATTTAAGGTTACACAGTCTTTGCCTATTTATTTTGCTATAAAAGGGAGAAAGCCTGTTTGATTTGGGAAGTCAACTCTTCAAGCTGAACAAATCAGTCTTTATTAAGTAGTGAGTTGTGAAAGAAGTAAGATCTTTTGTTTAAATAATTTAGATTGAAAATGCAAATTGATTTGAATTTAATTGTGTACATAATTTAATTCGAATTTTAAAGTACATTTACTTTAAAATTTATGATTAAATTTATTTCATTGTTAACAGCTTGGCAAAATTTTGTATTGTGTGAAAACTAATAAGAATTATTTTAATTTTTGCCGCACACAAAATTTTTGTTTAAGTTATTTAAAGGCGTTATCAACAGATTTCTAAACAAATTCCGTGTGATTAGACAGGAGGAATAATCTTGTCTGTATCGTGGCAATTTGTTTATTTTAAAGTTTGAATTAATCAATTACTTTAAACAACAACACAGATTGTATCATTCACATAAATGTTAATGATACAATTCTGATAAATAAATTAAATTAACGTTGGTTAATTAAAATGAAATCAAAAACTTACCCATTGCAACAATTTTCGTAACCATAGTTACTTCTGTTCGTAATTTGACTTTTCCTGTTTATTTGTGTCTGACAAATTGCCTTTCGACAACTTATTTTGCCAACAAAAGTAAAATAATGTGCAATGACAATTTGATTTCACTTAGAAACTAATATCTTATACGAAAATCAGTAATCTTTAAATTTAATCGCTAAGCTTTAAATCTAATCGAAAAAATTGTAGAGGCATAAGAAAAGAGACAATGTGTTGATGTGGCCTTTTGTGATTTAAGAAAAACCTGTGTAGGAATCACACTTGGTCATTAAATAAATTGGAAACTTTAAATTTGAGTAACTTAAGTTGCCGATTAATTAAATCTTATCTTGATAACAGAAAATAGTATACGCGCTTTAACAATTAGACATCTTCTATGGCCGAGACAAAATATGGGGTTCCACAAGGTTCAATTGTGGGTCCTATTTATTTCTGATATTAAACAAGTAATTACATTATCGAAACCCTTTTTATAAGCCGAGACAGAGACAATGTTAGACAAAAATTTATTGAATTACAAATTTTAACACTTCCTTCCACGTACATCTATCTTTGTTTCAGTCTTACGCACTTGAACAAAAACTTGCGTACAGTACTGATATCCATGATTTCAATACGAGATATGCTTCTGATATTAGATTAGAGTTTAACAGATTAGAAAGTAAAATTTTGACTGCAAGTCGTCTGGATTGCAATGTAGCCTTTGAACATCCTCTGTATAGTTATTTCAGCCCTAATTAGGGCTTCATCAGCAGAAAACTAACTCGAGACCTCCATCGCAATCCCAATGACCAATAAGATTTATGCAAAGATAGAGCGTAAATGCAAACATGCTACACAGTCGTGACACCGAAGGACTATTATAGGTCAGAAAATAGACGCTCGGTGTCGCGATCATGTGACAGATTAGAAAATAGCAGAAATTCCCTTGTCGAAATTCTATAATCTTTTACCGGCTTAAGTAAAACGTCTAAGTTATTTAGCAGAAGTTTCAAAACAAAGGGATTCCGTCGTCTTGTTGTAGGTCCGTTTTTCATTTTTATCTAGATCATGGAAATTTTGAGAATTCATTTCTTGTAATATGGGGAAACCTCTAGCATTAAAAAATATAGGTGTCTCTTAACTGTACAGTGTTCCACTTGAAAAAGTAAACTTTGTAAATATTTTGAAAAGCTAATTGCAATCTTATGATTAATTTTCTTCAACTGAATATCACCGTACCAATAACACCACTAATAACGAAATTAACAATAGTGCGACTGTGGATTTGAACAAGTTGTTTATAAAAATTGTAATTTAATTGATGCAATTAATACATAGAATACACACAATAAGGTTTTATGATTTTTCTTGTAATTTGAAGTTTGAAAAAGTTTATTTGGATAATATATTATTATACTAATAGAATTTTATTTAATAAAATATTTATTTCCATGTAATAATGCCTTTCCTATCGACCGCAGGTACTATCGCACAACTTTTAAATTACAATGCTTTACGATGAAAGCGTACGCTATCATCATATCAGTTCTATTAAAATTATTAAAGGTGGAACAATACGGACAAGAACTAGTTGGTTTGCTCCCTGTATTGTTCTTCGGATCGTTCACTCATACATAAAATATAATGTCCTCACCGTGCTTATAGATCGATGCATCCAGTTCGTGCCTGTAAGAGAATGAGAAACAATTTGAAACGAGGTGAAAGAGAGAGAGAGAAGATCGTATTTAGGATCCTAACAGGTTGGGCAATACTCAGTCCTCGGCTGTATTATGTGCGGTCTACACGGAGGTCCTGAACCGCTTGCTTTCAGGAGCGCTCGCTGAAAAATACGAAAGCGTCGCTTACGGTTCTCATTTTTTTTTTGGTGCTTTGTCCGCTCTTTACTGTTTACTTAAGGTATGTTGACATTTATATCACGCTTGAGTTGCGAAGTTGAGGATTAATTTATTCTGCTTACCTGTTGTGCGCGCTTTCAGTTTTGCTAAATTTAAACAGCCCGCAGATGGCGGTGGTTATTTGTAATACTGTTGGTTGTTATGATTAAATGTTTTAATTGACAATGATGTCCCCAGCTAAATAAAACGTAACTGCTGTAATTATACACAAATATAAAATGTAAATGTATTTTAAACAGTATAAATTAGTGAAAGAAAATTTAAAAAGTATAAATTAATTAATCGTATAAAATAGAACTTATTTTACATTTTCATAATAATAAACCTAAAGCGAATTATTAAATAGATGCTATATTCAAATGATATTTAATATGCTTGGTAAAATTTAAAGAAGAAAAAGGTTAATTTGTACAATATATATTATTATTAATTAGTAAAATTAATTGTAATAAAAAAGTCGAATATCAGCAAAAAAATATAAAAATTGTATATTGTGACGAAATTTTAAAATCAAACTATGAACACGAACATTTACAATGTTCAAATTTACGATAAAAAGACATGAAATATTAGATTCAAAATTAGTTAAATATTCTCTTATGTTACATGTAAAATATCACAGACTCAGAAAGATTCTTAAAATATATTATTTAAAATTTGTAAAATAGTAATTCTAATTTAATTTAAATGAATAAATAATATTTCTAGTTTTGTTAAAATTTGACGATACAAATTTATATAGAAACTTTGACTATAAATTTATTAATTTATTTGAAACTCTTAAAAAATTTTAATCATTTTTATTTTAAACCTAAATAAACGCACCTAAATAACACGAATTAAATATCAGGCCTGCTAAGGGAAGAATGCGGTAAATTAACATAAATGTGCACAATAAGAGAAAAATTAGTATGGTTAGTAGTGATTTTTGATTTACATCAAAAATATAAAAACAATACAAATTATATATACAGGTGTCCTAGAATTACTACTCTTAATTTTCGTAAATAATAGAGAATTGTAATTAACAGTGACACATAGACCCTACAGGATTAGATGGTTAATGGTTAATGTCATTGGCGATGACTGAATCTCAAACGATTAAATGCATTCTAATGAAAGCTTTTACTTCCAGTCGTCTGATAGCTATCGCTCGCCTCCGTAAAAAGGTATCATCATATTTTATTATAGCAGCGATCAATTTTATGATCCTGTAAAACGCATGTGTTCAGTAATTAAATGCCTCTTCATTAATAATGGAGTATAAAATATTTCAAAATATTTGAAACTCGTAATACTATTAAATTATTAAGCATTAAGGATCGTAGTCTATTTATGACCATAACGGTAAGTATCTTATGAGGTTCAAATAATTAGAAATGTTCTATACTCAAAAATATTTTCTTATCGATATAAAACGGTAAACTTAATCAGGCTTAAATATTGAAATAATAACTTTGATGGAATATATTAACATTTGAAGTAATAATGTTCAACGGAAAACATAAAACATAAAAGCGATTTTTAGGGCTACGTTTCGTTCGTTTTAATGCGTTTTAAATCGCCTCCTCTAATCCCCCAATATTCTCACTAGTCAACCTTACTTTTCCTTGCAATTCCTCACCTCCCTATTACTCCTAAAAATTCAAAATTTACTAAAAAAGCCCCCGAACCGGCGGATAAGAAAGCAGGAACTGAAAGCAGCTCCTTGTATATATCCTCATGGGATCTACACCTTCCAAATTTTATTCAAGTTTCAATGTTTCCTTGTTAGAAATGCAAATTTATTTCGTTCAAAGTTTTTAAGTTTTATCTCAAAACTAAATTATAAATTTATACTAAATCAATATTCCTCATATTTGCTCATACTTTTAGTTTTATTCGGTGATTATATTGGGTACCGCATTTCCTATTAATTGAGTACTTGTGAAGCTATTGTTCTAATATGCATATCTAATGTTAAAGGAAAACGTTGTCCTTCACTTTTGATCATGGTGTCGTTTAAACAACTGAATTGCACCTCTGCAGTTGTTAAAAGAGTATATTTCGTCAAAACGAAATTTATTTATTTATTTATTTCATAGAAACAAACAGATACTCCTAATATTAATGTTTCTATATAAAATAAACAGAAAATTATGTTAAATTTGCTATAGAATTGTATAAATGAAAAACTTCGAAAATAAAGGAAAATTTAAATTACTTCATTACTTCATGTGGACTTATAGATCTAAACGAATATTAAATACTAAATATTAAATGTTGAATATTAAATGCTAAGTGGTAGGGGATGCACAAACAAGGAACAGAATTAGTTGTCAAATTGATTATTTGGAAACAAAACTAGAAACCCGGCAGATTTAG
Source organism: Serrognathus titanus (assembly GCA_039766575.1). Taxonomy (NCBI): domain Eukaryota; kingdom Metazoa; phylum Arthropoda; class Insecta; order Coleoptera; family Lucanidae; genus Serrognathus; species Serrognathus titanus. Next base: position 54,836,718 of record CM077912.1, read on the forward strand.
TAAAGATATATTTAGATACACCAAAAATCTCTAAAAATTGATAATAATCATAGTATAAACTACAAATTTTATGAACATTTGAGTTAATATGCAAAGCAGGTTGCGGCCTAATACTGTAAAACGGAACATGCAGTCTAAATAAAGATAGCAGACGAGCGTTATCAAAAAAATTATTAAAAACTTTGAACAAGATGTTTAACATTGCCAATTCACGTCTGCGTTTCAGTAGTAGTAATGTAAATTCATTTCTTATATGCTGAAAAGACTCAAAAGGTGGATTCCTTTTGTATTTTTTTGAAATTTAAAAATTTTAGGAAGTTATTTTGAACTTTCTCAATATGTGTTTCATAAATTTTAGTTATTGGACACCAAACCATGGAGGCAAATTCAAGCTTAGAGCGAACAAGTGCATTATATAAGGAAATAATTGAGGGTAAACTGGAAAAATCTTTAGTATTCCTTTAGTGATATTTTGAATGTGTTCGGAAAACCTGAAATTATAATCAAAAGTAACTCCGAGGTCTTTTATCGTGGATTTACGGGGTAGAGATATTTTATTCATCTTATAGTCGTAAATAATTGGATGATTATTTCTACTAAATGAAATAATAGAGCACTTATTAATGTTTAGCGGCAGCTTGTTATTAACAGACCAGCGCTATGTTATTGATGTCATATTGTAAAAGCAAAGAATCATTAATAGTAGTAACTTCTTTATAAATTTTACAATCATCTGCGAAGAGTAAGCACTTGGAGTTCTTTATAACAGATACAATATGGTTTATTAAAACTAAAAATAAAAGAGCCCCAAGTTGCTTCCCTGAAGAACACCTGATGCAGCTTGGAGTGCATCCGATAATGCATCCTTGTAAAAGACAAACTGACGTCTATTGCATAAGTAAGAGCCAAAGGAGACAAATTTATTTGAAAAACCAAAGAAATTTAACTTCTTTAACAATATGTCATGGTTGACTCTGTCGAAAGCTTTCGAAAAGTCAGTGTAAATGGTATCTACTTGATGTCCAGCTTCGATGACCTTCGATAACTCTTCTGAAAACAGCAGCAAATTGGATTCTACCGATCTTCCACAATAAAACCTATGTTGTTCAAGAGCTATTTTGGATTTGACTTGCGAAAATTATTATATATAATTTGTTCAAAAGTTTCGATATTATTGATAGTATAGAGATTGGTCGATAGTTGCATTGGTTTCCCCAGATTTAAAAATGGGAGCATTTTTTTAGTATTGTAAATGCGAAATTAGCTAGGATTATCTAATATTCTGCAGGTATTTGCATATTGTCTTTAAGTACATTCCTTTAAATAAAATATTTTTTAAGAAACGCCATACGCTACATATTTAAAATTTTTAATTCAACTATAATATGCAATAACAAATGCTCAACGTTTCTCTATCAAGCGATAGTGAAACGTTGAGCATTTGTGCCATTTTCAGTGTCCGTTTGAGATAATTCATTACACAATTTCACCGGACAAGAATCTACCTTAATAACGGTAATATTTTTATTTTTTAATCTAAATATATATTATATATTATATATATATACTGTTATATATTTGAACAAATTTCCATTTTCTATAAATTATATAATAGTATATCGGTTTCTAAATTGAGTTTTGTATTTTGTGACCCTTAATTTAAGGATTTTAAAATAAATAAGTAAAACACACAACCTAAAATGATTTGTAATATGTAACCCTGAATCACTTACAAGGGAAGTATCCGAACCCGAAAATTCAAAAAAATCTGAAACTTTGATCGAATAGGAAATCTGTGCAGATTGTAGATTTTCAGTCTATTGGGTTTTCATATCGTCAAAATGGTAGTAATAAATCCAATTAACATTATTCATTTGTTGATGTTGACGTAAAATTTTACTAATAATGAAAATAGAAGAATGGTGCCACCACCTCAGAAGCAGGAGTTACACGATATTTTTTGCGAATTAATCAGTAGAAGCATGGTAGATACGTCTTTTTGAACATGAACCTCCACATACGTCACTTTTCATTGATGAAAATGAACCACCCACATTTGAAGATCAGAGAGAGTTTATAGAGGAAAAACAAACAACCTGTACGGATGAAGAACATGTAGGAATCCTTAGATCTGATTACATGTTTCAATTTTTTTTGAATTTTCGGGTTGGGATACTTCCCTTGTTAGTAATGTTAATATACCAATTTTCAGTAGTTCCAGGAAGGCACGGAAGCAATCTTCTACGTATATGGAGATTCCACTGTATTTCAATTTGATTAGGTGTTTTAAACGTCGTTTACTAAACCAAATATCTCTCTACTTTAACAATTATCGGCCTAGCATTAATAATGGTTTTATCAAAATACGTGATCGTTACCAGATACATAACTGCATGGAGAATGTTGTTTAAAATTGGAACAAATGAAAGAATATTCATTAAATAATTGTATTACAAGTTTATTATGAAAAAATTAGTTTAAAAATAAAACAGCAAATCAATAAAATATTCAAGGCATTTAATAAATGTACGTATAATCAAAATTTAAAAGTTAATAATATAAAAAATAAGAGCTTTTATTTATTAATGACTTCACATTGACCGCTTCATCAAGCTAAATGATAAAATAAAATATCAGTGAGACTTAGACATTTGCAATGTTTTCAAAAGTTATTTCCAAGAATACTCATTACAAATTCAAAAAGTATAAAATTTATAAATTTTATTGCACGTTGGTTTTGATTGCAGTGGATTCCTCGAGCATCCTATGTACAGCTGTTTGGGGGCCTACAGTCGAAGTGTAGCTTGACAATTCCACTGCAAACCAAATCGACCTGTCCTAGTTATTCGGTTAGGACCAAAATAGCTGTATAGAATGGCCCAACGATGCGTATTTCTTCTGTGAGGCCTACAGCAAAAAAAATTTTTTTTTAATCGATAAAGAAATTTATATTAGACACCATGCGGCATATTGTAAAATTATCTTTAACTATACAGAGTGATCAGAAAAAGGTGATTCGTAGAAACTATTTTTTTTTAATGGAACATCGCTGTATATTTTTAGAAATTTGGATGCGCCGCAGTGAACTGATTATAATATATAAATATATATTAATTTCATGGAACTACTTTCGTAAAATAATTTTTTTTCTTCAAAAAATCTTCAAAAATTCAGTCAGTTTGAATATGAATTTCTGATTACTGAGGTAACACAGACCAACGAAAATCTAACGCGATATTTTTAAGACTTTTGCCTATAAAAAAATGTGAACAAAATTAAGATATATTTTTGTATTATACCCAGCGATCGATACTTACGAAACATTCGGTATCTCATTTTTTTAAATGGAACGGCCTACTTTTTATTTCAGAAATAGATAGCAGTTAAATGTAGCTTTCTGCTGATATAAGGTTATATACTACCTTTATTTTTAACGGTTTCGTCACTAGAAATTTTCTTTTTGTAAGTATTTGAATGGTCGGTTTTTTAAACTACACATCCGATGTCGCTACCAGTCGGAATATGTATTTTTGCTACAAATTTAAAATTTACGTCTCTTAATTAAGTCTACTGTTTTTTAAAACCTTGAAAAAGAAATAAAAAATTCCGAAAGTTCGGTAACATTTTAAAATACATAAATATTTCCAAAATCCTAAAATGCCCAAATTACGAACTGCGAACTGCGAACTTGAACACTTTTTACATAAAGGTTTACATGTCAAAGCATATATTTAACGTGTTAAATTAGATTTTTGAGTTCCATAAAAAGCTCGTCATGCGAACAGTTATGTGATGAATACGAAACTTCTTCGCCCCAAATTGTAAAGCTTTAATCGATTGAGAGCTTCTTGATAAAAGATCTGTCCACGTCCGTCCCAATTTAGCAGAGATGGATCTCTCTTTAAAATCAGGAACTCCGATTAGTAATTGCATTTCCTGAAAACAAAACCCATTCAACTTATTCGAGTTGTAGATATTAATTCTTACATCGAGATTTGTACTCCAGCTAATTTGTGCGTTTATTAATATTTATGAATACAAAGAGGGAAGGATAATTCTAAAGGTACTTTCCTTTTTAGGAGCAAAAGATTGATTTTAATATTTAAATTCGACTTTTAAGGACGTATTTCAAACAAACGTGCAATTATTTATTGAAGGAAAGTCTTTTGTTAAAATGATTTCAAGTAATAATTAAAACGAAATTTACAAGCAGATATAAATTTAATGTCATCAACAGCTTTACAATATTTGGAATTATGAAGTGGATCGAAACCACTGTTCTACAAAGTTGTTATAATAACGAGAATCATTTGCAAGTATAGAATTCATTATCCTAGAAGCTCCAAGTTTATGCGGAATTCACGATTGACTATTTTGCAAGCGCCCCTACAAAAACACAAATAATATATGTATTGAAAGAATTTAGCTCATATTAATGCCTCCAAATTTGTTTTATTATAAGAAAAGGCAATTCAAAGTAGAATAAATGAATATTTTAGATAGATTGTTTGGCACCAAAATATTTTATAACACATATATTTCATTCATCTTAGAAAATATATTCTATTTATGCACCAGGTGTAATTTCTGTTTATTTAATTAAACAATCACAAATTAATATTTACATGCTTTGATGAAGCAAACACTTTTTGCTTGCGTAAAATCTCAGCTGACATTTTATATTACTGATGAAGTGACGAGTAGGTATGCGTATATTGATACGCACAATGTCAAATTTGTTTGTTTGTAGTATCATTGACAGGAATAATTGACGGACAAAAAATTGTTTGTTCTGCAATTATAATTTTGGTACAAATTCCACAAAAATTAAAACGTTCATTGTTTGTCAAAACGCTAGCGTATTTTAGCAAATACCTTCATTCCAAAGGTTTTTTTATTTGCAAGTTTTCATGTTTATTTCATTTCACATCAATATATATTTAGCATAAATAAATGCAGATTTCTACAGCGTGTACTATTTAACCGGGTTTCTTCAATAACGCTGTTCCTGTTGGATATATGAAAACATGTTTCATACAAAAGTTTTAGTCAAAAATTTTGTGATGATAATTGATAAAAGTTACATCTATATTTCCCGAAATCCATAAATAAAACCTAATGTTTTTAAAACAATTAAACTTAGGTACGGGGACTTAAAATAATGTGTTAAACTTAAATTCGTTATAAGATATTCCATTTAAAATATCAAAGTTTACACATCGCACAGATAAATTCGAACATCCTGTATATTTCAAAAATTATGCAGAGCTAGAAAAGATGAAACTTTTGTATAAAATTTTTTTTCATATATTGAACAGGAAAAGCGTTTTTGAAGAAACCTGGTTAAACGCCACACTCTGTATAGTTTGAAAGTTACGATTTTTTGCGCAAAGCATAGGCACTCTTTTCCTTCTATCTCAGCTGAGGTATATTATTCAATTATTACTTTTTTAATAATGTTACATACCGCATCTAATTTGTAATTTGTCATGACATAACTTCTTGATGTTTCGAGGAGGTTCAAAACACGCTTTCTATATTATTGCTGAAATATTTTTCGCTGGTTTGACAACGTTCTCGAAAGAGGGAACCTCTGTAAAAGTAAAACCTAGTGCGAGATTTGAATCAGTTTCTATTTAAAAACGAAATGTGCTGGTAAATATCAAAATGTAGACTGATAAAGTAACAGAAATATTAACTAATAGAAAAGTTGTTCAGCTTGTTTGGGCCTCCATTGGAACATACATTATCTTACTGATTGCAGTTTCGTCATTATTTGCTTATTAAACAACATCTCTTTAAATTTTTCCTATGGTCCGGCGAGTGGTCGAATGATAACCTAGTCGGTTTTAGAAGCCGTTGCTGTTCATTGGTGCAGGTTCGAATCCCGCTTCTTACTTGGATGTTTGTATTTTTAAATTTGATAAACCCAGCTTATAAAACGGCATTAGTAACTGGCTGGAATGGTTAAATCCGAAAAGCCAAGTAAACAAGAAAAGCTTTTGCTCAAGTCTCCATCAGAGAACTTTCATCGAGTGCTTGTAACGGCTAAGTTTTTTTTTTTGTAATTTATAATTCTAGTCATTTCAACGCCTAACGCTTAGAGGATAATTTAAGCACCTTATCTTATTTTCCTAAATGGGTTTCATGAAAACCTACGGAATTTGATCCTCAGAGTAGGGCTTTTTGTTTCACACAGATCAGATAGGTTTTCCCAGATTTATTTATTTTTTCGGTTTGAAATTCAAATCTTTAAAACTAATAAAACCGCAAAACTCATTGACAGCGTGGCCTACCTTTCGAGACTCCACTTTTCTGACGTTGGCCAAGGGAGGTTCTCGATTTTATCGGGCCTAAATACTTCCTTATTTTGCTGCAAATTGCGAGACAATATTCGTGTAGCTATTTAAAGTTTTTCTGGATTCCTTTAGCCACTGATAAAAACAAATTGGATAAAAAAATGAAAAATTAAATTCCGCCTTGTAGTTCTGATATGTCGCTTTAAATTTATAAATTTTCGATTCAGTTGCTTTGGTAATTTTTCAAATTATTTAATTAGCTTTTATTATTTTTACAACAGCACAAATTCATTTAGGTAAAAAAATGTAACTTTACTAGGTAAAATATTTAATACTCATATTTAATTAAATTTGATTGTTTCCTTAAAAGTTTGTCATAATTGCAAGATGAAGTTTCTACTTATAACAACTTATGTGAATTCAAATTTAACTGTAAACAAGAAATCCTGATCTGCCTTAAGTATCATAATTTGTGTAGTAGTTAGTCGTTGTCTAAACGCCATTATTTATGAATTTATGAATTCATAGACGACGAATAAATAATAGTTGTAAATTGTGTTCGCCTGCTACATTTAAATAAAAGGAATAATAATTTTTATCCAAGTTATTTTTTTAATGTTTCCCCTATGGTTATATGTATAATTAATTTAACTTTTTTATGTATTATTGGTAGTTCTCATAAATGACAGTCCTTTCGTAACATACTGAAAAATGAAAATAAATTAGTGCACTGTTACACACGTTCATTGTAATTATAAGTCCCGAATCACTTGTTTTTTAATTAATTTATTTGCAGTTTCGGATTAATGCAATAATCTGCCAATTACGTAAATCAATATTGCGGCTCACAATTACATGCATGCACACCTGCATATCGTTTTATGCATGACGGCAGTTTAGTAATTATAAGCAACAACATTGCCTAGATTTATTGAACTTTGATTAAATTGGATTTAGTTTGATTGAGAATATAGGGCAAGAATAAATTACAGTTCTTGTTAGATCTTTCTCCTTGTCTATTAAGATTTGTTCAGCTTCTTTGGTTTCTTACAAATTTTTCATAACCGATTTGTTTTCATCTTCCAAACATTTTATCATTTCCATATATCTTTCGTTCTCTTCGCCCGCCTTTTCTTTCTTCTTATTACTTCTTTCGTTTCATCTTTTCTTATATCCTCAAGCCTCTCTTCCTCTGTTTTTCATTCTCTTTTAGTATTTTTTTGGAATTGTTGTTTCTCTCTAAATCCTAGTAAAATATATTTTTTTTTCGTCTCCTTTAATTGCTCTTATTCTTATCCAGAACATTCATTGGTTCCTATTGTAGCTTTCCCAAGTCAACTCTTGGTTTACCTTCACCTTCTATCTATCGAGAGAATCACTCTTCTTTTCTGTCTCCCAACAAACTCGCCAACATGCAATGAAAAGTTGCCACAACGTTGACCAATCTCGAGAATTAATTCTAAAGGAGATGTTTAAAAATTGTAACATTAAAAAAAAATATGAATTAGAAAGGGAATGAGAAAAGCACCAACAAAATTAGGACACGTTTGGACATTGCCAAAAAAAAAGTGACAAGAATAGAATAGAATAGAATTTTATTGTCAAGAATATATGATACATATGTTTAGCTACATAGGTAGTCATACATTTCATGCTTCGTCAGTGTTGATATAGCTATAAAGTACAATAAACAGATTCATACGTTAAGAAATTCTTCCATTGTGTAGAAGCAGTTGCATTTGAGGTAATCTTTTACCATTTGCTTAAAGACTCTAAGAGTGCAGTTGTCGAATTTCTCGTCTACAGTTTTCAATTTGTTGTAAAGTTTGGTGCCTATGTATTGCGGATTTTGTTGCCCTACGGATAGTCTCGGAAACGGTGTCTCTAGATTCTCTTTGCTTCTCGTGTTATAGGCGTGTATGTCTGAGCGTTTTTGTAGAGAAACCTTTTGCGTTTTTATATACACCAGTAGGGCATAAATATAAAGTGATGGACACGTTAATATTTTTAAGGCTTTGAACAGCGGTTTACTGCTCTCTCTTGAATAGGCTCCAGTTGTGCACCGAATCGCTCTTTTTGGCGCAGCGAATATACGGGATGTTCCGTAGGCTTGCCCCCAGTAAATTATGCCATAAGTTATAGCCGACTGTATTAATCCGTAATATAATTGTTTTAGCACATCCAGTGTAACGGTTGATCTGATGTTACGGATAATATAGGTAGCGGAACTTATTTTCGGTAATAAGTGCTCGATATGTGTCGACCAGGTTAGTTTTTGATCGATATACAGTTCTAAAAATTTTGTATTTGCTGCGTTGGCGATGGATTTGCCTTCAATCCGCAGCAGTATGGATGCATCCATGGGATAGTTCTTTGTACAGAAGTCAACTGCGATGGTTTTGGAGATGTTGAGTTTAACTCCGTTGTTATCACACCAATCATATACTTTTGCGATGCAATCTTGAGCATTTTTTAGGCGATGAGCGTCCGACTCTCCAGTGATGAGTATGATCCTGATATTTCCTCCTTGATCAGCAAAAGCACATCTCCAGGGAGACCATCGATTCCGGTAGTCTTCTTCTTGCATTCTTTGTTGATTATATTGATGACTTCTTGATTGTCTGTAGGGTTTATGAACATTGTTTTATTTATCCTTTTTATATTAGTGTATTGCAATATAGGGTTCGGGCTGTTATCTGATACATCCACAAAAAAGTCATTAAACATGTCACACATTTTCTGGGTGTCCTCCACATTTGACCCCAATGGGTCTTTAATTTCTAATAGTTTCTGTACATTATATTTTCCCTTATTTTCATTCATGATCTTCCAGCATTCTTTATTAATATTACTGGAGTTCTGTAGTCTCTGTAGTTGAAACTCTTTTTTGAGGCTGAAACCATCTCTTTGTTTTCAGTATTTGATTTTTAGCGTTATAATGTGCGCTATTTAATATTTTATTCACTTCATGCATTTCGCTAAGTAAATTAGAAAATTCTTTAAGATCGTTCGATAACCATTTCGGTCGGTTTTGTGTAATTCTGCCTACTCTCGACGGAAAATTGTTTTCAAACAATTCTATCAATTTTAGGTGGAAAATGTTAAACAGTTCGTTACAGGATAAGGTATCTGTTAAGAGATCATTCCAATCAACGGCAGCAATATCTTGTTTGAATTTTCTTCTTCGTTGAACATTATAAATTCTTCTAATTTTTTCAGTAATTTTTTTCTGTTCATCATATTGAAATTCTACATATTGGAGAGGTAGGGAGTCTGCAACCACAGTTGAAATCGACTCCATGTCTGTGAAAACGTTATCTTTGCATGTACTTCTATTGTTGGTTAATCTTGTCGGTTTGAGTATATGTGGCTTCACATCATATTCCATCAACAAGTTCAGTAATAACGCTGGTTTCGACTATTCCCCAGCAGATCTACATTAAAGTCTCCTCAAATTGCATGTAAGTTTTCCGGTTTGTATAATTTCTCCATATTATTATTTAGGTTGTCTACGAAAATTTGAGTCCGGCAATCTGTAGACTGCACATATAGTAATTTTTAAACTGGCTGATAGCTGACATTCAACGGCGCACATTTCAAATGTTTTTTCGGTACAGTTACAGCAGTTCAACACTTTAATTTTTAAATTGTTTTTCCCGAGTATACAAACACCACCTCTTTTGCTACTGCGGTTAAACGCACTGTAGACGCGGTAATTGTCAAAACTCAGGTTATTTATATTGTCATCTTGAAAATGTTCACTCAGACACAGCACATCGATAATGTGTTGTTGTAATAATACCGAAAGTCTGTCGATTTTATTCGTTAGGCTTTGAATATTAAAGTTCATTATCCGAAAACTAAGTTTCAAGTTTGAGTTGTTGAATATAGATTTTGCGTCTATCCGGCTTGTTTGTTCCGGCTGAAAGTCACAAAAAAACGTTTTATACACACCCCTACTGGCCAGATCTCCGGATTTTTCAGCTTCTCGATATCGAGTAGCGGCGCTGTTATTTTGAAGGAGGAGTATTCTTCCGGGCGATGTGAAGATAATTTTTCGCAAGCGACGTTAGGTGAAACAGTCCTCAGATATTGTTATATTGTCCGCACTAGTGGCAGGATCTAATCTAAAAATATGTAAATGTCCATACCTAGGGGCGCTCTTTATCCCAGTAACGGAAACGTTCTTTATTCCAGTAGAAATTTGAACTCTTTTTTTCGGATTGTTTATTTTATTTATTTTCGCACTAGCACTAGCACTGTAGGAACTCGCAGCGATGGCCGCATAAGACTTCGAATCGTTCGTATCAATCTCACTGACTTCTATATTCTGCGCTTCCGATATAGAGTTTGCATCGTCATCCCACTGGCTATCGTTTATCGTTTTAGTGTCAGTGTTATTAGTCTCACCTTTTTCGAGATCGCGGTTCAGGAGTTTTCCTCTTTTTGTTGAGGTACAGAAATCGATTAGTACAATTTGTTGTTTTAATGCTGCATTCGTACCTTGCTGGTTAGCAATGATAAGATCCTTTTGTTTTAATAATTCTTTCAGGTATACAATTTCCAATGCCCGCGCGTCGTCGTCAACGTTCGTTTTGCGCGATTCATTTAACGCATTGCGATCCACCTCGTTAACTTTCTGAGCCACAACAGTTTATTGTCAATCACCGTTACATTTTTCTCTTTCTTCAATAGTTCTACACAACTATTATGTGATAGGACAAACCACATGATACACATTTTAGTCCTGAGAGGGCTACTGATTTACACCTTTTACAAGATTTTTGAGTGGGAGGTTGTTTACTACTTGTTTCAGTCGGCGCCATCACACACAAAGATATTATGTAATGGAAACTTGGAAAGTGAAAAGATGTCATAAGATCAGTGATAGAACAATGAAACAAGCTTTGAAATTGGTGTGAAACTAAATAAAGAAGAATTAATTTTCTCCTTCATGAAAAGCAAGTGATACACATGTACTACAACAACGATTTCAAAATCCCAGGAAAGCAGAAGCGAATCTTTTAACATAAAAGATCACATAGAATAACACGATCTTGTATTTTGTAACATCCATTTTTGTCCCGCTTCAAATGCAAATAAATCGAAGGAATCTTTATGTAAGCCGGTTTTTAAGTTTCTCTATCGAGAACAATAAATGCCGTGCTGTTGCCTTTCAGGGAAAATCTGGAACGGACGAGGTTTTATTGAGAGACCTTTAAGCGTAGCTTTTATTTCTGCTCACTATTGTCTGCGGAAATCAATATGCTCGTTACAGAGGTGATTGCATAAAATTAGTCATTAAAAAAGCCGTTCCTATTTTGTTTTGTTCTGGTGCAACTTGCAAAGGTGGTAGTTTTAGAAATTGTGAGAATAAAACTGCAAATACTAAAATGTGAAATTTATCTCAGTAAAAATTCAGCAAAGAAAGATTTCAGACATTTTTTCTTATGTTTATTATAACTGATATTCCATTTTACGCAGCATCAATATATGAATATGTCAATTATGATATCGGGTCAGTTAGGCCTTTGCACATTTGCCTACATTTAATTATGATTTATTTGGCAATGTAATAAGATTAAAAGAGTTAATATTTAAAAAAAAAAACTTTATTTTCACTTTCAGTTCATGGGCAGTAATTGTAACATTTCTTCGCGTAGTCGAATGTATCTCAAATTTTTATTTGTATCCGCAGGAGGTAAACCTATTTACTTAAGAGAAACTCTACAAAGTTACCCCTCAGAAGTTCGCATCTTACTATCCCTAATTTGCCACGTTAAGGGGAAATATGCAGCTGGTTTTTATTAAAAACCACCAACATTAGTTGTTTAGCGCTATGTCTGTTTAATACATGCAAAGAAAGAACGATAATAACTCTCGCGTGTCGATGACTCCACCAGATTTGGACAATCATCTTCAGCACCACGGTAGAAAATAAATCAGGTATTCCCACGAACCCGGGCCATGTGCTGAGATCGGCGGATTCGAGTGCGCGAGTGCGAGAAAGAAAACGGTATAAAGGAAGGGAACTCAGAGGATCGTTTGCGGGCGTGTAAATCAGAAGCGCGTTTATAAAACGTCCTAATTGAAATGATGCCCCGCATACCGGTCTAAGTTGTTACGGATCTCACTCGCACACTGATTCCTTGCATTCGAGTGTCCAGTAGCAAAGCGTTCTTAGAACACCTTTACATCTTTCACTGTGTCAACAACTTATTTTATTAGGCTGCGTTCAGTTATAAAATTGGCACATTCAACGGGTCCAGAAATACACATATACATGTACGGTTGTTGCTGAAAAAACTGGTACAGCGTCGAAAATCTAGTGACAAGAATTTTAAAATTTTAGGCTGTGTAGTTTGGACTTAATACTGTACTCTCCTTGATTTTAAATTCCTCAATTATCGCTCTAACCATTTCGACAATTCAGCAATTTTAGAATTTATTAAATGCCGTAGCACATTTCTCTTACAAATTGTGTAAAAAAGTTACAAATTATCAAAATGTCTAAACACGGTGACAGCTAAGTTTGAACTCTTTCCAAGTTTTCTGGTGGCAGTATATACAAATGCGCAGTTTTAGTTGTATTTACACAGGGAAAAATTTGGTGTACCTGTTTTTTCGGCGATAACCGTACATAATCATATGCAAACACTTCAAATACAATTTTTTACGATAAATTGAAATGAGAATCAATTATCGTTAAAAATAGACCTTATTTTTAATTGCAAAAATCCGTCGTATAGTGGAAAAGGATCAAATAGATACCTACATTTGTAAAAGTTTTGAAGAGCATTGGAGCTGCAACACAAAAAGTTTTAGGCATAATCCTATTTCATGCGCATGCACAATTTCAATAGTACCTACAGCTCAACACTGTAATTTAATACACATATTGCGATGGTATTTACTTGTTTTGCCCCACGTTGGGCGCCAAATTTTTATATATTGGGGCTCTTGTAGGGTTGTGGGTTATTTAGTTAAGAAAGTCTTATTGCTCTTACTTTTTTAATTTAGTGTTTTGAAATTTCTAATAGGTTTAATAAATTGTTTACGATTGTTGCGAATCGTCCACAATCTATCGTTAATTAGAAATTCCAATTTCTTGTTTATTTGGATTTATTAGGTTTGGATGTTTCAATTACGATTGTTGCGAATCGTCCTTGATTAACATCCATTAAATAAATTCAAATATTCACAAAAAATTTTACCCAATAAGTTTAAATACTTTATCTACGATCGTTGCGAATCGTAGACAACAGTATTCGTTAAATGAATTAAATTTAAATTTGTAAATGGAAAAGGTAACTATTAAACGATAACGAAAGAACTTGATAAATATAACAGATTGAAGTGATTTAGATTTTTAGATCAGAGGTCAAGTTGTTAATGAATTTTTGTTGTTGCTAATGCTTTATTTACACCTCGGATCAATATTTGCTAACCATCTACATGAAAACGTTTTAATTTATCTCTATCTCTATTTTCGTATACTTCATTTTAAATTTTGACGTTAATTAATGTCATGTCAAAAGTTGTGGGAAATTTTTACAAAATTACAATTTTTCTTAAATGTAAACATTTCGTAAGTATTACGTTACATTTTACATACAAATTTTACTATCCTAACATTCATTATAACAATATTTATTCAGCGCACACTAATTTTTTGTAATTTTCAATTCCTTCTCCAAAAGTTCCAAATAGTTAACCCGACGTCTTCCATCTTGGACATCCTAACTCGAACCCGCCGTCCATCTTCCAAATAAACAAGTCTCCTTTTTCTTTTACTTGATACCGCTTGAACCGGCCAATTTCTTGCGGTAAGTGGATGTTTTATTTTTCCTTTAAATCGGTCTAAATATTCCGTAAACTCCCGCCAATTCATTTTATTTTCAAATTCTTTCACCCAATTTACTTCTTCCTCTTCAATGTGAATAAAAATCTCCCCTTCTTGATTACTTCTCTGAAGGATTTAACTTTAATTTACTTTTGGCCCTCTTTTTTTTTATGTAATAGTTTTACCCTCTGATCTATAGTAATAATTTTTTTTTAGGATGTAAAATTTTGAAGTGTAAAAATGTGAATGTATATTATTTCTTCCTTCCTTGTCTTCATCCCATCCGGAACCCATGGCACTATAGGTAATATCATTTAGTGTGAAACTCATTAATTCAGTGAATTTTTTTTCCCATAGAATATATGCATATTTACTACAATAGTAAACTGAGCTTTTAAAATGGAACATAAGCTGCAATATGTATGTATTTGGGCTTCGTTACTATAGATACCATTCATTTTAGATAGGTTAGCACTGAAGTTCTTTTTTTGAAATAGATAAAAGTAACACTCAGTTTTCTGGAAGTTTGAGAACGAATCCCAAACTGTCATAATAAAACTGTTAATTGCCTTAAACTTGACCCTACTCGATATCATTTGTATCCTTTCATTCGTTAAATATGCAGGGTGATTCTTGAATAAATCGGCAAAGAAACGTGTGAAAGGAATTAAATCATAGGTTATGAGAAACATGTTAAAAATTCTTTGAGAAGATTCATAATTAATTAAAAATGACCCCAAAAAGCACGTTACGCCAATGAGTATGGAGTTCGTAGCAAACGTAAGTTTCATGAAATCGTGTTTTCGTGCGTTTTATTGTGTTTATTACCCAGAGCAATAAAATTTATTTAATAGAGGGAACGCCGCTGTCATGACCTGCCTCAAATTAAATTCATCCGAGCATTTATTAATTTATTAGCACGAAGACGATGATCTGCGAACGTCACTCCGTTGGAACATTTAAATCAGATCGTACTAAAATCAATTTCAACAAAAGACAGTACCCCGTAACAATCTAAATCATGATACACCCGGCATTACGCTCGTAATGCTGGGTGTTTTATGTTTTAAATTGTGGTTGTCGTACTATGAAATAAATAAAAAAATAATTGTGATAAATAATTTAAAAATTCTGATTTTACCTGCCAAAGTAGATGCTCAAACTGAAGGCAACCTAGAGCCCGTTTTCTCAAGTTTTCCCTTACACGTTCGAAAACATCAGGTGTATTTAGAATCACTTCAGCAGCATCTTCTATGCGTTCATGCAACTCCTAAACAGTATGCACTGGAGTAGAATAGACAAGCTGTTTCATCCACCCCCACAAAAGTACCAAAGTACTGGACTATAGCGTCCAATCCACCTATTATTGTAATTAGTGTTTAACCACTCTCTCACAACACGAGCTGCATGAGGGGGAGCTCCATCGTGTAAATACCAAATATCGCATCGTACAGCTAAAGACACATCATCTAATATTAGCTCAAGATCATTATTTAAAAATTCTAAATAATTTATGGCATTCAAATGCTGCGGTAAAATGTAAGGACCGATAAGGAAAGATGGAATTCCGCTGTAGAGTGTGAGTAAACTTTATTTAATATCCACTGACAAAACCTAACACGATGATTTGCATCTCCCAGTTGTAATGTGTGTACTTTTTGTACACGGTCTGGATGTAGTCCCTGTTGACGGAGAATTCTCCAAGCCGTCAATTGGGAAACTCCAGCCCTGTATGCCAATCTTCTAGTACTGAAACTAGGTTCTTCGTCGACAAGATTTAAATATTTATCTCAGCATTCGTGGACTTGTCTTTGGGCCACGAGCACTTGCAGGTCGAAAATGTCTGTGATCAGGCAAATGCTGCACCACCAAAACTAAAGTGCTCCTATGCGGCACTTGTCGTAAAGGAAATTTTTCGATCCACAAAAGACGAGCGCGAGGTGCGTTTCCTAATGCCTGGCCTTATATCGTTTTTTTCTGATATCGAAAAGCGAGTCATTTTGTGTTCTGCCAATGTACACTTCCGTCCGATTGTAAGTAACTACTAAACTTCACAAGAACAAGGCCAGTAAACGATGCTTAGGGGTGGAGTTTTTATTGGTATAGGTACCATAAATCACAAATTGTAAACATCTGCGACCATAATCCTAAAGCCATCCGTTTGTTGTTGCACTTTTATTAATTTTACTTAAAAGCGGGTGAAATTTATTTATTTTTGCAAAAACTAACAGACTATTTGAAACAAACAATATTTTTTTTCCGACGCTAGCAGGAAAATAACCGAGAAACAAAGTTGTAGTGCTAATGGGAATAAGCTTGGTGATAAAATTGCAAACCTCTGATATCCTCATTTTATAAAATTTGTACTAAATAATTTACTACAGGTGATTTGCATTTGCATGCCTTTATTAAACATTATCATAAACATTTTAAACCTCTTCTTTCAGCTGGTCACATTGAATTCCGTTGAAGGTCAAGTTCGCTCGATTTCTCGCCGCAACAGCAATAAAACGATAAAACATTTATGACTGTATTTATTTTCATTCCTTTAGCTGCTGGTTCTTAACCAGTGAAGTATCGTGTATTTGGGTAAAATTTCTGATTAATTATTTTTCGAGATCTAAAGAACGCAATATTTTCTACCAATTTAACTATAATCTGTGATTTCTATTCTTACACGGATTATTATTTGGCGGTCTATTGAAGAATCACCCTATATGTCAAATTGCATTATCAAATATGTGAAAGAAGAGTAATGACAATTAAAGTTAATTATACTCATAGTTACCACGTATTTTGAAGCCTATGTTTGATATTAAAAAACTCAATAGTACTTATTCATACATTATGAATGTTCTACGTTAAAAAATTCTCATATATTATTTAAGTAAGCTGTTTGTAAATTGTAAGTATGAATACATTAAACTCTATTAAGAAGGTGACGTATAAAAAAAAATCGGCAGTATTAAAAAAACAATACTTTAAAATTTATAATGTCTAATTTCAGAGTGAATAGGTATATTCATTAAAATTTAACCAAAGTTTTCCTTCTTAACTATTACGTGTATATTATATAGATTGTATAAAACCAGAATCAGACTCTAATATAATATTTTATAATCAATGCTTGATGAAGTCTTACATCCAGAACGTAAAAGTACCATATATTTTTTTAATACCATAAGGGGTGACTATGGAAAATAACATTTATGTCGTAGCTTGATTCATTACTGTATCATTTTTGACATCTAACGAATTTTATGGATGCATAGAACAAAATAACAAATGCCAAATGGCGTTCTAAAATTTTGTAAATACACTTTGTTAAATGGATCTTTTTACGCACGTCATTAATTTTATCCATATGAAAAACATCAATACTTTTAAGCCAATTAATAAATCGTAAATTTTACTTTATAAATATTCGCACGAAGACGTTAATTTTTCAATCTAAATGAGTGAGGTACGTAGATACAATAGCTACATATAAATCATTATTTTACTAGTGCGGTTTGTCAATGACATGCGTAAAAAGATTCATTTTACAAACTGTACATAAATGGTGCTACGACATGATTTTTATTTTCCACGGTTACCACCTATGGCATTTAAAAAAAAACCTGGTATTTCTCATCTTGAAATTTTTGATTGAAGAAAAGCCCACAATTTAAGGGAATATTATAAAAGTTTATTTCTCTTGGACTCTATTTAAGTGTAAATTTTTATATTTTTACTATTTTGCTTCTAATACGCACTTAAATTAAATCAAACACAAATTTTACAAACACAAAAAATCTGAGTGCCCCACTACAAATTTTAAGGAGTGTATTTAAATTAATAATGAGGAAAAGAAGTTGATGCAAAAGTTAGCTACACAAAATAATGTTTTCGAAGTGAAGTGCGTATCTAAATTGTTTTGTTTAGGTTTAATCAACGAAGAATGCCAGGGCGAGAAAGTTCACACAAGAAAGTTGTAAGCCAGTATAGGTAAAACGGTAATTCTATAAAAGTGTAATTTTCCTAGTGAAGTACTTTAGCCGGCTAAAAATACTTTTTTCTCCGAACGTCGAAAAAGCCGTACCTTTTAATTAATTAGAGACAGTGAAGTTGATCTTTCCTTGATTAACAGAAAATGTACTTGCTGCAATATCTCAGTGTATGTATAAGTTAATATTAAAATACCAAAAACGAATATATAATTTCCCATGTTGGAAAAGCAGTGCAGAAACTTAAATATGTTTAAATTACACGCTTTAATTTTTTCTGAATTGCCAGATAATGATAGAAATCTTTCCTTCAGTCACTTTGTAGTGTTAATTGTCAGATATATAGGAAAAAATGGATCAATTATATTAAGAAATAAACTTTCTATGAATTCGCGCGTTTTAATGGTTTTCATATATGGAATTATCTGTAGGAGTGCTCCTAAGGTCATTCTCTTCGAATGTAAGATTTGGTTGATGTTTTAGCTAGGTACATGTAATGAATTTATTCGAATGTATTTTCCATCGACAACAAAATATATTTAAAGGGTAAAATGATCATTGGAAAATCGGTGCAATTTTCGTTTTACGCCTACAACTTCCACACAAGCGCGTTGACACAATTTCCCAATTCGATGTAATGTATAAGATTATGAGAGCAATTTGTTCCTAAATTACATTATTTTAAGTAACGCAGTTATAGTTTATTGATCGTATTTTCTATTTATGTACCAATTGGTTTAAAACATTTTTAAATATAAAGAATTTTTATTAAAATTGTACATTTCATATTGTTTGTACTAGCTTTTTTCTTTCCTATTTCTGTGTTTCTTTAAATAGCTTAGCTTCATTTATTTTCTTCTGTTTCCACATTTTATTTTATTCTGCTCTAACTCGATCACGTAAGAGTTTTTGGAAAGGAGGCATGATTAATAGCCGTAAAATAGAATATTTTACACTTTTGTGTATTATATGTAATGTAAGGAATTTTATATTTTATTGTAGCCTTCTCACCAAATGTCATTGGTGTTTCGTGAACCTGAGAAACGCGAACAGCAGGTTGCAATTGTATTAGTAACCAGTTTTATTTAGATAATCGGCGAATTTTTCTTTATTTTCTTTATTATTATTAAATAAAGTTTTCTAAATTTTTCAATAAACCAAATTTTTTTAAGGTACAGAGTTCTGATGAGGCCCAATAAGGCCGAAATACATGTATAAACTCTTTCCTAATACTTTCTTATTGCCAGTTACACAATTTTAATTAATTTTCATTTATTATTATTATTAATAATACAAGGAGTATCGACCGTATAACAATTTATATATTCACTGACCTACGCTAACTGTTTACGTGATGCGTTTAATACTATGTGTTAATGTTATACTTAACCACTTTCGTAAGTTGCTTCTTATTACTTAACCTAAAACATTTTTGACTTAAATTGTTATTACAGAATGCTCTGAAGAAGCTAATAAACTTTAGCGAAAGCTCAGCACTGATAAAAGGTTCTTTTAGTTTGTTCCAGATAAATAAAATAATAAATAAATAAAAATAATATCTGATAAATAACAACTTTTGTATTATTATTATTATTATTATTATTTATTTTCTTCTTCTTCTTATTTTCAACAAAGGTTCGCGTCACTAGTTCGCGGTTGAAGCAGCAAGTACGACACCTACTTTCGAACATGTAATGAATGTAAGCGCATAAATGTACGAGATACAGGGTGATTGAAATTCGAGAGCCAGCATGGAGATCTCGCTTTTCATAAGAGATAGAGAATCGGTTAAATGGAGGCAAAGTTGCAAATTTCCTGCTCATTAATAATACGCTAAGAAATTTGAAATATCTTGAACGGTTTCTTCACAATCGGAAAAAAAATAAAAATTGCGATTTTGGAAAATCGAACATAACTTCTTTATTTATGATTTTTTTCAAAATCTGTGAAAACATTCCTGAAGCCACTTTTTCTGCTTGATTGAATGCCGAGCGTATTTTATTTCTGGAGCGATTCGTTTTTGTTTTTCCAGAGCCAACTTCATTTTTTCTTATGGGCGCGATTTTTGTTGTTTAGACAGCTAGATAGCACATTTCTTTCTGAATTCATTGGTATGCCACACTTATTATTTTGTTTTAATTTTCATTGAGAAATTTTGAAAAAACTGAAATTATATTATACATATTAAGTTAGCTTGTATTCAATTATTCAATGCTACGTAGTCAAGGAAACGTACACATTTGTTTGATTTATTTGTCATTAAATAAAGAATGGCGCATTCAAATGAAGAAAAACGTGATATGTTACGTATTTTTTATTTGTGACAACGAAATTCTCTTACAAGTGCTCAGCGGTATTTAGAAACTTAACCGGAGAGAATTCAACCAAGTATCAGATATTTTTCCAAGTTGGATAACAACTTAGTTCAGTATGGTGCATTTTTTAAACTCGTTGCATAACGTACTATTAGGGTGAAATTTTTGTTAAAAGCCTAAAATAAGATGCAATTTAATAATTTGATAAACATGCTTTGCAAATCGCGACATTTTATCACACTTTAATTAACATACCAATTATATTTTAGGTAGTACCATTAAAATACGAATATTTTTGGTATACTATATACTATTACTAAAAATATCCCTGGCTGTCATATATAAACCGTCTAATAACGAAATGGCGTTGCTTGGTCACGAACGGAATTTTTAAATTTTGAATGCATAATTTATTTCTTCAGGAAGAAGCTATTAATCGATTGAAGGAAACGTTAAGAAAATTGCGATTTTGAATGTATCCGTCAGGCGAATTTAGTTAATTAGAAGACTAAACACGTTTAATTGACACTTATTGATAAATGTCACTTTTACTGATAAATGTCACTAAACCTCTACCATCGTATATGAATTGTTGGAAATAAACGATCGCCCACTGGGTGGGTAAACAGTTAAGATCATTTTTAATAATTTATTACTTCATTTGAAAGTAAATACATACGGTCAAATTCAGGATTTATTTGTAAATTGCAAAATACGAAAATTGAAGATGGCCTTCGTAAGAAAAAAAAAATTAGTTGACAATCGTATTTGCGAAAGTATTAATCCTAATTTTTTTTTGTTTTTTATTCTTTCCAACATTAAATTCTCAGGTGTTTCTTTGAAATTTTGTAATCATTTGCTGGTGTGTGATATATCTCATATCACTTAGACCTGCTTGAAGAATAAACGGCAAGGAACTACAATTTTACAAAAAAAAAATATAGTGCCCGACACTTGATTACTCTCACTCCACAGTTGACGCCATTCTTTTAATAAACCAACGTTTTGGTTATTAGGACTAGTAAGATAGTTGAATTAGGCATTTTCAACAAGTTTAGGCACCAGTTTGAATGAAAAATTTCAAAAACAAATTTTTGAGAATTTTTTTCCAGTATGATGGTTATTTCCTAAGCGACACTGGATTATTCTCACACTAAATAAAACAAAAAAAAAATCAACGTATGACCTCCTCGTTTCTCAATAACGGCTAACAAGCGATGAGGTAATTAATTAAATAAACTATTTAATAAATTGATTGGAATTGCTTCCCAGGATGTTCTTATGACTACCATTAGTTCCTCTCTGGTGTTGAACTGTCGTCCTTCCCCATAGACTTTTTTGGTCATCCAACCCTATAAATTTTCTATGATATTCAAGTCGGGGGAAAGAGCGGGCCACTCCAGAACGTCGATATTGTTCTCATTCAACCATGTGTTGATTATTCTTGCCGTGTGAATTGGCGCATTGTCGTGCTGAAATGTTCATTGTTGATCGGGAAATAACGCAGCAATGTTATCAACTTGTCTCTGGAGCAAGTCTAGGTACTTTTGAGCAGTCTGTCTTCCTTTCAGAATTTCTAGCCTCGACTTGAAATCGCCGCCCAAACCATTACTGATCCGGCTCGGCTATGACGACGTGATAAGACTCGTTCTTCCAACCTTACATCATGAAAATAATATTGGAAGCCATCAGATCCACCCAAATTAAACTTTTTTTCGTCGTTGAAAACAACACTTTTCTACTCCTCTGCCCAATCACGATGATTGCGAGAAAATTCTAATCGGGCCCGCCGATGTTGCTCCAGCAGGAGAGGTTTTTTTGTGCATTTTTTTTTTTCGTTTTAAGTGTGGGTATTTCTTTATTACTCTTTGGAGGCATCACTTCCGACTCTTCCCCTAATCTGCCTAGCTGTAGCACAAGAATTGGATGCTAGTCGTATAATCGCATGACGCTCCCTTGCAGTCGTTGCCGTTGCAATGCGACCTCGTCGATTTTTTTTCTCTGTCTTTTAGGTAAACATTAATTACCCACGTACTTCGTCCTATTTTTCTGGCGATTTCTCGATTGGAGTAGCGTTCTTGGTGAAAACTTTGGATTCTTCCTCTTTCTTCGGCAGATAAAGTTTTTCCACGACCCATATTGTTACAGCGTGACAACTATTGTGGAACGATTGTTGACTCGTAATTTCCATTTGTTGTATGACTATCAGCTAACGTTGATTAAAAAAAGATAGTGAGAGTAATCAAGTGTCGCGATGGAAATAACAATTTAACTTTAAGATTTTTGAACAAAATCTCACCACTCAACGTGTGAGAGTAATCAACTGTCGCGCACTGTACAAGAATAAATATACTCAGGTCGGATAGATTAACTTTAAAAATTGTAAACAAATCAGTTTAAAAACTAACGTATGCGCATTCGTATCGAAATCAGCCCTTTCTAGAAAAGGTAAATTTACATTTGCGCGTAAACAATAAAGGATCGGAGGGAGATGGGATAAGGATTATCCCTGCGAATAAATCAATGACGCCATTGTGCTAACAATACTCACAAATCGGAAATTCCAATTTGTTCGTTCTATTCCACATTTACTCTAAATTTATTTAGGTATGTATTATCCTAGAAGAAATAAAAAACGTTATGCCCACAACGGATCTTTTAAAATTTGATTGAATTCTTATGTTTACATAAATAACTTTATAGGTAGTATCAATATAAGTATGTACAACAATGCACAAAAGTTATGTGCATTTGAAATGCAATTATCTATATATCTAAGTAAGTAATTGCTAAAATATTCTTGCTTGCTTGCTTTCTTTGCTTTGTGCAGCACCCGCCCATTTTTGCCTTTTGGACTTAGCCATTCCAGGCATTTACTAAATATGTGTAGCTGGGTCTAAATTTCAAACATCCATGGCTGAGACGGGATTCGAACCCGTACCGCCGAGCGACACAACTTACTAGTCGGCTATGCTAACCGCTAAGCTACTCGGCGGCCCTAAAATATTCTTAAAATTCTTTTTCGAAGTGCTACGTTACATAACCTTTTCAAAGCGATGTTCATCTTAAAACGGATGTGTGCTTATTTTGTCCGACGATGCACTGGATTCTTGTTGAACTTTGTCTTGACCGTGCCATATCGTCGATTATTGAAATTTTTAAGCCGCAGCAAAGCGCAATGCGTAGTTATATATAGTTATGTAATCATGTAGTACTTTCTTGTTAATGTAGGGTAGGCCTTACTTTAAATATTTATACAGAGTTCGCGTTACGTACAATGGAATAAAAATTTTTGAATTCAGATTTCACGCTTTCCAATTCAAGTCTGCTTGGTGCAAAATGAATTTGTGTGAAATGTGACTTGAAAATCTTCAAGGGTGTGGAATTAATGCAAGAAGAAATAAACCTGTGTAAGGTAAAGGGTCTTTCTTTTAAATTTAGGAGGAAATTGAGGACAAAATCAAGTTTATTAATTAGAAAATATATACAATGGGATATACATGACTCCTACCTTTTAAGGAGAATGAGACCCAGCAGCAGAGGACCTTTTTATTTGATGTTTCCTTGGGGTTTTATAGATCGTTCCTTTTGTATATTAATTATAACGAAATAAAATTATTTCAAATATTCTACCTACTACTACTGTAAAAGACTGTAAAAAATTACGTACAACTCATAAACTAAGTAAACGGGTGTTTACAAACGTCGTGCATAAAGTAACAAAATCGCACAGCGAGGACAGTTTTCGTTATGTAATATACTATTCACAAAATTTCAATGTGAAAAAGGAAACGCAACCTTTCGCGAAAGTGACTCGGAGAACATTAATTAATTTTTTGAATCTTCTCTCCCTGCGAAACCGAAATCTTAAACAGTTATTTCCAAAAGGTGCAACAAGTTTTTCTCACACTTTAAAAAGCACCCAATAGGCTTACGAACATACCTCTGCTCTAAGAGTACTTTTGATTGAATAATCACAATACAGGAATAACAAATATTAACTAATACGTATATTTAGCTTTACAACAATGACAACCACAATAGCCATTTATCTTGTCTATGTGACAGAAGTTATGTCTAACACCCCGAACTGCTACAAAAATAGCTGCTACTTTCAATTACATAATACTTGTTTAAACTGTAGCAGTGACTAAGTAACATATTGCTCATCGCAACCTATCACTAGATAAAAC
The DNA here is from genome assembly GCA_039766575.1 of Serrognathus titanus. Classification (NCBI taxonomy): domain Eukaryota; kingdom Metazoa; phylum Arthropoda; class Insecta; order Coleoptera; family Lucanidae; genus Serrognathus; species Serrognathus titanus. The sequence continues at coordinate 54,861,354 of CM077912.1, forward strand.
AAGCAGATCAAAACAGGTGCTCCTTCGTATTTGGTAAGGTAGTCAGGTCAGTGGTGTGGAATTGTAATATTTTTCATGTCGGATTCTGGCGTCTATCAAAATTCATGCCAGTAATTTAACGAAACGAGAACATGGCCAGCTTTGACGAAAAATGAGTGAATGGATATTATACTGTGACATCAGAAATTATTTTATTATTATGGATTTTGAAATTATTGTCGGAACTAGGTTCGTGCATTATATCAATTATTTTTTGATTGTCAAAATTTGTCAAGTAGTTCTGAAAAAGTTTACTTGCTGTTATTTCATTAGTTTCTTGGTTTCACTTGCTATTAATAGTTTCTTGAGTTTATTGGTTTTGCAATTTTTGTTTTGAAGTTATTGCGTTATGGTTTTCACCACAGAACATGATTGAATTCTATTTCCGAACTGGTGTGCTTGTCGTAGAATTTGGAAATACAGTCAGCGTTTATGTTTGGATGATTTTCGAGAACTTTTTCAGACTTGGCTGTAAGACCGAATGATTTTTATGGGTGCCTTACAAATTGTGCTCGTATGTTGTGAGAAACTCGGTCCGTGACTCATAAAAAAGTGTTGACAGACTAAGCGTTCGAAAAGAAGTTGTTAATGACGTTTGTCAACATATGGCAGAAGATTCTAGAAAACCTATAAAACGTTTGCCTCAAGAAATGGACTTGTGAAGAACTTGGGTATGCATCCATACAAGCTGCAATCATATCAAGCACTCTTGCCGGCAGGTCACCCTAGACGTCTAGCGTATTGTCACTTGTCTGTCGATAATTTAATGAACGACGACCTGTTAAACTTAATATTTTTTTTCTAACGAGGCATGGTTTCACCTTTCTGGGTACGTTAATTCACAAAATACGCGAACGTGGAGCACTGACAATACGCATATATTTATTTCGAACAATCCACGTTACAGCGTGGCTTTTTTCAACGGGACGGTGCAACGGCAATTATTAAAAACAAAAACATAATAATTCCATGAAATACTTGGCGTTATGGTTTTAATTATTAAATTTGACCCAAAAAAAGTAATGTCCACAACTAATGGGAAACGGTCATAATTGTCAAAATAAAAATTCAAAATCAGTAACGTATACCAATTTTCAGTAATTTATGAAAGTATTTTTTTGTTTCAAAATGAACACAAAAAAAAAGAAAAATAAATTTGCTATTTTTAGATATTTTTCATATTGTATGCATATTCATTTTCAGACACACTTCCAAAAACACGCAGTATATACAACGAGCTGA